>JAWWNH010000034.1:1345130-2017695 GCA_034641385.1 Darevskia mixta | reverse complement strand
TGGAAAAAAATGACATAAGATGGATAGCTATTATAAATGATAAGTAATGATAAGTAATTTTGATATTGATATAAATTTTGATATAAATGATAAGTAAATTTGATATTGAAATAGTCTGCACCGGGGACTGGGGGGGGGGGAAAGGGATTTGATTATAGTAAAAGATAAGATTGTTAAAGTTAAAGATGTGAGTGGTTGGTAAACGATTTGAAATCAAGAAATAACGGAAATGTTAATGATGTCGAATTAGAAACCTGGTAAGAATGTTTATTATGTTAAATGAAAACAATGAGGGGGGGCGTGAGGAAGTCATCAGAGATTGTATAAATGTATGTGATCCGGCCTGAATCGGGGCTGGACAAAAATTTGGAAAACCCAATAAAAATTATTTAAAAAAAAAAAAGACAAGGAGATTTTGTTGGGGTCAAGATTTCATTTTTTCTGTTTTCATGATAACATTTTCATATTTTGTTATTATGAATTATAAAGGGGTTGTTTTATTTTTTTGATGAAACAGAAAATGGAGTAAAACAAGAAGGAGATGAGGGAAAAACCAAAAAGGCCAGGAACTGAAACAACAGAGAAGAGGTTATTCCAGACTGATGTTTATTGCAATATCAGTGCTACTTGTGCATGCACTTATTTTGCAGCGCTCTCATAATGTTGTATCCCCTGTATCCCCCAGCCCATTTACTCCTGATGCAGCCTTTCCAGAGTAAATCAGATGTAAATAACAACTGTTGTCAACAACCCATTAGCAACAACACCCAATGACCCATTTCCAGTATGAAGCCCCCATCGAAAGCACCAAAAGATAATTTTCTGCCCCAAGCTTAAGTGCCATGGCAGAGTTCTTCCACTGGGCTCTTGAAATGCAAATTCTAAGGCTGCCTTATTGCCCTTCTTTTTCAGAAAACATTTCCCCCTGAAGTCTGCCAGTAGTCAGCAGATTTAATTTCCCACCATATTCTGTCATCCAGTAGCAGTGGCAGACTTGGGGCTCTTAAATTTCAGCGGCACCCTGTGCGATGCTAAAATTCTGCGGGCCCCCCCCCACCTCTCACGCTCCATTCTACAGCATTGTTGTGACACCCCCTGCAGTGTGTCCAAACCAGTCACGCTACCCTAAAACCGCCTCTGCCAGTGGGGTAACCAGAAAGATCATGGACCTTCCACCTTTTGTCAAGCAAATGCAAACAGACAAAGCAATACATAACAGCTGTCCCTTCTTCTGAATGATTACAGATGGTACTGAAATTTCACCAATGGTGGGTCCAGTTTGCGGCCAGGCTTTGCTTCCTTCCTCCTGAGGCTGCTGAATATGTATCTGAATGAAATTGCGAACCCCTCTAGCTTTCCATTAAATGCTCTTCCTGCTCCCTATTATCGCCCGTACGCCGGAGGGGGTAAAATGGAATGCCTATTTCGGAGCCTCGCTCTTCTGCAGCGAATGAAAATGTGGATGTTCCCCTTGAAAGACGAGTGACAATGTCACTCAGAATAAGTCTATTGTGAAAGAGAGAAAAGAGGATAATTTTCTCGTCTAATAGGATCCTTCACCCGTACATGCTGCTGATTTTTTAATAAAATGCACTGAATCATTCCTATTAATGTAAGATCACTTTCTGCAATGAGCGAGACCCAGATGATGACTGAATAATCAAGGCCTGATGAGGGTGCAACAATAGGGGTGTGCTTGTCCTGAATAAACCCATCCCAGGGGCATTTAAAGCATCATCTACAGCTGTGGCCCTCCAGTCAATCAGACGTGTGATTGCATCATGTAAACAGCACCCTATGGACTCCCCTTATCTTCTCTTATGAAATTCCTGTCAGTTTTTCTTTCTTTCTTTTTTTTTTGCATAAATAATTCAGGCAAATGGCTTTGGCCATTGCGAGCTGCCAATTATTACAATGCCACCGTTCGCCATCACTCATTACGGTAGTGTCAGCCCTTCCATTACGCATCCCTAGATTCCAGACTTAAGAAACCTATTATTCCGTTTTCGCTCAAGGGCACTTATTTTCCTCCTTGTCTGTCAACCTTGGCAAAAAAAAGTAGATTTTAATTGGGGGGGGAGAAAAAGTTTGCCTGGCTGGTCTTATGTTAGAAGATTGTGCTCTAGGCTCTACAGTACGGCCCACCGTATAGGGAAACCAAAGCCGTTTGCTCTGTCCATAGTTCGTTTGAACTGAGCTTATGTGATATAGTAATGGCTAATCTTCTCTTGGGAAGGAACTTTGTCTGATTCGTGGTGTCAGAAGTCTGAGGAGCCTCTGCTACTTAATAACTGAAATATGAAATTGCAGAAAAATGTAATATTGCCATTCCTCTTCCCACAGGCCTTTGGTTAATTGCACCATCTGTGGCCTCTTAAACTGTGGCAGATATTGTTTTGTTTGTTATTATGTTATATATTTTTGTGTTTTTATACTGTAAATTACCCTGTGATCCTCAGATGAAGGGTAGTATCTAAAAAGTAGTAGTAGTAGTAGGTGCCACAGGCTGGTCATATACCTCCCAAACCAGCCTGCTACCCTCAAGGACACTGGAAGAAGTGATCCAAGATTGACACAAGATTCAATTGCCATTACAGCAGGGTTCTTTCTATACATGGAATACAGTGGGGGGACGGGGGACCATCTTGTCCTTTGCCCCAGGAAGAACCAGGGCATTTATACAGCCGGAACTTGCCGGAACTCAGTTCCAGCACCTCTCAGGTGGGCACCATTGTCATTCTAGGAAAACCAGGCAGAGGACCTTCTCAGCAGTGGCTCCCTCCCTGTGGAACACCCTCCCTTCGGATGTCAAGGAAATAAACAAGTATCTGACTTTTAGAAGACATCTGAAGGCAGCCCTGATTAGGGAACATAATATTTGATGTTTTATCGTGTTTTTTCTATCCTGCTGGGAGCCGCCCAGAGTGGCTGGGGAAACCCAGCCAGATAGCCAGGGTATAAATACTAAAATTATTATTATTATTATTATTATTATTATTATTATTATTATTATTATTAACGAGGGAGGTATTCATGGTGTGTTCTGACACCTCATTTTTTTAAAAAGAAAAATAGCACTGGGGAGAACCAAATATATTGGGCTGCCCCTGGTATTGTGAGGTTGTGTACAAATAATTTTCCTGAAAGCTAACACCTCAATTGTCCAGGATTCTTAGCAAAATGGAGTCAAGAGGAGGGGGGAGAAACTTAGTGGAACTTCCTGCTACTTTGTTTCTAATAAACTTGAGTTTACTGCAACGTATGTGAGAATAAATTCCTTCCTTACCTCCTTGTTCTGATCTTTGTGGGTCAGGGGATCTTCCTATTCTTCCTCTCTCTTTATTCCATGCCCTCTCTTTCTGGGTCATACATCCACAATAGGGTTATATTTTTCACTGGTGCACAGGCAAATTCTTTGCTTCAGAATGGAAATCCTTCCCATGTCCACCTTGAGGCTGAAGTTGCCAAAAAGATGACTGAGAACAGCTGTTATGTATGCTGCTGAAAAAGGAGACGCAGCAGTGGCTAAACAGATTTAGAGGGTTCCCCTTCCCTCGCCAAACTAAAATAGCAGCTTGTTAAGGAGACCAACTGTCTTGGGGAGTTGTGGGATATTTTTCACTGGAGGCTTGTAAGGGCTAGTTCATCCATCTAAGTGAAGGAGCATGAGAGGCCTTGCAGCTTGCCAGAACGGTGCCGTCGCTCGCCTGTCTCACACAGTTACAAATCCACTGACAACAGATGCACCTTTATCATGTTCCAACCTGCTTCCTCTTGCGTAGGGAGAAAAAGGGTTGGTTCTGTGGTAGTGGACACATGGATAAAGGCTTAGAACAATAGCTGCAATTTGTCAGGGCGCGAACTGCAAGCCTAATGCCTTTCACCGCATGCGTGCATCCATCTTGAGAAGAGACAGATGAGAAGGCCGCTGTTGCCCGTGGATTCCAACAGAAGTATTTTCTATTGCTGAGATAACAACATTGTTTGAATTCAACTTACACAGATCGAGAAGGGTCAATATCTGGCTTAACAGGTCACTGTTTGCTCTCCCATAGTCTATGATTTAAATATCTTAGATAGCAGGGTCAACTATGTTACTAAGTTAATAATCCCAGCCCAACGTAGGGCATTTATGCTGGCCCGACTGAATGTCTTTCCCTCGGCATTTGTTAGGGGTAGATATCAGAACATTCCCAGAAACAAGAGATACTGCAGATGTTCCCTGAATGTACTGTAGAGCATATTCTCTTTCATTGTCCACTGCACAGTATGTTGCGTGAACGTGTGCTGTCCCCCCTCCTGGGTGGTTTGCAACCGCTGCACGGTGGAAGTGTTGGATTCTGTTTGTCCGACATTGACCAAAGGGTGACTGCGGGGGTAGCCGAGTTTTTGACAGCAGTGCTCCAAGGAGTAGTTTAGCAGAAAGAAATTCTAGATTATATATATATATATATATATATACATACAACCAGCCTACGTACTCAACTGTTCCTTCTTTGTATATACTTTAAGGCTCCTGTACGTGATTCTATCTCTCGCGGTTTTATCTGTAAAATGCCTAATAAAGGTTTGGCAAGTAGTAGTTTTTCGGCCTAGCTTAAGTCACAGCATTATTGTGCGGCTAAAACATCACTCACACACACCCCAAACATTGTTGCACATGTAATAAATCATATCCATGACAATGCTATCAGTCCTTGTGGCATTGGTTCAGACATGCAAGGAAATCATGTTCCTTCCCCACAGTGTGCATGCTACAGTATTCTGTTTTGGGACTGCCTATGACCAGTGGAGATGGTGCATTATGCCAAATGGCATGCTGTTCCACTAACCCCAGTGAGTTGCATCAAACGAAGTGTTACTTAGAAGACCCAGTGAAACCAAAAGATCTAATCAGTGTTTTTTCCTGGGGGTACACAGGAGTATACGCATACCCCTAAACATTTTGTGATTTTTTTTTTGTACTTTTGTCCATTTACTGTATTTATTTTCCCCAATTTGAACTATAAAACGGTGGTTTTCTTGAGTCAACTGCTGCCCTTCAGCAACTTCACTTTTCCAATTCCATCACAAACGCTCCCATTTTCTACGAATCCTCCGTTCTTCTTCCTTCTGTTCCCCCTCGGATGTCAAGAATTGAGATGCCCGTATAAGGTAAATAACCAAGCAGGTCCTTTAAGAATCCTGTTCCTGAGAAGTGCATCTGTGACAAGGCAGCTTTGCCTGCTGAAAGGGTAGTGCAAAAGAGACATGATTAGCCTTAATAACTCTTATTATGGGAAGCATATGGAAGTTTTTTTTATTATTATTGAAGCATCCAGGCATAATTGAGCAGATATGTTACAATCCGCTTTGTGCCTGCTTGGGGAGGAGAAGGCCTGGAGTCTGAATTAGTCATTGACCTTTGTTCCATTGCCTGAATTGCTATTCTGTGGCGATTAAATGATGCTTTGCGGGCCACTCAGTCAGTGCTGGTCAATAAGCTATTAGTGCCATCATTGCTAGTGTGTCACACACGGGCCTGAATAGCGTGATTAGTTCCATTATCAAGACCTGAGCAGCCCCCTTGTCAAAGCGCACCCTGCCTTTCTCAAAAGATTTATTTCTCGTACTGTATTCAAAGGAACAGCAAGGCCTTCAGAGTGGCTTGCATTTAGGAGCCCAGCAAACATTCTGTAGTCATTTGAGAGGCCGGGTCTTGCCTGCTTGACAGGCGTCATGTGAGTTTCTATGTTTCTGAGCTTTTGGACCAAAAGATCCTTGTATTTTGCAACTTGTTGAACAAAAAGAGCAAATTCGTATAAATGAACTTTCTTTGCCCAACTCGTTCCAGTTGTATCGTTTGTTTCTGATTCTGCAGCATTTAAAAACTTCAGGGTCAGGATCAGATCGAAAGACAGAAAGCTGAATAAAAATGTAAATGAGAGAGCCTGGCAATCAAAAGAGTCATGAATGGAAGCACGGGGTGCAGGGAGACTATTGCATTAGTTTTCCTGATTAAAATGCTAGCATTTCTGTCCCATTTTCTAATGCCTTTTCCACACCGCCTTACCTGTTGCATTATGGAACTGTGGCTTTTTCTCTGACATAGTGGAATGTCATGCTAAATTTAATTCACACAAATGAGCATGATGCAACACGATTGAACCTTATTGGACAATGTTTTTGTTTTTTTACAGTGAGTTAAAGTAAATAAGAAAAAAAAGAAAAAGAACACATAAAACATTTTAAAAGGGGGATGAAAACAACAGTAACAACATGACAATAAAATAAAATTCAGGTTACAAAACTATATAATATATAGCAGGGGTCAGCAAACTTTTTCAGCAAGGGGCCGGTCCACCGTCCCTCAGACCTTGTGGGGGGGCGGACTATATTTTGAAGAAAAAAATGAACAAATTCCCATGCCCCACAAATAACCCAGAGATGCATTTTAAATAAAAGGACACATTCTACTCATGTAAAAACATGCTGATTCCCAGACCGTCCATGGGCCAGATTTAGAAGGCGATGGGACCAGATCTGGCCCCCGGGCCTTAGTTTGTCTACCCATGATATATAGTAAATGAATTAACTTATTGTTTCCCTCAAGTATACATTGATTCACAAATATACATTGATTCACAAAGGTCACAATGGTTTCGATAAATACGTTCCAAATACCATTAAATTTGTCCATACATAACCTTCATCTCAAAGCAATAGTTCATGGATTGCAAGAGTTGTCATGTCATCTGTCCATTGATTGAAAGAGGCCATCTTTTTGTCCTTCCAATGTATCATTAGACAATATTGCCACCCCTCTTTCTTCCTCACATGTGTGCGTCTGTTCCCCCATGGAAACAGCGGGTAAGAACCATACATCAATATACTACCCCAAATTTAAATTTTCCAGGTTAAGAAGTCTGCAAATGGGTTTTTCTTCTGGAATAAAATAACACGGAAGTGAGTGCTTAAGATCCACTGTGTTCCATTTGTTTTCCAGAAGTTAATGTTACATCACGTGAAAGCTCAAATATAATGCAGAAATTAACTGTTAGGGAAATGTCAAGGAAGTAGAATAAACTGTCATGTGGATGCAGCCAAGATGGTGCAGAGCAAATGTGTTTCTTCTGCCTGCCATGAGCCCTACCATATTATGTTCAAGTTGCCAATAACATTTGGTCGTCAGTAGGTGCGATTGCTGTGAAGTTGCCTCCTCCTGTTAGTGGCTTTTCTTAGGACTAATGATGCTAGGAGAGGACGACGAAAGCAGAATGAATAAGATCCCTCTGTGTCTATGGAGTCAATATACATATTCCAGACAGTCATACAGAGCACATGCAGTATTATCTCGCTGATTGCCTGCAACAATAATAAAATGTGCCATTCTGTTTGATGTTGGGTTGTTGTTTTTAAAGGAGAAGAAGAAAGATGCTTGTATTGGTGGTCCTAGGAGAAATCTAACACTGAGACAACCCCCTTTGGGGGCTTCTTCAAAGTGTCTTTTGTCAGAATATTCTCATTTGCCTTGTCAAAATGAAATACGGAAAGGGGGGTTGCAAATGCAGAGAGATCTTTTCCCATCCAGTTCTGGAGCAATCCCCATAGCAATCATCTACAACGGACACATCGTGTAAGGCAACTTTACAAGAAAAGGAAAAATCTCTGAACAAGAAAAGAAGAAGAAGAAAACACTTTATATTTCCCTCTTTGTGGTTTTGAGACAGGAGGGACACACATAAGAAATTGTTGGGGTTCTTTTGCAGGAGATGTATCTCGTGGGGTTTTTTTGTTTGGCTTATTGTTTCAAGTTCCATTGTTTTCCTTCTTTTTATGCTTTATTCGGAATCTTTTAAGTAGAGCTGACAGTTTGTCAGGGCAGCTGTCAAAAATGTGTGAGGAGCAGACATTTGCCTGGAGGACGGTGAGCTCAGTTACTCCTTGATTCATGTGATTAAGAACAAGCTTTCAGTGAGGTAGTAAACCTGTGGATTGGCTGTGCCCCTTCAGACTGTAGGTGGGGGGTTTGTATCCATACAAAAGAAATTCATTCCGTGTGGAAGACTAGAAGCCTTCTCCTTCCACCTCAGGTCAGATGCAGAAGGATTTCTTTCTTTTCTTTTTATACGAAAGGGATCATTCAGTCCCATAAAGCCGCCAGTTGCAAACTGGAGCCATATAGACCAAACTAAGGATGGGGCATAAATTTGATTCTGTTTGCATTTTAAGGAGAAACTACCTGATCTGCACTTTGCCAACCAAAAGACAATTATCTTTTGAAATTTGCACTTCTCTGAATACTGCGATGGAAATCTCCAACCAAATCATGTGTGCAAATATGCATATGTATGCAAGTATGCATATGTTAGGGGGAAGTGTCCATTAAAATGTGTACATTGGTGAAAAACGATATGCAAAAATGGGTTACATAATGGAAAATTGCTTGCAAAAATCTGTACGGTTGTCAAAATGGCTTACCCAAAAATATGTATTGTAAGGTAAACTTGCATTAAGATTCTGATGTGTTTTCATTAGTTTTTCTTAAAATAAAAAAAGGTATTGTGTCAATAACAGTAAAAAAAGGTAAAGGTAAATGACTCCTGACAGTTAAGTCCAGCCGCAGATGACTCTGGGGTGGCAGCACTCATCTCGCTTTACTGGCCGAGGGAGCCTGTGTTTGTCCGCAGACAGTTTTTTCCGGGTCATGTGGCCAGCATGACTAAGCCGCTTCTGGAAACCAGAGCAGCGCATGGAAACACTGTTTACCTTCCTGCCGGAGCGGTACCTATTTTTCTACTTGCACTCTTTTTGGCGTGCTTTCGAACTGCTAGGTTGGCAGGAGCTGGGATGGAGCAACGGGAGCTCAGCCCATCATGGGGATTCGAACCGCCAACCTTCTGATCGGCAAGCCCAAGAAGCTCAGTGGTTTAGACCACAGCACCCCCCGCCTCCCTGTCAATAACAGTACCTTTGTCAATAACCACAGTAGTTACAGCACAGATATCCTGGTCAGTGGTGTTACACACATTCAATATAGAGACCTGAACAATAGATTAGTCAACTCGACCACTTTTATGGTAGAGGGCTAGCTTTACTCCTCTTCTCATATGTTAGTGGCAAAATGGTCACCTGATCCATTTGCTAAGAATATAATTGGGATGTGCAAGGCTGGGAAATTTCACTTCAGCTGTTAATTCACTGCTTGGCCAAAGGCAAGCCACTAACTCTCCATCTCAGATCTACACAATACGACCTACCTTCTAAAGGTGAATTGTCTGTGAGGCAACTCTTTTGACAGATTCTTCCTGAACAAGACAGTATCTCTGAGCAAAATTATACATGGAACACAAACGGCATGCAAATCTAACAACGTACTCAAAAATCAGTGCTATATTGCTATCAACAGTATTTGTCCTTCCTCCTTTACTTAACATAAACGCCTTGTTTCAGCTGCTATTGGCACTGAAGCAAGCACTTCATTCAAAGGCATCCTGAACAATGCCAGAACTAATCAGCCATCAGGCCAATAGTGAAAAAGAAAACTATATATTTGGAGATTGCTGCCTTCTTTTATGCAATCAATATAGCTTTCAGCAAAGCATGAGATGAATACACTGGAAAAATTCTAAATAAGTCACCCCAGGATATATCGATATATGGATAGGAGGAGGACAAGGGTAAACTTTGTCAGGTGATAGTCAGCAATTGTCAAACTTCTATGGAACTCCCATAAGCAGCCTAATTTTATGGAACTCTCTGCTACTTGAGGTGAAAAGACAGGCCTCCTCTCTGTTGAACTTCTGGCAACCCCTGGTTGAACTGCTAAATACTTGCTTTATTCCAGCAAGCATACAACTGAATTTTCACTATATAATTTTCACTGGTTTTTATTTTCATTGTATCAGATATTTTGTATTTTGTTTAGAGACAATAGCAACTAAAGAGTATATAGACTGTTGAAATAACTATAAATAATAAACTTAATTGTGGCAGAAGCGGCTGAGATGTCTCTGCCTGATTTGGAGACAGTTTTCCCCTCCCCTTACCCACAGCAGTCCCAACGCACCCATCTCACGACCCTCTCAAGAGACTTTTGGAGGTGAGGAATGGGCAAATCCCATTCCTTGAATTTAAGGCAAGGGCTGAAGCTCCATGGTAGAGCACACACTTTGCGAGCATGAAGTCTGGGATTCAGCCCGGATCATCTGCAGGTGGAGATGGAAAAGCCCCAGAGAGCTGCTATCCGTCAGTGTAGACCAGGGTTTCCCAAGCTTGGGTCTCCAGCTTTTTTTGGGGGGGGGACTACAATTCCCATCATCCCTGACTACTAGTACTGCTGACCATGGATGATGGGAATTGTAGTCCAAAAAAAAAAGCTGGTGTAGACAAGACTGACCTAGATAATCCAATGGTTTGATAAACTATATTGCCAGCTTCCTATAATCTTGGCATTTCTTTCCATCCATAGATCTCATGGCTCAAGTCACTGTCTCTACTTGTCCGCTATAGATTCTTGGCCAGCACTTGGCTATAGCCTTGTAGAACCATATAGCAAGGAAGGTAAATTAAACTGATGCAGTATTTAAAGAACATTTCTAGTGCAGGCTTTCATTCTTCAATGTGATGTAAATATCAGCTCTTTAAAGAGTTACGGTCTTTAACTCCTAAACTAAATCAGTTTTTAATCTTGTTTTTGGACTCGTTCACTCCAACTTTAGGGGCTGCAAAATCCAGATGTATTAACATCTGAAGCCAAAGATCAAAGAATGGTATGTCGGAAGGAGTTTGATTATATTCTTGGGTTTCATTTAGAAACAAACAAGACAGTAAAAATCAACTAGGTCAATCCGAGTTAAGGCTCAGCCACAGATTTTTTGCTATAATCCTTCTATACCTTGGGCTTCCAGCTGTAGGCAAAGCAACTCCTCTTGTGCTGGGACGCAGCTCAATGCATCTCAGAGCTCTTCTACCCTGTTGGCTCATGCCAGGGTTCCAGTCTTAAAGGGGACATTCCAGGATCCAACCAGGATTCTGGGCTTCTGTGATTTGGGATGTCCTACTTAAAACATGACAGTTACAGGGTAGGCACAATAGCTCAGTGGCAGAGCATATGCTTGGCATGCAGAAGGTCCCCAGTTCAAACTCTGGCATTCCAGAAGGAAGGCAGGCAGGAAACATCAAATCACACACATAACCACAGTGTAGTATAAAACAATTGTTTTATCTATTTTCCCCACTTACATTCAAATGGCAGCATCGCTTTTCAGAGAGGTAAGAAATGGTCACTGCAATGGCCAAACGTAAGTCAGGCATCCAGAGCCTGGTAATTGAAAAACTATTTCCATAGAAACTATACAAGAACCTATAAGGATGTCCTAATTAAAAAATGATTAAAATGCGGCTTTAAAAATGCACTGGCCTTTACAGCTTTAAAGATAGCCAGTGTGGTGTGGTGGTTAAGAGCGGTAGACTCGTAATCTGGTGAACCGGGTTCGCGTCTCCGCTCCTCCACATGCAGCTGCTGGGTGACCTTGGGCTAGTCACACTTCTTTGAAGTCTCTCAGCCCCACTCTCCTCACAGAGTGTTTGTTGTGGGGGAGGAAGGGAAAGGAGAATGTTAGCCGCTTTGAGACTCCTTCGGGTAGTGATAAAGCGGGATATCAAATCCAAACTCTTCTTCTAAAGTGCTGCAATTCTAGGATCCCCGAGTCACCATCTCAGTCTTGATCCTGCTTGCCATAGCCTTTCTTCATAAGACCACTATAAGGTATGCTAACATTTACATCTGTTACTTTTAAAAACTGACTTTTTGATCAGGCCGAAACCTTGCTTGCCTCAGGCGGGCATAAAATCAGCTGGTGAGAAAGAGACTTTGGGCGCATTTAGACACGGGGTCCATTGCATTTGTTTTCCTGACAATAATACTGTCACTTCCATCTCCAGTTCTAATGTTCCTTTTACACTGCATTATGGAACTATGATTTTTTGATTTCTATGCCACTATGTCGTGTTAAATTTTAAATGGTAGTAAAAAACAACAACCTGTATTCTGGGATAATGCCTGAAATTTCATCACGTAAAGTTGCAGCACAAAACGCCCACGGTTTTCTGAGTTAACGAGGTTGAAAACTGTTTTTTTTTCCTCCCTGGAACCAAGTAACATGGAAATTAGCACTCAATTCCTGCTAGATTCCACTAGTTTTCCAGAAGTGGCTTTTATGTCGTATGAAAGATCACATAATATGTGGAAATAATCAGGTATGGAAATCCTGTAAAAATGGAATGAAATATCATCAGAATGCAGCCTTAGAAATAACCTGTTCTAATAGGGTGGAAAGTGATTCTCCTACTCTGTCAGAGTCCTTGCATCCCAATCCCACCCTCTCTCTGCACTGCACTGATCCTGCTTGCGGAAGGAATTAAAGATCCACAAGATACGGAGCAGGAAATGGAACCGTTCCTGGGGGCGACTTGCTAATTGTGTGTTAGGGGCAGCAAGAGTGCAGACCCTCCAAGTATCCCTATTTTCCAGGGACAGTCCTGGATTTATAGAAGCCATCCTGGTTTCTGATTTAATCCCAGAATGTCCCGCTTTTCTTTAGGATGTCCCTATTTTAATCAGAGAAATGTTAGAGGATATGGAGTTATGCAACCCCCAAGCCAAGGAGATAAGTAACTATGCAACCTTTAGAAGACATTGGAAGGCAGCCCTGTATGGGAAGTTTTAATGTTTTATTATGTTGTTATATACGCATGTTGGAAGCCGCCCAGAGTGACCGGGGCAACTCAGTCAGATGGGAGGAGTATAAATAATAAAAGCATTATTAATATGGAATAAAGGTAAAGGGACCCCTGACCATTAGGTCCAGTCGTGTCCGACTCTGGGGTTGCGGCACTCATCTCGCTTTATTGACCGAGAGCCGGCGTACAGCTTCCGGGTCATGTGGCCAGCATGACAAAGCCGCTTCTGGCGAACCAGAGCAGCGCACGGAAACGCCGTTTACCTTCCCGCCGGAGCGGTTCCTATTTATCTACTTGCACTTTGACGTGCTTTCGAACTGCTAGGTGGGCAGGAGCTGGGACCGAGCAACGGGAGCTCACCCCGTCGCAGGGATTCGAACCGCCGACCTTCTGATCAGCAAGCCCTAGGCTCTGTGGTTTAACCCACAGCGCCACCTGGGTCCCTTAATATGGAATAGGACCCTATTTTCACTGGATAAATGTTGGAGGGTATGGTGGTGCAATTTGGTAATGTTAGACTCTGGACTTAAAGCACTTCATAATAATAATAATAATAATAATAATAATAATAATAATAATACAGTAATAATAATAAATTTTTATTTATACCCTGCCCTTCCCAGTCAAGACTGGGCTCAGAGCGGCTAACACCAATAAAATCACA
Source organism: Darevskia mixta (assembly GCA_034641385.1). Taxonomy (NCBI): domain Eukaryota; kingdom Metazoa; phylum Chordata; class Lepidosauria; order Squamata; family Lacertidae; genus Darevskia; species Darevskia mixta. The sequence goes on along the minus strand of JAWWNH010000034.1, from coordinate 2,004,308 downwards.
GCAAAACATACAAAACAATAAATTAAAATGCAGGTTAAAATACGATTTAAAGTTTAAAATGCAGCCTCATTTTTAAGTAGCCCACCAATCAAACCATAAAGGAATGAAACATCAGGGTTAAACTGAAACCAACCCAAAGGCCAGGCGGAACAGCTCCGTCTTGCAGGCCCTGCGGAAAGATGCCAAATCCCGCAGGGCCCTGGTCTCTTGTGACAGACCGTTCCAGCAAGTTGGGGCCAGTACTGAGAAGGCCATGGCCCTAGTTGAGGCCAGCCTAGCATCCTTGTGGCTTGGGACCTCCAAAATGTTATTATTTGAGGACCTTAAGGTCCTACACGGGGCATGCCAGGAGAGGCGGTCCCTTAGGTACGAGGGTCCTAGGCCGCATAGGGCTTTAAAGGTCAAAACCAGCACCTTAAACCTGACCCTGTACTCCACCGGGAGCCAGTGCAGCTGGTAGAGCACTGGATGAATGTGGTCCCGCAGCAAAGACCCCGTAAGGAGCCTCGCCGGGGCATTCTATGGGGGGAGTTTCTCTGGACTCAATGAGTTTAAAATCCCCCATCCCTTAAGTATTATATATACATTCTTTCACTGCCTACAAAAAGTTGTAGGCCTGCCCTGCCACACTTTGGGAGTCCCTGCTCATTCTACTGAGAGGGACCCTAGACCTTTGCCCCAAAGTTTTGCCCTACCGGTAGTAGTACTACTGGCAGAGGGCAATTGGAACAGAGCTTTTACTCTTAGTGTTCCACACGTGCTGTGTAGCATAGAACAAAAGTTATTAGAAAGTAATTGAAGAGGAAAGTGATATACGAGGAGACTGGAGGCTATAAAACAACCTGAGAAAATATTTCAAAGCTTCTCACCATCATCATAGTAACCTACATTAATATATCATCCTGATTAATTAACATAATTATGATGATCATCAGGATGATAATACTTAAGATCCCAATTAATACCACAAACGATATTGCTCCAGAGTGCCACTTACTGTATGTAGCAAAACTGCTGTCATCCAAATGCAGGTTTGCCTAAAATTCTGTAAATAGTTTAATCTGAAACCCCGAGTTTTTAAAAGATAGTTATGCTACAATTAATGAATGCTCATGATGACATTTGCCCATCTTTCTTTCTAACTAATTCCCCACGACTGGTCAATGGTAAATATTTGAACAGCTGGAAGGACTAAGAAGAAAGCTTTTGTCTGAGCCATAAGCTAAAAGAGCAAAGTTGGGAAGTAATTTTGATGGGAAATCTGATTAGAGAATTATCCAAATTAAATGGGAGATTATAAGTGATGAAATACAGGGGAGTCCTGCCTTGTATAGAGCAATGGTGTCAACTTCAGTAGTTACTGTACTGCATTGAAAACCTCATTGCACAAGAGCAGACTGCATGTAGCCCTTTGCTTCATTTCTCCGCTGTCCCTTACAAAATCCATACTTTATACAGAAAAGCAAAGTAATGATCCAACTCAGGGGCAGCGGCGGTTGGGGGGTCGTGAGAGATAGGATTTAATAAGATACGATAGAATTTCCCCTAAATTGAATAGGTGTGTAAATTCTTTGAAAGGCGAGGGCACTGAAAAGCCCCGATTCAGCAAAATTAAGATATATGCATAAATACTTTGGCTCAGAGTCTTGAATTTTGATCTTTGGAGTTTAAGAATTAGTTTGGATTCCCCCCCCCCTCTTCTTTCTAAAGTTTCTATTACAGATAAACACACAGAAGTACATGCATGTGCCTACTCTTCCATATGTATGTACATGCGCACATGCAATATAATATTTTTTATATACAAAAAGTATTTTATAATATTTTGTCTCTCTCTCTCTCTCTCTCTCTCTCTGTGTGTGTGTGTGTGTGTGTGTGTTTGGAAGATTCTAGATCTGAACCGGCTACTTCATTGTTTAACTTTTGCCTCAGGAAAAGAAATAAATACAGGATTTCCATCACCCGCTGACCCTTGAAAGGAGAAGTTAGAAACAGCTGCATAGGGGGGGAAGTGTTTGACATTTTCTCTCCCATCCTTACCTCTTGCTGTGTAATGGTGGTTAGGAGCCATCTATGCTGCAAAATTAACCCAGTTTCTATGGTTACAACATAGCAATCCCCTACCGATGCTGGCTTGAGTTCTCCCTTTCAAACATCCATTTTATTAATTTGATTTCTGTAGTCTGACATTAATTGGACGGCATTGATTTTAGGAAAAATGACAGTGCAGCCCTGGAGATCTTGCCAGATTATGATGTTCAAGATTTGGACGAGGCTTGGAAAGTTAACAGTGATCCGAGGCTCGTGAATGTCACAGCGGATAAAACACCAGATACGTTTTACAAGACTTTACAAAAGGAAGCCGATGAAAAGCCAGAGCCGAACAGAACGGTGATCTTGCAGAACTTCGGTGCAAGCCGTTTTGCTGCCTGGAGCAATGGGCAATATTCTCTACCCTGCCCCATCCTACTTTATTACTAGCAATGGGACAGTGTCTTCTGCCACATCTCAGGGCAGCAAGGCAGCTTGGGAGCGCAAAGCAGGCTGCATGGAGAGCACAACTTTATCCTCCAGCAGAGGGAACGATCAGAGCAGCCAACCTGGGGAGATGCTCCTGTAACCTGCAGTCTCCCAGCATCTGCTGCCTGAGGTGAGAGACTCACTCAGCCTAATGATAGGGCAGTGGCGGAGCTTCATGCTCTGGCACCGGGAGGCAGAGAGCAGATGGGGGCGTGGCTGGCACACGTCCTGGGGGCGTGGAGCTCTGCCTGCAGGGGCGTGGCACACATCCTGGGGGCATGGCATGCCGCCTGCAGGGGCGTGGCGCCCAGCGTGGCCAGGGGGGGACAGCCGCGATGGCACCCCACTGGGATTGCGCTGCCGGGGGCGGTGTGCTCCCCCCGCCCTCATCTTCCTCCGCCAGTGGCCCCAGCCAGGAAGTGTAGCAAAAGTTTGGACTTACAAGGAGGGAAATAAGTTGGGTGGACGGGACTCTACAGTTCTGGGTTTGTCTGTTTTTTTAAATTAAATCTTTATTAGTTTTAAAACAAAAGTGCATATATCTACATACATCAAATCAAAGAGAGAAAGAAAGAAAGAAAGAAAGAAAGAAAGAAAGAAAGAAAGAATAAAGAAAAATCAGAATAGAAAAAGTAAAGAATAAAGAATTTTAGATAACTACAAAAGAACACCAAGAGCATTATTTCACAAAAATCCATTTTATCAATGTTATACAATCATACATAAAAGCAACAGTTCTGGGTTTTTTGTTTGTCTTTGGCCTGATTCAAACTTACCTGTCTATTGGTTTATTTTAAAACATACTGTTCACTTCTACCTGGCAAGCCCACTTGGGGTGTTCAGCAGCTGAATCAATTACACCAGCACAATGACTTTTAGCTGTGTAATATAACTTCTCCTGTCCCTGTGCACCCCCTGTCCACTAAATCTGCTCTGGAGGCTTGAGTGAACCCCCAGAGAAGATTTAGGGGTGGAGGGGTGAGGTGGGAGAGGATGGGGAAGTTACATTGCACATTGAAAAGTTGTGCTAGCATAACTTTTTAGTTGGCTGCTGCCTTTAGACAAGGGCAAAACATTGTAAAAGACAGACAGAAAGAAATCAAACTAGGCAAAACATTACAGAAATGTGAATATAGAATATCCATTTATATAAAAGCGTCTGTGCTGCCTTTCTGGTGCCCATGTATCAGTCAGGGTGGCTTACAATTTAAAATCACAATAAAAAGTATACATAAAACACACAACATATAAAATGAAACGCACGATCTCAGATAATTGGCAATATTAATAGCACAGCATTCATGAATGAAGATCCTGGGCTCTTTTGCAGAAGCGAGGGAGAATACTGCCTTACGGCAAAAAGGTGGATACAAGAGATGGCCTTTGCTAAAACTGAAAAACATCTAGAATGTAGGGGAGCCATCAAAAAAGTGGAAATCTAAGGAAGAAATGTAACTGAGTCACTGAGGAGGAATCTGGAGAAGGTTGAGAAGGAAAGTGAGCCTTCACTGCTGCATAAAATAATGTTTTTCATGTCCTTCAGGCAACCTTGGAGAGTAGCTCTGTAATGAGGACACGAGAATTACTAAAAGAATTGTAGAGGAATAACAATCCCTCTCAGTATCCAACAGTAATTCTCAGGCATGGCCAAACTAGATATGACACAAATCCAACTTTGCATTTAACACATATTTTTTTTAAAAAAATGAAAAGATTCATCAGCTGGTGGGAGGGGCTAATAAGTATCGGAATTGAAGCATGAATAGAAGAAGAATATAATGCTTCCCTTCCCTGCAGAAACTAGTATTGGCATTCAGAGGAATTTATGTCTAGGGGGGATTTCCTCACAACAGCTTCAAAAAGGGTTATTCACACCACAGCCAAGGAGGAAATGGTTAAATTGCCCCTCTCTGTACACTGTTCCTGATGCAGTATCAGTCCTTACCACCCAGCTGATTTAAAAATATGTACATTTACCGGTAAATGCAAAGATGCATGACCATGGCAGTTAAGGTACAAATTTGGCAAGATTCATTGCTGGCCTTTATACACCTAAGACATGGTCAACCCTGAAACCAAAAGCTATAATGAATCTTTCCACTTTTTTTTTAAAGGTACCCAAAGATGGAATTTGGGAACGGGGCAATGACACATACTCTCAAATGAAGTGACCGTGTACCTTCATAGTAAGGCCAGCTCTGGAAAAGCCAGTTTCAATGAAATCTTCTCTATAAGACTAACCAGGTTAATTTAGCCCCTTCTTTCTGTAATTAACTTCATCTTTAAGAAAGCAAACACAACTGGCAGGCATTCCCCCTTCCTCTTATTTCTTAATATCAGAATCTTCCCGGTGTTGCCGACTAGGTGTTCAGCAATGTGTTATACGGTGCAGTGTTGAATCAGTAATGTTCTGGTGATGTACTTGACAGAGTTTCCTTGCGGTAACACATCAGATTTGACATCAATTGTTCTTTAGGTTGGGTGAGCACATTTGTGATGCTTACTTAGGCTTATGTTTTAATTCAGATTGAGTTGTTCAACTCCGAACAGCAAGTCCCATTATGGGCACAACCGTCAGTGATTCAGAACTCACCACTAATGCTTTAACAGAAAATTGTGATAAGCCATGGGAAATTAACTTGTTATCGTGAGGCTCGCTTAAAAGCTTTGAGGAGTGTACAGTCTTATCTGCAGATTGCTAATGTACAAGACTACTAAGGTAGCTGGGTTATTCCTGACATCTTACCAATAGTGCATCTGTGTTCTTAAAATCTGTTAAACCACGATAAGGGATTCTCCCATTTTCTTTTTAAAGGGTTCTACATAACATTTTTGAACATTGCCATACATAAACGACAACTCGCTTAAACTAGCCCTGCACGGAGTAGACCAGGCATAGGCAAACTCGGCCCTCCAGATGTTTTAGGACTACAATTCCCATCATCCCTAGCTAACAGGACCAGTGGTCAGGGATGATGGGAGTTGTAGTCCCAAAACATCTGGAGGGCCGAGTTTGCCTATGCCTGGAGTAGACTATATCAGCACCTTTCTGCCTGATGCACCAGTGTTTTACTTACAGGAAGAGTTTTGTTTTGGTGTTACATGAGGAGCGGTCAAAAATGGCATCCCCCTCCTGCAATCATATAGTCTACCACAGTGTTTCCCAAGCTTACAATAATCGCATGCCCCTTTTGAGAGCTTGGTCTTACCAGCATACCACCTCTTGGGCAAAGATAATTTGGGGTTTGTTTCAATAGCGCTATTTTATCTTTGATTTGTTTTCTACAACCAAAAAACCCATAAAGTAAAATGAAACAATCTGCCTTGTACCCTTTGAAACCATTTTACATACCCTGAGCCAGCAGGTCTCTTATTATGTTATGAGATATGAGAATTGAACCGGGTGGTGAAAAGTGTTTGTTTGCTACTTTGGACTTCTTCATCTACAGTGGTACCTCGGGTTAAGTACGCTTCAGGTTAAATATGCTTCAGGTTAAGAACTCCGCTAAGGACAGAAATCGTGCTCTGGTGGCACAGCAGCAGCAGGAGGTCCCATTAGCTAAAGTGGTGCTTCAGGTTAAGTACGCTTCAGGTTAAGAACGGACCTCCGGAACGAATTAAGTACTTAACCTGAGGTACCACTGTATTTAAAAACAGGACAGCCATTTATCTTCTTGAGTTTCTGAGGCATCGTACCAAGGCAGCGGGTGTGGGGGACTCCCTGGTCCTGAATGGGGTAACTGTGCCCCTGAAGGACCAGGTGCGCAGCCTGGGAGTCATTTTGGACTCACAGCTGTCCATGGAGGCGCAGGTTAATTCTGTGTCCAGGGCGGCTGTCTACCAGCTCCATCTGGTACGCAGGCTGAGACCCTACCTGCCCGCAGACTGTCTCGCCAGAGTGGTGCATGCTCTGGTTATCTCCCGCTTGGACTACTGCAATGCGCTCTACATGGGGCTACCTTTGAAGGTGACCCGGAAACTGCAATTAATCCAGAATGCGGCAGCTAGACTGGTGACTGGGAGTGGCCGCTGGGACCACATAACACCGGTCCTGAGAGAACTACATTGGCTCCCAGTACGTTTCCGAGCACAATTCAAAGTGTTGGTGCTGACCTTTAAAGCCCTAAACGGCCTTGGTCCTGTATACCTGAAGGAGCGTCTCCACCCCCACCGTTCAGCCCGGACACTGAGATCCAGCGCCGAGGGCCTTCTGGCGGTTCCCTCACTGCGAGAAGCAAAGCTACAGGGAACCAGGCAGAGGGCCTTCTCGGTAGTGGCACCCGCCCTGTGGAATGCCCTCCCAGTAGAGGTTAAGGAGATGAACAACTATCTGACATTTAGAAGATACCTCAAGGCAGCCCTATTTAGGGAAGCTTTTAACCTGTGATATTTTAATGTATTTTATACCTGTTGGAGGCTGCCCAGAGTAGCTGGGGAGACCCGGCCAGATGGGCGGGGTACAAATAAAAGAATTATTATTATTATTATTATTAGGGACCCAGGTGGCGCTGTGGGTTAAACCACAGGGCCTAGGGCTTGCTGATCAGAAGGTCAGCGGTTCAAATCCCTGCAATGGGGTGAGCTCCCATTGCTCGGTCCCAGCTCCTGCCCATCTAGCAGTTCGAAAGCACATCAAAGTGCAAGTAGATAAATAGGAACCGCTCTGGCAGGAAGGTAAACGGCGTTTCCGTGCACTGCTCTGGTTCGCCAGAAGCGGCTTTGTCATGCTGGCCACATGACCTGTATGCCGGCTCTCGGCCAATAAAGCGAGATGAGCGCCGCAAACCCAGAGTCGGACACGACTGAACCTAATGGTCAGGGGTCCCCTTACCTTACCTTACCTTATGCTAACATAAATTAAGTGGTGGCGATCTTCTCAGTTTGTACTCTAACTCCTCTAATTTATTTGATTGATTGACTGACTGATTGATTGATTGCTGTAAATCTGAATGAGATGGACTCTGAGCTCCTTGATACAGTGAAAGTTACAATTAAAACAGATAAGTACATTTCTGAAGAACAAAGAGGCAGAAAGTGTGCAGGGTCAACGTTGCCAGCAACATAGCACTTGGCACTTTCATCTCATAATTATTGTCAGTTCACAAATGTTTCAATTTGTGGAGCCAAAGCATTGCTAAGAGTTATATGGCACCCTCTCCCCTCTTTTGCATCTGGTCTTAATTCCACTGATTTACACAACAGGATTCTCTGATTTCATTTGGAAGAATGCCTTAGACTACAAGACTGTGTGGAAAGAATGTTTATATTCTTGGAATTATGCTTGATGATCATACTACTCGGGGAAAGTTCACACATTGCCAGTAATTCAGTAACGCGTTCGACTTCCAAAACTTTTGGGAAACAAGGCATGCCTTCCGATTGGCTGCAGGAAACTCCTGCAGCCAATCCGAAGCCACAGAAGCTGCGACGGATGTTCAGGTTCCAAAGAACGTTTGCAAACCGGAACAATCACTTCTGGGTTTGCGATGTTCGGGAACCAAAACGTTTGACTGGCAAGGCATTCGACTTTCAAGGTATGACTGTATTCTTTGTAAGCTCCATGTAGCAGTAAGATATGACAATCATCTATTGGTCTCAAATACTTCCTTAAAGCAAAACCAAAAAGGTCCAGAGAAACTAAAATAAAGATGATGCCTGACGTACCTCCATAAGCAGTGAGTTCCATAAAGAAGATGCCACAACCAAGAAGACCCTAACTTGGGTCCCTGCACCTTAGGCAGATCCTAACTGCTGGGCTGGCACAAAAGAGACATTACATCAGGTCCTTTGGCCTCATAGCACCTCATAAGTCAGGATACATACCTTGAGGAGGGCTTAGAAGCAGATAGGCAGCCAGTGCTAACTGCAAAAATATGTGTGATATGACTCTGACATCTCTCAATAACAAAGCTGTAGCATTCTGCTGGACTTTCTTGAAGAGCCGTCTCATGTAGAGTGCTAAGTAAGAGCGCCAGATCTTGCTTCCTTCTCATGTTCCAAGGTGAGCAACATACTCTAAGGCCCTCCTACATCTAAGAGCCCATATTTGTGCAGAGTTAACTTGGCTTGCTCTAAAAGACACTTAAAAAGCAACTCCGCCAAGTGAACTAACTCCATTGTGGAAGTTTAGTTATTAATGAGCACTGCCATATGATGGTGGTGATAACACTATCAGCCTTTTAACAGAGTCAACATAATGTTCTAATCAAAATTCTCTCTCCCAAGGACTTATTGGTAGAAGCCATGCAGACCTTCATTAATGCTGAACTGCTACCCGCAGGCTTGCCCCAAGTGCTCTGAGAACAAGCACCAGAGTTTTCTGATGCATGGTTTGAAGCTCTGAAAGAACAGAGGAAAGCTCTGAGCCTTGCAGAAAAGAGATCTGTATTGTAGACTATTCCCTGTGCATAATGATAGGGCTTCACAATGAATGACGTCGGTCTGATTAGGATAACCTTGTATGCAGTTTCATACTCATCCTTCTCATTCCTGGAAAGGTGGGAAGTTCAGGACAGCATTTATGAAGTCAATGTCATTTGAAATACTTGGGGGAGAGTCTTGTGGTGTCACAATAATTACATCTGTTTACAAAGGTACAAACTGAATAGTTTTATAGCTGATCAAGAACAAACATACAAGCTGGCTGTGAATCCCCAAATCTGTGTCAAAACTCTGGAAACTGCATTTTTTTTTAAGAGCAAAACATCTTAATAACACTCTGTAGACAGGGCCAAATTTTGGTGCCAGCCCTGATGCTGGCATGTGGGTGTAACTCAAGACATATTTCAAACAGATCTTGTAATCTAGACGTATTTCAAATCCAGATGCTTGGAACCAAGAGTTTCTTGATGCAGCCAGTTGTCCATCTGCATCCATTTGTTCCTCCAATGGTGACCAGGACATGCCAAAGTCTCAAAGAGCCCCTTTCCTTGACAGAAAGTCAGCCACCAGCAGTGCTGGCTCCAGGCTTTGGAGGGCAAGGCACCCTTCCATGGGACCCCTTCTCTCAGTGAGTCGACTTCCTCACTGCCATTATCACCAGCTCCAGCTGCTGCTCCTCTCCCTCTATCACGGAAGCTGCTTGCTTGCCTGCCAGTCCGGGCAACCAGGCAGCAGCATCTGCTATTCCTTTGTCTGTTGGGTGGAACAAAGAGAGAGCTGGGCAACCAAGCAAGCAAGCAGGTTCTGATGCAGAACAGGCCCAGGGGCTCCTCTCAGTGGACTCCTGCTGAGGTGTGGGCCCTCTGCAAATGCCTGACCATCCCCTTCCTCAATGCTAACCTTGGGTCAGTACTCTCTCACACCCTGACCTACTCCACAGGGTTGTTATGGGGATAAGGGGGGGGGAGTATATTCACTCTCTTGAGCTCCTTGGAGGAAAGGTGGTGGCATATAAGTGAATCAGTAACATTTTTTAAAAAAATGATATTTTACCAGGAGCTGAGCACCCACGCAAGACAGGAGCTGACCTAATTGTTGAGCATTAAGTTGCTGGTTCATCAATGTACTTGGACCGACCTGAAGAAGGGTGAAGAAACAGAGATTTCACCCAGAGGATGTCTCACTCCTCATACACAGCTTCTCAACCACAAAATTTAACACAAGGAATCTGCACTCTGGTCTTCAGTACATTACAGTTGAAACCTTGAACCTGGTGACGTTGAAAATTAATCTGTAAGTTTCTATATATCTCTTCAAGATTGATCTGAGACTGTATACATATATATTCTTGAAGCTCACTTTATTCTGAGTTATAGAACATGTTGCATTGAGATATTTAGTGTACAATATACTCTTATTTCATATACAGAGTTGTGGTTGATGCGTGTTTTTGCACTGCACTGTCCTCCTTGCTTCCTCACCCCCCACACCCTCTCCTTCCCAGCAAGCATTGGTGGCTCAGATGCCGCCCCACCATGTCTTCCAAGGGCCAAATGCTAGTGGTGGGTGGAGACAGAGGCAAACAACATGAATAAAGGTAAAGGTAAAGGTACCCCTGACCATTAGGTCCAGTCGCGGACGACTCTGGGGTTGCAGCACTCATCTCACTCTATAGGCCGAGGGAGCCGACATTTGTCCACAAATAGCTTCCAGATCATGTGGCCAGCATGACTAAGCCGCTTCTGGTGAACCAGAGCAGTGCACGGAAACGCTGTTTACCTTCCCGCAAGAGCGGTACCTATTTATCTACTTGCACTTGACGTGCCTTCGAACTGCTGGATGGGCAGGAGCTGGGACCGAACAATGGGAGCTCACCCCATCAAGCGGATTCGAACCGCCGACCTTCTGATCGGCAAGCCCTAGGCTCTGTGGTTTAGACCACAGCACCACCTACGTCCCTTTAGAAACATGAATATAGCAGGCTAATTTCTTCGCACTCACTCATCCTTCTCTATCCTTCATCTGGGAAAAACAAAAAACATTGTCCAATGCATTCCAGTCAGGCAAAAATGTTCAGTTTTTAGAAACTCTCCCCTTTGGATCTCGTAGAATAAAACCCATCACAGAAATAGTGTCCCCTGGCTCCAAAGCTTTCTCTAGTTTAGCAAACACTAGGAGAAATGGCTAGAGTTTACTCTCCCGCTTTGCCTTATAAAAAGGAGACGGCACAATAGGATTGGTACGTCGAAAAAGGCTGCAGACCCTCACAGCTTCCACTTCCTCCAGCCTTGGATGATCAATGGGATACAGACTACCAAAGACACTCACACACAAAATCAGGGTCAGAAGACTGTTAAGCTGATTAAGTGGAAAGTAGCAAAGATAACACCAGTGTGCCTGAACTCTGTCTGACAGGCTGCTGTCTGATCCTAGCAATGTGAAGCCTGCTTGCCTGTGCTTCCTCTCTCAAGAGGACTCATCAAAGTACATCATGTCTGAATCAACCAAAGCTATATTTGCCCTTTGCTAAGGGGTGCAGCAGCGACTGTCAAAATCGGTTCCTTGTAGGTGCATGTCTGAACCGACATGCATATGATGCACATGCGTGCCACTCTGCTCCCACCCACTTCTAACAAAATACGAGGTGGTGACATGTGTGTCTGCTTTCCCAACTAATATCCAGCAACATAATGCCGGTTATGTGATTGAAGTGACATAATTCTACCCTGCATTATTGATTCATTGTCTTGCATGGCTTCTGCAAAACTGGAATGGAAAGGGGGGCAGAAGAGGATCTAAAAGGAAGCAGATTATATATTCTGTGGTGGTTTCTGAAAAACTAAGTGATTTATTCATAAAATGTCCATCGTACAGTGCAATCCGATGCACCCATATCCATAAAACAAATCCCATTGCGTCCCATGAGGCTTATTTCCTAGGAAGTAAGCTTAAGACGGCTGTCCAAAGTTGAGCCTCTACTCCCACTGCTGTTGTTCTGAAGCCATAAGAAGTGGTGGAGTGGGCTGTGAGAGAGCATCTAGCTTCAAAATAGTGGGTGCCCAAGAATTTGCTCTCTGAAGCTGAACAAATAGTTCCCCTCCCCACAAATCATGGTGCCATTCTAGTTACTGCCATCAGTAGATTCACAAAGGGTGAGGAAATTTCATAACGGCTACAAAGGGTAGAAGGGACATGGGTGGTGCTGTGGGTTAAACCACAGAGCCTAGGGCTTGCCGATCAGAAGGTCGGCAGTTCGAATCCCCATGACGGGGTGAGCTCCCGTTGCTCAGTCCCAGCTCCTGCCCAGCTCCTGCCCACCTAGCAGTTCGAAAGCACGTCAAAGTGGAAGTAGATAAATAGGTACTGGCGGGAAGGTAAACGGCGTTTCCGTGCGCTGCTCTGGTTTGCCAGAAGCGACTTAGCCATGCTGGCCACATCACCCGGAAGCTGTCTGCGGACAAACACCGCCTCCCTAGGCCAGTAAAGCGAGATGAGCGCCGCAACTCCAGAGTCATCCGCAACTGGACCTAATGGTCAGGGGTCCCTTTACCTTTACCTTACAAAGGGTAGAGGTTTCAAGCAAGGCTTCTGGACCTCCAAAGCAGCCAGGGGTGCCATCTTGCCCTCAGGATTGTGGGTGCCCGCCACCAAACCCAGACATGTGACGTCACACACACACACACCTGCACATAGAGCATGTGACGTCAGGTTTGTGTGTGTGCCTCACTCACTGGCTGTGGAGGGCAGAGCTGAACTTCTCTCTCGGAGGCAGCACCATTGCTGCCTGACGGCATTTCTCATTAACTTTGTGGGTCCCCAGCTCCCACAATTATATTATTGTGGGTGTCCAAGCACCCATAGCCCCCTGGAGTTGACTCCTATGGAAGCGGCCTGTACTTATCTCTCGCTCCCTGCACAAAGCAGAGGGGTTTCTGAATACTTGCTCCAGGAATCCTCTACCTTCAGAGATGAAATGCAAAGCTACCAAGGGCAGGGCCTTTTTAGAGGTTGCATCAAGACTTTTAATACACACTCCCCAGGACATTTCTCAGGTTTTCTACAGTGCTACCTTTTAGGAGGCAGTTAAAAGTGTTTTTATGTGCCATGCTTGGAGCAGCATTTAATTTTCTGACTTCCAACTGATTTTACGCTGCTTTATGGCTTCTGTATCTGATATGTTGTTGTTGTATTGTTGTTGTTTTTTTTAAAAAATAGTTTTTACTAAATATTTTATTAGGTTACAAAAGTACATGCATTGTCTCTATTTTCGGGTTGCAGAGGTTTTCTACAGATCAGTTACATTCGATGTGAGACATTGATGCTGTATACATTCTAAGGTGATGGGTTGTGCTTTTAACCATTTGTTGTAAGCTACTTATGGACAAAACTAGTGGGAAGGATGGTATAACAAAGTTTTAAATGGATAAATAAATGCCCGGACAGCTAGGTTTATTTGATTGAACTTTATCAGTATAGGTATATAGGTAAAGGGACCCCTGACCATTAGGTCCAGTCGTGTCCGACTCTGGGGTTGCGGCGCTCATCTCGCTTTATTGGCCGAGAGCCGGCGTACAGCTTCCAGGTCATGTGGCCAGCATGACAAAGCTGCTTCTGGCGAACCAGAGCAGCGCATGGAAACGCCGTTTACCTTCCCGCCGGAGCGGTTCCTATTTATCTACTTGCAGTTTGACGTGCTTTCGAACTGCTAGGTGGGCAGGAGCTGGGACTGAGCAACGGGTGCTCACCCCGTCACAGGGATTCGAACCGCTGACCTTCTGATCAGCAAGCCCTAGCCTCTGTGGTTTAACCCACAGCGCCACCTGGGTCCCTATAGGTATATAAGGCCATGCAATAAAAATGATAAGATACAATTAAAATGCATCATAAGCATAGTTTGGCAAACCAGGCCCACAGTTATCAAAACACTTCATATAAAGCAGTGGTTTTTCTTCTTACCAATATACTGGAGAGGAGAAGGAGAAGATAATCTTCTCTTTTGGCTCATCTCTCTCTCCCCCTTACCCCTATTTAAATGTTCAGCCGAAGCTGCTGACAGTTCCTCGTAATACGGAACCTTCCATTTGGTGTGAGATAGCTGTGTGTCGTTTTCCGAACCCTTCACATTGGGAAACAGATTACAGGGCGAGCTTGCCTTTGACATTGCAACCAGCACTCCCACTTGAAAGACTTCTTCTCTCAAGCAGGAACTCTTCCCAGTTTTCATCCTCGTGGGATAAGTTAACATGCTTTCAGTTCCAAAAAGGTTCAGACACTTTTCAGATCATAAAAATGTCCCTATGCTTTAAAATCCCCATTAAGTCAAATTATTCAAAATGGAAAATCTTCAAAGAGCCTCTTCTAAGTAGTTGCCAAGGGGAATATCAGGAAGGGAGGGGGGGCTTCTTTCTTTCTCTCCACAGACGCCACCCCCTGCTCCACAAGCAGCGCGCTTGCTAAAAGGATAGGAAGAGTATGGAAGACATGTTCAAAGGGGAATATTTTAATTTCCTAGATAACCTTCACCACCTTGTTGTATGGAGTGGCAATGTTAACTGATATGATTACTCTCTTCCAATGTGAAAAAGTATGTTAGTTGTTGATTTTATTCTATTTAGAAGCCCCAAATTGTTTTGTCACACAGGTGAGAAACATTTTGGATAAATAAAAATGCACTTTGCATTCCTAGAGGACTAACTGTGTCAATCTGTAGCAGTAAAAACAAATCATGTAGCACCCTAAAGACTATGAAGCCATAAGCTTAAATTCAGAGTGCTGGAAATGCAAGTAGACTCCACAGAAAGGGAACTCTTGGTGAATGGGCAATGGCTGATTGAGGCAAGCATAAATAGATGCAACCTGGGGCAAAAAGTATTGACTTCACCTATATACTGATGGGATCTAAATCAGTGCCGAACAGGAAAGAGACTCAGGACAGGGGAGAAACTTGATTCAGTTTGTATTTAAAGGCCGGTCTACTTTCTGAAACAATACGGAAAATGAAATACAGACATCCTCTGAAACTGAATTTTGCAATGCAGTTACAGGTAGGTAGCCGTGTTGGTCTGCCATAGTCAAAACAAAATAAAAAATAAAAAAAATCCTTCCAGTAGCACCTTAGAGACCAACTAAGTTTGTTCTTGGTGTGCAGAACAAACTTAGCTGGTCTCTAAGGTGCTACTGGAAGGATTTTTTATTTTATTTTTTTGCAATGCAGTTCTCCATCCAAGGAATGTGTACAAAAATGCATATACTTGGGCAAATTGTGCATTAAAATGCATAGTTGTTGGCATCCATCTGTCTCGAGAGAGAGAGAGAGACAATGGAGTGTGCCTCTGGGGGTAAAGCCAGCTTGACTGCAGGAATTGCCAGAATGAGGCTTACAAGGCACCATCTAATAGAGAAAGTAACATTAAATGCATTCTATCAGGGGAAATTAATTTGCAAAAATGTGTATATTAAAGAAAATTGCGTACAAGCAAGTGTATATTAGGTGAAATTCACACAAAAATGCTGATTGGTTTTCATGAGGACTTTAAAAAAAATGGTGAATTGATGTGGAAATATGAAGAACTGAAGAGTGGAAAAATGAAAAACTGGGAGAAAATAACACTGACAGATTTCCCCCATCCCCTGAGAAGAGACCTTAAAGCTGTGCAGGTCATTCAATGGAAATGTTGAATGCTAGGAATTATTAGGAAAACAAATACATGGTGGGGCCGCAATTGGAATACAGCAGTTCTGGTTACCACATCTCAAAAAGACTATTGTACAGATGGAAATTTTCTCTGTGAGAAAAGGGAATCCTTGTAGGTTGCAAAAATAAAAGGTGACAGGGGAAGAATAAAGATTTGTAAATTATGCAAAGTATACATTATGCTGAAGTTATATCTTTTATTATTTAATATTATTTACCCGGTATTTTATATTGAACTCTTCTGATAAGCTCCCCATCCCCATTCTGAACCATTATTACCATCTTAAAATAAACCCTTTTTCCTTTGGAAACCTGGAAGTTGGCTGGTTGTTTCAGGACACTACAGTATCTCATCACCCAGGCCAGAGGCTCTAGCAATTTGATCCAAAGTTTGCAAAAACAGAATTTTAGGAGGAATGGGTTGACCCTCTTGTGACAGGAGGGAGTCTGCTGGCAGTTTCCCAATTCACATTAAAAAATAAAAAAGCAGGATGGCTGTGGCGAATTCTGTTCCCCACTCGGCAGGGTGTAGGCAGTAGTCCCTAATTGTCAGAGCTTTATCCCCTTCCCCAAAAGATAATTTTTACCTGGAGAGAATTTTTTTTTAAAGAAATAAAAATCCTGAACTGATCTGACATGCCAGGTTGTGGAAGAGACAGTTCTGTTCTGTTATATTCCTCTCCCTTTTATTATATTGTCCTTTGTTCTAAGAACAGCAGGTGGCTGATAAAGTGCTTGGGTTTTTCCAATAATCATTGTGTTCTGAATCTGACAAGTGCTTCATTCTCTTCCTTACCCAGTGCCTCAGAATTTCTGCTATATTTCAGAGCTTAATTTGCTATTACCAATGGTGGTATTGGTGAGAGAGACTGACAGACAGACAGACCTCTCCCCACACCTCTCTCTCACAAACACAAGCTTTTTATGTCCAAAAGCTTCTTATGTTTGTATGTGGAGAATACATACCTGCAGTGATTTCTTTCTGGGGGTATGCAGGGGGTACGCATACCCCTAAACATTTTGTGAATCTAAGTTTGTCCTCAATAAGGGGCAGTATTTCAATATGAGTAGGAAAATGAGAGTACCCCTAAACATTTATTTTGGGGGGGAGGGAGAAGCACTGCATATCTGTGCAGGACTGGATTTAGGTTTGATGAGGCCCTAAGCTACTGAAGGTAATGGGGCCCTTTATATGTCCAACTGTCCTTTGTCAACAACAAATTGTCGCTGTTTTTGTGTTGAATATACGCTATATGGTAATTTATGGACCTAATAGGTATCTAAAGCCATTTGCACATGCAGAATGTAGGCACCCTATAGGCACTCATAGAAATGAGCAAACCAGTGATATTTTAGGGAGCAGGCTAGCAGGCGGGGCCCATTACTTACATCATAGGAGCCTACACAACACAACACAAAACGAAGCAAAACATATTTTATTTGTTTTTTATCTTATATTTTGGAAATGTACATCCAGGTTTTTTCCCTTTAAATTGTTTTGGGGCCCCCAAGAGAGTGGGGCCCTAAACTATAGCTTGTTTAGCTTATACGTAATCCGGCACTGTACCTGTCTATAAGCGAGAAACAGAGAGACTTAAAATGTTTCTGTGCGCATGTTATACATGTATACCTTTCTCTCTCCATCTCTCTCACACAAAACCTTTGTGTTTGTGTGAGTGAGAGACAGAGAGACCTCTCTCATACACACTTTCTTACTCTCTCTCACACACATAGATCTTTATAGTTATGCATTCGCCACACACAAACATACAAAGCTTTGGATTATGCCGAACACTATGCATTATTAATTGCTCCTTCTCTCGCAACCTCCCACTGAGCTGCGCACTAATGCGCATATATACCTGAGCCCAAGCAGGCACTTTGTCTTTGATTGTTTCTCGGTGCTGGGCTGCCAAGCAATGCTCATTAAAAGAGAAAAGGGGGGGAAATTATAGAGTTCCTAGGCCATTATTCCCAAACAAACATTTTTATTAATAAATCGGCTTTTATGAACCTCCTTTATGAACTAAGAAGAAATGGCGGCAATATCACAGCAGTTCCAATAGGTCAAAATGCACAAGGAGGCCTTTTGAAAGTCAAATCATTGTCACTGAGGAAATAGGTTTATAAATGTACATGAGGACTAACCATTCAAAAGGGACGGTTCACGCTGCAACTATTTTCTTTCACAGATGGTGCGAAAGAACTAAGAATATAAGAGGAAGCTGCTGGATCAGGCCAGTGGCCTGTCTAGTCCAGCATCCTCTTCTCACAGTGGCCAACCAGATGCCTGAGGGAAAACCCAATGGTTTTCAGAACTGGTATTCATGGGGTGGGGTGAAATGGCTGCCTCAGCCCCACTGCTTTTGCCACCTAACCCCACTTACCTGGAATTAAGCCCTTGGGACTTCTAAGTAAACATGGTTACGGTCATGCTGCAAGAGTATTAAGGATTGCAGCCTTACTTACATAGGCTGCAGTCCTATACATACAGTGGTACCTTGGTTTTTGAGCATCTCAGAAGCCAAACGTTATAGCTGTCAACTTTCGGATTTGAAAATAAGGGATTTTTGTGAACTTTCGGATTTGAAAATAAGGGATGCCGTGAGGGCGGTGCAATGGCACCAAGTAGCCTTGCCACCCTGCGCGCGAACGGGTGAGCGAAAGAGCGAGCGCGTAGACGGCAGGCAGGCTGTCTGGCTAGTTGGGCGTGAGGGTCTGGCTGCACAAGGCATGTAAACTCTGCCCCCAGTCAGTCTCAGACTCCTTATTGGCAGCCGAGCAACGCAGCTGAGGAGCCTCCCTGGCCGGAAGGGAGGGAGAGGAGCTGCTTCCTTTGAAATCCGGGAAATTTAAGGGATATCAACAATCCGGGATAGCAGCGGGAAACAGCATTGGAATAAGGAAGTTTCCCACAAAAAAAGGGAGGGTTGACAGCTATGCTTCAGTTTTCGAACGCCGAAAACCCAGAAGTAATTGCTTCCGTTTTCAAACGCGCCCCGGAAGTCGAATGGCTTCCGCTGCGTGTTTTTCAATTTTCCCAATTGAACTTGCAGCCAGCCCTTTGCGCCTCGGTTTTCGAACGTTTCGAAAGTCGAACGGTCTTCCGGAATGGACTACGTTCGAGAACCGAGGTACCACTGTACTTGAATTCTGTGGGGTTGACTTCTGACATGTATACGACTGCACTGTTGCTTGCTTGCTCTGTCTTCCACACTGTCCCAAGGGCTCAGAATGAGATAAACTTTTATAAAATTTAAAATACACTCAGTTATTTTTTCTTTTTAAAAAACAACACATCTCTAAGAAGATTGAAGATCGGGTTGGGGCATATATATATATATATATATATATATATATATATATATATATATACCGTATATGTATAATTTATATTTATATAAAAGATTTTCTTGATTTACAAAAGAATGTGCAATGTCTCTTGTATTTTTTCCATGCAACATTTTTACAAATCAGTTTCATTTGCTGAGACATTGGGGAGAAAAGGGGGAAAGAGGTGGACAGGGGGGAAGATGGGTGGGGGTGGGGTCGGGTGACGATGTTTCTACTTTATGTAGGGTTTGATGTCAGCGTCAGAAGTGTGTGCATATCAGAAAATGTGACACAGTTTAGAATGCTGTGCACAAGTGACTCTGGATCAAGCACCTGATCTTCCACAACTATGTTAAGGAAACCTGAAAACTGCATGTGTTAATGACAGATTATTTGTGATGAGGAACTCACTGTCAATAGTAGATAGCTCCTACAGGGCCATATTATCAGCGGGCATAATTAACGGCAACTCGGTTTATGCCTAAATCTCATACCTATCAGTCTGGCCTATAAGGCATTTTATCTTCATAGATATGACTGATAAAAATCTCTCTTTCAGCTTGATTTAGCACTTCTTATCAGCATTCACTTTGCATGACCACTCGTTATTCATTAAGCATGAGCTGCAAAGTTACTTCTTTGTATTAAGAAGTAGCAACCAACGGCATTCACCAAAATGAATCAGCATATATTTATGACAAGGCTTAGTTTGTGTGTCACTGATATGTGTATTTTAAAACAGCAAGTATAATCAGTAGATGGATACTATCCAAACTTTCAAAATATATATCCCATAGCTGTGAATGTAGAGATACCACTATAGTATTTGGAATAGTGCATTTTTACTATTTTTTTGTAAATGTAACATAATGGGCCGATTCAAAACACATTTAAGTATGGCAAGAAGTGGCTTCCCCTTAGATGAATAGCATCTGCACATTGCAAAATCATTTTAGCTTGTGGCCTGGATGCGAAGAGAACTGCTTTAATGGCCACTCTTACAGATTATGGGTTGATTCCCCAAATACTCCACTTGTAGCAATTTCTTACCATTCACAGTGCAATCCTCTGTTGCCTATTATGTTGATTCAATGGGACTTCCTCCCAAAAAAAGGTGTGTAGGATTCCAGCAAATTGTCCAGCGTTTAATGGTAAGCATTAATCCAAAACTGCTGTTCCCCAATGCAAAAATTGTAGCAACTCCTCCAGACCCTTGCCTTTTCTTTCCTAGCTGGATCCTTCTCTTGCTCCGCCTCTGATTTCTTGCTGAAACCTTTATGGCAGCAGAACCATTTTATGTTGCACCTGGAAATGTTGCCTTAATGAGTAGGGTTGCCATATGTATCGAATTTTGGGAAATCAACAAAAGGTCTGGGAAAACCTCAACAACTTTGAGTTTCATTTCGTAAAGAAAGCACAACAACTTTTGTGTCCTGAATTTTACTTCTTGATATAGGTAAGGTAAAGGGACCCCTGACCATTAGGTACAGTCGTGACCGACTCTGGGGTTGCGGCGCTCATCTCGCATTATTGGCCGAGGGAACCGGCGTCATGTGGCCAGCATGACTAAACCGCTTCTGGAGAACCAGAGCAGCGCACGGAAACACTGTTTACCTTCCCGCCTGAGCGGTACCTATTTATCTACTTGCACCTTGACGTGCTTTCAAACTGCTAGGTTGGCAGGAGCAGGGACTGAGCAACGGGAGCTCACCCCGTCGCGGGGATTCGAACCACCGACCTTCTGATCGGCAAAGCCCTAGGCTCTGTGGTTTAACCCAGTGTTCCCCAACCTTGGGCCTCCAGCTGTTTTCGGACTACAATTCCCATCATCCCTGACCACTGGTCTTGCTAGTGAGGGACGATGGGAGTTGTAGTCCAAAAACAGTTGGAGGCCCAAGGTTGGGGAACACTGGTTTAACCCACAGCGCCATATGGCAACCCTATTCATGATTTTTGAGGCAACTTCCTACACTGGGAAAGTGCCATAGCTGAGTGGTAGAGCACATGCATTGTGTCCTAGGTTTAATTCCTGGCAACAGCCTCTGTCAGAAACTCTAAAGAACTGCTGCCTGTCATAGTAAGGGCAATGACTCGGTTTAAGGCAGTTTCCTGTATTGATATCTTACGGTTGTGCTGGATACATATAAATAATCTGCAATGTTCCAGAAGGAGCCTACTTGAACTTGGTCAGCTTATCATAATCTTAACAAACTAGCTCACTTGTATGCCACAATTTCATTATTGATTCTTCCTAAATCGCTGGAGCAGGAGTGAGTTGGAAGTTAATAATCACAATTATGAGTTTAGTGATAAAAACAGTTCTGAGCTAGAGTAAGAAATTCAATTTCAGAGACTTACCCATTCCCGGCCTTTGCAATTATGAAAAGCTCTTGCATTTTAAATCTTGTAGTCCCTCACTCAGCCTTAGATTATTCTGCCACAGGCAAACCCCAAAGACACATATCACTTTCTAACTAAAGTTGTTAATATGAAGTTGGAGGAGCTTTCTGCATTTAAATCAACCTGCTGCAGATTCCCTGAACCTCAATTGCTTTTGAATCCAGATAGCTGCAAAGGAAGGTAGGGGAGAGCAATCACTAACCAGAGTACAGGAATATTCTAAATTGCCAAAGTGTCCCATTTTCATTAAAATCTTACCATTAGCTGAGAAATAAATCAGACAGCAATCCAGCTCTGCAGCTGAATATTGATACGAACCTTAAAATGTAGCATGTAACAGCTGCATGAAAATAATGCTCTTGAAAATAAATCAAAATATATGTTCTAGTAAATCCAACTCAAGGCCTTTGTTCAAAAACAAAACAAAAAAACAGCCCCAGAATGCATCACATTAATACAAGGGAGGGGGGAAGCAGAAAATTAGACATTTGGCTTCTGCTTCTGGTATTCTTATACACATTGCAAAAATTAATCTTCACCCTTCACAAAACTCTGCTGATGTCATTGAAGCTTAACCTCAGGTAACCCAGCTATCATTTTCTAAGTGCAGTCTCAAGGTCACCCACCGTTTTATCTGCGCAATATGCATGTTATTTGAACTGCTGTCTCCTCTTCATAAAAGAATCATGAGAAGAAGCTTTCGGGTTGTTGTTTTTTTTTTTTAAGAGAAGGATCGTTCAAGTTTTATGGACTTTATGAGCAAATTAGATAGCATTGTCTTTAGTTATTGTTATTTCAGATCGTTCTGTATTTTCCAAGCGACTGAGTTTTATGAACGTTTTCATGTTTCATTACCGCTTTGTGGAGAATTGGGGTGGGGTGGGGTGGCCCTGAAGCAGTTCCCCAGTGATTCTGCACTAGCTGCAGTTATGGGATGCCAGCCTGAACCTACAGGGCCCCAGAAAGAACAGATTCTGCGTCATCCCTTGTAATGGTGACACAAGGCTGTTGGCACCTTCACCTTCGTGAGGTCATCCTTCCTGTCCTTCATAAATGTACTTAATTAATTACTTTAGTTTATGGGCTGCTTTTCCAGCAGGAAGCTGCATCGCTTTCACAGCTGATGCAACAGATTTGTTATTTATTACATTTATATCTTGCCTTCTATTCCCCCACGGAGTTCAAGGTGGTATTCATTGTTAAGTATAAGTATAAGAGCCACCTTGGTGTGAGAGCCAGCATGGTGTAGTGGTTAAGAGCGGTGGACTCGTAATCTGGTGAACCGGGTTCGCGTCCCCGCTCTCCACATGCAGCTGCTGGGTGACCTTGGACTTTGGTTTCACACTTCTCTGAAGTCTCTCAGCCCACTCATCTCACAGAGTGTTTGTTGTGGGGGAGGAAGGGAAGGAGAATGTTAGCCGCTTTGAGACTCCTTCGGGTAGTGATAAAGCAGGATATCAAATCCAACTCTTCTTCTTCTTCTTAATTCACACAGAAATGAAAAAATGCATTGATGAAGGTTTAAAATGGAAAATTGCTAAAGGGTTTTTAGCATTTCCCCGAGTGTTGTTTTCTAAAGGACTCTGAGCTCCTTAATGGGTTAATGAATAACTGTTGATTGTTTTCTACTCTGTGCTGAGAAAGAACCTTTGATCATGTGATGAAGGTGTTGAGTTGCAAATTCGCCATCTTGCAATGGGGGGGGCTGTCCGCCGTCCCCCAACCCCCTTCTCCCAAATTCCATGGAGTGAGGATGTAAATGAAGCTCTCTGAAGGGAGAATAAACAGCCTAAGGCCAATGGAGGCAGGAATGCAGGCTGTGGGGAGAGGCTGACCTCTGCTTCTAGGTCTAGGTCTGTTTGGATTATTCATATTTTCTGAGATGCTGAGCCTCTGTAGGACAGCACAAGACATTGTATGGCTTTTTTGGATGTATCTTTGATGGGAATAAGTTCTTATGCTTCCAGTTGCTGTGCAAATATTAATATCTGCAACATTCATGAGCCTCACAACCACCATACACAAACCCTTAGCAACCATGTGAGGTAGATTAGGCCGCGAACTGGTTCATGGCCAGTGTGCAGAACTCAGAACTAGCACTCAGCTATATAGCTGCAAATAAAATGTTTTAAATGTGTTGTAAAGTGCAATGCCAAATGTGACACTAGATGGCAACAGTGAGCTATGGCAAATTCAATGTATTTTTCAAAATGTTTTTTTTTAATATAGCATTTTCACAGTGTTGTGTGTGTGTTGATTCCACCCTTGTCTACTCCACCCACTGTACCACACTGACTGAATTATTCCCCTTCTCTCCAATTTATGAATGCCAAATCAGCATTTAAAGGTTAGTAGAGCATGAGACTCTTAATCTGGGGCCATGGGTTGGAGCCCACACTGAGCAAAAGATTCCAGCATCACAGGGGGTTGGACTAAATGGCCTTTGCGGTCCATTCCAACTCTATATTCTACGTTTCTAAATTCTGTTTTTTCTTGCAATGTATAATACAGACTGATCCTGATATATCAGCTTGCCTAAGCCCCCTCATATTGCTTTCCCAGCAAACTAGTGGATGGACGGGGATTTGAAACCAGGACTTATTAGCTCATAGCTCATGATCTTATCCGCAAGGCCACATTAGCTTTCTCACCTTAATTGCTTATGCATCCATTTGAAAATCTTATCAAGGCATTAGAGGTTTAAATTAAGACAAATAAATAAATAAATAAAGATCAATCAGAGATCAATTACTTGTGTGAGGCAGTGGCAACAAAAAGAGAATTTCTAGGGATGTAATTAAGATGGAAAATTCTAGTGGGAGGGCAATTAGGAATTGTTTGGCAACGGAGCAAAGAGTTGCCAGGAGCAGCTGCACAACTGCTATCAGTTCATACGTTTTCAAGGTTACTCCTGACACCCATCAATTTAAAAAGTTTAATAGCAATCAAATTATGCTGCCATAGGGGGATAGGATAGATGACCCACGAGAGATCTCTTCCCTATCAAATGATATAATGGACTATTTGAGTTGAAATTAATGAAATGCTAACATTGTTGCATGAAAAAGAGTATTAATATTCATTGCTTATCTGACATTCGCAAACTGGAGGGGGGGGTGGAAACTGTCTTTTTGAGCACACTATCAATCTTCCCAGGTGTCTCCAGCATAACAAATGTATGCAGTATAATTTGGAGAAGAAAGAGGAAGTAAACATGGCTGATCCTGGACAGAAGTTATGCAACATGTGCTTCATCTTTCCAAGGGATGCGAGTGGCCTGTGGTCTACTCTAAACCACTGAGCCTCTTGGAAGGTCGGCAGTTCAAATACCCGTGACGGGATGAGCTCCCCTGCTCTGTTCCAGCTTCTGCCAACCTAGCCAACCTAGCAGTTTGAAAGCATGTCAAAGTGCAGTTTGAACCTAGCAGTTTGAAAGCATGTCAAAGTGCATGTAGATAAATAGGTACTGCTGTGGCGGGAAGGTAAATGGCGTTTCCGTGCGCTCTGGTTTCCGTCAAGGTGTTCCGGTGCGCAGAAGTGGTTTAGTCCTGCTGGCCACATGACCCGGAAAGCTGTCTGTGGACAAACACCGGTTCCCTCGGCCTGAAAGCAAGATGAGCGCCGCAACCCCATAGTCACCTTTGACTGGACTTTAACCGTCCAGGGGTCCTTTACCTTTTACCTTTACCTTTCATATTTCCAGGTCAAATGTCATCAAGGAGCTTGCAAAACCAAGAAAAGCAAATTATTTCGCTCCTCAATAGAAATAATTACTGTTGCCATGCCCAATGTATTTCACTTAATAAGGCAAGGATGCGGAACCTTCGGCACAGGAGCCCAATGTGGCCCTCAGGCCTCTCTCTATGGCCCTTGTTACTCTCCTTGGGTAGCACACCCTCTCTTCCCAGAGCACCCCGCTTCATGATCCTGCTCCACACCCTTGGGTGCTTTTGCCTGGCTGGAACATGATCTGGGATAAAACTTATGTTTCCTCGATGGAGGGTAGAGGTATCTGTGTGGAACCCAGGTTGAAATGTAACCTGCCAAGGTCAGAGCTGCCTCCACCCTCTTTTCCTTCTGACCCCACCTACCACTAGAATGGAGTCCTTGGAAGGCTGGCATCAAGGGAATCAAAGGCCCCTCACCCTTTTCATGAAGCACAGGCCAAAGACAAACATCTTCAGCACCTCCATGAAACTATGGTCAAGATACATGAGAGTAGCAGCTCGTTCCATGCGCTTACAAGGAGATATTTGAAGTGAGCAGTGATGTTCATTTATGGAGATCCAGCTGGGTCCTGGGGGTGTGAAGGGGTCTCTGCATCTGTGGGCACCTGGAAAAGTTTTATCAGCAGTAGCAGCAACAATAGCAGATGGAACTTTACACTGACTTCCCAACCACCTCTCACTTTTGCTTGGCAGAAGGCTGGGCTCCGGGGACTGACAGCTCGGCAACCAAGGGGCAACATAATTGAGCTCCTGAGACTCGGAGCGTATTGGCCCACAGGGGAGCCGCAGAAAGAATGTAGTTGGTCAAGGGAGCCATGGTTAAAAAGTTACTTGAACAAACATGGTTACAACAAAAACACTTGGCTGTGTCTAGACTAATTTCGCATATAGAGGTATCCCAAGATGGAGACAAATAATTAAATACAGATCAAAGATAGGAATGGCTGAATTGAAACCGCAGAGAGTAGACGGAAGTCAACAAACCACAGTTAAAAAAGGGATCCAATCCAGTACGAGGACTTTGTGAGCAGAATACCCAGGTACTGGTTTGAATTAAATAAATGATGTTTTTTGTTTGATAGGTATTTTTGGTCTTGTAAATTTTTTGGTTTTATTGTCGTGTATTTTTCTTTTCCTTTTTTCTCTCTTGATTTCTTTTATATAATGCACATTTATTCTAGATGTTTGATAATTTGATTATGTATACTGTAATAACTATCTTAAGTCTAGAAATATCCAATGTAAGATTAGCTTGTGTGTTTTTTTCTTCTTCTTTCTCTGTTTTGTTTTTTGTATGTAATATATGTTTAATAAAACAAAACAAAACAAAAAGATTAAAAACCTTTGCTATAGATGTTAAATGGCACTGGAGACAAATTGACAATCTCCCAGTGCTGCAGTCTAAAGCCAGCCCCTAATACTGTGCGCCCCCAGCTCCCACTTCACAAACCAGTCCTGAAGGATACCATGGTCAGAGGAATCACCACAGAGAAATCAAATAAGAGTAACAACCTCACACTTCCCCTTTCCCTCTTGTTAGTAAAGGGCACCCACCTGTGACCAGGTTCAGATTCTGTCCCATAAAGAGGGCTGAACCCAGTTGCCTTATCCAAAATGGGTGCATCTGCAACTGGGTAGCCGACCAGCAGCAGTAGATCCTGCCAGATACCTAGGACCCTGAGAAATGCCTAAGGATGTTGGGTGTTGCTCCAGGCCTGGTGTAGCTTCATAATAAATGATGAGGACTAGAAGCAGGCACAGAGGGATTGGCTGGGGGACAGATGTGTACAAAATACAAATTTGGGAGGTGTAGCCTCATTAAAGGGACCCAGGTGGCGCTGTGGGTTAAACCACTGAGCCTAGGGCTCGCTGATCAGAAGGTCGGCGTTTGAATCCCTGCGACGGGGTGAGCTCCCATTGCTTGGTCCCAGCTCCTGCCAACCTAGCAGTTCAAAAGCACATCAAAGTGCAAGTAGATAAATAGGAACCGCTCCAGCGGGAAGGTAAACGGCGTTTCCGTGCACTGCTCTGGTTCGCCAGAAGCAGCTTTGTCATGCTGGCAACATAACCCAGAAGCTGTATGCCGGCTCCCTCGTCAATAAAGCGAGATGAGCACCGCAACCCCAGAGTTGGACACGACTGACCTAATGGTCAGGGGTCCCTTTACCTTTACCTTTAGCCTCATTAATCTCTTGCTGCAAAGTTGATCAAGAGTCTTGTGACCCTCTTAAATATTAACAAATTTATTACGCACAAGGACTAGAATCGTGATGTGGAAAACTTTATCTCATAATACATCTGTTATTCTTTCTTTTTTGGAAATCATTTTTATTTGATTTTACAAATATAAATTTATAACATTCTGAATCCATATATAGAGATCACTCTGAATCTCGAGACTCCCCCCCCCCCCGATCCCCTCCATGGGTCCCATTGTCAACATTTACAACTGCATATTATTCCATATTCTATATTTTAAATCAATCCATCTTACCCATAGCATTTGTTACATTACAAGTGGGTTTTAAATCCTGCTAATATTTTTATGTGCTTGCAGTAGTCTCCTAGATAAATTATAATTTTTTCCCATTCTTTTTTAAAAGTTTTTGTCCTCTTGGTTCCTGAGTTTTCCAGTCCGCTTTGCTATTTCAGCGTAGTCCATCATGTTTGCTATTCTTTGAGGGATTCTTGCTGCTTTTATGGAAAACAAAGTATCTTTCTTCCAAAGCGACTCACCCTTCAATTCTGTACATCAGGATGTTGGATCAGCAGCACCCAGCAGCTGGAGAAATCTTTCTGCTTGCTCTCAACAGTCCACTGTGTACAGAACAGCTCAAAGAAGCCTGTTTATTATACCAATGCTAATGTCATTGTGGATTCCCCCGCCCCTCTCTGCCTCTAACTTTGAAGGTTAGCCAAAGAAGATAGGCAGCTTTCATTGCATCTTCTGCAATGTTTCCAGTTGCTTAAAACCCAAAGAAACCCCAGAGGGGATCATTCTTCTAAGTGTCAGAAAGGGCTGGAAATCAGACAAAAATCAGGCAAGGAACGGCTGCCAAAGCCAAAGTCCCTTGTGTTGATGATGAACTGAAGGGGCCAATTCTGGACTGAATTACAATGTGTTTATTTCATTACTGTGTTTATTTTAATCCTAACAAGCTAAGTACTTAGACATGCTGCCTAATCTTCTTTGAGAGAAGGAAAGAGCGGGTTTCCTCCTTACTAGAGTTCTCTCGTTTCCCAAGCCAGGGAAAGAAAGAAAGAAGAAAGAAAGAAAGAAAGAAAGAAAGAAGAAGAAAGGAAGAGAAAGAACCATCATTCATTGACATGATACAGGAAGGGGAACAGGCAAGATGCTGGAACAGCATGACAAAACAGCCTCACAGGCAAGCTTCCTGGGATTGCTTTGAACTCTTCTCATCATTATTTCATGCACAGGATAGCTTTTACGCTTATGAGAGGGGAGGGAGAGGGAAGAGAAGAACAACCAAAGTTGCCTTCAGGATTTTTTAAAATCAAAGCTGCTGCGTTGTTGATTCCTGCTGCAGTGAGTTTTCGGGTCAGGGAGATTCAAGTCTGGTGGCCTATACACGACAACCATTTTTTTTACATTTACAAACACGCCTGCAGATGATTTATCAGGACAACAGATATGGCTATCCTATTTCTGGAAGATAATCATGCATCTTGACAATGGAGTACAGGTCTTTGCTCTTATTTGATCTGATCTTCTGATGTCACGCGGACGCATGAGCCATACACACCATCCTATGGGCTATGGAAGGATGGTGATTCCAAATGTACTCAAGGGAGAATGGGATGTTAATGGTGGTTATGGTTTTTCTGAGCTGCACCTGCCAATAATTAAGGTGTTATTCGGGGGAGCGGGAAGCAGGTTGTTAAACAACGGTATCTCAGCTGAGTGAGCATGTGGCCAGCACCGCATCTTCTGCCAAAGTGGTTCCATCAGAGGATGTATTCATTTAATATATTGCAATACAATATACAATTTTAAGACCACTATACCTAAAAGACTACATTTCCCCATATAAATCTGCCCTGACCATGAGGCACTTTTCTGTATGCCATATCTGAGTAAGGCTTAAAGGTGGCAGTGAGAGAACAGGCTCTCTCTATACTATGCTCCCCACCACCACAATGTTTTCAGGAATGCTGTCCCCGGGGAGGACTGCCTGGTACCCATATTATCATCATTTTGGCACCCAGCAAATGCTTTTTTGTTTTCCCAGACATTTGAGCAGCATCGGTAGTAGGCTATTGCACTATAAAATCTGTTTTTAATAATGTTATTTATTTGTTTGTTTGTTTGCATTTTATTTTTTTACTTCGGATGTACGTTGATCGCTTTAGGACTATTTTTCGTGGGGAAATAGAGTATAAACTCAATAAATGCAATATATTATACTGTGATTTGTTTCATTCTAAAAGGAAAATGGAACCAGAGAATTAAAATATTGAAACACAGGCAATTATTTGACTATGTTTTATTAGAATATCAAATAAAAGATAACCTATAAGAGATAAATACAACAACTATGCCTAGGCACTGTGCTCCACAGTTAAAAAGGAGATCTACACTTGATTCCTAGAATGAGGGGGGGGGGAGTATTAATACATTTCTGGGCATTTGGTATATTTATTGAAGCCCCAAAGAGCTAAAATGCTGTTGCCCGGTTGAGAAATGTGGTGTTGCATTTTTAGGACACTTTCTTACAGCACCATCACTGCTGGTTTCTCAAACTGCAGAACTTCAGTGACCTACAAACGGATCAATTTTTGAACCTGGAGTTTCAGGCCTTTTATTAGGCTCCCAAGTGGCTTTGGATACACACATGACAAAGAGCAAAAGATCATTGCTAGCCCCTCTCCTGCTGTCTTCCCTGCCCAGGCTCTTCTCTTCTTTGAACACTGAGCAAGCAGCTCTGCTTGAAAAGGCAGAAGCTCCTCCTCTCCTGTTGAGAGGACATTTCTCCCCCTCCCCAATTATGCCTCCTTCGTATCAGGGGGCAGAGACATTTCGAAAGGCACTAAACCACTTTTATGAAAACTCTTGGCACGCCAGCAATAAAGATGCACGCCTTTCCAATTATACTGAAAAATGGCATCCTGCTTTAGCATATTCAAAACTTCTAAGAACGTTCCTATTAAAGCCTATGGTGGAACCAAGTTATACAGGGAGGGAGAGAAATAAGTCAAAAAGTAGATTCTGAGCAGGCAAGATCCATCCCCCATATTGAACTTCTGAAAACATGAGCACCATAACACTAAAAATATTGACCAAGCTGATTTCCACCAGTTTTGCATCCAAGGAAGTATAGTATGGGATGCGGGTGGCGCTTGGGACGCAGGTGGCGCTGTGGGTTAAACCACAGAGCCTAGGGCTTGCCGAACAGAATGTCGGCGGTTAGAATCCCCGCGACGGGGTGAGCTCCCGTTGCTCGGATCCCTGCTCCTGCCAACCTAGCAGTTCGAAAGCACTTCAAAGTGCAAGTAGATAAATAGGAACCGCTCTGGTGGGAAGGTAAACGGCGTTTCCGTGTGCTGCTCTGGTTCACCAGAAGTGGCTTTGTCATGCTGGCCACATGACCTGGAAGCTATACGCTGCCTCCCTCGGCCAATAATGCGAGATGAGCGCCGCAACCCCAGAGTCGGTCACGACTGGACCTAATGGACAGGGGTCCCTTTACCTTTACCTTTAAGTATAGTTAAGATTGGAGCCTTAGTTAAAAGTCTGTTTTAAAAGCCAAAATGCACAATAAATGAGTCGTTGCATTTAATGTGGCTGTTTTTGCTTTTGGTAACCACCGTGTTTGGAGATCAAGACCCTCACGGGCCAGATAAAAATCCTCCCTTATCCCCTTAAGCTGCTATTTACATTAGGAGAGAATCTCCAAATTGTGGCATGGGTTGAACCCTTTTCCTGCTCACTGCAGTCCCAATCTTGATTGCATCCCCCTGGTACAACACTTGGAATACTGTGTGCATTTGGGTTCACTGCATCTCAAAAAGGTGTCATAGAGCTGCAAAAGGTGTAGGTGACAAAAATGATCAAGGGACTGGAGTGACTCTCCTAAAAGGATAGGTTACAATACTTGAGACTTTTTGGTTAAGCGGGGGAGGGGGAGGAATGATAGAGGTACATAAAATTATGCATGCTGGGGAGATGGTGGAGAAAGAGAACTTTTCATCCTGCTCTCAGAATATTAGAACCCTGGGGTCACCCAATGAAACTAAGATGCTGAAAGATTCAGACCTGACAAAGGAAGTCCTCATGTACACTGTACAGAGTTAAGCTATAGGATTTTGCTGTGGGTGGCTTTAAGAGGGACTTTGACACATCCATGGGGAACAAAGCCATCAAATGGGGCTAGTCAATTTGGCTCTTTCTGCTCATAAAAAAAGACAAGGCCTCCCCCCCCTTAATTAGGAAACAAGTGAGGTACAAACTGTGTCAGCATGGCGTACTTCTGCTAAAGCCACTCTCCACTCCATCCAACTCCTTCTGGTTTTCTTTTCCATGCCCTCCTACTAAACAGTCATTCAACATTATTTGCCTACTGAGCATGTTCAGTTCTCACTAGATTGTTTTTTCTCGATTCCTCCTGTCTCTCTGTGCTGGATTTACATATAAGCTAAACAAGTTATAGCTTAGGGCCCCACTCTCTTGGGGGGGGGGGCAAAAAAATTAAAGAAAAAAATGGATGTACATTTCCAAAGTATAAAATAGGGGGGCGGCGAGCGAGAGGCTGGGACTCGGAGCCGAGCCTGGGAGCGCTGCCTTCGCCTCCCTCATTTGTTTGCGGAGAGACCGTCGCGCTGTCGTTAAAGGCACCTCGTCGCCTCCCTCCCTCCCTCCCTTTGTGTCAACGCTACGGAGCGCAGGAAGCCGGAGCGGAGCGAGCGCTTCTGGTGGCGGATCCGGAGACCGCGGAGGAGCCGCACCTCCTCGCTCGCTGGCAGCGCGGGGAACGTCAGCGATGCAAGTGACGAGGCGATGCTCGCGGTGAGTTTCTTTTCCCGCGGGGGAGGGAGCGGGAGGGAGGAGGTGGTCGCGGCGGGAGGGGGAGATTTACTTTCCCTGCCTCTCCCACTCCTTCGCGTCGGGGGGGGGGTCGGCCTCTCCCCCGCCCCAAATAGAACCTGGGAAATCACTTGTGGCGGGAATTCGCCTCGGGCCAACCTCACACCTGGAGTTTTCAGGCGCTGGCGGGAAAAAGTGCTCCGTCCATGCGAGGCTCGGAGCGGCAGCCTGGCTCTGTCTGAGCCTCATCCGGCGGCAGGGAAGGGCTGCGGAGAGACAGCTGCTTGGGATCGAGGAGCCGCGCACTCGGATCCTGAGCCACACTGCTTCCAAAGTGTGTGTGTAGGGGGGTTCGTTAGTGTTGTGCACGCACTTTACCTGGGAGCAAGCCCAGCGCACACAATGGGATTTCTGAGTAAGCACTCAAGAGATGGTGGATCTCGACGTCTGGGGTGATCAGGTCATGGATCCCTTTATACTGAGTGACCAGATCGTCGTTGCAAGGATCTCTTTATAACCAGCGATCTCCAGTGCCTGCCTGGGTCGAGCAACCGGCACCTGCTGTAACAATAAGGAGCAGCGATCTTTTGTTATCAATAACTGAGATTATCCCCCCTCCCCTTCCAAAGCACCTGGAAGAATTTTCTTTTTTGTACTTGTGGGGAAGGCAGCGGGGGTCAGAGTAGCCAGCTTGCTGCGGAGAATGAAGCAACCACATCCCATTGGTTCTCACCTGTCCGTTTTTATCCTCACAACAATCCTGAGAGGTAGGCTCGGCTGAGAGAGGCAGGGAGTGTCCACCCAACGAGCTTCGTGACTGAACGCACGAGTGTGAAACCCCAAGTCCTGGTCTGGCCCTCTAACCACTATGCCACACTGCCTCGCTTTCAAGCGATTTCCTCGGAAGCTGCCCTGGAGTGTCATTCTCAAGGAACTGCGGTCGAAGCGAAAGCGGTCGAAGCTTTTGCTATCCTTAAATCCAGTTTTCCTGGGAATAAAATCTAGGCTCGGGAGCGTCAGGCTGCGATCTTTGAATTTTCAGAGCGTGGTGATCCCACAGTCCGCTCCTAAAATACCCTTCCTTGCAAGGAGGGAATCTCAAGGATTTCAATGGGCTTCCATATGTCTAAGCAAAGCCGGAGGGAGTGGGGGGTTGGTTCCGTAACACCCTCGGTCAATTGGCAAGTAAAATCCTAAAATGTATACAGTATATACTGAGACTCTTAATCTTAGGGTCACGAGTTCGAGCCCCACGTTGGGCGAAAGATTCCTGTATCGCAGGGGGTTGGACTAGATGACCCTCGTAGTCCCTTCCAACTCTACAGTTCTGGGATTCTAAGAGTTTTCTGAGATATCTTTCTTCCAAGTAAAGCGTGCCCATTTCCGCGGTTTCACCAAACTAGGAGGGGAACTGGTTTTGCCCGCACTTGACGCTGGAAGGAAGGGTGCAAAAGCCAGGAACCAACTGAGCTTCGCGGAGTAAGCTGCGTCTGATGTGTCCTTATCAATTTCAGGGCAGCTAATCTGCAATGTCGGACCCTACCTTAAAAAAGAAAGAAAGTGCGGGGAACCCCCCCTTCCACCCCCAGTCCTCATGACAGCCTTAATAACCCGTGTTTTTAGGAAAGCAAAGAGCCTGAAAAACACATTAAAGGGCTCTGTCTTCCTTGCTGGAAAGCAAGAGGTTAAACTTTGTTTCGGAGGGACGAGCGTGCTGGTTTCCTGAGATAAATGGGCAGGAAGCAAATTGCTTCCCCTGCTCTCTGGCCAGCGGCTCCCAAATGCTTTTTGCACCTGCTACTCTGCATTTTTGCAGTTCGGCGCTGCAAAAAAACTCCCCCCGCGCGATCTCATCACTTCCTTCCAGCCTGGCTGGAGCAGAAAGCCCCTTTCCCCCGGCCCCGGGAAGAGGGCCCGTCTCGCCGCTACCTTGATTGTTTTTTTTTAAAATTACGATTGCTGTTGTTTTCGCTGCCGACCAGGTCCTGAACTGCCCGGCGTCCCATCCTCGGAGATGCAGGTTTGACGACGCCCTCGGTTCGCTCGGCGCCACAAGGGTTAAAGATGATGTAAGTAGCCAAGTATTTTTTCCCCCTTCTTCTTCTTCCCCCGAGGCGGATTTATTAAGCGCTGCGTGGTGGGTGCACGCGCGCGCGTTTGTGCCCAGACTTCCCCAGATGGCCGGAGGAGAGAAGCAATGGAGGGAGCTGGAATAGGACCCCGGGAGTTCTGGGTTCGAGTTTTACAACTAACCTTTCCGGGCTGAATTTGTCCACACACAGACCAAGTTTCCAGGATTAAGAATCGTGTGCTGGCAAAACAGTTCTGCAAACGGAAATCGCATCATCCACAGGGGGGCAGTTAAAGCAGCTCATGTCCCTTCTGGGGACTACCATAGTGCTGTTTGAAGGAGAAGCCACAGTTTCTTTCACTAACGTTCCTAGCATATGCTTGACACATGGCCAGCTACA
Organism: Darevskia mixta; assembly: GCA_034641385.1. Lineage (NCBI taxonomy): Eukaryota > Metazoa > Chordata > Lepidosauria > Squamata > Lacertidae > Darevskia > Darevskia mixta. The sequence goes on along the minus strand of JAWWNH010000034.1, from coordinate 1,969,739 downwards.
CTATCCTTCAGTTTCACTTTCCCCTTCCCTCCGTTTTCTGTTTACATGTTGATGCCTCCTTCCTGGACAGTAAGTTGGATCCTAAGTGTGAAGGAAGGCTGACTGGATCCCCTGTTAGGCGTTCATTCATATAGGGTCTCCCAGCCTAGCTGGGACCCAGGTGGCGCTGTGGGTTAAACCACAGAGCCTAGAGCTTGCTGATCAGAAGGTTGGCGGTTCGAATCCCTGCGACGGAGTGAGCTCCCGTTGCTTGGTCCCAGCTCCTGCCCACCTAGCAGTTCGAAAGCACGTCAAAGTGCAAGTAGATAAATAGGAACCGCTCCGGCAGGAAGGTAAACAGCGCTTCCATGCGCTGCTCTGGTTCACCAGAAGTGGCTTAGTCATGCTGGCCACATGACCTGGAAGCTGTACGCCGGCTCCCTCGGCCAATAATGCGAGATGAGCGCCGCAACCCCAGTCGGTCACGACTGGACCTAATGGTCAGGGGTCCCTTTACCTTTACCTAGCCTAGCTGGGCAAACCAGGAAGGTGTTAGTGGCTGCGATCCACTTTCAGGTGGAAAGATTTCACCCCTAGATACTTTATCTAAAAGCATCTACTTTCAAGGGAATCTGTTCCCAAGGAAAAGTGCTCAAAACTGGGACCTTAATGCCTCTTTACTTGGCAAGTACATCTGAGGTGTACTTGCCAATAAACTTGCAAATAAACAAGATTATGGCGCTCATGGCTCTTGCCGTTTGACTTCCATCAAGTACTCACACAAGTCCGTAAGGCAGTTAAGGATGAGAGGTAAGCGAGTGTTCTTGTTACAATTTAATGGATTTAGTAGGAGTCTGAAGTGCTCTGGTGCTTTGTGTGGATTTAAGCTAAAACCATGTGCAGATCTGTCTTGTTGATGGCAGCGTTCTCTTGCTTTCTCAAAGTCCCGGCCTTATGCAAGGAGACGGCCTCAGATGGAGGCCAACTCTGTCATCCCTGACCATTGGCCATGTTGGTTGAGGCTCATGGGAGTTGGAGTCCAGTAATATCTGGAAGGCCACAGGTTCCATATCCCTGTCTTAAAACACACACACATTCTTCCGAGTAGTCATATTTAGGCTCGAAACTAAGTCGCACTGAATTAAGCAGGGCCAACTAGTAAGTTAGCAATCAAGGTGGCCATGGCATTTCCTTCAAATGGAACATTTCCTCCATAGGAACATGGTCAGTGGATGACACACGGCATCTACTATTGCAGCTGGTAACAGTGGAACACCTGTGGTCCAAACTTAAGGGGGCCCTCCTTCAGCGTAAGGAGAAACTGAACTGCCCAGTGGTTTATTTCCAGTTTATGGTTTTGTTGGAACTTTGCAAACACATGCCAGCACTTCAAAAACCAAACTTTTAGGTCACAAGAGATCTAAATAAGACTTCATTAGTGGACATCTTTTTCTTTACTTTTTAAAGCGGGGGGAGTAACCTTTTTAATTCAGGGGTATTATGTTGGCATCAGCATATTTAATAAATAAAGAGAATGTATATGTAGCACATCTGTTAACAGTGGCATTTGTATCATTGCAAAAGATGCAACTGAAAAGCATCATTTCCCAGCCTCTCTACAACTGAACAATCAAGCCCCCTTTGGTGAAATGTAGCTTCTTTTAATGAAAGCTGTAACATTTCATGACCTGTGTGTTTACAATAACTCAAGAGCGCCCTCTACAGTGTGAAGGGCTGCCATGCAGTAGAACGAGAACAGAGAGAGCCTTTTCCTCCAGCGTTCCTTTTTAAAAAAAGTAATTTTCTGCATTCAGTGATGGTCTTCCTGTAATCTATGCTGAAGAGTCAACTGCCCTGAAAAAAAAACCCTTGCATTTTATATACTTATATAAATTGACATATTGATTTTTGCTAACTTCAATTCATTTATTGGTTGGATTATTTCTGGCTTTGAACTATTTTTTACATATACCCTGACATGAATCTAGTACAGGTTACAGCAGTTAACAGAGCTTTAAAGAGGGCAGGGCCCCAACTCTTCCAGTGGTCATACTTTAGAAATGCATAATTGCCTTAATGCAGGTGGGGGTATATCACTAGTTGTGACCAGTGTCTCTTTATTGTTTAATAAAATTACCAGAGACAAATGGTTTGTGGATCTCTGGCAAAACAAATATTTTACTATTTAGGCAAAGTGCACTCCTATGCATATTTACTCAGAAGTATGTCACTGAATTTAAAAGGAGTGACTCAAAAGTAGATGTGTATATAACTGCAGAGTCAGTTCTACTGAAGTCTGTGGGGCTTGGAATGAAACAGATGGGCTGTAAACTAGCTAAAATAACACAGTGATTTTGTAAGATTTTATGGTGATACTAGAGATTTGTACACCTTAAGTGGTTCACGTTGCCTCACAAATGTATCCAATGAATGTGATTGTTGAGAAGCACCTGGTTTTGAGGCAGTAATTAAGTACACTCTGTTTAGTACAGTTTGGTACATATTTACTCAGGAAGGAAGTCCTGGGTTCAATTGAGCTTACTTCCACGTAAGTGGTAAAGAACTGAAACAACAGGTTCTCTGTGGGAGTTCATGCATCCCAAAAGCCACTTTTACTAGACATTATAACTTGATGGATGTGCAGTGTGTACTGTCCTCAAAACTAGATTAGGGATTGGAACTTGTGGTCCACTAGATGTTGTCAGACTTCAGTTACCAACAGACCCAGTCAGCAGAGAAAATGGTCAGGGTTAATGGCAGCTGAACTGTAGTCCAATGTTATGTGGAGGTTCCCCATCCCTGCTTTAGATCTTGCTAGACCACCGGCTGTTATATAAACCACCTGAGTGTTGACTGTTGGCCAATGTTTGTGTGAACGGAGATGGCTGGTGCCCATTGAGGTTGGAGGGGCAGAATGTAGGGATCCCTAACAGTAGGCAGCGCTTGAGCCAGTTACAGACAGAGCCAACTAATTTTAGTTTCCCCATCATCCTCTTTCCTGCTAAATTATACAAGGGCAACTCTGAGTAAGGGAGAAGTTGATGAGTTCTCCCTCTGAGAAATAAGGTGGACAGGTGGGGGCTGATTGGCAAGGCACTGCCCCAGTGAACCAGCCACCACTGTTCACGACTCCCTGCCTGCATAGGTAGGTTTGCATTCTCTTATTGACATGGATATAAGCAATGGGGGGTTGGGGGACTTCATCTGCTCAACTTGTGAAGTTCAGTCTTTTGCCAAAGGCACAGGAGCAGCATCGGTTAAAACAATTACAAAATAGATTGCCTGGATTGCTTGCTTGAAATATGTGACTATACTGTTGTTTATAAGTGAAACCTCAAACACTCCCTCAAATCATTCCAAAGGCAAAGAGCTTTAGAATTATGGTGGTATTTCAAGTTAGTTTTTGTGACCTTGGTGGGACTTCCAAACATGTATTTTGGGGGTTGAGGGCACCTGTTTAACAAGGCCCTTGTGCCCTTACTAGAGAGTCAAGTTCTTGCCTAAATAGACTCCAGGATTAGGTTAAAGTAGGATCTTCAACGTATCCTCTGGCTCAATTCCAGGCCTCTCATTTTTGCATAACAATTCTTCCAAGAAACAGCCTCTATCCATGTTGGAGGAAAGAGGGTTAATAAATAAAAAAAATAGGAGCCCTTCTGACTGCCCCAAGGAGATATGCGTGCGAGCTGATGAAAAGGAAAGTGTATTCAAGTGTTAAAGCAATTCGTGAAGATTAGATTCCACTTTACACTTACAGATAAGGAAACTGGATGCTGTTAGACACCCCCCCTCGCTTCCACGTTGTGTATATCCCGCCCCTCTTCGGCAGACTCCTTGTCCACGTGCCTGGCAGCAATTTAGTACACTGCCTTCAGCCTCTGGATATGAGAGAGACAGAAGCAGCAGCTCAGTACGAGATCAGTGCTGCTAACGTTTACATCACAATCCACAAACTATTTCAATAAGCGCTGCCCTCCTGCTAAGAAGTGATTATTCTATAGATGCTTAGTCAAGGTAGCGTAACGCGGATTAGTTTCCCTTTAAATTGCCTTGTCTCGCTTAAGTCGCTTTAATGCACCAACCGTACACCACTTGCTTGGGGGTGGGTGGGGGTGCGTATAGCCCTCTCTGCCGATCTTTCTAGAAAATACGCTTGAGCTAAGAATAGACAGGTTGCTAATTATAGATTGCCCCCCCCCCCATGATAATATATATAAGTGGAGCTTCCGGTCTCCTTGTTGTTCTTTACAACTCACTAGAGAAGGGTGGTTGTTACGGATTAATTATACCAGTTCAAACAAAACAACACCCTTTTAAAATGAGAACTGGAAGTGACCAATTGGAGGACGCCTCAGTCCTAATGATGACTAATTTCAAAGCATGCTTGCTTAGGATGGCAACATTAAAGCCTAAGGAAGTCGATGCCCCACTTTCCCCGTCTAACAAATAACTTCGCTGCTAAACCGAGGACACAGAAAGTTAACAGGAAATTAAACTTGAAGCTGAATCTCTACTGGGAGAAGACGCAGCGCTCTCTCGACCCCTTCAGGCAGAATCCTACGGGCAAGCCCCACCCCTACCTTCCGAACGTATTGCTGAAAACAAGCAGCCTTCAACCTTGTTCCAGGATTCCAATTTGGAAGGTTTGCCTAGTCAACGTTCCAGTGTTAAGAGTACGGGGCTGCGCTGTGCCGGGAACGTGATTGGCCGCTTAAAAAAAAGGGAAAAAAAGTTGAATCACGTGGGGGGACCCCCTCCCCTCGAAAGAACAGCTTAGATTACATCAAGCCAGCCCTCACCGGCCGGATCTCTAGTATAGTCTCGGTAGGAATGTGTGTGCTGGGAGGAAGGAGACGCGGCCCGGGGGTGGTGCATAGAGGCGCAGACTTCCCGGCAGCGAGGGGGTGGGAATCATTGGAGTGTGCGAGGGCTCCGCAGTAAAAACAAAAAAAGTCTCTTCCAGGCGGGCCGTTTCCTCCTAGTGTAGGGTAACCAGACTGCACTAAATCTGCAGCTTGCTTTCCGCTTTTGTTTTGTGCAATTGGCCAGAGCAAAAAAATAAAAAAATAAAAAATACCGACAGCCAGCCATTGCAAACAGTAAACACCTAAGCAGTAGTACAGGCTCCTTGGAGAAGAAGAAAAATCTACTCCAGAAATTGGTTTAGTTAGGTGGAGGAGGGAGGAGGAGGAGGTAAGTTCCGGCCTCCTATGAGGGTTGCCTTTGTTTGGCTGAACGGGCTCTCTGAGCCAATGGGAGCACGCCGGGAGGAGTGGGGCGGGCGGCCGAGCCGAGTGTGTGCGTGTGTGTGTGTGTGCAGAGCCGAGATTGCTTCCAGTGGGAAGGGTGTCGGTCTGCTTTTCTGCTGCCAGGTCTCGCTCCGCTCGGAGTGAGGACGGGGCCGACCATCTCCGGGGCTGCTCGGTGGCTTTCCGCTCACCCGCTTTGTGTCTCTGTTCTTTCTCCCCTCCTCCTCCCTCCCTCCAACCAACCGCCGCCTCTCCGCGATGCCGCCCTCGCTGGCCTCCGCGTCTGCTCCCGTGTGGCCTGGCGGCCTCTTTCCGCCGTGGGGTTGATCCGAAGGAGGAAGAAGAGGAAGCGCGGAGGCCCGATCGCCTGCTCATGCAGCAGCCCCATCGCCGCCGCCGCCGCCCCGCCGTTGGAGTCCCGCCGAGCTGCATGGACGGGCATGGGGAGAGCGGCCCCTCTCTGCGCCATCGCCGCCGCCGCCGCCGCCAGGGCTGAGCAGCAGCAGCAGCGCCGCCCCCCGCCTGCCCTCCTCGTCCTCTTCAGCCTGGGGCTGCTCCTACACACAGGTACCGCCTGGGCCCCTCTTTGGGCGGGGGTGGGGGGTGGAAACCCCCAATAAAACGGGCCGGGATGGAGCGGGAAGCGACGCCCCGACGGCTGCGGAGCTGTGTAGTGAGACGTGTTTGTTCGCGAGTTGTTGGTTTTGGGGGGGGTGTCCTTTTTTCTTTCTTTAAACGGGACGTTTGGTGGGCGAGCTGGGCTGCCCAGATCCGTTGTTCACTTCCTCGGGAGCAAGTTGAAAGCCCGCGATCGCGGAAAGTGCGCGCGTATGTGTGTGTGCGTATAGGAATCTGAAGTTTTTGCGCGACCCACCTGGAGCGTCGCAGGCGGGGCGGACGGCTCCTGGCTGAAGGCGCGTGGTGTTCCGAGGCTGCTCTTGCAAGTGGGAGCCGCTTGTGCCAAAACGCTTGTTTTGCAGCCCGGAGGAATCTGACACACGCGAAGGCTTCTCTCTCTCTCTCTCTCCCTCCTCCTCCTCTCCTTTCCGCGGTCTCTGCTTTTAAAAAGCAAGTCTGCGAGCCTTCTCTCCCCAGCAAGGCGGCGGGGAAAGGCGCGGAGCTGGCCCCGCTCGACGGAGCGGGGGAGGGGGCTGCCGTGTCTGGGTGAGTTTGATTGGCACCGCTCCCTCCCTGCCCGGGTGTTTACTAAGTCAGCGCCGAGATCAGGTTTCTCTTCTCCTCGCCGCCGCCTCCTCCTCCTTCGCGACGCAGGAAAGAGAGCGCCTGGGCTCTTCTAATCTGCAGCTGGCGTTGAAGGATTTTGGGAGGAGAAGGCGAGGCGATCTCGGTGAAAAGTCGTCGCTTTCCCTCCTTCCCATCGGCTGAACTTTGAATGCGGATCTGTTTGCGCGGCTGGAATTCTCACTTTTCTTTTGTTTTTGGGACCCGTGCTCCGATGGTGCAACTCGATGAGGCTTGTTGCTCCTGTTTTGTTTTCTGCAAGATGCCTCTGTCTTGTCAGCTGTCATGCTTTATTATTATTATTATTATTATTATTATTTAAAAAATGGTATTTCTGTTGGCCTTCCTGTAGGAGCCCAAACCTTGCTGGGTTGCTGGTATCTGCATGCACACGAAAGCTCATACCAATAACAAACTTAGTTGGTCTCTTAAGGTGCTACTGGAAGGAATTTTTTTTTATTTTGTTTCGACTTGCTGGGTTGTAGCCTTCTCCTTTTCATTTCGCCCAGGGAAGCTTGCTGGGCAAAGGACTCCTCCCGCTCAGGCAAACTCATGAACAAAGGTTGGGTTTGTAACATGGCTTGGGTAGGTGGGGGGACTTTAAGAAGCTAAAAATAAGTTTGGTGTGTATGGAGAAGGGCAGAGTCTGGTTTGTGTGCAGCAGCTCCCAGCTTCAATCCTTGGCCATCCCCAGGTCAGTGATGGGAGAGTCCGAAATCCCAGTGGGATCCTGCCAGTCAGTGTGAGGCAGTGCAGAGCTAGATGGACCATTGCCTGACTCGGTATAAGGCAGATTTCTTCTGTTCTTCCTAGCAGAGCTTCTTATATCAGTGTGTGAAGGGGATCTGGGTCCCCAACTATTTTTCTGATAGGGCTTCTGTGCCTTATAACACTTTTGCTTACAAATCAAGTAAGACCTTTTCCTGTCACTATTGACACACCATAGCAATTTTCAGCTTCTGAATCTCTTGCTTTTAAAGATTTTATTACTGCTTTTCTTTATTTTGGAGGGAGTGGGAGCACCCAAGAAGTTTCCTAAAAATGAAAATCAATAGGATTTTGTGCTGGGGTATAATAATAATAATAATAATAATAATAATAATAATTTATTATTTATACCCCGCCCATCTGGCTGGGTTTCCCCAGCCACTCTGGGCGGCTTTCAACAGAGCATTAAAATACAATAATCTATAAAACATTAAAAGCCTCCCTAAACAGGGCTGCCTTCAGATGTATTTGGTCAGGCATACACTTTTAAAAAAATGTTTGTAGGCCACCTTTCTGGACAACGTGCTCTGAAGGTGACAGCAGTGATATAAGATAAAATATTAAAGTAGAAACTATTTAAAACTACAACAGTTAGTAGCAATACTTGAAAATATTGTTCAGTCAGTAGAAAGAAACTGAGAGAGGCCCCCTCTTGGTGTTCCTTGGTGCAAATGCAGAGATCAGATACTGTACAGGAGTCCCCAATGAAAATCTACACAGATGTATTTTGTGAAGTTCTAGATTGCACAAAATTATGCAGTAATACAACCTTGGAATGCTGTGAGAAGAGCTTACTAGAGACATTTCACAGAGTAACCGGAAAGTGTGAGAGATTTGTAGAGTTAGAAGGCATCAGTCATCAAGTCCAGGCTTCCTCAAACTGCCCTCCATATGTTGTTTTTGGCCTACAACTCCCATGATCCCTAGCTAGCAGTACCAGTGGTCAGGGATGATGGGAATTGTAGTCTCAAAACATCTGGAGAGCCAAGTTTGTGATCTAGTCCAACCCCCTGCAATGCAGGAATCTCAGCTAGATCATACATAACAGATGTCCATCCAACCTGTGCTTTAAAATCTCCAAGGAAGGAGAATCCACCACTTGTGGGAGTCTGTTCCACTGTCAAACAGCTCTTACCACCAGAAAGTGCTTCCTGTTGTTTAGTTGGATCTCCTTTCTTGCAACTTGAATTGATTGAGAGAGGTCCTAGCCTCCGGAGCAGGAGAAAACAAGCTTGTTCCATCTTCCATGTGACAGTCCTTTAGATGTTTGAAGGTGGCAATCATGTTTCCTCTCAGTCTCTTCTTTACCAGGCTAAACATACCCAGCTCCCTCGACCATTCCTCATAAGGCTTGGTTTCCAGACCCTTGATCATCTCGGTCACCCTCCTCTGCACACATTCCAGTTTGTCGATATTCTTCTTAAATGGTGGAGCTGAGAACTGGACACAGTATTCCAGGTGTGGTCTGTCCAAGGCATATTACTGTGGTTGTTTTAAGGAAAGGGATGATTCTAGTTTTGACCCAATGTCTCATTGTCAATGAGATTTAACTACTGTATATGAAACTGTATTATACAGCTTCTGATAGAGCACACCATTTCTTGAAGTACTAGAGGCCAACATTGCTTGAATTTTAAGGAAGAGCGTGTTGACAAATTGGCTCCTGTCCCAATCTGAGCGCACCAGCTAAATTTAGGATTCCGAGTGTAGAGTAGCTTAGCTTCCAATAGGCTCCATACTCTCTGTGGTCCATCGAGAGAAGCGATTGTCCTTAATCAAAAGGGAACTCGTGTTTGTGGCTTGTGACTCTTGTGTGTAGGTTACCAACCCGGCAGCCATAGAATGTGTGAGGTTTTTGTTTGCAGAAGGTGTAGCACTGACAAGTCAGTACTGAACAAAGAACAAATTCTCTTTGTGACTTCCTTTATGAAGTATTCAGAAATATTGTTTCTTTGGATACAGAACTTCTCTTTCTGTTTACAAACAGAAGTCCTGTCTCTTTTGGAACTTTGTAACAAATAGTATGAACCAAAACAATAAGGGAGAGTTCATATGGTGGTGTGTTGTTTTTGTTTCTTAAAATCAGTTTATTTATAATACAATACAATATCCTTTATTAGGCATAACAGACCACATGTTATCAAACAGACTCTGTATACAAATTGTGCAAAATACGAGCTCGACAGAACAAAACTTATACCAATCAAATCCTTAACTTCAGAATTCCAGACTCGTCCACACAAGTAACTCCGAATTTCTCACAATGACCCTTTGTTAAAAAATCAATTTGTGTATAATACAACACTACCACTTCCCCATCCAATTAAAAACCATTAAATCTCTTTGTAATGACCCAGACTTTCTACATGGACAGGACTCAAAAATTCAGCTACTATAAGAGTAATTTGATCATTACTGTCCGAAAGCAGGTTCTGTACCGTTGGAGGCATAGAAATCAGCCTGTCGCGTTGTAAGGTCTCTAATAATTGTCTTTATTTATTACACTTTAGAATAATAGAACTGTAGAGTTGGAAGGGTCCCTGAAGATCTTCTAGTCCAACCCCCTGCAATGCAGGAATATGCAACTGGGTCGAACCTGCAACCTTGGTGTTATCAGCACCACGCTCTAACCAACTGAGCTATCCACATTTCCCAAGGGGTTAAATGTGGTGTACATGGTTCCTCTGCCTCCATTTTATTGTCACAACAATCTTGTGAGGTAGGCTGGACTGAGAGACGGTGACTGGCAGTGGCACAAGATCATGCAGTGAGCTTTATGGCCAAGTGGGGATTTGAACACTGGGCTCCCAACAAACACTCTTAAATGTACACCACATACTTTCTGCATTCAACAAGTGTACACTCTTACGTCCCATTGGTACGCAGTAGTTGAGTTGTAATAGTTGAGTTACATACAATATTCAATGAGGGTACATCTCCAGTATGTATACTGTACATGTTTGCTGCCAGCAAAAGAAAATGGCTTCAGTGACACTTATTAAGTGCATCACTGAAGCAATTCCTTTTACTGGCAACAAGGCAAGGCATGCTGGGACTGCTACACTTCCTGTTCCCTACCAAGATTAACATTCAGTGGAAAGAGTTGTGGTAGAAAGTTGAATGTAGTTCTACCCTTTTCATCTATTCTGCATTTTCTTAATCTTTAACCAAAACACTAATTTTTAAAATGAAAAACCCCAACTTCTGTAACATCATAATTTTACTTACTAAAATACTGTAAAAACATAATTCTCATTGTCTGTTATTCCTAAAAGTGTGTATGGCTTTAATTTACAGCACCATCCTATACACATCTACTAAAGATGTAAGCCCTATGGAGTCCAGTGGGATTAATCTGTATAACTGCAGCCTTAAATGCATTGAATATTTACATTTCGAGGAGGACGGGGCTGCAACAAAAACAACAAGCTGCTTAAAATAGCATTTGAACTGGAAATTATTTTTCCAACATGGTATCTCTGATTCCCCCTTGGGGGTATGTTAAATATACAGAACTGCATCCAAAATAGACATGCTTCTGCGGGTTGGTGAATATTTAAAAAAAATGTACATTAAAGACACCAGGAATGCCTGTTAAGATTTTCCAACTGGGACCTGATGAGAAATCCTATGCTAAGGTTGCAAATCTAGGCACGTTTACCTGGGAGTAAGTCCGATTGCACCCCAGGAGGTCTGATATCCAAGTAAACAAGTTTTTTACAGATAGCACTGTAAATGAGAACAGAAAGAAGCAAGATGTTGACTGTGGCTACTCCAAGGCGATGCCAACTCAGTGGGTTGCAGTGGAATGAAGCACCTGTGAGTTCAAGGCTGGTTACATTGCCATCTTGGAGCAGCCCAGTGCCACTGCAGCTCTGCCCCCTCATGTGCCACGACTGACCAGTGCCACCAGTTGTTGGAAGAGCTCCACGTAGGAAAAGTACAGTATTATATTCATAACATGTTTTGATTTATAAAAGAACCCAGCGTTCGAAATTAGCCAGGCGCCAAGCGCGTTTTGTGACCATGGGCAGATCTCTGGATGCCAGGTTGGCGACTGACATTCCATCTGGCTGGCCCCTCCAGCTTTCTTAAACAGAAGAACTTATTTTTTTGCATTTGCTCCCCATCTTTTCCTTCAAGGGGTGCATGGTTTACCCCCTCCTCAGTTAACCCCTACAACGACCCAGTGAGGTAGGCTAAGAGGTAAGTGACTGGCCCAAGGTCACCCAGTGAGCTTTATGCCTCAGTGGGGATTTGAACCCTGATACCCCATGTCTTAGTCCAGCACTCTAACCACTACGCCACACTGGCTCCCTAGAGTAATTCTGCTCTATAAATTAAGTAGGCAAATAAATATGGGGAAAGCCAAATGTCCCTTAGAGAAGGATCTGAAATACTTTCATTGGAAGCTTGAATTTCTTATATTCTGGATTGTTTTATTTGATGTTTCAATGTGTTAAAGCTCAAGCAGAAAGGTAGGTACACTTCAGGTTTTTTCAAACATGGGGATAAGGGAGTAAGGATCAGGGTGAGTACCTCCACCCAATTCCAATCCCCTTCTGGCAGAGCTTCTTTCTGCTTCCTGAGGCTCAGTCTCCCAGGTCTTCCAATTGTGACCTGCTGCTGGCCTTGTCCTGTACTTAGTCATGATGAAGTTATAGGCCTGTAATCTTTTATTATTTCCAATACACACCAGGGTGGATATATATATATATATATATATATATATATATATATATATATGATTTTTATGATTTAAATCGGATTATTTAAATTGGTTTATTTGATTGGATTTTTAAAATAAAATGCTTTTGGAGGAAAAAATCTTTCTAAAGATCGTTTTCAATTTAAGTTGCATTATAGTCCAAAGGCTATTCATCAGGAAATAAGGATTTGTTTTAAGTTTTTCATGTGTGCTAAAACTGAGTCTAAGTTGTTGTTTTTAATTGTTTAACCACATCAGTTAACAAACATGGATGCATATGCTGCAATGTTATTGTTTTAGTTAAATAAATGGTTTGAATTGTTATTAAGGAAAGGATTCTTTTTCTCCTTCCAATAAAGTACAGCAGAGAAGTTGTCCAAATGTAAACAGTTAACTTACTAAACCTCACAATAATTTCATAAAAGGCTCCGGGGGTGCAAGCTCTCCTCCCTGAGCAGCAACACTCCTTCCTCAGCAATAGGAAGTAGGTAGGCTCCCTGCTGGAGTGCTGTAACAGGTCTTAAAGGGACTGTTGTAAGTGCAGTGCCTAGATGGTTGAACTAGGACCTGGGAGACCAGGGTTCAAATCCCCACTAGACCAAACTCCTAAAATTCTTTCTTTCTTTCTTTCTTTCTTTCTTTCTTTCTTTCTTTCTTTCTTTCTTTCTTTCTTTCTTTCCTTCCTTCCTTCCTTCCTTCCTTCCTTCCTTCCTTCCTTCCTTCCTTCCTTCCTTCCCTCCCTCCCTCCCTCCCTCAAATCTACCCCCCCTCCCCAGTTTCTTAGAAAACAGATTCTTCTCAGAAACAAGTGCTTTTATTGCTATGCGATCAGAGACTGGCTATTTCTTTATTTCTGTTGATGTAACGAAACAGGCCGATCTATAAATCGTAATGCAGAAGGACATGAATCCGGCAGCACCGATTTACTTTCCCAGTGAACAGAGAAACCAACAACAGCAACAAAACCCCTCAATGTCGTGCGTTACCCTTATTAGGGTTTTTATTCCCTGGTGCACTTTTGTGTTTAATCTGAGTTTGAAAACAAGAGCCGTTGCATTCTGGTGTCCATGGAAACCAGTTAATTAAAAGGGGGGAAATGAATGCTATTGTCATTTATTTCGGTTGCTTTCTCCATTTACAACCAAATACAGATGCCTACTGTTTCTGTGTTGCTCTTCATCTTGGCATTTTGATTAGTTGGGAAATTGCTTACTAATGTGAACACAACTGAATTTTACAGCTTTGCAGTGGTGGACTCTCCTTCCTTGGAGGTTTTAAAGCAGAGTTTGGATGGCCATCTTCCACGGATGCTTTAGTTGAGATTCTTGCATTGCAGGGAATTGTATGATTCTACAGTTCCCAAGACACCATCCTTTCTTAAGAGAGCAAAGCACATTATGGCACTACTTTGAAATGCTCCCGTGTGATGCCCAAGCAAAATCCATGGTATATGGCTCAGAAATAGCTTTCGCTAAATGAGCATATCCTTAACACAAATGCAGGGCAATTTAATATGGCTAGCTTTTCACTGGGCAATGTAATTAAATCTGTTTTGAAAAGTGGCAAGGCTTTGTGTGTGGAATGCTGTTTTAGACTCTTCAGAAGTTTATCCTGGGTGGAATGCTGGAGAGTATGAAAAGACAAGTGTTCAAGATATTTGAGACTACACCCTTTAGCTGGGCAGTGAGCATGCAAAAAACTGGATTTAATTATGTCGGTGCATAGCACTTCTAGAGCACTTCTCTCGTTTCTCTCTCCTCTAAACTGCCTCCCCTCCAACCCCCAAAATGTGAAAAGCTATCCAACTTTATAATGGAGAAAAGATAATTTTATTCCTTCCCTTCTCCATCATAAGTTTGTATGTGTGTTAGCCAGCGTTATTTTTGGGAGGTTTGAAGATAATTCCCCAGGTGTAGAACATTCCGATTTCTTTTCAAGTATCCTTAAAAAAAAATTAAACCTGTCAGAATTACGTGTGTAAAGTTTGCATTAAAAGATGCAGAAAAAACATACTCAAGATTTCGTCAGTTTGTGGCGGAAAGCTTAATTCCCTTGCAGCCTTCTTTGGTTTCAAATTAGCATGATAAATTCTCTTATTTTTAAAAGGGCATGTTCTTAATTCTCTCCCTTCCCCCAGTTGTGGACACAGCCCATCAAGTCTTGTATCTGCAAACTGGTTTAACTGAAACATGTATTCAGGTAACATGATAAAAACCCTAAAATTTACGACAAGTGAGCCATGAAATTATATTCTTTATCATAATTAAGTACTTTAAAAAAAATCTGTCTTTTAAAGCTTATGCATAACATACCTCTATGAGCCCCACAATGAATGCCAGCTTTTCTAAATTACTTAGCTTTGGATCAGTACTTTTATTCTGGAGGTACTCGAGGGTACGCACACTGTTATTTTTCTAGAAAAACTCACCATGAACTCTTAGAATGGCAATGAGGCTCACCTGAGAGGTGCCAGAGCTAAGTTCTGGAGATTCCGGGCTGGGAAAAAAGCATTGGGTACGCAGTACCAGTATCTTTTTTTCTACAAGAAAAGCATCGTGACTGATACTAGGATTAAATATGGGCACTATGTATTTTTAAGGGGGTGGGAGTAGCCCCAGCATCCTACAGCGAGTTTTGTACTTTTATGTTTTGTACTTTTATGTCTAGGAGAATGTGTGATGTTCCTTCCCTGCTCACTTTCAACTATACAGTTGTACCTTGGTTCTCAAACTTAATCTGTTCCGGAAGTCCGTTCCAAAACCAAAGCGTTCCAAAACACCCATACAAAGTAGTGCAAAATGGATTAATCCATTCCAGACTTTTAAAAACAACACCTAAAACAGCAATTTAACATGAATTTTCCTATCTAACGGGACCATTGATCCATAAAATGAAAGCAATAAACAATGTACTGCAGTCACACAATCAATCAGTAGCTGAACTGGGTTCCACACAGTCACAAAACAAAAAAAGCCACAAAAATGCAAAATAAATAGCACAAACAGGCAAACCTCAGCGTAACACTCAAACTGGAAGTGTGGCACTCAAGGGAGCACATTCGGTTTCTGAAAAAAGTTTGCAAACCAGAACACTTCCGGGTTTGCAGTGTTTGGGTTCCAAGTTGTTTGAGTACCAAGGCGTTTGAGAACCAAGGTACCACTGTACCTCAAGATGGCACACAGCTCTCTTCTCTTTTCCCCTCTCCACCCCTCCATTTTATATTTGCAACAACCCTATGAGGTACGCTAGGCCGAGGCCTCAATAGGCCAGTTTTGCTAGGCTGCATCATTAGGGAGTGAGCAAGAAACCCTCAAGGGACTAGCATTGAGCACCTCTGGAAGGGCAGCTAGAAAACTAGTGCTGTTCGGCTGCAAGATTTCCTTGCTGTTCCGTGGCTCAGGTACATATAGTTAGTTGGCTTCTTCCATGCTCTTGGCTGTTTTGCAGCAGGCAAACGTGCTTTAAAGAAGCATATACGCAACAGGGGACCTCTGTCGGGAGCTCCCTTGCGCATTATGGTTTGGCCATGTGCTCTGCATGCGCCTGTCGAAAGCATTATGTGCATAGCGGTCCCAGAGTGCTAATGGAGATGGCCTATTGTGTTGATTTTACTAGGGCTCTCCTGGCTTGTGGGCTTTCAGTTGAATTAGAGCATGGTACCGATAATGTCAAGGTTGCAGGTTCAATCCCTATGTGGGACAACTGCAAATTTCTGCATTGCAGGGGGTTGGATGGATGACCCTCAGGGTCCCTTCCACCTCTACAATTCTATTATTCTATGAGTTTTCTTAATAACTGAGAGAGAGAGACAGAGAGAGAGAGAACACTTTTCCAGGCACTTACTGAGCCAGACTCCTGCCCCCCTCAAAAAAGCCAGGCAGTCATGAAATAGTGTGAAGTTGGGAGAGTCTGGTTTTTTTTAAAATTTAAATGTGAATTGAATTGTAAATTTACCACCTGCATTCCATAGCCAGTCTCCCCCTTAGGCTAGCCAGGCGTAGCTGCAGCATGTGGTTTCCGTAGTTAACAAATATTAAGTGTAGTTTTAAATAATTATGGGACTGTGGTCGATAGGGAGGGGTGGGGCAAAATCTCTGTTAAAAAAAAATAAACCCCAAGTACTCGGCTTTCAGCCATGAAGGAAAGTAAGACTAAAATCTGGACTCTCCCAAATAAAGAGTGTGACTTAACAGGCTCTTTTCTTTCTGCTTTGTAGAATATGTGCAGGTTATGTGTACGGTACATACATAGGGACACGGGTGGCACTGTGGGTTAAACCGCTGAGCCTAGGGCTTGCCAATCAGAAGGTTGGCGGTTCAAATCCCCGCAACGGGGTGAGCTCCTGTTGCTCGGTCCCAGCTCCTGCCAACCTAGCAGTTCAAAAGCACGTCAAAGTGCAAGTAGATAAATAGGTACCGCTGCAGCGGGAAGGTAAACGGCGTTTCTGTGCACTGCTCTGGTTCGCCAGAAGTGGATTAGTCATGCTGGCCACATGACCCGGAAGCTGTACGCCGGCTCCCTTGGCCAATAATGCGAGATGAGCGCCGCAACCACAGAGTCGGTCACGATTGGACCATAGGTTTACCTATGTGTACGGTCACATTCACACCATACGTTTAAAACACTGTGACGCCACTTTATTCAGTCGTGCCCCCACCAAATTCTGGGAGTTGTAGTTTGTTAAAGGTACAGAGAGTTCTTAGGAGTCCCCTGTTCCCCTCTCAGAGCAACAATTTCCAGAGTGGTTCAATAGTCAATCCCTCTTTCACAGGGAACTCTGGGAATTGCATCTTGGCCAGCCTTCAGCCAAGTTGAATATTTATAGAATCGTAGAGTTGGAAAGGAACCCCAAGGATCATTGCAGGAATCTTTTTGCCCAATGTGGGACTCGAACCCACGGCCCTGCGATTAAGAGTCTCATGCTCTACTGACTGAGCCAGATGACAATGGAAGCTGCCGCTCACTCATCTGGAGTTAGTCTCACTGAAATCGCTGGTGTTTTCTTTTGACTGCGCATGGATAAGATAAAGCCCCTTTTGAGCATGCTCTCACAGAATAATAAAAAAAGTTTTGCTGAAAGTCCTACTGATGCGTCTGTGTGAGCATATCATATATAATCCGAGGGCCTTCTGGCAGTTCCCTCACTGCGCGAAGTGATGTTACAGGGAGCCATGGAAGAGGGCCTTCTCGGTAGTGGCACCCTCACTATGGAACTATTTGACTTTTAGAAGACATCTGAAGGCAGCCCTGTTTAGGGAAGTTTTTAATGGTTGATGTTTTATTGTGTTTTTAATTATTTTGTTGGCAACGGCGCATAGTGGCTGGGGCAGTCAGATGGGTGGCATATAAATGTTGTTGTTGATGATGATGGGTGGCATATAAATAATGTTGTTGTTTGTTTTAAACGAATCACGCCCAGTAATGTCCGCTCTTCTTTTGCCTAGGCGATTGCCAGCTGCAGACGCCGTGTCGAATCCAGAAGTGCACCACGGACTTTGTGGCGCTGACTTCACACCTGAACCCTGCCCTTGATGGCTTTGACTTGGAGTTCTGCAAAGCCCTGCGTGCCTATTCCGCCTGCACCTACCGCAACTCCAAAGTCTGCCGCGGGAACCTGGTCTACCATTCGGCTGTGCTGGGGATCAGCGATCTCATGAGCCAGAGGAACTGCTCCAAGGATGGCCCGACATCCTCGACGAACCCCGAAATCACCCACGACCCGTGTAATTACAGCGGCCGCCAGGGAGCCGGCGAACTCCGCGGGGGAGGAGGAGAGCAGACCCCGCCCACGTACTTTTTCTGTGGCCTCTTTGGAGACCCACACCTGCGGACCTTTAAGGATCACTTTCAGACGTGCAAAGTGGAAGGGGCCTGGCCCCTCATAGATAACAACTACTTGTCGGTGCAGGTGACAAATGTGCCGGTGGTCCCCAGGTCCAGCGCCACTGCCACAAATAAGGTGCGTACAAGGCCTTATTTTCCTCTTTAAAAAGTTACAGTGGAAATTGAAATGTATAGACGGCAGGATTTTGATGAATTGGGATAAGAAAGGACAAGCCGCAGAACTGTGCCAGGCAGGGAATCCCTGCGCTGGCTTATGGGAACCAGCCTGGCTGGCCTAGTGGAAGAGCAAATCTGTTAGCATGACAAAAGGGTGTCCATGGGTCATCCCAGAGGATGAGAGAGAGACAGATGTTGCCGAGGTGATAGGGTGTGTTTTTGAGGTGACAGGAGAAGAGAGGTGTTGTTGTTTTTTTATAGCAAGGCGTTCTGGGAAGAAAGAGGGAGAAGAAAGACTGGGATCCATCTTGGGCAGGCTGGCTTCACTGCTATGGGGGGCAAGCCCCTCTTGAAGTGACCATGCTGTAAGATCTGGGCTTCCTCCATGCAAATAGGTGAATAAACCAGATTTCTTAAAGCTACGCCAGTCTCAGTTCTGCAAAGGAACACCGACCCTGGGTGAGGGCCTGGGATTTTGCAGAGAGTGGTGGTGGCGGCACACGATTTTTGTAACAATATTTTAAATCCGAAACTTTCCTCCCTCCCCCTTTTTGGTGATGGTGGCGAGAAAGCAGAGCTGTTGCTTGTGAATGCATGTTTAATTCTTTCAAAAGTGGCTGGTGTGCATGACCAAGATGCAGACCATCTACTGGGGACATCATGGAGTAGAGTGGAGAAGGCATGAGCAGAGGGATGAATGGGCAGCAGGAAGCCCAAGTGGCAGCGTTTGTGTCGCCAGTGACGCTTGCACATGGGGAGACTAGAGAACATGTAATTCAAAGCATGCTCACAGATAGGTGGCCAAGAGACAGCTGGTTTTAAGGAGCAGCTCACCTGCTATGCTATGCAGAGACCAAGGGAAGGTCTCTTGTGCTGTGGGCAGAGAACATTGGCTGAGAGTTGATGAAGAATGGAGGGTTTATGAGCAGCGTTAAAGTTCTCCAAATCCCCGAAGGAAAGGTGTGGTTGGGAATAACTTGGAAGGAATTGCATTGCGGTGAAGCACATTTGTTGGTTTACAGTCTGTAAATAAGGTTTGGTGGAAAGGCGATTGAGCTCTACTAGCCAGTTTTTGATTGGCTGTGTTGTGCCTGGCGGCTGAGTGCAATTGGAGATGGATTTTGACACGGTAGAGCCTGGTGCTGATAAGGCCAAGGTCGCAGGTTTGATCTCCGTAAGGAACAGCTGCATATTCCTGCATTGCAGGGGGTTGGACTAGATGATCCTCAGCGCCCCGTCCAAGTGTACAGTTCCGTGTACGAATTATTCTGTTCTTTAGCAAGAGTGCATACTTTGGATCACACAACAGAGATGTGTTAATTCCAACTGTTAAAGAGATCCTGAAAACGCACTCGTGTGCTGGGCTATGAGAATGTTAAGTTTTCTTTTTAAATGTTTATTATTAGTATTATTAAAATAAATACATACAAATTAAATTATACAGTGCTGATGCTAGTGTGCTAAATGGCACTTCTGGCATCTGTTGTCTTAAAATTTGTGACTAGTAGGATTAAAACACTGAAAAGGAAACACCCCACCCCCCCTTATGAGGAATATTTCCGACCGAGAAGAGCTGTATGAAAGATGTGACTTGTTTGTATAAATTAAAAAGGTGGAGGATCTGGGTCACTGCTCTTGGCAGATTTAGTCTGACATTATTCTAGTGGGTGGGGGAACTTCCCTCTTGACTCAAAGATGGCTTTGGCCCATATTGAGCCTGTATTGTAGTCCATTAAGTACAATGAATCTTAAGAGGCCTGAGTTCAAATGCTAAGACCCGTGGAAGGATCTTGGCAGTTTCCAAGTAGGGAAAAATGGAGATTTGTCTTAGAAGTTGCTTCTGAGAATGACTTCATTAAGGAACCGCTGTTAGTGCCTCTGGGCTTTTGGGCTAAAGAGCAATCTGAAGTTCAGGGTGGTTATTTAAAAAACAACAACACAAAAGTGACGTAATGCTGCTTCAGAGTGGCAGTGGAAGCGTACAATTAGCAATTTGTAAGATAAGTATTTTGGGAAGAACAATATGTTTGGTCCTTTTCTATGCATAATTGACCCTTAATGCCTGTAATTTGGTGATGAGGATCCCACTGCTGCCCCTCTTCCCCCCCCCCCAAAAAAAAACCATTCCTGCTTGCATATCAGCTCCAAGCTGCACACACAATTTGATCTGGGGTGTGTTAATGATTTTTTAAAACAAAAAAACCCCTCATGACCTTCCAAGGTGCTTTTTTTGGGGGGGGGGTAGCCACGGAGTCATTTTATGACCTAACTACAGTGGAACCCCGGGTTACGCACGCGATCCGTTCCTGGTCGCGGTGCATAATACGAACGCACACACACACACAAAAAAGAGAAAAAGCCCGGAAGTTCGTGGGTTTTTGCACTTCTGCCCATGCGTGAAGTGCGCAGACCACTTCTGCGCACCTGCGCGCGCCCACGCATTGCGCGCCCTCTGGGGAGGACTTCCGGGTTGCCACGGTGCGTATCCCGAACGTACGCATCCTGCAGCGTACGTAACACGGGATTCCACTGTATTCAACATGCTATCAAGCCCAGTTCAAGATCTTAATGGTGACTTTAAAGCCCTGAATTGTTTGGAACCCAGTTATCCAAAGGCCCCCTTCTCCTTACTCTGGGATTAAAGTTCTACTGGGAAGGCTC
The DNA here is from genome assembly GCA_034641385.1 of Darevskia mixta. Taxonomy (NCBI): domain Eukaryota; kingdom Metazoa; phylum Chordata; class Lepidosauria; order Squamata; family Lacertidae; genus Darevskia; species Darevskia mixta. Next base: position 1,949,132 of record JAWWNH010000034.1, on the reverse strand, counting down.
CATACACCATCTCTGAATGATGCTCATAGTTCAGCAACTCGAGAGAGGCCTTCTCCTGAGTGGTACCCGAGCTGTGGAAGGCCCTTCCCTTTGAAAAAATGGCTGGCACCAATAGTATTTAGTGTTGCACGCTGGCTACCAGGTACTTTAACCACCAGGTACTTAATTTGTCAGGCCAGCGATAGTGATATTGAGGAAGAGCAGTTGCAATATTTGTGGTGGTTGTTTTTCATAGAATCATAGAGTTGGAAGCAGGGTGGATTTTCTTTAAATCAAATTGATTTAAATCACGATTTAAATCACTAGTCAGTAAGGCTTGATTTAAATCACTAGTCAGTAAGACTTGATTTAAATATTTTTTTTTACAGAAAGACTCATCATTGCTGGTATAATCTTAATATTTGCAACCATATGAAGGCTTCATTTTTGGAACAATAAATTTTCAGAGTAGTTTTTGCAGTTATATCAAAAATTACTGGTTTGGTTATACTACTAGAAATACATAGACAGATAATTATGAAATTATGGTGAGGTTTAATAAGTTAACTGTTTATATTTGGACAACTTTTCTGCTGTACTTTATTGGAAGGAGAAAAATAATCATTTCCTTAATAACAATTTAAACAATTTATTCAACTAAAACAATAACATGACAGCATATGTATCCATGTTTGTTAACTGATGTGGTTAAACATTTTTTTTTAAAAAAAAGTAGACTGAGTTTTAGCACACTTGATAAACTTAAAACAAATCCTTATTTCCTGATGAATAGCCTTTGGACTACAATGTAACTTAAATAGAAGACTATATTTAGAAAGATTTTTCCTCCAAAAGCATTTTATTTCAAAAATCCGATTTAAATAAAAAAAATCATATTTTTTTTTAAATTGTTGATTTTTATCCACCCTGTCCTTGACCATTTGTCCTGCTAACTAGCAACAGCTGGAGACCCAGGTTTGGGAATTCCTGCTGTAACCCCTGGCTTTCAGTAATTTTTTTAAATCTTAAACTATGTCACCCACCTTGGGACCTTTTGCTGACGAAGGCTGAGCTAAAGGTGAAATAAAAACAAATAAATTTCCATGTGACATTTCGTTCCCTTTGGTGAATGGATAAAGAGAGGTTTGAATAAGTGAGCTGTCAGATACCGAAGTGGATGCTCTTCTGAGTGGGGCTGTCTTTTGTTACTACTTAATGTGGTTTTGAAGTTGCATTGCCCAGGCTCACAATCCTGGGGAAAGCGCTGCGTTCAACACCCTTCCTTTTAACAACAGAAGCCAGCAAGCACAAAAAATGAAAAATGAAAACACCACCGTCCATGTTAAGAGGTGATTGATCCAAACCGTCCATCTGCATCCACAGGGATGTTGAAATAGGCAGAAGCAACTAATGGGATGTGGGTGTGTTCATAAAGAGACTTGGACTGTAGGATGTCTGAAAGAGGTTTCTTGGCACTGGTGATTCTATTGGATGCTACACAGACCTTGAGGTTTTGCTTCCATTGCCAGGCAATTAGGCTTTTATCAGAACACCTCTGTGCTGTCATGGAAGCCCTGCCTGACATACCTCTGAAAGCCTTAATGCATTTACTTGAAACCCTTTGAGTTCTGTTGCTTAAACATTCCCTTTTTAAAGATGTGTTATGGAAAAGTCTTCCGCTTTCTATACAGCAGTTCTTTTCTCATGTTTATCCATGCAAAGTTGCATAAAGCGCCCACCATTTTGAGGGTGGCCTTGTACCTAGCTTAATGGCAAGAGGTCAGTCACTTCTCTTCTTTTTAACAAGACGCCCCCCTCCCCTGTGAAATCTTTTTTTTTGCAGTCAGAAGTAATTTCTCCAAACAGGACACCTAGCGAGCGAGAACTATCACCTTTTGTTTGGAAGAACGACTCTTCGAAATTAAAAGTCTGCATATTGCAAGTTCTGCTAAGCAGTATAGATTTCTCATTAAAAAGAGAACAGGCTGAATTTAGATTGGAATAAATATATCCCCACCTCCCCCAGAGCAGACTGCTCACTTTGGTTGTGGGTTTAAGCAGCAGGAATTTCAGCAGCGTTCTTTTTAGGTTTGAAAGCAAGAGCCCTCTTTCAGCATCAGCTAAGGGGGAACGTATTTACCTAATCTCAAGGAGGGCAATACCATTTTAACTATCTGATAAAAGAAACAACATACACAGTACAGGCCACTCCCCCCCTTACGTGGAGGTTACTTCTGTGCACTTAAATGAAATCGCGTAAAGTGGGGAGCAGCCTTTAAATGCCCTCTCTGTCGCCCTCTCTCCAATCCAGACCCCAAATACTGTATCCAGAAATATCCACAACTAGGATGGAAGCTCTGGGGCTGGCTGGACACAGTGCAGGGAAGCAGTGGCTGTTGCTGCTACGCTACTGCACACATCAGCTGTTAGGCGGGGAGGCTGAGCAGCGTAAACAAAGCCCCACTGAACCTCTGGTTTCTCAGGGGCTTTCTCTGCCCTCAATGACGTCCTCTTTGGGGGAGCATCTCCTCACAAGCTGTGAGGACTTTTCAGCTCTCTCCCGCCATTTCCGGGTTTGAATTGAACTAGTTAATTATTTCCCGGCGACGCGCATCTTTTTTTTTTTTTTAAAATGATGCTTTATTGTTTAAAAATCACATACAAAAAAAGGAAAGAATAGTGTACAAAAGAAATGAACATACAATAAACAAAAAATACAGAATAGACATTATACAAAAAGGAATAAAAATGATACATACTTGGTTCGTGCTTCCAGCCTCTCTATTATTGCGGTATCTTGTAACTATATTATTTAAATACCTTATTTTGCTTTTTACTCTCTTTATTTTTGTTTGCTTCAAACCCACTTGTAAGTTAAACCAGAAGATTGGCCCTTTCCACTGCCTTACCTGTATATTCTCTAAATTTTCCCCAATCTTTCTCCATTTTTTGGTCTGTTATTCCTCTGACTTCTCCAATTTTTATCGCCATTTTTTGGTATGGTAATAATTTTAATTGCCAGTCTTCTATACTGGGTACCATAGTGCTCTTCCAATTTTTGGCTATTAAGAGCCTCGCTGCCGTCATGGCATGCATTAACATGCATCTGTCTTCTTCCGGCGACGCGCAGCTATGTGGTCGTGTGTAAGTCAATCACGCGTGAGTGAGGCTCGGCACCTGTATTGCACACTAAAATGAATTTGGATGTTTAGTGACCTCGGAGAAAATAGGCGGGAGCAGTAATTCACGTTGTCTGGAGATACGACAAATTTAACCAGGGTGGGGTACTGGCGGCCCACGTTTCACATCTGACTCATAAGGCCTTTCATTTAGACTTCCTGACTCTCTACGAAGCCCCACCCCCTGTCTTGAGTTGGTGGTGGTGGTGGGGATGCCTTGCTCTTCTTAATCAATATGCACATTACAAATCAGGAAGCACGGAATGAACTTTGCAAGTGTTGTATTCCCGTAGGCACCAGTGTGGGTTTTTCAGTAACAACTGTGGAAACTCCGAATGTGCTTCTGATTTGTGGTGCTGGGTTTTGTCTGGCAGCAGAAGATCTTCAGCGAGTAGGAGACTGAACATAAGTTACTCATCTCCTGCAAGAGTAATACAACACTACTGATTGCTGTGAATTAACACAGCATTCTATAGGAACCTCTTCCTTAGCATCCTGTTGTAGCTTTGATGATCTTATGCTGATCAGGGAAGGTTTAAGAGGTCAGCTTCATTTCCTTTGCTGGTTCTTGCAAGGTTGGGAGTACCTTTGCAGCAGATGCAGCCATCTAGGTTGCAAGCAATCTCGGTTGCAGAAGAATTCACCTTTCTCGTGGTCTCCTTTGTTGCCTTTCGCTGACTGGCTCTGACTCTTACGGTTTGGTAAATGGCTGTTTTCGTGTCCTTCTGTTGCAGTTTCTTTAATTTTCTGGGCAAATGTACATCTCTCTGATAGGAGGCAAACGATTGGCACTAAGAGTTCTTCCTCCTTAGGTGCGTGTTGTGTAACATTGTTGAAATAAAGGAGATTCTTAATCTCCAGTTATGTTCCACATGCCCTTTTTTATCTGTAGAAGACGAGCATATCAGGTTTCAGGTCGAAGAGTGTGGCGGCTTAGCTCAAAGTTTACAACATTTGTTCATTTTCATAGAATTGTAAAGTTGGAAGGGATCCTAAGGGTCATCTAGTCCAACCCCCTGCAATGCAGGAATCTCACTAAAGCACTCATGGAAAGCAGCATGAATTGCTTATTTTAGTGCCTGTTTCTGTGAGTTGCAGTGCTTGGCAACTAGTAATGGAGGCACAATTACTTAACTGGCTGAGACGAGCTTTGTCTTCTGGTTTCTGTGACATTGAGGCCAAAGATTTGTGTATTATCCACCTTCTAGAATTCTCCTTTGTCATCACTTACTATGTTTCTGTGCAGTATTTAATTTTGAGGGGAAAGGTTGAGCTGTCTCCCCAAAAGCTTGAATTGCTGCTGTCTATGCCGCAGGTGGCGCTGTGGTCTAAACCACAGAGCCTAGGGCTTGCCGATCAGAAGGTCAGCGGTTCAAATCCCCGCGACAGGGTGAGCTCCCGTTGCTTGGTCGCAGCTCCTGCCAACCTAGCAGTTCGAAAGCATGTCAAAGTGCAAGTAGATAAATAGGTACCGCTCCGGCGGGAAGGTAAACGGCATTTCCGTGCGCTGCGCTGCTCTGGTTAGTCATGCTGTAGGCCGGCTCCCTCGGCCAATAAAGCGAGATGAGCGCCGCAACCAAGAGTCTTCCACTACTGGACCTAATGGTCAGGGGCCCCTTTACCTTTAACCTTATGCCGCAGGTGAACCCAGCAAGATCTTTACTTGGCAGCATTGTAAATCCAGACTTCTTGAAATCTACAGGGCAGAGCACTAGATCTCTCTGATCTGTTTTCCAGCATTGCTCTGAAGAAGTTAACAGATGGTTCAAATTTATTAGATCTCACCTGAATCTACATAAATTGGTAGCAAAAGAACAAGAGAGAGGGGGGAGGGAAATTGTGGCACTGACAAAATAAGAAATAAGTTTGACCTCAGGGTTACCTTCTCTGTCCTTATGTTGGTTTCACTTCCTTGAAGAAGAAAAAAAGGAAATTGGTTGTCTAGTTTCACGGTGTCATTTGAAATGCCAGTTTTGTAACTGCTTGCACCTGTGTGCAGTGAGTCACTACCTTATCTTGATGGGATCTTTTTCTTTTCCATCCTTCCTCACTTTTCGCTCTTCTCAAGGGATTGCTTATTTCAGGTAAATCCAGGTAACCATCTATTCTGGTTAGTAACATCCGTAGGTTCTGTACTTCAAAAATGGCATTGGGCCACAGGCATCTTTTTCGAAAATATCTGTCAGAAAATGCAAGGAGTAAAAAAACAAAAAAAAACACGTCATATGTGGGCCTCCTATTGAGTCAGAGTGCCATTTCAGCAGCCTGCATGACGACTGTGCTTTTGAAAAGATAGATAGATATGCTAGCTAGACAGACCTGTTTTGGGATTGCCTTTGACTTGCATGCCAGTCACATTTCGGAAGAGAATTTGGTACAGTAAAATATACAGTAGGCCTTCTTGGGTACGGCAAGAAAACACCTTTGTGTTCATCAGCGTGAAAAGGAATTTGCATTGCTTACCTACCTCTGTACTTAGAAAATGCACCTGGATTTAGGCCTTCTGCACAGAACCATTTGAATGCATATGGCTGCCTGGGTCAGAGGGCAATATAACGCCCCGCCCCCATCTGGTTCTTCATACAAAAGCAGAGCAGGCTAGGTGGTGGATCTTGGATACTGTTGATAGGACAGAGGGTGGCGCTGTGGTCTAAACCACTGAGCCTCTTGGGCTTGCCGATTAGAAGGTCGGCGGTTCGAATCCCCGCGATGGGGTGAGCTCCTGTTGCTCTGTCCCAGCTCCTGCCAACCTAGCAGTTCAAAAGCATGCCAGTGCAAGTAGATAAATAGGTACCACTGCGGCGGGAAGGTAAACAGTGTTTCCGTGCGCTCTGGTTTCCATCACGGTGTTGCGCCAGAAGCGGTTTAGTCCTGCTGGCCACATGACCCAGAAAGCTGTTTGTGGACAAACGCCGGCTCCCTTGACCTGAAGCGAGATGAGCGCTGCAACGCCATAGTCGCCTTTGACTGGACTTAACCATCCAGGGCTCCTTTACTTTACTTACTTTACTTTGATGGGACAGTATCCGCTGCATCTCAGGGCAGCAGGTCACTCTGCCCTCACTCTGCGCCTCAGCAGATGCATGAGACGGCTGCCTCTCTCATTTCAAGTTTGAGTGCAAACTTACCTTTCTGTAGTGATAGGCGAGGTGCTGCTGGCTCTTTGCTATGGCTTAGACTAGTCCATGGGTGGGCAAACTAAGGCCCGGGGGCCGGATCCGACCAAGTCGCCTTCTAAGTCTGGCCCACGGACGGTCCGGGAATCAGCGTGTTTTTAAATGAGTAGAATGTGTGCTTTTATTTAAAATGCATCTCTGGGTTATTTGTGGGGCATAGGAATTCGTTCACACCCCCCCCCCCCCAAATATAATCCGGCCCACCACATGGTCTGAGGGACGGTGGACCGGCCCACGGCTGAAAAGGGTTGCTGACCACTGGCTTAGAGGATGCCTGGAAAAACTTGGGCAGAGGGCCTTCTCGGTAGTAGCGCCCTCCCTGTGGAACGCCCTCCCATCAGATGTCAAGGAAATAAACAACTACCTGACTTCTAGAAAACATCTGAAGGCAGCCCTGTTTAGGGATGTTTTTAATGTTGATGTTTTATCGTGTTTTTAATATTCTGTTGGGAGCCACCCAGAGTGGCTGGGGAGGCCCGGCCAGAAGGGCGGGGTATAAGTAATAAATTATTATTATTATTAGGTTGGTCTTATCAGCCCTGAGTCTTCCCAAGCAAATGTCAAGCCTTCCAAGGAGGGACCTGACAACAAGGAGATCTTGCTGGCTGCAGAACAGGGAGGGTTTCTAGGGCTGTGTACACACCATTCATTTTAAAGCGCATGAGTTTCCTCCAAAGATCTTGGGAACTGTAGCTTAAGAGTGCTGGGAATTATAACTGTGGGGGTAAGCTACACTTCCCAAGATTCTTGGGGAGAAGCTTTGTGCATGGAAGCTGTGGTTTTGTACGCAGCCTATGTCTTGCTCGTAAGATCCGGGCACTTGTAAATGTACTCAGGAACTTCTTGGTCATTGCTCTTCAGAGCTAATGTCTCCTTGATTGTAGTTGTGAGAGGTTGCCTTATATCAGACATCCCCAAACTGCGGCCCTCCAGATGTTTTGGCCTACAACTCCCATGATCCCTAGCTAGCAGGACCAGTGGCCAGGGATGATGGGAATTGTAGTCCAAAACATCTGGAGGGCAGAAGTTTGGGGATGCCTGCCTTATATTGAGGTAGGCAATTAGCCCATCTAGGCCAGCACTCCCTGTTCTAATGGGCACGATTCCTTCCTGCTGCCTGATGTTCCTCCTTGGTGAAAAATAGGAGCTGGGACTTTAAAGGTGGTGATGTACCTTGGAGGCAGGTCTCAGACTGGGCAGCTTGTGCCCATGGAAATGGCAGTTTCCTAAGAGCACAGGAAAACAAAAACTTTCACCAGGACAACTTGCATGTTTTATTTTTTAGAAATGAAACACCGGCGTTGAGACTGTTGCCTTGCATGGATTATGTAAACATAAGCAAATTTATGGAAAATTTCTGTAATTTATAGTCTGATTCGCCTACTGATGTGCAGGGACAATGTGCTCCGTGGGGCACTGGAGCCTCAATCTCTGGTTACTGGGAATCATGCACAGACCCACCTGTGGCATTAGAAGTTGCCTCTGTATTATCAAAACATATTTTTGAAACCCATGAGGCCTAGAAACTCTTCAGATTTGGGGCTTATGGGATGCTGAACTGGTGTCCCAGTATCCAGTTTTAAATTTGAACCCATGCAATAGGAACATACATGGGTCATATCAAACTGACGCCTTCCATCAGCGCAAGAATTTTTCCTTGCACAATAGAGCTTTTCTCTCTGGCCCAAGGTCACCCAGTGAGCTTCATGCCTGAGTGGGGATTCGAACCCTGACCCTCCCAGATCCTAGTCCGACACACTAACTACTACACCACACGGACTTCCTAGAGTACTTCTACTATGGAGCGGCTCTATAAATTGAGTAGGTATATAGGGAAAGCCAAATGTCCCTTAGAAGGATCCGAAATATTTTCCTTGAAGTTTGAATTTGTTTGATTCTGGATTGTTTTATTTGATGTTTCGATGCATTGTAAGCCACTTCTGAGATCCGCCCTCTCCTTTAAAATATAAAGTGGTATAGGAATGAAAAGAATATCAATAACAATAAAAAAATAAATCCTATTGGTTGGAAAGGTGCCTAGACCAGTGATGGCTAACCTTGACACTCCAGATGTTTTGGAACTACAACTCCCATCATTCCTGACCACTGGTCCTGTTAGCTAGGGATGATGGGAGTTGTAGGTTAGCCATCACTGGCCTAGACGCTCCATTGTGGCCTCTGCAACCAAGGTTTACGGTGCCATTTGGCGATTCGCTTATACAGTGGAACCTCGGTTTTTGAGCGTTTCGTGAGCCGAACGTTTCGGTTTTCAAACACCGAAAACCCGGAAGTAAATACCTCCGTTTTCAAACGCGCCTTGGAAGTTGAACGGCTTCCAAGGCGCGTTTCTCCATTTTCTCAGTGGAATTTGCCGGCCACCCATTGTGCCTCGGTTGTCAAACGTTTTGGAAGTCGGAACGGATTGTGTTCGACAACCGAGGGACCACTGTGCACCTGAGCTTTGAACACTCTTTCATAGGTAACCTTTGACAGGCGGAGAGCGAGTGAGGTTGCTTAGCGCCACCCAGTGAGGTGACACCGAGCAAAGCTCTGAACTTTGCGCATTAAGTATAGAACTCAGGCATTTGTGTGGCGTAGATTGTCTTAGGAGAGCCGGGATTTATGGCAAGTGCTCCTTACTGGTGAGCTGAGAGGATCGAGTGGAATGGAAGTATTAAAAATGAATGAGCCAAAGTAGTTCGGAAGGAGAGTTGGAGGAAGGCGAAATGTTTAACAAAGGCATTGATGTTTTAAATGCACAACAATATTACCTATTAATAATAAATAGTGTGGTAAGAGAGCAAATGTGCCAGAGTAAGTTATTGCAGTTTATGGATTAGGTCAGAGAAACAAGTAAGCAATGCGGATGGTGTTTGGAGGTTCAGTGACTAAAAAAAAACATTTGCACGAGCCTCCTCAAGGTGGGCCGGTGTGTGTGTGTGGGGGGGGAACCTTTAAGGGGCAGTAATTGACACAGCAGCTTAGTCTGTAGCTTGGATGGGGTTGTCCTGAGGGGATATCTCCCCCCACTCTGTCGAAGACTAGCATCCTGGGGAAAAATGCATTTGCAGTTCCTGTGTTTTGCAGTTACATCCAAGATGGATGTGCTTGCGTAGCTCGTCTAGGGCTGGGCCTACTTGCATTGGGAGCCTGCTAGCTACATTTGGAAAGCAGTTAGTGACCATTGGAGGACTATGAATGCTACATGGAGAGCAGTAAATCATGCCTTGATTCTCTTTCATAGCAAAGACCGAAACAGCACGTTCGCCGGCGGATCTGCTACAGCAGTAGCTGGCTGCCTTTGCCAAGACCCCCATACCCTCCAACATTTCTGTGATGAAAATAGGAACGTCCTGTTCAATACTGCTGCTACTACTGCTAGTACTAGTACTAGTACTACTAGTAGTATTTATACCCCACCCATCTGACTGGGTTGCCCCAAGCCACTCTGGGTGGCTTCCAACACACAGTACAGTCAAACCTCGGATCCTGAACGCCTCTGTTTTGGAATGTTTTGGCTCCCGAACACCGAAAACCTGGAAGTAAATGCTCTGGTTTCCAAATATTTCTTGGAAGCCGAACATCCAACGCACCTTCCTCTTGAGTGCAGGAAGTTCCTGCAACCAATCTGAAGCCGCGCCTCGGTTGTCGAACTTTCGGAAGCCGAATGGGCTACGGAACGGATTACGTTCCACAACCGAGGTTTGACTGTATATGAAAACATAATAAAACATTAAACATTTTAAAAACTTCCCTATACAGGACTGCCTTCAGATGTCTTCTAAAGGTTGTATAGTCACTTATCTCCTTGGCTCGGGGGTCGCATAACTCCATACCCTCCAACATTTCTCTGATGAAAATAGGGACTCCCTAAGGAAAAGCAGGACATTCCAGGATCAAGTCAGAAACTGGGATGGCTTCTGTAAATCCTGGACTGTCCCTGGAAAATATGGACATTTGGAGGGTCTGCGACCAGCCTCCTGAAATGTTGTTGGACTATTTATTTATTTAGAAAGATTCATAAGCTGCTTGATCACAAAGCTTTCTAAGTAAAAAGATTGCAGCCAAGCCAAAATACACAAAGCTGTTGAAAAAACAAATATACATAACATCACAGATAAAATCAGTAAAACCCTTAAAAACTAATTGAGGTAACTACATTATATGACTACAACTCCTGTCATCTATGACAATTGGTGATGCTGGCTAGGGAGTCTGAAGTGTGTTGACCCAGCAACATTGTGTTGAGGGTGCAGTGTTGGGGAAGGCTGTTTTTATGGTCTAGTCTGAAGCATCCTTGCATAGAAATAGAAATTGTGATAGGATTGGATGTTGCAGTTGGTTACTAGACAATGTCCAATGTTACTTGGAGTAGACCCGTTGAAATGAATGGCCTTAAGTCTTATGGTTTTCAGTGGGTGGTATCCTGAGTGTGATTTACGTTGGACATTGCCCTGAAGCAGGGATGGAAGACCTCAGATCCGGGTGCCAAATGCATCCCTCTAACCCGTGAATTCTCCATATGTCATATCCCTTACCGGCCCTACTTTGTACCCTCCTTGAGAAGTTGTTGCTTGGCTAGAATGCCATCTTGAACTCTTATAATGCGTCTTCTTTTCCTGAATAGAGGATAGGAGGGTGTGTATAAGTTAGTCTACTGTAAAGGTAAAGGGACCCATGACAATTAAGTCCAGTTGCGAATGACTCTGGGGTTGCGACGCTCATCTTGCTGTATAGGCTGAGGTAGCCAGCATTTGTCCGCTTCCGTAGAAAGTTTTTTCCGGGTCATGTGGCCAGCATGACTAAGCTGCTTCTGGAAACCAGAGCAGCGCACGGAAACACTGTTTACCTTCCCGCCGGAGCGGTACCTATTTATCTACTTGCACTGCGTGCTTTCGAACTGCTAGGTTGGCAGGAGCAGGGACAGAGCAACAGGAGCTCACTCAATCGCAGGGATTCGAACTACCGACCTTTCGATTGGCAAGCCCAAGCGGCACAGTGGTTTAACCCACAGCGCCACCAGCGTCCCTCTATTCTCCAATCCATGGAGGCACAGCATAGGCGTCATGACTAGTAGCCTTGGCTAGCCTTCTCTCTGAATTTGTCTGCTCCTCTTCAAAAAAACCGTCCAAGTTGGGGACCATCGCAGCGATTTCCATAGTTTAACCACACTTTTGCCTCTGGCCCCATTGTCCACTGTCATGTGGCTCCTGAACGATTGCTTAGAAGGGAATGCTGTCCTTGAGCTGAGAAATGGTTAGCAAGTTGAGTCACAATCTGACTTCCCTAATACCTTAGGGCAGTTTGAGAATATTCTGTAGACCTGTGAATAATGGAGTTCTGCGCCTGATTGAAAAGTTAAATCCGTGAAAGATGATTGTTTATTTGCTTGATCCTGGCCTTGCTGGAAAGCAGCAACTCAAAATGTGTGGTTTAATATATTTTTTAAAAGGTCCTTATCCCAGAGGTGGGATGCTCAGCCAAGAATACTAATACGTTTCAGATTATATTGCATTATGGTTTCTAAATTGAGAGAGAGATGTTTACATTGCCTTGCATAATGCATCCATTTTTTTTAAAAAAACTACCCCACTTAATACAGACTTTGGAAAACTTTGCTGCCTTTTAATAGGAGTTGTGTGGCCTGTAGAGACGAGCTGCAGAGCAGTGCTGCACTCAGGGCAGCAGGAAGGCAGACAATTGCTTGGCACCTTTTCAAGGCTAAGTGGTCTGTGGACAAAGCTCTACTTCCCTGGGTCTTGTTTAGGCTTAATTCTCACCCTTGCATTTGTTGGTGCATACCAGGAGTGGGGAACATGTACTCCTCCTTGAAGCTGCTGAACTCCCATCAGTCCTAGCAGGCATGGCCCAATGGTTGATGGGAGTTGTAGTTCAGCCACCTCTGGAGGGCCAAAGTTTCCCTTTAGCTCATGAGTAATAATAATAATTATTACTTTGAGGATTGAGGGCACAAGGAGAAGGGGACAACAGAAGATGAGATGGTTGGACAGTGTTCTCGAAGCTACTAACATGAGTTTGGCCAAACTGCGAGAGGCAGTGAAGGATAGGCGTGCCTGGCGTGCTCTGGTCCATGGGGTCACGAAGAGTCGGACACGACTGAACGACTGAACAACAACAACAACAACAACAACAACAACAACAACAACAACAACAAATAATAATAATAATAATAATAATAATAATAATAATAATAATTTCATTATTTATACCCCGTCCATCCCTAAACAGGGCTGCCTTCTGAAAGTCAGATAGTTGCCTATTTCCTTGACATCTGTTGGGAGGGCATTCCACAGGGTGGGCACCACCACCAAGAAGGCCCTCTGCCTGCTTCCCTGCAACCTCACATCTCACAGTGAGGGAACCACCAGAAAGCCCTCAGAGCTGGACCTCTGTGTCTGGGCAGAAAGATGGGGGTGGAGATGCAGAAACCAAAAGACAGCAGGTGACCTTTTGTTGCCTCCTTCTCATGGTACATGCACCCCCCCCCCACTTAGTGGGACTGCGGTGCTGGGATGTTGGGCGAGATCAGTGTTTCCTCAACTTGGGTCTCCAGCTGTTTTTGGATTACAACTCCCACCATCCCTAGCTAGCAGGACCCAGTGGTCAGGAGTGATGGGAATTGTAGTCCAACTGGAGAGCCAAGTTGGGGAAACACTGGACTGGATGATCCTCAGGGTCTCTTCCAATGCTATGATTCCACCCGTCTGCAACCTGGTGCCCTCACTATGTTGTTGGCCCTGCCTGCATCACCAATAGTCAGGAAGATATGGGAGTTGTGTTCTAGCAACACTTGGAGGGTCAACATGCCAGCCCTATCCTATATAATAAAGTTGCTGTGTCCCTGCGTCCGTTCCGTGTGTCACGGAATTGCGCTACTGCGCATGTCCGTGTCCCACACGGACGCAGGGATTGGAGCGGGCGGAGAGGGGGGCGTGTCCGCGAGACAGCGGCGGCGCACACGCGTTGTCAGTTGCGCCAGCGCCGCTGCCTCGCACGGACACAGAGGCAGAGCCCAATCCCCGCGGCTCGCCGCCACTACCGCCGCCGCTGCAGCCGCCCCCGGGGAAAAAGAAGAAGGGGGAGGGAGCCCCTCTCCACCCCCCAGTGGCCACTGTTCTGCCTCCTCCTGCCTCCTCCTGCCTCCTCCTGCCTCCTCCTCCTCTAGCGCCCGTTATGTAACGGGCTAACTTCAACTAGTTAGGCTAATATTGGGAGCAACGGTGTTTGGGTTTTTGTTCTGTTTTTACCCACACCCCCAAAATTCTTATAAACCAAGTTCCTCCCAAGGATAGAACTAGCTGATTGACAAAACAAAACAAGCCCCTTTCTGTGATTTCTCAGAGAGATGTTCCCCTTCATCATAGCTGGTGTCAATTTTATGGCGCTTGCAAAGCGAAGATGTCAGTGGGGGAGAGATTTCTGTCTCTCATTAGAAGTAGTTTGTCCTGCTAATCTCTCACTTCAGTGTGAGCAGACTTGCACTTATTTCATGTGGCCTGCCAAAATTAACTTTCCCTCGCTGAGCGGCACTAGCGTGGCTGCAGAGAAGGGTCTGAAGTCATGTTGCTTTTTGTGTTTGGAGCTGCTAGATCATTCCGCTTCCTGTTCTGGGGGAAAGCAGCTGTTTTCAGATTGCTCTTTTCCTCTCTCTTCAGAGAGAACTCCTCAGCAGAGGAGTTGGCTGCACAACAAATTACTCGAAGAGACAATCTCCAGCATATCCTCCCTCAGGGTTCTCAAAAGGAGCTTTAACATGATTAATGCCAAAAGAGGGATTGCGAGTCGCTCCAGTGGAGTAGAAAGAGGCTGAATTCTTGCTCCAATCCAGACAACACTCAAAAGTCAACTGCTTTCTTCCTCCACCCCCCAAAGAAAAGAACCCCCCCCCCTGGTCTCAGCTGTGGCCCAGGGCTATGCATTTAACAGATTGCTTGGCTGCAGCTGGTCTGCAGATAGCCGTCGAAGTGATTAAACTGAAGGAACCGTTGGAAAATTCCAGTCACCCAGCACCGGTGGGAACATGTGGTCCTGAAATAATGAGGGTGTGTGTTTTGGGGTGGAGAGGAGGGAGGGGGATTGGTGGGGGGGCAGGGCGGATGTCAGGGCAAAGGGGTGTTTAAAACTCTGCTGGTGATTTCACATTTCACTTTTTTCAATGTCCTGCAAAGGTCTGGATAAGTTGTGCAGACTTAACAGGCAACCTAGTTGCATTTATCTTGCGCCGAGGACCTACCTACCTTGTAGCACAAAGGAGGCGGCGAAAGCAAAATGAGAAAATTTGGTCTTTTGTGGGATAAGGCTTTTGTTTTAAAGTGGTGAGGGAGCCCTCCTGCGTACCCCTCTCCTCGATTTCTTTGTAATCTCGCCCTGGAATACGTGTGTAGATCTGTAGCCTTCCCAAGGAAGAGTGTTCTGTCTTCTGCAGCCATGTTGGTCGGCTAAGGAGGGGAGGGCAATAGCAGAGAGCAGCCAGTCACCAGGCTGAGTCCGGACTCCCCCAGCAGGCCGAAGAAAGGCCTCAGAAATAATGGAAGGATCTGAAAATCTCTTTGCCCCTGTGAAAAGGCACAGGCTTAAAAGTGGAAGGGCCTTTTGTAACCTTCCGTTTCTGAGTTGGAGGGTTTGCTTCATCTCCTTCCCCAACTTTGGCTTCCTGTATTTTGGTGGCACCCCAATTCCGTCGCTTTCAGTGCGCCGAAATCGGGCCTGCAGCCCTGGTCTGGGACCCTCAGGCATTGAAAAGTCTGTATGTTTTTCAGAGTGCTTTTCCTGGGGTTCCTGTGGGCTGCATCTCTCTCTCTCTCTTTCTCTCCAGGCAGCATATTTCAATGCAACACGTTACTTGCCTTCAACATTATTTCTCGGTCCCCCACCATAGCTGTCAACCCTCCCTTTTTTGGCGGGAAACTCCTTTATTCCAATGCCGTTTCCCGCTGCTATCCCAGATTGTTGACATCCCTTAAATTTCCCGGATTTCAAAGGAAGCAGCTCCTCTCCCTCCCTGCCAGTCAGGGAGGCTCCTTAGCTGCATTGCTCGGCTGCCAATAAGGAGTCTGAGACCGACTGGGGGCAGAGCTTGCATGCCTTGTGCAGCCAGACCCTCACGCCCGCCTGCCAGCCTGCCTGCCTGCCGTCTATGCACTTGCTCTTTCGCTCACCCGTTCGTGTGCAGCCTCTGGAGCGCAGGGTGGCGAGGCTACTTGGTGCCATTGCACTGCCCTCGCGGCATCCCTTATTTTCAAATCCGAAAGTTGACAGCTATGTCCCCCACCATCTGCTAAAGTTCTTACTACTGCATAGCTCTCTGGAAACTCAGGGTTCAGGCAACTTGTCTGTATAGGAATACCTGAAGGAAGCTTCCCTAAGCTTTAACGTTAAAACCAGTACTTCACAAAGAACTAAGAGCTTCCCAGTCCACTTCCCCAGAGATGCGTTTATACTCACAGGAGGGCATCATAGAATTGTAGAGTTGGAAGGGACCCTGAGGGTCATCTAATCCAACCCCCTGCTATGCAGAAATCTCAGCTAACGTAGTTAAAACAGAAGCCCCTCCAACCTCCCGAGGGAGACCATTCCACCATTGAACAGCTCTTACAGTCAGAAAGTTCTTCCTGGAACCATTTATGGCACTGGGTTGCTTAGCATGGGACAGGTGGTTGCCCTCAGGAAAAAAACTTGCTGCTTCATCCCTCAATGTCCCCAAACTCTTCTGGCCACAGGAGACAACTCTGAAGGGGTGTTGTTTTTCCTACAGCCGACTCCTGGCCTGTAGCGAAGCCTGAGGAGTGTGTCTTCACTACAAGCACACCAATGCTCGTTTATTTCATGCCATCTTCACTGCGGTATAAAACCCTCTTTTTTATCACTCTGTAAAAGTATCATTCAATAGTTATGGAGTTTGAGCACAGCCTCGGTCCGTTGACTGGCAATTCAGCTAGAACTTAACAATACAGAGAGCCGCTC
This sequence comes from Darevskia mixta, assembly GCA_034641385.1. Classification (NCBI taxonomy): domain Eukaryota; kingdom Metazoa; phylum Chordata; class Lepidosauria; order Squamata; family Lacertidae; genus Darevskia; species Darevskia mixta. The sequence continues at coordinate 1,932,814 of JAWWNH010000034.1, read as the reverse complement.
GTTCTTCTTTCCCTCATGAACTGCTCCGTCTTGGAGTAGGAAGCCCAAGCGCTGGGAATGAACCTTTAGAAAGGTTGCATGTTAACCTGCTTGTGAGTTCTAGAATTTAGGACAGCCTTCCTCAGCCTGGTGCAGGCTGGATAAAAATAAAAAAAAATCAGATTTTTTTTATTTAAATCGGATTTTTAAAATAAGATACTTTTGGAGGAAAAATCTTTCTAAATATAGTCTTCTATTGAAGTTACATTGTAGTCCAAAGGTTATTCATCAGGAAATAAGGATTTGTTTTAAGTTTATCAAGTGTGCTAAAACTCAGTCTAAGTTTTTTTTAAAAAATGTTTAACCACATCAGTTAACAAACATGGATACATATGCTATCATGTTATTGTTTTAGTTAAATAAACTGTTTAAATGGTTATTAAGGAAATGATTATTTTTCTCCTTCCAATAAAGTACAGCAGAAAAGTTGTCCAAACATAATCAGTTAACTTATTAAACCTCACCATAATTTCATAATTATCTGTCTATGTATTTCTAGTAGTATAACCAAATCAGTAATTTTTGATATAACTATAAAAACTACTCTGAAAATTTATTATTCCAAAAATGAAACCTTCATATGGTTGTAAATATTAAGATTATACCAGCAAGAATGAGTCTTTCTGTAAAAAAAATATTTAAATCAAGCCTTACAGACTAGTGATTTAAATCGTGATTTAAATCGATTTGATTTAAATCAAATCCACCCTGGCCTGGTGTCTGCAGTCCAAAACATCTGGAAGGCATCAGGTTGGGGGAAAGGATAATCTGAAAGTATTTTTCAAACTTGGGTGTGCTCCTGTTGTGGGACTACAACCCACATCATCCCTGGCCACTACTCTTGCTAGCTAGGGATGATGGGAGTTGTAGTCCAAAAACAACTGGAGACCCAAGTTTGAGAAACATTGGTAGAAGATGTTGTTTGCACCAGGACATACAATTTAGATACACCATTTTTTGATGCTCCAAGACTACTTTGGGGCAAGGTTGGTTTGTTTCATTGAATGTTGCATACTGATAATTGGACTGTGCTAACGGTAGCATCCTAGCGGGTGTTGAATTTGGTACCCGGCAGCGAATTGAGTCTTTTTGAGTGGATTTTAAACGGCTGTACGTAGCCGAGAGGTGTGCCGTGTCGTTCCCTGCTCTAATTCTGCTCTTCTTCGCTTCCATCCCCCTTTCCTCCTGCAGATCACCATCATCTTCAAATCTTACCAAGACTGCACAGATCAGAAAGTGTACCAGGCCGTGACCGACGATTTGCCTGCCGCGTTTGTCGACGGCACGACCAGCGGTGGCGACGGCGACACCAAGAGCTTGCACATCGTGGAGCGGGTGAGCGGCAAGTATGTGGAGATGCACGCCCGGTACATTGGGACCACGGTCTTTGTGCGCCAGCTGGGCCGCTACCTGACGCTCGCCATACGCATGCCGGAAGAGCTCGCCATGGCTTATGAAGAGAGCCAGGACCTACAGCTCTGTGTGAACGGCTGCCCCTCCAGCGAGCGCATCGACGACAGCGGGCACCTCCCTTTGCCCGTCATGGGGCAGCTCCTCCCTCCGGGCGCTTCCAGCCAGACCCGATCCGTGTACACCTTGGAGAGCGCCACGGCGAAGTGCCACGAGAAGATGCTTCTGAAGGACATCTATTTTTACTCTTGCGTGTTCGATTTGCTGACCACCGGCGATGCCAACTTCACGGCAGCTGCCCACAGTGCCTTGCAAGACGTCGAGGCTCTGCACCCCAGAAAGGAGCGGTGGCACATCTTCCCCGACAACGGGGCGGCTGGCCAAGGGCAGCAGCTTTTGTGTCTCAGTCTTGGACTCGTGTGCTTGATGCTTGTTGTGTTTTTGTAGGGTTGTGTTGGGTTCCCCCATCCCCGAGAACAAAGGTTTAAAAATATATATTGTCATAATATATTGACTTAAAGATTATATATGTATATACCATGTATATGAAGGGATGCTTCTGCCTTTCCCACCCCCACCCCTTCCTGGGACGCCCAGCGGATTGTACATATTTGTGTTAGTTTTTCTTTCCTCATGTACGTTGGATGTAATACTTTTTTTTTTTGATTGTAATAATTTTTTGCTTTGCAGTTGGTGAAATGTTTTATAATGTCCTTTCATCAGGACCCGATAGAAAGCACTTTATTTTTTATATATTGAATATTTATGTGTATCTAGGTAATATGTAAAGCATTTAGCCGCGTGTACATATATCATACCCAGTGCGCCCTCTTAAGTATTACCTAGCTCAGTGATGGCTAACCTTGACACTCCAGATGTTTTGGAACTACAATTCCCATCATCCCTAGCTAACAGGACCAGTGGTCAGGGATGATGGGAGTTGTAGTCCCAAAACATCTGGAGTGTCAAGGTTAGCCATCACTGGCCTAGCTGAACTCACGAGCTTCTGCGGTCCTTTCTCCCTCCTCTTCCTGCTTCACCTTTTGAGGCATACCCCAAGAAGTTGGCTGGAGGGGGGAAGATAGGTGCAGGCCTGGGGCGAGCTAATTCTTCCTTTTGGACCCTGGGCCAGTAGCCAGCCTGTGTTCCATAAGAAGAAAAAGGTCATTTGATGTTGACCTCACCATTGGAACCTCCCCTTGCCGCATCATTCCTGATGCAGATGATTTCATCCCCCTGTCCTTCTCCTGAGGACTGCTTTCTTGTGTGTGGTGGGGAGGTGATACTTCTGCATTTCTCGCCTCGGCCATGAAGGGCACACATGTAGAAAAAGGTGTCTCTATCTCCTTCCCAAACGTACGCGTGTGGAACCCAAAACTCGCCGAGGTTTTGGGGGCTTGGTCTCTTAATATATATCGATTATATGGATATCTTCAAGTGGTTTGTATTAAGTGTGTTCCCTATGATAGTGGTAGGCCTCACTGGGTTAATCATGTCTGATTTCTCTCTCTCTCCTCCTCCTTGCCCCCACCCCAAATGTAGGAACCTTCAGCCTACCTAAATAAGTTTTTTGCAACAACTACAAAAAAAATCCCAAAGCTTTGGAGACAAACCTTTTAGGATTCTGACTTAGGTGTTTGTCTAAAAAAGGAGAAAATAAGGGAACCCCCCCAGTCTGGTCCGAAAAGCTTGCTGTGGCAGCCTATATTTTACATTTGGAGCCTGGGCAGCCTAAGGCAACAGGAATTTGCTCAGAGGTGGTTTGGTCATCATTTCCATATTTTTTTTTTTTTTTTTTTGCAACTTGCCAAACTGCAGTAGCAAAATTCAGACACCGAAAGAGAGCATTGAGGCACCTTTAGAGATCTGACTGATTTACCAGATTGGTGATGCACGCAGTAACCCACAAAGCTGCAGTCCACCTTAAACATGTCTGGATTCTACCTCCCGCCATTCCTGACGTCGGCCATGCTGGCGGAAGCGGAGGGCATTGCAACAACACCTGGAGAACCGCAGCTTTTCTGACTCAGGGTGCAGCTATGAAAGTGTACGCCATGTTAAGTCTTGGAGGTGCCCCAAGATTCATTACTTTTATACGGCGCAGGCAATCATATACACATTTCATGTTTATAATGGTTCATTTGTTTTGAGGCTCGATTCCCGCTCCCGTGTTTAGCTAGAGGACCCTGTGGCATATTGCAGCTGCAGTTGGGACGTACACCCAGCTCATTTTCAAAAGGCTCTCTGCCAACACAGCCATGTTTTCCCTCCCCCCCCCCATGCTCTCTTAATTATCCTGGGGGTGAGTAAGCTAAGAGTACTTCCCCCTCTCCCTTATTACCTAGGGAAGCCCACTGGGACACTTGGGAGAACCTTTGAGATCTAGGTTGGCATCTAGGCGGGTAGCAAAACTCATGTAGGATCAAAGTGTCCACCTCATTCCGGATTTAGTGAGCAGAGGGGTAGATGGAATTGCTAAGTAAAGTAAGGTACGGAGCTAGGGCTTAGCTGGAACTTCTCAAAATATCCCCCCCCCCAAAAAAAAGTAACCTTCTGAACTATTGAACTTATTTGCTTTCTTCTCCTGGATAATTTTTGGCAAAAGGACCTGGCCCTAGATGAACATGAAGAATTTTGCCCAGGCCATTTTAACTGGATAGAGTAGAGGTGCAACCTGACACTGACCTGTGGCTCCATCCACCTGTTTCTTTGGCTTTTGGGGTCCTGGGCCACTTGTCTCAGGGCCAGGTTTCCTCAGTCTGAAATGCAGATGGCAACGACAAAGGGATGAGAGTTGTAGTCAACAACACTGGGAGGGAGCCATGTTGAGTAGCCTTGGGTTAGCCTAGGGCAGGGGTCAGCAACCTTTTTCAGCCGTGGGCCGGTCCACCGTCCCTCAGACCATGTGGTGGGCCGGACTATATTGGGGGGGGGGGATGAACGAATTCCTATGCCCCACAAATAACCCAGAGATGCATTTTAAATAAAAGCACACCTACTCATGTAAAAACATGCTGGTTCCTGGACCGTCCGCGGGCCGGATTGAGAAGGCGATTGGGCCGCATCTGGCCCACGGGCCTTAAGTTGCCTATCCCTGGCCTAGGGGATACAGGTGTGGATTGCCTTGTTGGGACAAGGCTAAATGGCATTTGTTCAGCAGAATGAGCTGTGAACCTACCGGCGCCCTTGGACAAGATGCTCTTTAGATTTGCCTCAAATCTAAAATGTGGCCATAGTAATATTGGCCTGCATTGCAGGACCAGTTCAGGAAGTAAGAAGTACTGAAATAAAGCCAAACCAAAGCTTCATAATATTGGTTTCCTTCGTGGGAATCCTGATCAGTTTTGGGAGAAGAATATTTACATCCTTTTTAAATAATTGTGGGAAAAGTTGGAAATGCTTTCGGAAAAGTTCCTAAGCGAGGTGAAAATGCTGGCCCCTGTGTAAATGAATCGGGCTGGCGCTCAGGAGTATAGCGCTGAATTTGCCGCTCAGTCCTCTTTCCCAGAATGGTTTTAAAGCAGCAGTTTTATGTTAAGCTGTCCTTTTTTTGTTGGTTAGGGCAGCACAGAATTTGAAGCATAACCTCCTCCCCCCCCCTTCCCCTGAATCTTGTCTGGAGAGAAGCATTGATGGTCTTAGAATAGGTGGGTTTTCCCGTTTTGTGTGTGTGCCAAGTGGAAAGGTATTTGTGGAAGAAGCCCGATAGACGGGCTTAGAGGTGTAACTGCCGTGTGAGCCCATCGTAAAGAGCAGCTGTGTGCTAGCTAATTTCCTGTGTTCCCAAGCCCCGCGAGTATCTATGTACACTAATATCTAAATCATAAAAGTCCAGAGATAAGTAATATTTCAGAAATGTTAGAACCTGGAGTGTGTGGGGTTTTTCTTTCTTTCTTGTTCCTGCTGTCGGATTTGCTGAGAAAATGTTATTTGCACATGTTGGCTCTCGAAGTCCATCACAGTCAAGAGAGCTTTGGTTAATGCCAAACATATGGATAGTTTGAAGCGAGCGAGTGGTGTCTGGGGACTGCTTGCGCTTAGAAGGAACACTGGTTTTCACAGACACTCCAAACGGCTGGCTGTCTCTCTCCCAGAAGGCTTCAAACTTATTTTTATGCTTGAAAGAAAGGGGGGAAAGGAAAGAAAGAAAGATAGAAAAAGCCCACAGTGTGCCCATTCTTTGCAAAGCCCCCTTTAGATGTGGTTCATGGATATACGAATAAGTATACATTTGTGTAAAAAGAAAGAAAAAGAAAGTGACCATGCCGTGTACAAATACTTTTAAATTATTACGATAGAATAAAGCTACATACCATGTTGTGGAATGTTTGTAATGTGGTTTTACTGACCCCTGGTGGACGCCAGTATATGACACGCGAGACGACGGGTAATGTTCACAAGCTCTGTGTGATGCGGCCGGGCGACAAGGGTTTTTTTCTGGCGCCAGCTGCATTGTGCCAAGGCAACTTCTGCCCTCCTGCGTGTTAAGAAGATGGAACGCAGCCTTATCCTAAACCAAGGCATAGGGCAATTTTGTTCCGCACTGTCTACGTTGATCCCAGGGATATGGACCTGTTTTTTGTTTTCTTCTAGTGTGCAAAGCATGTTCTCTGCTGCTGCACTATGGCCTTTCCCAGTAAGGTAAAAGGTAAAGGACCCCTGGACAGTTAAGTTCAGTCTAAGGCGACTACAAGGTTGCTGTGCTCATCTCGCTTTCAGGCGGAGGGAGCCGGCGTTTGTCCACAGACAGCTTTCCGGGTCATGTGACCAGCATGACTAAAACACTTCTGGCGCAACGGAACACCGTGACGGAAACTAGAGCGCACGGAAACACCATTTACCTTCCCGCCGCAGTGGTACCTATTTATCTACTTGCACTGGCGTGCTTTCGAACTGCTAGGTTGGCAGGAGCTGGGACGGAGCAACGGGAGCTCAGGATTCGAACCTCCAACCTTCTGATCGGCAAGCCCAAGAGGCTCAGTGGTTTACACCACAGCGCCACCTGTGTCCCTCTTTCCCAGTAGCAGCCAGCTTTCCAATGTGATTCACTGCTGAGCATGTAGGAATCTCTGTATAGAGTCAGGCCTACATGCTCAGCAGTGAATCACAGATTCTGTATATAGAGTCAGGCCATTGGGCATTCTGGCTTAGTATTGTTGACATTGCCTGGCAGTGACTGTGCAGGGTCTCACACAGGGATCTTTCCCCAGCCCTACCTGGAGAAGTGAAGAATTGAGCAAAGGGCCCCACCACTAAGCTCCATTGCCTTCCACTACAAATTCATAGGATTTCAATGTCTCGCTATAAAGGTCAGCACACTAACTTACTGCAGGCGTCAGTAAGAATTGCAACTCATCCTCAGCAGTACGTCAATTGCTTTTTTTAAAAAAATACCATAATTGTGTTTTATTTTTCATGGTTCCAAGTCATTCTAAAAAAAAAAAAATTGGACATGGAATCACTTTGATGTGTCTTGGTTCCACCTTTAGAGACCTCCTTCTCAGCAAAACTATTTTTTTATGTCATTATTATAAAGATGCTTGAAACAAGGCTGTTATCTTGTGCATACTAAAGAATGGTTGAAATGAAAGGGCAGTGTACAGCCTCTTTATGTGATTGTTCATAGACAATAACTCATTTATTTGCGCTAAGGACAAAACGAGCTTTACCTTTAGACTGCTTCAGCTAGGTCTGCAGAAGGCCTCTACATGTGCAGAGAATTGCAGAGAGAACATGGTTCTCTTTGCCACAACTCATTGGAATTGAGACAAGAAAACCTGCGATTTGGGCTTTCCCCATGTTACTCGCTAGACTGCGTGAACAGAATAGGATTTGGCTCCCGCATTAGGTGGTGAGCAGATTGCTTTCTGGATTCCCACAGGCATCTGGTTGGCCACTGTAAGAATTAAGATGCTGGACTAGATGGGTCCTTGGCCTGATCCAGCAGGCTCTTATGCTGTAACCCTGGACAACAGTAAATATGAATGTATGCTCAACGTAATGTAACACAATTTTTAACACATTCGGTTGAACAAAGTCTTGGATTAAACCAGGGGTCAGCAAACTTTCAGCGGGGGGCCGGTCCACTGTCCCTCGGACCTTGGGGGGGGGGTGGACTATATTTTGAAAAAAAAAATTAACAAATTCCTATGCCCCACAAATAACCCAGAGATGCATTTTAAATAAAAGGACACATTCTACTCAAGTAAAAACACGCCGATTCCTGGACCGTCCGCAGGCTGGATTTAGGTGATTGGGCCGGATCCAGCCCCCGGGCCTTAGTTTGGCTACCCATGGATTAAACCAAGGACTGCCTCACATCAGTCTTACGAGAGCACAGGGCTGCTCATGCCAGTTGCCTCTGCCGGGACTAGGTTCAGTCACTAATTCTGCAGTCATGGTGAAGCACCAGAAAATCCTGATAATGCGGTGAGCCCTTATACAGGTCCCAATCCCCACTGCCTTATATGTGAGGATTGCTTGGGTTCAAAAGCCCAATGGCAACCAGTACTACTGCATCTCAGACAGACATAGGATTTGGGTTCCACAGCATTGTCTCTTGCAACCAGAAAGAAGAGAACAATGCCGTTACTCACTCTTATCACCTTTGCTTCTAAAACATTTGTAGCAATTCAGATCATTTCCCCAACGTCCACTTATAGTTCGATGTAATGCATGCTTTTAACACATCTGTGACTCCTGTTGTTTTTGACTCTGTTCAACAGCATTCCGCTCAGCAAGAACACTGGATCCCTTCACATTCTTACAGATCGCAAGATCTCCCGGGGAATCTCCAATTTCACTTTGCAATAATCACATAGCGCTACCCTCCAACATTTGCATTGTTGCCAAATCATAACAACCAGCTTTTCAGCTCGGACTCCCAGAGCAATGTAAGAATTTAAAATCAACAAAATTATGAAAGCAAGTAGAAAAGGGAGGGGTCTTTAACGGTTTAGGCAAATAAAATGCTCTTACCCGGGTGATTAAAAAAGTTTGCAGAAAGCATTTCAAAGATGGCAAGCCACAGCTTAACTGCCTTATCACTACTGCCACCTGCTGTTCTGCTTGTGGCACTACAAGCAAGTTAGCCTGGGCTAGTTTCATCCATTCTCCCAAAAGATGGAGAATTATTGGTACCATCTGACAAACCCTCCTGCAGACAATTCCTTGTGTAGCTGTTCGCCTTCAGTGAACTCCCCAAACAACCTGTCCTCTCCATTCAAGGTGGACAAGTTGTATAGATAAAATTGACTTCAAAATGACACACCTCAGTTGGTTTTATGCTTTTCTTCGCAGCTTCTCTTTGTTCTTGGCTTCACTTGGAAAAATCATTTCGATATCTCAGTCCCCCCCAGTCAGACACGTTGCTGAATCTGTGCTGAATTTACCAAAGTTCACCTGTTGCCAACACAATCATAGCTCATCAAACTGCAGGTCAGTGAAAAACAGCGGCTTGCAAGAACCTGCGAATCCAAAACGTAGGAATTTTGAGTCTGAATAAATCAAAATTTGCCAGTTAGTCTCAGCTAATGACAAATATTTTCAGGTTTTAAGCACTCAAGGAATTCCATCCATCTCATCAGCAGTGGCTGAGGAACTGAATGAGGCGACTCCCTCACTAAATCAGCAGTTAAATTAAAATGCATCAGCAGTAGAAGCCAAACCCTCTTCAGTAGCTTGACAGAACATTCTGAATCCAGTTTGCTGCATACATACTCCATGTGCATTAAAACACAGAGATAACTCAGGATGGTATGTCATCTTATATACCCTTGAGTCTCCATATTTATAGCGGTGAAACATCTGGGTTGTAGTCTTCTCCTTGCTCCAGTACATAAGTACCATGGATTAAATTAACATTGTTGATTCAACCAGTTAATTCTGGAACATGCCTGCTCCATAATGGTAAGCATCTATGTCAGCTGGGACCATATGCATACAGGAAGCAGCGTGCAGATATAGCTGCTACATCCCCTTTGGTTGAATTAGAGCCCTAATTTAATTCTTTAAACTGAAACATTTAGAATTAAAATTATGGATAATCGAAAAAACCTTTCCACGCAAGCTGAATTGTAGCAATGAACAGAGCCCTGAAAACAGCACCCAAGAAATTGCCCAGTTCAAAAGGCAGTAAGCGAAATTACTCACTTCCGTACTGCTTTATAAGATTACTACTATGGTGACTACATATGCTTTTAAATATTCAGTTGACCTTCAAGTAGCATGAATATAGTCAGTACTGTACCAACCAGAAAGCATATTTATAATTTGATACTGAGAGTAAAGTAAAAACATTAGCTAGGGTCCTCTGATTCAGCATACATTTCGAAGTTGAATTTTGGTACTGAGCAAGTTGTCAATCTCAGTCCTTGGGGAACAGCAGAAATAGAAATCTAAAGTAACTGTACTGCTTTAGTCTTGCTAAAATGAATTATCTCAAACTAGTTGAAATTGTGATGGCCAATGTTTAAACACTGATGAAAATTAATTGAAATGACTATGCATGTGCAATCTTCAAATCCATGCTCACTTAGTGAGTTTTGTTTATGGTATAAAAACAAAATCCAAGCATCACTCGAAGTTCTCACAGTACAACATCAAAGCAGCAGAATCTTAGCTTTTAAAAGGCCAACCAATAATTTAAATAAAGTATCTTATTATATAGCTATGGTAGAGAGGTTACTTTTTCTCAGTTTTAGTCTGAACAATGACTCCGCATCAGATATTTTATTTTAGAAATTAATACTTTTTTCACATTTGAGGAAGGTAGGCCAAGTCTGAACGGAAATGTCTTGGGGGGGGGGGAGGAGAAGCTCATTTAATTAATTTACAATAATTTACAGCCATTTTGTAAAAGGGCATTACAACTGATCAAACTGGGGAACATGTGGCTATTTTACAATTATAGGTACAGAATTTAAATATTCAAGCTTGTGATGAAAAAGCGGCAAGGTGGTCGCAGTGTACAATGTAAACAAGTAGCTTTGGAAAGTGAACAGAGTCCTTGAATCTTTATTTTTTTTAAAAAAACAACAACCTCTTGATTCTTTCCTGAAATATGATCACAGGTCAACATGTAAATGCTCATCTAAAAACATAATTTAAATTGTGTTCAGAATAAAACCACTTCGATGAGGAGTTCAGATTAAGATCCAGTCTGAGTGGGGCAGTGTTGAGGTCCCTGTAAAAAGTAAACATATTTTCTTTAAAAAAATGCGCTACAACATTTGTAGCACAGTGCAGCATTAAAACTTTAAATACAAAAATATTTTCTCTTCTGTTGGGGTAATAGACCTAGCATACTGGAAAGTAGTAACAATACTGCTACTCATAGCACATACGGTCCATGTCTTTCAAGTCATGTAAGGCAATTGCTGTGTTAGTTTATTGTGTATGGCAAAAAAAAAAAAAAAGTCCAGGAAATGTTAGTCTTTGCTATGTCTTCCGGCTACTCCACATATGTTCTGGTGTACTTTTGTGATCTGATGAATGTTCAAAAGGAGATCTGTGTCCTAAGGGAGATCTGGAGTCATAAGCTCTCTGATCTAATGGTGACCTAGGACCGCTGCTGGAGGCTCTGTGGTCCATTTGCCAGTCCGAGTGATACCTATAGTCCCTCGAAGATTTATGATGGCTGTAGTCCGAACTGGATCGATGGTCTAAGTGTATCCGATGATCTGAGTGTGACCGACTGTCTTTTAAGCTTCCTTCCAGACTGGACCTGTGATCTCTGTTCCTATGGTCATCTAGCTTTCTGTGCTTTCCATCACTGTAGTATCTGAAACACAAAATAAATACTAGTAGAAGCTATCTTAAAAGAGTAGGCCTTGTAGAAATGCAACAGGATTTTTAAACACACACACACATTCTTCTAAGAACAAAACAATAAAAGATTCCTGAAAACTAAGGGGGGAAACCAAATGATTCTAGCATCCTGGTGTGCTCTGTGGGGTGGACAGGATAGCACAGCATAGCATTGCATCACTTTTCTCTCTCAGCAATGCAACTGTGAACATTAAACTTTCCCCTGAACCGGACTATTTGAAAACTGCTATGGGAGCCAACGGACCTTTTAATGTTATATCTGCCTGATGCTGAAATTGTAATGTACATTTGTATTTTTACAGACATGCCACAGATTGCCTGAATGAAGACCACAGTTTGGGGGCACTTGCATGAAACAGATCTTTGCATCTAACCTGCTGATCTTTTAAAATGCAAACTGCACCAGTTGTGTGGTTTGCACACCAACAAACTGCAGCCCTATCACACTCCTGGCTACCCCTTTCCCCAAATATAAAACCAAAAATAGCAGATGCGTTCAGACATCATCATACATGTTTTTGCCCTACACACAGCCAACAGTTTCTGAGCAAAGAGTCCTAATCATCTCGTTAGTGAGAAATATTGCACAACAATTGTGAAGTAATTGGGAAAACAGGGTTCTGTGGATGGCTGTCACTAACTCACCTGCTATCCTGTTTATAGTGATCCCAATCTCTATGATCTTTTCCATTGCTGAAGGTGGAATAAGGCCTTTTCCTAGTGTCACTTTTCTTGTAGGTATCGCCATGAAGTCTGTCTTTGTGATGATCGTGATATTGTGATAAGTGTCTGTCAGAAGAATAACTGTCTCTGCTACTATCGTCATGATTCGTGTTCTCTTTTAGGCGTTCCACATCTACTTAAATGAAAATACAGAGATTTGTTTAGCTGTAAATAGGCAACATAAATTACCAGATGAATGTTTTCGAGATCAGCAAATGGGCTGAAAAAGTGAAGAACTAAAGAAATGTATTTCAATAATCCATTTAGCAACATTTAAACAGAAGGCTTTTCCTTTCCCCACACATTCTAAGCCTGATTCGAATGCACTGTAACTTGCAGCCTGATCCTTAACACCCTTAGTTGGAAGAAAGTCTCACTAATTCCCAATGTTATCATGGCTGGCTGTAATAAACTGAAATTCATAATGAGAACCACCAAACTGCATGCATTTTAATGATTTGAGTAAATTGCAAGCTAATCTCAAGACTTGTTGCTCAAACAAATAATTTATATATGCCAACTGAGACAGCAGTACATCACTACACACCGATATGATGCTAGCTTCACTCACATACACATATGCATATGTTTAGGCAGCTCTTAAAGTCACCCAGGTTTCATTCAGAGAACACGCCTGACTTTCAGTGACTACTCCTTTCCCTCAGTGCTCCACCCTCCTCTCCAGTCCCCAATTCTTTGGGGGGTGGCTTTGATAGCTGCTGGGGTGAGGAGTGGGAAAGTAAGTTTCTAGCAGCTCCATTCATGCAATTTTCTCTACATCCAACCTACTATCTAGAACGGGAACTATTGGTTAGCATCCCAACGCTGAGATTCTTACCTGGATTTCTAATCAAATGTGTATTCACACTGCTGCTGATATTCTGGTCATTGTGCTGCTGGAAAAAAAAATAAGGAAAAATTTCATTACCAAATTAAACTGAAATAATAAAGTTCCAAATATGTCTCATTCCATGAAGTACTAATACCAATGTTAGAATAACACAGGTATTTGTTCTGTACTACTTGGCGGTCTATTAATACCTGTGTTTCTTGGCGTTTTTTAATTGCATGTTTGTACAATTTGTGTAGCTTTCTGGCATCAAATTCTGTAAACTTGGAAACAAAAATCCACAGGTTTCTAGAATTGAAGAGAAAAAGAAAGTGGTTTAGTTTTCTAAAAGATCATTAGCAGGTCACGTTCCTGGTTCTACAGTACATTATTTTACTTGTACGGCACTATCACTGTTATTGCTTTTACTATTATGGATTGACTTGCATCATATTAAAAACAAAAAATAATTTTATATATAACTCTGAAATAGTTGAATTTATTTATTACGGTCAGAGACCAGCTCGCATAACACAATAGTGACAGTATTCATAAAGATAAAATATACAATTAAAATAATTACACATATATAAATCTGCACAGCAAAGTATACTTCAAGCTAGTCACGAGATATAACAGAATTGAGCCTCCATCTAGTGGTTAGTATACAGACTGCACTATGATATAGCAGCTATGTAGCTCTGTTGGTTCACATAACTTTAAATTAAAATATAATTCAGCTGTCATCTTGCAAACTGTAAATGGGCTGAACACATTTTCAGCAATCCAAATTTACTACTTTTCCCTCCACGTGGCCATAAAGAGCAGACAATTAAAAAGAAAGTGCCTAGGCATTAAAAAAGCTAGCTAGGCAGCAAACCATACTGCTTTTCCAGTACACCCATAAAAGCTGAATAGTTGCACCTTGTGTACAAATGGGGCATTTGTAGATTTTTTTTGCAAAATAGAGGTTTTGCCCATAGGTGCTAACAGGGGCACTTAAAAGACACATTTTTTCCTACCTCAGAGATTACTTACTTTCGCCACTGCTTTATTTGTTCAGGATTTGTGTACTCTTTTAGACACTCTGTAATATGATCTCCAATTTTGATAAGACACTGTCTAGTATGTTCTAGTTGTTCCCTTTCTGAAAGACCTTTCTCTGGTCTATCCAGCTGTTTCAGTGCTGCTTTGACAGGCCTCATTCTTTCTTTACACTGCAAAAATAAAGAAATATTCAGAGACCTGACATTCTATCAACATAACGTGACATTTATAGACACTAGACATCTATAATATGAAGATTCTGCCCACCACTCTTGCTTTTACTGTGTTTTCTAAGAAAATGCAATTTATCTCCAATTTAGCCTTCTGGTAGTGGCGCCCACCCTGTGGACCACCCTCCCATCAGAGGTTAAGGAGATAAATAACTATACAACTTTTAGAAGACATATGAAGGCAGCCCTGTATAGGGAAGTTTTTAATGTTTGATGTTTTATTATGCTTTTGTATTTGTTGGAAGCTGCCCAGAGTGGCTGGGGCAACCTAGATGGATGGGCGGGGTACAAATAAAATAATATTACCGTAATTTTTTATATGGAGCATCAAACTTAATAATCCATATAAACATATAAAGCATCGTTTAAAACTTATGCCAATTAGTATGACCAAAGGACAAAACATTCTTAAGCGTTCACTGTTTAGAAATGAAGTCTTACAATACTGAATGTCTTCTGATCCAGTTCTTCAGATTCTTCAGATATAGGAACTGGCTCACTACTTGCAGTTATATGAACAGGCGTGTCTGCCAAAGGAGATTTCTTGCTTTTGTCTTTGCTTTCAGATTTGGACTCATTCATCTAGAAATTAAGAGATTCAAGATTTCTGAAGTGATGTGCTAAATATTTACTTCATAAAAAAAATCATATACTGCTTGATTGCAAAAAACCCAAAAACCACCATCGAAGCAGAGTGATGTACATTAAGGTAAAGCAGCATTTCACACATAACATATATAGACTGGACAAAATAAAATAAAAAAAATCCTTCCAGTAGCACCTTAGAGACCAACTAAGTTTGTTCTTGGTATGAGCTTTCGTGTGCATGCACACTTCTTCAGTCTAATATATAGACTGGGTACACAATGATGTTACTAGAGAGCAAAATGAAGCATACAAGGCTTCTCTTCCTCTTGAGAGCTTAGTCACAATCCATGTGAAGAATACAGGAGAGCAAGGTTTGGAAAGTTCCACCTGGTTCTGACTTCTGCATCCGGCCTACCTCCCCTTCTGACCCCACCCCTGCGGGAGAGGAACTAAAAACACAGCATGCTTATTATGGGCACGAGATGGTCTAATATGGCTCCGACTTAATTACCTTCTCTTCTTTTACTTCTTTTTCTCTCTGCATGTACTCCTTTGCTTTACTTTCCTTCTTCTCTTTTGCATCTTTTTCCCTTAATTCTTTTTTGTCCTCTTTTTCTTTTCTCTCCCTTTTCAGCTCCCTCTTGTTTTCCTTGGCCTCTCTTTTGTCATCAGCCTCCTTCTTCAGGACAATATCTGCATCAGATTTTTCTTCATTTTCTTTTTCTGCTTTTATCTTTTTGCTTGGATGTTTTACTGCAGCCATTTCATCCTGGAACATTACAAGCATGTATATCAAAATGCTAATTTAAGAAGTTCAGATATAAATATTAGAACTATTTAGTACTTGGACATTTCTTTCGGTGACATATCCCTCCATTTAGTTCTATTGCCAAACTTTTGTTTGCCACAGCTGCTCCTTTTTCACCCACACATTCAATGGAGCAGAGGTAGATGGGAAAGAGAGCTTAAGCAGATTGGTGCACCCACTTCCGATTTAAATTCAATGTTCAGTTTGTTCCACTTACTGTCGGTCTCTCATGGGAGCCTCCCAGAGCTGGGTAAGAAGAAAGGCAGAGCTTAGAAACTCTCTGCCTCATGTGGGAGGCAAGGTCCACTCGGCTCCAGAAAGGTAGGGATGGTTGTGGGGTGGGGTGGGGGTTCTGGGGTTGTTCTGGCTATGCGCGGTTTTAGCTGCATGCTCAATCCCTGGAACCTAATTACCATGCAAGTTGTCTGTCATTTGTCCAATCAATTATACTCTGGCCATATTAGCTAAAAATTCTGAGACCAGAGGGAGGTAAGGGAGTAAAAAGAAGAAATATAGGGGTTTTAAATTTGGTTGGAGTAAGGGAATTTGATAAGGCTTGAGGAAAGGATCAGAAGAAATGAGGTGCTGAGGAGTGAAATAAGGAGTTAGTTTAAGTAAAATGATGTTGGTATATTATGCTATTGTGAAGTTTATGAATTTGGAAAACTGATAGAGGATAGATAATGAATTCAACAGAGGGGGACTTGAGGAAGTCAACCGAAATATGAAATTGAGGAAAGGAAGAATACTTGGCCCACAGAAATGGGCCAGGCCTAAGCAATGATATTTAATTTGTTAGTCACGTTAATTGTATAATGTTTATGGTTACCCCGGTGAGAGTGGGGGATGGAAATTGCTTCCCTCAGTGAGAGGGGGGAAGAATGAAAATTTAACGGTAATGTTAAGTGCTTAAAATTGTTAAAATCAATTTTAAAAAATTGGAAAAAAATACTCTGGCCATATTGTTGCTATTGGTTCAAGTCAAGAGAGCTAGTTCACCAGAGGGGTGAAGTCATGAGATGAAATGTCATCTGAATTTGTTGTGGTCTGAGGAAAACCACTATTTTCTCCACTATAGCCCCCTCCCTGGCTGAAATATGGGGGCTATGGGAATGATAAAACTTCAAAACGGCCAATTGAACAAATAAATCTAACGCTTAAAAATTATTACTTTTTGAACAAATTCAAACTTCTAGATATTCACCTTACTATCTTCCTCTTCTTCATCCTCAGACTTATCTGAAGGTGGTGGTGATGTATCACTCTTTGTCTCCTCCTTAATTTTTGCTGCTTTTATGGTCTTACTCTTCTTAGTTCTCATTTTCCTTCTTTTTGAGCCTCCCTGAATATCAGAAAGTACCATGTTAGATATTTATTCAAGTTCAAATAGGTGCACTTAAAAAGATAAAATACAGAAAATAACTTACTGCCCCAGATAGTCTTTGTGCTTCCTTCCTTGCAAGATCCTTACTGAGTAATTTTATGAGGTAGTCTGCACGGGTCTGCAACTGTTTGGCTTGGGGTTTCTTATCTGGATCATCTGGTAGAATCTGAAAGGGAAATTTAAGATGCTTTTTTCCCCAAGTACAGAGTTTTATCAGCTTGATGGATAAGAAAAAAATCACTAAACTGGGAAAAGCTGTCTGAATCTAGATTCTTTCAGCACAACTTTCTTTTTCTTACCAAAAATGGAACACAAGAGTTCTTAAAAGGCCTGGTTTTCACCTGATCCCTAAAGATATCTAATGAAGGTGCCAGGCAAGGCTCCCCAAGGAGAGCATTCCACAAACAGAGACCCACCACAGAAAAGGCCTGTTCTCGTGTTGCCATTCTCTGCACCTCTCATGGAGGAGCCACACAAAGAACAGCCTCAGCTGATGATCGCAGGGTTCATATGGAGAGAGGGGGTTCTTGAGGTACTGCGGTCCAGAGCCATTTAAGGCTTTACAGGTAAAAACCAGCACTGGAAGCTAATCGGCAGCCAGTGAAGTTGACCCAGGATCGTGGTAATATACCCAAATGGTCTTGCCCTGGTGAGCAACCTGGCTGCCGAATTCTGCACAAACTGAAGTTTCTGAACCGTCTTCAGATCCCCACATATAATGGACTGCAGTAATCTATCCTAGAAGTTACCAGAGCATAGATAACAGAAGTTAAGCTATCCCTGTCCAGATAGGGGTGCAGCTGGGCCACTAGCTGAAGAGGCCACATGAGCCTCAAGCAACAGCAATGGATCCAGACGTACCCTCAAGCTACATACTCGCTCCTTATATAAAAGACTAAAGTGGGAATGTAGAGTGTGAGAAATGAGATACAACAGTCAGTCTCATCTAAATGTCTCAAAACAGAATACAGTCCACTTGGCTACCACCATAACCATTCAACCAGCAATTTTTGATCTCCTGAACAACATTACGTTCAGACAGACAGCAGGACTTACCTTGTGTGTCAAGTTCAGATCTGGGTCCATTTTGATCATTTCCCAACTACCATATCCATATTCATAGATGCCTATTAGAAGATTAGAGTCATCTTCCTTGCCCCAGTCTATATCAAAATGAGCAGCCTTAGTGTGACAAGGAATGGTGTATCTAAATGAAAAACAGTAAGTTCACAAGTTATTTGTATCACCTCTACTGGCAGCTAGATACAATATAATCATTAAAAAAGGAAGCAAAAACAGAAGTTTAATGGCACTCTTCCTCTAAAGAGGTTCCCTCTCATTTTATTTTTACATTAGTGCTATGAGCAATAGTGACCCATGGAGCTACCCTCTGGTACTGCTGTAGATTACCTGGAAAGGTTGGGGGGCGGGGAGAAGAGAACGTAGTGACGAAACTGTGAAGGCACACTGGTGAGAGTGCCATACTGACTGTTGGTCCATCTGCATAGCCTTGACCTCGCCACGCCTCTGCCCAACCCCCTCCCAGGTAAGCTGCAACAATGCTGGTATCAGAAAGGGGGGGAGGCTCTACCAAATAGGCCATGAATTCCTGAACAGTCAGGCACTCTAACCACTATATGACACTTGCTCTGTTCTTCATAGGTCTCACTCCTCAGATCTGTGCATAAGAGTGGCCATAACAGGAAAAAAAGCTAGTCCATCTGTGGCAAAAGCAGAGGGTGCTGTTATGTGAATGGAAATATTTAAACTCCTGAGCAATGATGTGGTCAGAACTCCCTAGCAACATACCCCCCCCCCCATGAAAATAAAACAAATGTAACAAACCTCTTCCTCTCCTCTGGATCAGAAGGAATGGATTTATGCAACGGTTCCAGCTCTTCTTCATGTGAGATGACTAGTTTTGCATTTACCTGCACTCCCGATATTCGGAACGTTGGGCCTTTAACTTTTCCAAGTCTGCCCCCTTTCAAATAAGAATATAAGACAGGTAAATGTTAGATCAGTTTTATGCATCACTATTTCAAAATGTGAAGGAACGAGATGTCCATTCAACATGAGGTCACTAGAAGGAAGAGGTAATCAATACTTCAAGAACATGAACAAACAATGTGCCAGATAGAAAAAAAAAGCAACAAGGAGTGTTGCTGTTTCAGGTCAAGTGAAGAATATGGCCTCACTTATACCTCACACACCTACGTAAATCTTATCACAAAGTAACTCAATCTATTAATTGGTAACATCCAGCTTTTGTACTTCAGCCAAAGACACCCAGAGCAGTTTAAAAAACAAGCAAGTTACTGTCCTGAGCCTTATAATCTAAACCAGAGGTTTTCAACCTTTTTGAGTTCACGACTCCCTTGACCAACTACATTCTTTCTGCGGCACCCGTGGGGCTCAGGAACCCAATTATGTCACCCCTTGTCTGCAGAGATGGCAGCCTCTCACCCTTTTTTTTGAACCCCCTCCCTTGTGGAGCGTTCCCTCAGCTTCCTCTCCCCTCTCCTTGGGAGACTGCTGGGCAGCCGCTGCTGCAACAAACAGCTGTGCAAAACTTTGGGCAGTAGAGATGCGAGAGGGCATCAGAGGAGGGAGGGAAAGAGGCACAGAGGCCAGTGTTGTCCGTGGCACCCCTGACTATTATTCAAGGCACCCCAGGGTGCCACGGCACACTGGTTGAAAACCACTGATCTAAACAGACACAACACAAAATGAAAAAGGAATGGGGAGGGAGAAGGAAGGGGGGGGAAGCAAGACAGGCTCTAGTTTATGAAGTGCTTATGAAAACAGGCTGATTTGGACAGGGACAGAAGGATCTAGTCTCTCGGCAGTTACTGAAGGGCCCTGCATCCCATCTCTTGCTCTCTACTTTGCAACCTAATGGAATGGCTGCTGTTAGGTAACAGTTGAAGAGCCAAAAGCAGTATATCTTTTGGCTAAGATCAAGTGTAGAAATATACAGTAACAATACCAAGCACGAGCCATTACAGTGAAATGAAAGCTCCTGAGCAAATTGTCTACCCCAACCCTTTTCATATTAGGGTCTGTGTTTTCTGTCTGTGTCCTCAGGAATTGAGGTTTTTAATGTTTGAGGTTTTATTCTGTTTTTAGTGTTCTGTTGGGAGCCGCATAGAGTGGCTGGGGAAACCCAGCCAGATGGGTGGGGTATAAATAATAATTAAAAAATTATTTTGATTTTGATTATTACAGTTATGAGTATAGCTGGTTTGGGACTAGGAAGAAGCACCATAACAATCATGGGAACTACTGCCAATCCCATATCCCTATTCACAGGCTGTGTTTGTCCACTCAGGAACATGGCCAAGGAAGGTTGGGGACTGCTTGTGTGGGTAGAAAAAGAAGTGTCACAGGAGCTCACTTCTTTAGTTCTTGGCATGGGTTATAAAGCAATCTCTCCCTCCACCCCCTGGAAGCTGTACCTGCTCTTTCTTGTCCAGATGAGATGTCCTTTAAAGCCTTGATACATCCATTATGTACCAGCTCTCCAAGCCGTCTGAGGTCTGTCTCAGATTTCTCCACTAATTCAGCATCTCTTGCTATGGCATCTAACCTGCAACAGAGCAAAAGTATCATAGCTCTCGTATCAGTATGTGAGAAATGAAGAACAGAATATGCAGAATATGCATAAATATGCTAGATATTTAGACAACCTTCTTAATGAGGAAATTCAAGACGTCAACCCTCCCCAATAGCCTCTTGTAGTAGCACTCCCTGGTGGTCACAGCAGGCAATGGATGCTTTTTTTTTAAAAAAAATACCTGTTCTATCCTAGCCTCCCCAGGTGCTCTAACAAGGCACACTTGTTATTTGGTCACTCAGCATACTGCACCAGCAAATTCCTTATCCATTGTTCTGGCAGTGGCTGATCTCCCCTCAGCAATATGAGTAGATTCCTCCCACCCCAAGCTTCTAACACACCCAGTGGGAGCCCGCTGCTAATTTCAGAGAAAGAGGGTTTGATTATACATAGTCCCTTGCTAAGTGAGTAATGTAAATTAGCTTTAAGACAATTTTTCTTTCTTTCTAAAACACACACCTGCTCTCTCTGTGTTAGAAAAATATCACGTTACTGAACATCTCAGGTGTGAATTATGCTTCTGACTTTGCTTGCTGCCTCTTACATATTTGGAGTGCCAGTCTCCTGTTATGTCCAAACATGGCAACTATGGTCACCAAGCTCAGAACAAGCCAGGGTCTTCAGCCAACTTCAAACCAAGAAATAGATTTCCTGATTTATCATGGAGAGCCAAGCAGAAAGAAGATGGCATGGTTTGAGGCAAGGCTTGTACTAAGCTATGTTTTGTTTGTTTGAACCGCACCACTCAGTTTACTGACTCCCCCCAAAATTGCAAAACCACCTTATCTGTGCTCGAGTATGCAAGGAGCAGTATTAATAGTTATACTTTCCCATGAATAAATGGATTTTAATACCTACAATCATATTTGCAATAGGAAAAGTCAATCCATCACCATTTCAATGAATGATCACTGAAACCTCAAAGCTGCTTTTGGCCCTTTAAAAAAATGCAGTGCAGGAATACTTCATTATAATTTAAAAAGTTCCCAGCTGCTAGGTAGGCAAGCTTACCTTTCAAGAGGTCCCCCAAATTTCTTGTAACTCTTGATAAACCTTTTTTATAAAAACAAAAAGCGATATGTTAAGTACATGGTCTTTATATCATATCTTTTTCAAGATAAACCAGTAAAATATGCATGCAAGAAAAATACACTAGGAAAAGTTAAGAAGGGAAAATATTTGGTAACTTCAGTGAATAAAGACAACCTATATAGGATATTCTACTGAAGTTAGTTTTCCCATAAAGAATCTTTATGAGAGAATATGATGTGTAAATACAAAGCTAAGTTTCAAAATTCTTTTTAAAAATTTGTACTATCTTCCACAAATAATACAAAAAAGGTCTCGATCTTATATGCATTTACTCAGATGTAGGTCCCACTGAGCTTTTTGTGGCTCCCTCATATGGGATTGAAACTTCAGAAACCGATGTTTTAGGTTGTCATAATATGGCAATGGAGAATAAGAATACATTTTAAATTATGAAAGTAACCAGATTCATGTTTACTACAGTAAAGTGTCTAATCTGTCAAAATAGATTCTATTAAATATTTCCATACACTACCAGATGCCATGCAGAGAGAAAGAGATGCTGGATTACAACCTTCTCTATACTGAATTGCCATTATAGATTATATAAATATTAATTTATTTCAATCCAAAATCCATACTATTTGGCAATACAAGCAAAAGGAAATAATTTTATTTTCTTTATAAAATGGCTTGTAGAACTTTAAATGAGGCGGGGAAGATGCAGGTACTACGATATAAACCCAAAATTCTGTAAATGTAACCACTCTATCTGAATTTAAACAAATATTTAATATTCAATTTAATAGCTTAATAGAAATGTGTGAAACAGTATTTATCAAATTAATTGAAAAGGAAGCGTGATTTCAAGACATGTAAGATACAAGCATTTCAAGCTTCCAATGAAAAAGTTTCCTATTACTTTCCCCTTGTAGATTCCCCCCCCCCCCCATTTCTTACCGCCGAATCTCTGCATCACTAAATCCTTTAATGTTTTCTCGTGGAATAGTCCGTGGTCTTCCACGTTTTTTGGGTCGTTTTCTTTCTGAGATGGAGTCACTATCTGATCCAGAATACCTTCTGTTTCTACAACGTCTGCCTTCGCTTCCGTTGAAGCTGATCTGTATTTAAAAAAAAAAAGTGCAAAATTTAAATGTTCCATTTGTGAAGCTAAAGCAAATTTCAACATTTCAAATGCAATTTGTTCTAACACAAAACTCAATGGGAAGGAAAGCCTCTCAAAAGTAACCTTTACCTGTTTTGCACAGTTTCTCATTCTGGGTAGCAGATAAATTTCTTCCAGTTCCTTTTGCCTTTCCTCTTCTTCTAACCTTCTCCTATGGACCTCTGGAATGATTTCTTCCCAGTTCCTTGAATTTTGTTCAGGCTCCAGTTCAATGTCATCTTCATCCATATTGGAGAAATTCGCCACCTGTTAAAATGGTAGTTTTGATAAAAGTAACTACAAATTCACACACACACACACACACACACACTCCAAATACAACAAACAGGGCTAAGCTGAGCATCATGACTTCAATGGGTCAACTCTAAGCATGATTAATCCGGGATCCTATCCTTTGTGCACTCTTCCCCAAATGTGTTTCGGGTCATCTTTTCTGTTTGTCTGTGTTAGAGGCCCTAGCATAAAGTTACTGAGGGCTTGCTAACTTACAGACCAATCTTATGCATGCTAATGTGGAAGTTAAGTTCCAACGAGCCCAAATACTTACTCTCAAGAATGTTCACAGGATAGAAGTCACAGTGTCAGATGATTATATATGTATTTATTTACACACACTATACCTCTCTAGAAATTCAAGGAAGTTTCTAACAACAGTAATAAGCTTTCCTCTTTTCTCTCTGGAGTACATACAGATAGGACCGTGCAGAGTTTGTCTGAGGCCCAGGGCAGTTTTGCTAGAATAAAATTCTAAACTCGAACAACTGATCCCTGGTGGGGGGCCCTTGCCTGCTTAGCTTTCCGAGGCCCGGGGCAAGTATACCTGGCTGCCCCCTCCCCCTGCACGGGTCTGCATACAGGGAAGAGGCACAAAAGTTCTCAGTGGGCTTTTTAAAAAACCAAAAAACAAATCTCAACATTTAAGTGTTTAAAAAGGGACAGAGGTGACTACATTCTTCTAAGCAGATTTTGAAAAACTGTTTACCGATGAAAAACTTGGGAGCTTTTAACAGAAAACATTTCTAAAATGGAGTTGTTTTTAATACTTTTTGCTTAACATAATTATGGAATGAAAAACTATAGTACCTTAAACTGGGAAAGCAATTCATCTCCTACACTTAATGGGCCAGTTTCATTTTCCCGTGTTTCAGCCCTCTTCAAGATTTCATCTATGTCCATTTCCTGAAAAAAATAAAATAAAATCTTACTGGTGAAATGATTTGAATAGACCAGCAAATCAAATGCAAGGATGTTAACCTTACTTGTGGCTCCTGTTCTTCACCTTCCAGTTCCTTAAAAAGTTCTTCAGCACCAAACTTTAAAATAGCTGACAGCTCCTCTTTGTTAAAAGGAGCAGAGCTAAAAATAAAGGGAACATGTTACTCTTTTACTCAGCACAAGACACAAAAATGTGTGTGTCTACGATACTAGATGCCCTCAGACAATGAGCTAACACATTCAATCAATAACATAAATTCAGAGTTTCTCCTAGAATTGTGTCTTGGTTCTTTAAGTTTCTTAGGTCACCGTAATCCACAGCAATAGGGAAAACGTCAGGCAGAGGGATTCTCTTCCTTTGGTTACTGCCCTCCTTTCTTCAACCCTCCCCCGTGTTTATCTTTCCATTATTATATTTTTCAGCAGTTCTGGGTCAATTCAGTTGCTCCAATAAGGGAGGAAGGAATCAGTCTGAAGCCATGTTCTATGATTTGAGAAGGGCAGAAAGGACTGCATGATGGGAAAGCAAGAGCTATCTCAGGGTGATGCCTCTATTTTAGCCTCAGGAGCCAGGAGATTTAGCCCTGGCATCCTGAGGGAAAGAAGATGGTTGGCAAGTTTTGTAACCTTGGACAAATCAACACAACTTCCTTAACATTGTGAAGGATCATCTGCACATTTTTGGGAGGTTGTCTGTTAGATATGTTTACAGTTCATCCCCAAAGGTATACCTAGAAGGTGCAGAACCTGTGTGCAGCACAGTCTTTCCTGTAGTGTCCATTCTCTGAATGACAAGGTGATCTAAAACCATTTTCTTCTTGGCTCTTTCCAGGATATCTTCCTCTACAGATCCTTTAGTGACTAGCCGATAAATGTTTACCTGTGAACAACCAAACAAAAAATAAAGATTTGCGGGAATCATTAAAGTAATAGGAAATAATGTGAAGTTTTAGTCACAAATACAAACATACCTCGGCTCCCAAATGCCTTGGGAGTCGAACGTTCCGGCTCCCGAATGATCAAAAACTGGAAGTGAGTGTTCCGGTTTCTGAACGTTTTTTTGGAAGCTAAACGTCCGGCGTGGCTTCCGCTATTGTTTCCGGCACGCCTGTGCAATAGGAAACCAATCGGAAGCCATGCCTTGGTTTGCAAGCGTTTCAGAAGCTGAATGGACTTCCGGAATGGATTCCGTTCGACTTCCAAGGTACGACTATATATTAAATTTAAAATGGCATTCATATTTTTAACTCCTCTTAAATGTTTAATGTGCTTGGAGCAATTATGTGACAGTCTTTTAGAGGTATTTGAATGAACAGTATATTCCAACAGGAGAGACATGTTTCTACCTCCAGAGGCTGCAATTCTACAACAAGAAACCATGCAAGCCCTCAATTCTGCAGTGAGAATCCATTTCTGCTCTAACAACACAGGGGGTAGTGGCCCAGGAGAGGATATTCTCTGTGGCAGCCCCTAAGTTGTGGAATGCCCCTAAGTTGTGGAATGCCACCACAGCTTCTGGTGAACAATGAAGATGCAACTTATTACCCTGGCTTTTAAATTTGAGGTATATATTTTTAGGATCCACCTTATTTTTGTGATTCTGAGTTGTTTTAAACTAGTGTTCATATTGTGTTTTAGTGTTGCAATCTGCCCTGGCACCTTAGGGTGAAGGGTGGGCAAAAAATAAATAAAATTTCATATGTGAGTGCTGTTGCTGCTGTGAAACCCAAATCTAGTTTCCTATGGCCTTGCTATCAGCACTTTCCCCTTTTGTGAATCATCACTGCACAGATGCAAGGAGATGTCAGGCTGATCACAGAGGTGGAACATCTCCAGAATTCCATGGCTAGCCTGAAAGCTTTGTGCATAGTTTATGGGGAGCAGAGCTCCTCTGTCTCTGTGGAGATGGGAGCACACACAGTTCACTGCTGGTGGACTGCAGCCAAGGTACACGAAGTGTACTTGCACTCCTTTAAATATACTCTATCATAAACATTTATATGCTAGTACTGTGTTTGTTGGAGTAAGGCTGCTAGTTTTGGGAACTGGGCACATTAAAGTTGTCTTTCTATTAAAAAGTTGAATTCTTTAGTTAATTGTAACACACACACAACAAACAAACCACATATTGATAAAGACAAGTAAACTAACACATCCATAAAACATGACCCAGACATACAAACTACGTCATTTGAGGGGCGGGGGGAATAAACACAGATAAACACACGTATATATGTAAACTGGATTTCATATAATTTGTTCCTGTCCCCAACCAAGTATCTAAATCAAACAAAACATATGTACCTGTTTCTTCTGCCCAATCCTATGAGCTCTAGCCTGTGCTTGCAGATCATTCTGAGGGTTCCAGTCAGAATCAAATATAACAACAGTATCTGCAGATGCCAAGTTTATACCTAGACCTCCAGCTCTGGTAGACAGTAAAAAGCAGAAGTCCTGAAATTAAGAGATGGGAAGACTGAAACAAAAACTGTAAAAATATACCTAACAGGAGAGTTAACTGATACATTTTTGACATTCAAAGTACTGTATACATTAAAATTGTTTTAAACTACTGGTACTTAAGAATGCAATTATTCTAAAACTGCCCAAAACTGTACCAAAACATTTGTCTCCAACACAAACAATGTTGTAAAATAAACTGCTAACCTTAAACAAAGTACTACAGTTCCATTTTGTAACATAAAATCCTGGATTTCACTATGAAAGTTTTTGTTATAGCTGTTTATAAGATGGTAAATATTCTTTTCTGCTGCTAGAAACATAACACATTCCTTAAAAGATAAAACAAAACACAAAACAGGCAAGTGAACACACTACCTCAGAACCTTCTGCATTAAAATGGTCCAGTGCTTGTTTCCTCAGTTCTCCTTTTATTGAGCCATCTAGCCTCTGGAGGGAAAAAGACCAATTAGACTAAGACTGTGCTAGTGTGTAAACAGCATGAGGCCAATAAAT
Source organism: Darevskia mixta (assembly GCA_034641385.1). Classification (NCBI taxonomy): domain Eukaryota; kingdom Metazoa; phylum Chordata; class Lepidosauria; order Squamata; family Lacertidae; genus Darevskia; species Darevskia mixta. Next base: position 1,905,906 of record JAWWNH010000034.1, on the reverse strand, counting down.
GAAATAAATGTGTGCACAGTGATATAATTTAATAGTAAGCTCTTACCTGAAAGGGAAACTGACGATATTTCAAATATTCAGCAAGGATGTCCAGCATCCGCACCATTTGAGAAAATATAAGCACTCTGCTGCCGCGTTCTCGTAAGCGAATCAGCAGCTTGTCTAAAAGAATGAGCTTCCCACTACTCCGGATTAAATTCTTGAAAGAAAACACAAGATATATATATATATAAAAATCAACTACTGCATGGAAGATTATGTCTGTACATTAACGTTAATGCATTCTGTGGGAACTGCCAGCAACCAAAGGTTGAAACCACAAATCAAACATTAAGGAAGTCTGAATATGCCTGACGCAATTATATCTATTCCTGTGTATAGAATTCTTAGACTTAAAAAGCTACACTACGCATTCAGAATATTGCTAGGAAACACGGTGAGGCAGTGGGCAAGCAGGGGGAGCATTCTCAGCTGCAGCACCATGTTTGTGGAACTTCCTCCCCAGATATGTTTACCTGGTATTAATTAATTAATTATTATATTTCCTAGGCCATTTAATTAACATTTAAAAACACTGTAATCTGGTCATTGCATTTTAATTTGTTTCATATACAAATTTGTTTTATATACAAACAATATATGCAGAGCAGTTTTACAAAGACATGAAATTTTACCTGTAAGGCCTCCTGTTTAATATAGAATTCATTATCTTCTGGTGGCTTAATGAGGTAGCAATGATTGCAACACTTTTTGAGCTCCATCATGACATTCAGAAAGCCAGAGGTACTGCCCTTGGAACCTTTACTTAAGGCTTTGTAATTCCTAGTTAAAATCCACCTGATATTTAAAAAAAAGTGTATTGTCAGTAATGAAACTGTGGAAAACAGAAAATTTAAAAAAAATGCTTGCAGGCAGGCAGGCAAACCCTTTACTGTATGAAAGAAACCTGCTCACTTTTCACCGTATGAATTATTTTGACAGCCACAATAAATTACTTACTTATAATATTGCTTTTGCAACGCACTCATCTCCATTCTTAAAATTTGTTCAACCTTGGCAGGAAGAGATTTTTCTACGTCCTTCTTAACTCTCCTTAATAGAAATGGCTCGAGTTCTTTGTGAAGACTTGCGTAGCCAAATTCTCTTCCTTTCCCATGTTCCTCTTCAAAATCTTCCCAAGAAGAAAACCTTCAATATAAAATGTAACATTCTAAATTGTGACAAGATTTTCAATATAACCATTGTGGCAGATTTTCAAAATAAACATACGCGCTATGCCAGTAGTCTTACTGTACTATATTATACATGACATCCTGGACATACACACAAGTTCTCAGACTTGAGAAAAACAAGCATATAATCAGCCAAGTTAGTAAGCCAATAGAAAATTTGAATTATGAAAAATAAATGACCCTTGTTTTTAAATGTTTCACTAAGTTCTATGCTACTTACGGTGGTTTTAAAGCAGCTTAAGCACTGTACACATTCCTATACGGTACACACTTACTTAGGAGTAAGTCCCACTTGAATTCAATGGGACTTACTTCTGAGTGACAAGCAAAAAAGAAGCTGTTAATTTATTCTCCCTTCTTTTCTGACAGTTCATCCCCATTTTAATTTCCTTCCACTTTGTTCATATTTGTCCATAAGAAAAATATGGGCAAGTAGCAATATTTAGGCTGTTGTCACTCTGTCAACATACTGAAGGAAAAGTAAAAGGTGAACAAACAAGACTTTACTGGGAGAGATATAAAATATTCTACTGGCAGAGACCATACAGATACAAAAAAACCCACCCCTGCCTTCAAAGGGTTCTCCAATAATCCCCAGCAAGATTCCTAGTACAACCACGATGCTCAGGTTTCTATCTTAACAAAAATCTGTATAGTAGAGTTAGTAGAAGTAAACAAATAATCTGAGTCTTTTCAGCAGCTTTCTGTAGTTACACAAATTTACAAACTGCTAATGTAAGCACCCTTTAAAATTAAAATGGTCTAAGTGACTCTTTAATTTATTTAAATTGGCTGTTGCTGTTTGAGGGGTTTTTTTATAAAAAATATTGCTATATTAGTTTTCTGTATTGTTAGAATAATCATTACTATCATTTTAATTTTAACTTCCTGTTTCTTATTATTTTGCTTCACTACTCTAAAAACAAATCTATGTTGAAGATGTAGGGTTTACATAAACAAATAAAATTAGCCAGTACATCAGAAGACCATTATTTACCTCTATTGTGAGACTATATTGAAAATATACAAAACAAAGGATTGTTCTCAACTAAATTCTACTCAGAGTAGATCCACTGTAATTAGTATACATAAATCAGGCATGCCCATTAATAGCAGAACTTAGCTGGACACAAGCCAAAGCAGCTAAAATAAATAGGTGACCTCTGATGGCTGTCACCATTATGCTCTGCCTGTAAGCTTCCCAGAGGCATTGGACTTTTTGTTTGTTTGTTTTATTTTATTTTTATTTTTTTGTCTATAATCTTTATTAGTTTTGCACATAAAGACATAAGAGACATCTACACATATATCAACAAACATATAACTATCCCCCACATATCTATAATTTCCAACACTATATAGCATATAACAATTTCACATTGACTTCCAATCCTCCTTATTATATCTATCTTTGTCAAATCTTTAATTTTTCGTATTTTTGTTCTTTCTTCTCCTGTACATCTCCATATTCCTAAATCCAAAACTTAATATACACAATTTTAATAATTTTGTTTGTTTTAACATGGTTCCAGTGTCACTTAAAGCAGGTTAACAACCTAAACAAATAAACTCTCCAGACATTATGCACCAAAACAAAGCAAGAGACAAACCAGCAAAGCTGTAGTCCCTACCATTTTTCAAGGAGTGCTAGTTAAATAATTATACGAACTATACGTGGTTAGTATAGTAAGTTTACCTACTTATCTGGCATGATGAAGTGCAGCAAGGACCAGAGCTCTTTCAGGGAGTTTTGCAGAGGTGTTCCAGTGATAAGGAGGCGATGATTGGACTTGAAGTCTATTAACGTCTTGTACAGGAGGGAATCATCATTTTTTAATCGATGGGCTTCATCTACTCCTATAAATGCCCAGTTCAGACCACCAAGGAATGACTGTTCAAATAAAATAAAATAAAAAAGAATGACCTTTTGTTTCAGAGATTAAGCATTTAAAACGGCAATTTAAGTGATGCTGTAGAAAAATGAACATCTAATATATTACAAACTTTCTACCTCCTTCCACAAAATTGAAAACGACTGCCTTTTTCAGTAATAAAATTCACAAGTCACTTCTATTGAACTGAAGAACTGTTGACAGGCAAGTCTAGTTCCTTCAGTATTCTGCTTTCATTTTGAGAAGTGAGTGGTGGTCAAATTACTTACCTTATCCTTCAGTAAAATTTCGTAAGTTGTCAGAAGGATGTTAAATTTCAATCTTTTGGTCTGCAGATGCATCCATTCATGTGTTCTTATCTGCAGACAAAGTTGGTGAGAAATTAAGTTATGAAATATTTCTGTAAATTCTGATATTTGATGCTGTTAGCTTCTAAACATTACCCGACACACAAGCCAAGTGCTCATAAATATGAAAGTGAGTAAGTAGGATCAGATTAGAATAGCTGCACAACCAATGCAATATACTTCTGCACCAGCGCAGCTTAACCTGTTTCTTTGTAACTGTCTTGCAACTGTTCCTTTGCATCTATCTTACAAAACTGAGAAACACAAGCCATTACCTTGCTCATTCTGGTCCTTCTAGAGCAGGGGTGTCAAACTCCGGCCCTCCAGATGTTTTGGAACTACAATTCCCATCAGCCCTAGCTAACAGGACCAGTGGTCAGGGATGATGGGAATTGTAGTCTCAAAACATCTGGAGGGCCAGAGTTTGACACCCCTGTTCTAGAGCCTTTATGGAAGAAAGATCCATGACACTGCAAGAATGATGTAACCAGAGGCAGAAGCCAGGGAACTAGCTTTTATTTACAAGCACATTTCACAAAAGAAAATGCATATTTTGTCTTTTTATTTACTTGTAAATCTCTATTTCCCTTGAGGAACAAGATAACAGCCCAGACTGTGGCAAAGTCATTCCCTCTGGGATGAGAGGAAGCAAGATTAAGATTGATGAGGGAAGGGCTTTCTCTTAAGGCCACTGAATGAAAAGTCATTTATTAACTTATCAGCCTAACCTTTTCCACAAGGTTGTTGTGAAGATAAAATTGGAATGGGGACCAGAATCAAGGTTGCCCAGACCTCCTTGGTGGTATTAAAATGCTGTATGTATTATATCTAGTTATCAAAACATATTTTATATCCATGTATCTCTACCTATGTACAACCTTTATCTAACTATCTGTGGAACTGTGCCAAATAACCTAATGAGACAAGTTTCTGTTGCTCAACTGCCTGCTAATATAAACCTTGGTAGTACACCTGTTTATATGAATTAGGCCTGTTTATTTGCCAACTGATACTGAAAGTCCAGGAGACTTAACAGCACTGCTTAGAGCTCAACATATTATTTGACTCAAATGAATTCTGAGGAATTCTATGGAATTCAAATTGTAACACAATTTGCCCAGCCAAGTGGTGATGAATACAGCAATGGACTTCTGTTATATCCCCTTTATCCTCTGATACCTGAAGCTGCTATGCTACTGCAACTGCAATCCACCCCTCCCCCCTTCAGACAATAACATCGAATCCAGATTATGCTATTGGGCCTTTAGGAGAGTTGGGTCCTATGGTGTGATGGGGATCTGTAGGGAGACTTACATGAAAACATTTCATTGGTTCGAAAATGGGTATCTGGTGAGTTGGGAGATCCTATAAGTTGAGTACTGCCTGACGGCTCAATCATGATAGTGACAGACAGGAGAAGTTCTGTGGAACAGCATTGTTTTTGGCAAGGCTATAGTTACTACTGCTACCTGGCTAAATATATCTTACCCCGGAAGAAAGAGGGATAAAGAGTAACAGTTAATCATGTTCTTGCCTGAATGGTTTGTTCCTCAGAGTGGTCATCTGCCCCACCCCACACCTGCCATGTTTTACTGTACAAATGAGGAACTGAAAGATGGAACTGTTATTCTGCAGTTCTTTTTTGTTTCCTAGCTTTCCTTCCTTCTCTCTCCCCCTCCCTTTTGCTCCAAACACTTCTTTCTCTTTAGAGGCAGGAAAGCATCTCACCCCTGCAAATAAATTACTTTGAGAATAGCTTGTCAATCTGAATCCTGCATCCTGCCATCAAAGAGAGACTGACTTCAAAGTAGCTCAAACTGTTGCCTTGTTCCCGAGAAAGAATTAAAGCTCCTCAGGTACCGGAGTTGAATATGCTTAATGCTTGATCAGTAGAACACTTTACTTCTTGATCAACTAGTTTATTTTAACAAGCAAGAGCAAAAAGCAGTCAGTGAATTTTATTAAGAAAATTTGTAAATTAAACGACGGTGTTAAAATATTGCTTAGCTCAAGGGTAACAAAGAAGAATTATTACATTTTAACTACTTGAGTTCAGTAAATTGAAGTTTGAATGAATACTGCCTCTTGGTTAGTTGGCCTCCCTCTGTGGAAGAGTCTGTGCCATTTCCTAGATAGCAGCAATGTATTTGGCAAAACTGAAAGGCTAATATTTCCCGTTATTCAACCAAGTATCAAAATATTGGAGAATACCCACTTTATTTTACTTACAAAAATATTAAATATTACCAAAATGAGTAACTCTTTAAAATAAATGTGAAATTTGGTTAATTTTAATTTTTCCATCTCTGTAAAAGCACAAATTTCGGATCTACTAAGAATACGGTGACACCGTACAATTTGATTACTTACCACATTTCTGCTAGTAATATCCCCCAGATAAACTACAGCATTCATCTGGGGAGCCCATATCTCGATTTCTCTTTGCCAAGATGTCAAAGTGGAAAGTGGTACTACCAGCAAGAAAGGTCCATATAACTGATGTTCATGAAACAAATAATTCAGAAAGGAGATAGTTTGTATTGTTTTGCCCAAGCCCATTTCATCTGCAAGAATGCAACTGTTGCTCCTGTAAAGTGAGGTATATAAAACATGGCAAATTTCAAAATTACAGTTGCAGTATTTCTCCCACAAGAGCAGATTTCACCATTTTGCAGTGGGTACAAAAGGAATCATTTGGGGGGGGGGCAGTGGGAAAAAGACAATAGTTACCCAGGAAAGACTGGAGGGGGACATTTCAGAGCCTAGCAAAGACCCTATTACCTCAAGGATTTTGAGAGGGGCTTCTGTTCCCCCCCACAAGGAATTTTGGGGGATATAGCCTATTTCCCCCAGGATAGTAAAATTTCATCACTGCATAGTGCGAAAGGGTGGCAAAAAAGGCCAGACTCTCAGGAAAGTCTAGTGTATGGAAATATCATCCCTCAGCATATGTCACTGGTCATGTTAGATCATGGGCATCTGTACCATCGGACAATGGGTGCAGCAAAGCGATTCAGAAGCTTAGGTAGTCACTGACAGGACAAAAATGCTTTGTTAATGGCACAATCTGACCTAGGATCTGAGAACCTTCCCCAAATTTCCCCCCTTCAACTTGTAATTCAGGGAACACAAAGAATCAACGCACACCGCTCATTTAAACACACATACCGTGTTTCCCCGAAAATAAGACACACCCATAAAATAAGGCGTAGCAGGATTTCTATGCATTTGCGCATTATAAGCCATACCCCAAAAATAAGACATAGTGACGCGGCGCCTCCCTTAAGACGGCCTGGATAGGCGTGGCTATGCAGCGTACTGATGCGGAGCGGTTAAAATAAGACATCCTCCGAAAATAAGCTGTAGTGTGCTTTCTTGAGGGGGAAAAAATATAAGACGGTGTCTTATTTTCGGGAAAACACGGTATTAAACAATAAAAACTGAACCATGTCAGTTTAAGTCCTATCTTCAGATTTTAACTAGCTTACAATTTTTGGTGATCATGCTTTTTTTTAAAAAAAAAGTCTGCATGGAAATAAGAATGGGATAAAAATAACTATTTTTGTACAATCCATTAAACATAACTACCACATGCACACAGATATTTATTAAGTGGCAAATGTGTATGACTGTGTTCCTGTTAAGCTTGTAAAATAAAATAAAAATAAGCACGTGTATTTAACATATAATTGCAACATTTTATTATGTACTTACTTGCACCAAGAGTGAGCTAACCAGTTCAGTCCATTTAACTGATAATCTCTTAGCTCTAAACTTTCATGCCCTCCAATGTAAGATGGTTGTTTCTTTAGGGCCACAAACCTTGGCCTCTGCTTTAAAACCTGGCAAAAGAGGGGTGGTGAGAATATCACGTCTTCTTCCAATTCCAATATAGAAAATTAAAACAATCGTTATGCAAGTGAAAAACTGAATCTACTACAGTCAAGGACCAACTTCCACCCTGAGCATCATGCTAAAAAATAGTTCTTAAATAGTTGAAACCATTAAATCTTATACTTCCTCTTGTTGGATTAGATTTCACATACAGCAGATGAAGTGGTAAAGCTATGCCTAGCATCATTCAGTCAAATGCTCCTCTGTACAAAATAATTCTCTGACACAGAAAATAAGACTGTTAGGCTTAATCCCTTATTCCTAACCAATAGTATTCTATGCAGGCTTCTTCTCTTTGAATTGAGCTACCATTTGCAAAATGGAAGTGGTATAGCCTGACACTGGATACCACTTCAACTGAAGGAGACATTGTTAAAAGAAACACTAATGTACCCACCTTACAGTCCTTAAAAGGAGTTGTCTTGGATTGATTTCTGCTAAAATACTCGTCAATGCGTGACTGGAATTTTTTTGCAATGAGAGCACCATCTTCCCAGCTGCATTCTGAGTAAGGGAGACCCTGCCATTTACAATAATAGTCTGGATAACCTGCTGCTGACTTCTGATTTGAATGAGCTGTGGAAAATATATGTTTAAAATGAAATTTAACACTGTACTTTCTTATTCAGATGACACATAATTAGGCTCAAATAAGGCACTATGCTGAACAACTCATGAATAGATGAACAACTTATGGATATAGCTGTAGGAACACTAACATGTACATTGAAAGTCTTTAAAATAGTTTATAAAATACGATGAGATACAACTTCTTTCCAACTACATGAACAATGAAAAACTTAAATGCATGCATTATGCTGGTATATCATCATTATTTCCAATTTCAAAATCTGTCACTTACCAATTATTCTTTCTACTATTTGATACTGTTTGTGCAAATCATCTGTGAGTTCTTGCTGGCAGTTATAATATTCCACATCTTCTGGAGAAGCATTTTTTAACCTGGAATGAAATCACACAGCGTATTCATTATAGCCCTGCAGAATGTATAGTTTATTCTTCTTCTAACTTTCAACAGAAGTACAGGAAGACTGATTAGAAACTTTTCTTGAGGGTGCGGGGGAGACGAAAGGTTAAGTAAATTGGAAATCTATAAAGAAAGTTAGAAAGCACAACCTGGAGGCAACATTCTATTATTCTCCTCTTCCTCTTTTTATCTTTGCAAAAGTCCCACAACATAAACGAGGTTCAGTTGATATATGTACATAAGAGGTTCTTGACAATAGATTAGGGGTGTGGAGATGCAGAGGCCTCAATCTGCATTCAGTGAACTGCATCCAATTAATCCTGTTTGCAACCCTGACAAGTCAGTAACTACTATTAGTGTTTTGAGTTGAAGAAATATAGTGGAATCCATATTTTCACTAATTCTTTCTTACCCAATGTAGCCCCTCCATCCTACCAAAAGGCTATCGGTCCTTCTGGAACAGTATGGAATATGGCAGGGACAGCCTACATGGAGTGGTCTCCAAGTGCTGTGGACTACAACTCCCATCACCGCTGCTAGCATGGCCCAGGATTATATGTTCTGTAGTCCAAAACAGCTGGAGGGCGCCACACTGGTTATCCCTGTAATATGGCTTAAAGGGCTGCAATTGAGAAGAGGGACTGGTGAAAATGGGGTACCTCACCTTGTTGTAGTGGAAGCGTTTCTGCTGGCACAAAGCCACAACTGGATACAGCACACAGTAACTATTAAGAATCCTGCATAATGCTGAACACCTTAAATCTGCAGATCAATAGTACTATAGTACTTTGATTTTTTAAAAAAAAATATTATGAATTACACATGCCTTATTCAGCATTCTGCCAATTATGTTCACGCATGAATGACAAATGAATACTTCAATAATATACAAGATGTGCTTGTATTATACTTTTATGATAAACAATACTTGCCACCGTTTTGTTTCTTGATCCTTTTTCTTATAGTTGTCCAGTTTCTTCATTCCTCTAACATTCTGCTGTTTTAGGGTTTCTTCAGTTTCCCAAGTATTATGGATGTGAGACCAACCTTTCCATTTAATCAAGTACTGCACATCACCAGGTTCTGTTGCTTTATCAAATCCTGCATTTGGATCTCCATCAGCTTCAACTGCATAGATAGTGGTTGTAGCACCAGTTGCTGAAAAAGAACATGACAACAGCATCAACTGCAATACTAAATGGCTTTAGATAGAACAGGAAACAATTGTTAGATTGGTTTTAGATGACAGAAGCATCTGTAATCACTCCATGAAGTTGCACTAGAATGCTGGTATATCACTGTGCTATTTAAAAGTTCAATACAAACTATATTAATGCCAGAAGTATATGTTAAAACCAACATATACAGCAAAACTACAGCAAATAAAGAGAAAAATATATCATTCACAACATGTATTTCTCATATATTTCATCCAACAGAAATAATTTGAAACATTATTCATCAGCTTGAGAAGTTTTACAAATATAAATCAATATTACCTCCTTTTCGTCCAATGCGGCTATCCATAAATTTTTCAATTGTCTCAAATTCATCTTCTTCAGGTTGTGGGACATCTTCTCCACAGACTTCCAGCAGATCATCTGAATCTGTCTTTGCTTCTTCAGCTTCTTTGTAACTAACATTTACTGTTGCCTGGCGGCGAGATCCTCTTTTATCATAATCGTCATCGTCATCATCATCTGATGAGTCAAGCTGCCTTTTCTTCTGCCCCCCACTTTTCTTTCCACTTTTTTGCTTTATTCTTAAACATTTGAAGAACAATAAAAGAAAAACAGACTTTCATAACACTCGTCAGTAAAAGCCCTAGAATAAATGGCAGGCAAAGATGCTCAGAACCCTGTAGGTTGTGCTGGAGCATCAATTTTTATTAACACCCTGTAGTAAATCTCTGAATCTGCAAACTATCAGATTTCTAAAGCCTTCGTCACCACATTAATATAATATTGACAGGACCCAGGAATGCATTTGAACACTGTAAAATAGAGAATTAGCTTATATGTGCCTTCTCCTTCTGTCTCATCTGAAAATGATCCAGACACAGGGTGATATCTCTATAGAATATAGAAAGCAAGTTCTTTAGAAGAAAAACTAAGCTGACGGCTGAACTAGGAAGCATCTCCCATTAGTGTGTTTTAAGGACGCACCTTGTTTTTAGAGTTTTAAATTGTTTTTAATTTAATAAATTGTTTTTAAATGTTGTTTTAAATTGTTTGTAGCACTGTGACCCACCTTTGGGTAAAAAACCACCACCCTAATCATTACCAAAATCATCATAATTTTTCTTAACTATCTTCAACAAAGGAGGAAGACAGACAGACAGCTGTAAAATTGACTCCACCTGACCTTGGAAAACAAAACTTGCAATACAGAAACTCAGCCCAAGTAGGTTCAGTGCTCAAAAAGACTTCTACCTTCTTTCTTTCTAGTTCTCAAACAAAGACAAGCTTTGGCCTACAGCAGTCTAAACTAGGTAGCAGATCATTCTGCAATGGAGGCAAGAAAAATAGTAGATATATGGAGAAAATGGGAGATGCCTCCTCAGCCAGAAGACAACTTTTCCCCTTCTGCATCCCAGTGTACAATGACAAGCTCATCTACTTACTGGACTCCTAGATGGCAACATGTAGGGAGGATATTTATATTTTTTTATCCAAACAAGGGGGACACTTTACAATCGAAAATATTTTTCACATACCTGCTTGGAGGCTTCCTGCTCTTGACTTTATTTTTTGGCTCATAGTCAGATTCGCTCTCTTCACAACTACTTTTATCTCTGCTTTCTTCCAAATCAGAATCTGAAGCAGTCCCAGAGACAGATCCTGACCCAGACATTTGCCAGTCTTCACTACATAAATTAAAATTACAAAAAGAACATTTATATACCTAAATATAGATCAATAGAAGTAAGAATAATCTTACAAAATCAAGTTTTTAGTATAAAATTTTAAAGGGAGTGTGCCACTATCCTGACACATTTTGAAAACAGCAATGTTGAACAAGTGAAATTAGCAGAAAATTTAATGTAGATGGAAGGTGTTACAGGAAATGGGTTAAATATTTAACTTTACTTGACTAAAATGAGCAGTTAATGATTTACAAGAATTTGTGAATATTTCAGTAAGTAGTTATTTGCCACTTTCTTTAAAAATTCTATCTCTACAGCTTTCACACAATAGGAGAACTATCTGGGATAATTCCAGATTCATTAAAATGAACTGCTAACTATACAGATTTTCCACATTATTGAATTTTTCTCCCTGCCATCAATACTCAAACCTTCATATATTAAATAAATGAAGCAATGTGTAAATTCTAGGAAAAACTTTTAAATGAAGCAAGTCTCAGTGAAGCAAGGGGCTACTTAAAAAAACCCAAATATGAATTGAATATATGAACCTTAAACTTAATGAGACCTGCTGTGGTCCACAAATGTTAGCAGCACTGGTCATGATCCAAATTCTCCCTCAACCCTGATGAGCCTCAGCCTTCCTTCTAAGTCTGTAGCTGGAGGTAGGGGATCATCCTTACAGTTGTACTGCTTTCTGAATGCACTATGAGCCCCTTAGAAGTAAAGCACAACTTTGGATAATCCAAAGTTTAAGCTCAGTAGAAAGGACAGTGGGAGAAGGGGCAGGGGCAAATTCCAAATTCAAGAGGATGGTTGGAACTCCTTCAACATCAGATGCACTTCTGAAAGCTTCAAAAGTGCAGTGGGACTGCAGATATGACTACTCTCTCTCCCTTCAGTATCAAGCTCAGGAGGGAAGGGGCATGGAGTTGTCCTGACCTAGTAACATGCTTTGGAGGCATTATATGAGTATATATAAAACAGTGTGATGTCAGAGACCTGATCTGCCTCAGTAAGAGAATGACGGGTTGATAGAAAGCAAACATTTTGATTAGCCAACTGCACAGAAAACATTCACCAGATTATGCTTAGGGGGCTTTGATCTCTTGAAAAGAAATATGTTCTGGTCAATTAAACTCCTAATACTGTTGCAGTTGTCTGTTTCTGAAATGAGAATGTTTCCATGCAAAGATCTTAAATATGCAAATCCTGACATGTCACTATATGGATAGCCATACAAATATACAGATAAGCAAGTAGTTTATTCACTGGATACTAAGCAACCACTGAGATAAAATAACATTGATTACGTCATGTGCTCTACTTATCAGATAAATTTAAAACACTACATCAAGCTATGTAATACTTAATTTCCTACTCTTTATGTTTCTTCCTCTTGATTTCACTGGATGAGTCATCGGCAGAATCTTCACTACTTGATGAGTCCTGCATAGAAAAATAAAATATAAGTTCCATAAGGATGTAAATAAACAGTCATTCTCTTAACACTGCTATTCCACTTCAACACCGAAGTTGCAGGTAATTTTGCAGGTAAGATGAGGAAGGATGGCACATTAAGTTTGGATGGCAAGGGACATTTGAAATGTTGATCCTCAGTCCAGCTACTGGTTGCCTCATTAAAGCTGCTTGTCAAATTAGCCCCTGAATTGGTCCTCCAGCCCATTTGAACTTGACACGTTTTTTCTTTTACAAGGGAATTCAAATACATATATTATAATCTTGTGAATACTGAAAGCAAGTATGATGTACAGTCTTAAAGATACTGTGCTGGCCCCAAGAAAGGTAACAGTTGGCATCTACAGTGGTATACAAGTCAATGATTTGAAGGGTAACTTTACTTAAAGGATACTTTGACTCCGATTTCTCTTTTAAAATACTGGCATTGGCTAGTAAAGATCTGTGTTTACATTTAAATTTAAAATAGTAGCTAACTATTCACCTCTTCTGAGCCACTGTTTGAGGATGCTGCTTTTGACTGCTGCTGCTGTTTCCTGAGCATTGCTGATCTCTGTACAGCCAGAATACTTGGGTTTGATTTCCAAAACTAAAGCAGAATTCAAATAAAAACATTATGTAGTCACATAAAACACAAGCAATAAAATACATCCTTCAGTAAAGTCCACAAACTTTACAATAACAGGCAGATCCAAAATACAAGAGAAGTTTTCTTAATCAGTGTTCAGAAGCCTTACCTTAAGAAACAAATGAACACAATTGAAATATATCTACATTTCCTCCACTGACAACATAGAAATAATAAATTAATTTCAAACTGCAACATCATCAACTGGCACTTGTAAATAGCCCTTTTAAACACTGTCTCACCAGGCATGCTATATTGGAGGGTCTATTGTGAGCTTGATTCCATTGTTTGGTTGCAGGCACATCTAATATGGGCTTTAAAATATCCGCTCATCTGGGACGGGGAGGTATCATTTGTTGCATGGAACGGTCGCAGCTGTTCCATGGAGACCCTCTGAGACAGCCAAACTTAAAAGAGACTTTTACTTAAGGGTTGCCAGAAACATCCAATGTATTCACTGCTGCATGAACTGAGTTCCACATGTGGTACTTCTCTTTCCTCTTGAATCCTTGCACCCACCAGACCTGCTCTGGAGGGTGTTCCAATCCTCTGGAGCAGATTTTGAGGGTTTATGGAAGAGGAGGGGGAAGTTGTGCAAGTGGAAGTCTGTTACACAAGTGGCAGCAGTGGATACAACACACATTGCTAAATAACCCAGACAGTGTTGTCAACACTGGGTATTTCTTAGAAAGGTGAAAGTTTGGCACTGCTGCCATCTGATATTTTTATCAGCATTTCCAATGTTTCATATTACTAAAGTATTTTCTAATTTACACTATTTATGCAGATGCTCACTTAATACAACAACCATTTAAATAGAGTCTCTCATATGTGGAGAGAGAGTCCACCTTACCTCAGCTCCATCAACCTTTGGAGGTTTAGCTTGGACTTTCTTTTCCTTAGATGTATCAGACTCAGATTCTGATTGACTGCCAGACTCTGAACCAGAGTCTGAATCGCTGCTTCCCGATTGGCTGCTACTTCCATTGCTACTGCTTCCAGAACTTGAACCAGATCCAGAACCTGATGCTGAACCAGAATCATCATCTGACTGGCTGCAATTTTAAGTTAAAAGTAAATATTATAAGAAGGTTGAAGAACAGATTCAGGTGTGCAGTCCTCATTTAAAAGCCCCTTAGTGTTAGCCTTAGATAGCAAATGTTGCTGCTTCAGCTGATTATCAGTCTTTGCAGTAATGCCTGCATCTGCAAGTTGGAGTTCTCCCAATAAATCTCTCAAAAGGAGTGTCAATGAATTAAGGAGCCTTGAATATGCTTTTTTTTTTGAACCCACATACTTGGAACATAGGATAAAGTACAGAATGGAATGACCTCAGACATCTAGTTGCTAGGTAACTGAACACTGCATGCTGGACACAGGAATGTTAATGTTTCCCCATCCAGATAACAATTGCTCAAATATTAATAACACCCTATCAAGACCTTGCCACATGCTTTAGAGCTATGGACATGCAGTTGCATGCTTTTGCTTACATTTGCACACAAGCAGCTTCCTCCAACAGACAGACAAAAATGTGTTTTAAACTTCAGACTCATATATTTAGAATGTAGTTTTTCTAATGGTTTGTGTTGTGGAAGCTTATATTTTTTTAATATTTCAAACGGAGAGATACACACAGATCTGTGACTGGTTTGAGGCTGACATTAAGGAAATGGAGCCTGTTATTGCTTGCAAAGTGAGAGCTCTTATGACCTACAAGTGTGCATCCTGCGAGAAGATGCACTAAGACAGGCAGGGAGTGATGCCCAGTGGATTGCCAGACAATGTGCCAATGACTACTGTCAGAGCATTCAACTTGCTGCTGTCAGTGGCAACACTTGCAAAATGTACGCAGGCATGAAGAAAGCCTTGTACAAACAGTCAGGAAAACTGGATCACTGAAAAGCTAGTTGGGAGAGATCATCACAAGCAGATGAAGCAATGGGCAGAGTACCATCAAGAACTGTACTCATGAGAAAATGGCCACTGACACAGCAGTTGACAGTGTCCACACTCTGCCTGTCTTGAAAGAGCTGGATGTTCCTCCCTTCCTGAGCAGAAGAGCGCTATAAACTTGCAGGAATGCAGGAATTTGAAAGAGAAATAACAAACTTCTAGTACTCCACTCTGGCTCAGCATCATTAAGTAATTTTCTGACTTGGTCCTGTTTCCATTTATACTATTTTTAATGGGAAAAGTAGTGACAATAGCTATTGGTCCTATGGCTCTGAATACCTGTTGGTGGTGAACATTAAAGGGTGAAGGCCATTGTTGTCAAGGGACATCTAGTATGCCACTGTGGAAAATCGGATGGTGGCCTATTTTCAGCAGCTGCTCTCTTTACGTTATTATAAATATTATCACACCTACACATCCAATGGAAATGAGGTGTCCTCCAAATGGTCATTTGAATAAAGTAGGAGCACTCTCTCTCTCTCTCTCTATATATATATAATCACCACAGCTTGCATTAGTAATGTTTATAGGTATCAGGTGGTATGCAGAGTACTTGAGATAAGAGCATTCCAGTTATGATTTTCAATGATTTCCAAATACTAAATTGATTAACATTGAGTCTTGGAAACAATGATTTTCTTCAGGTCAAGGAGGGGGCTATTCTACTGATAAGCTCCCTAGGTCCGTTGATACAAAGGTTTTATTTTATGTGGTTTTTAAGCTTTCACATCTGTAGCAGAATAATCTCTTCATTACTATTTGCTACAGGGTGGATTTGATTTAAATCAAATTGATTTAAATCATGATTTAAATCACGATTTAAATCACTAGTCAGTAAGGCTTGATTTAAATCACTAGTCAGTAAGACTTGATTTAAAAATTTTTTTTACAGAAAGACTCATTCTTGCTGGTATAATCTTAATATTTACAACCATATGAAGGTTTCATTTTTGGAATAATAAATTTTCAGAGTGGTTTTTACAGTTATATCAAAAATTACTGATTTGGTTATACTACTAGAAATACATAGACAGATAATTATGAAATTATGGTGAGGTTTAATAAGTTAACTGTTTATATTTGGACAACTTTTCTGCTGCACTTTATTGGAAGGAGAAAAATAATCATTTCCTTAATAACAATTTAAACAATTTATTTAACTAAAACAATAACATGATAGCATATGTATCCATGTTACTTAACTGATGTGGTTAAACATTTTTAAAAAAAAACTTAGACTGAGTTTTAGCACACTTGATAAACTTAAAACAAATCCTTATTTCCTGATGAATAGCCTTTGGACTACAATGTAACTTAAATAGAAGACTATATTTAGAAAGATTTTTCCTCCAAAAGCATTTTATTTTAAAAATCCAATTTAAATCAAAAAAATCCGATTTAAATAAAAAAAATCCAATTTAAATCAAAAAAATCCGATTTTTTTAAAAAAATCATTGATTTTTATCCACCCTGATTTGCTACATCTCAACTTCTATTATTTCAATATTTTTTTCTAACTAGATGGATGTGATTTCCCTACTAAAACTTGATGTTAGTGATATACCATTTCTATATTGGCTAGGATCCATTATTATTACGGTAATCTGTTTCCAAGCTAGCTAAGGTGTTGATTTAATCAATTTGACGATACTACACAAGTGCCTCCAAATTGAAGTATCCTTTTCCCCTCCCCCATTGCATTTCATTATCAGCTTTCAGTTTCCTGTTCACCTACTAATCAGTTAATAAAAAAGCAATTATGTAAGTATCAGTTAAATTTGTAAGTGTTTCAGACAAACTAATTAGACATCATTGTGTTCATATTTGAGTATAAGATTGCATTCAGATGATCACATCTTGGCTTAATAACAAAAAAAAAACCACATAGACAATTTGTTCCTTCCTTCTCACAGGTTGGGAAATAAGCCAGGAATTCTCAGGATCAGTTTTACTACTGAACTGGAAAACTATGGCTTCTAAAAAAGTCAAGATATAAAGTCACAGTTTAAAGTTAGTTTCATAACATGGCTTATTTGGAAGCCATTAACCTGTTGTGCCCAGTTTGGATATAGTGAGAAACTATAGTTAACTGAAACTTCCTGGCTTTTCATTTGCTCATACCACATGAAATAGCTGCATGGGGAGGAACACGTCTCATTCATATATCCTTGCTACCGTGTTTCTCATAATATAAGACATGCCTAAAATATAAGGCATAGAAGGATTATAACGGGGTCGCAAAATATAAGGCATACCCCGAAAATAAGACGTACCGGGTACTGGTAGTGATATCGGGTACCTGGTGAGGTGCAGCCCCTCCTAAACACCCAGCAGCGCGCACCACGTGGGGCCCCAATCCAGCTCCCGCCAGCTCTCTCCCCCAGCACAGCCAGCAGCAGCGGGCACCGCTTGGATCCGATCCAGCGGGACCCAGCCGCAGCGCGCCAGTGGATCCCCGATCCACCGGGAGGCAGCAGCAGCGCGCTGAGTGAAGCCCTGAGTGGCCAGGACCCGGACCCAGCCGCAGCCGCTGGAAGCCGCTAGCGGCTAGAGGAAGTAGTAGCTTCCTCGCTAGCTCCTCCACCAAACCCTGCGCAGCCCGCAGATCCCAAAAGCAGGCTTCTGCTGCTGCTCGCAAGAGCAGTGATCGGAGGCGGCGGGGGGGGGGGGGGACAAGCGGGAGAGGCGGCGGCAACAACAGCAGCAGCAGCAGCAGCCCCTCCAAGCCCTCCTCCTCCTCGCCACCCCTAGCCTCGCCTTCGCCCTCTCCGCCCTAAGGGGCCCTCACGCAGCCCTCGCCCTCCAGCGTCCTCCTCCTCCTGGCCGCTGCCACCTCAAGTTAGGCACGCAGGAGGGAGAGCCGGCAGACGGACGGCACCTCCTCAATCCTGCACACTTCACCTCAGGGCGTTTCCCGCCCTCGCAGGGAGAGAGGCTTCCCCCTCCCTCAGTCGGGTGTGTAAGGGCTGTCTCCTCCCCCCCCACCTCTCCGTTTCATTCGGCTCCTTCATTGCTCTCCTGCTGCAATCCAAACCTGATTGTGGCTTCTCTCTCTCTCTCTCTCTCTCTCTCTCTCTCTCTCTCTCTCTCTCTCTCCCTCCCTCCCTCCCTCCCTCCCTCCCTCATCAACTTTCCCCATGCTTTCCTCTCTTTCTTTTCGTGTCTTCTTCGGCCATGGACTATTGTTATTTTCTTCCCCTATCCGTGCACTGCAATTCTCTCCACCACCACCCTCCTCTCCCCAAATTCCTTTTAGGATTTTCAGTTTTCTCCTCACTGGTTCTTCCTTTTCTTTTCTCCCCCCATCCTCATTGCATCCTTTTTCTCTCTGCCCTCCTTTGCTGCACACACAAGCCTGCTTTTACAAGCCTCGGTGGGGGGGGGGGGAGATGTTGCACAGAGCAGGTGGCAGCAAAGTGAAGCATCTCCATTGTCCCCCGTCGTCCTTGCAAAAGCCTTCCTTCCTTCTCCCTCTTTCTTTCACTCTCTCTCTCTCTCTCTCTCTCTCCCCCTTCCTTCCTTCTCCCTCTTTCTTTTTCTCTCTCACCCCTTCCTTCTCTCTCTCACCTTCTGTCTTCCCTCCCTCCTTCACTCTCTCTCTTCCCTCCCTCCTTCACTCTCTCTTCCTCCCTCTCTCTCTCTCTCTCTCTCTCTCTCTCTCTCCTTCCTTCCTTGTCTCTCTCTCTCTCTCTCATCCCTTCCTTCCTTCTCCCTCTATCTTTATTTCACTCTCTCTCACCCGCCAACCCAGTTCGCCAAAGCAGGCTTGTTTTTGCGATCTTGGCAGGGAAGAACCAGCAGCACCCCTCTGCTGCCCCTCCCAGCCTTTTAGAGGAGGAAAACCAGAAAAAATTTTTTTTTCTTGTTTTCCTCCTCTAAAAACAAGGTGCGCCCTATGGAGCATCCTATGGAGCGAAAAATATGGTAATTATAATGGAATATATGTAGATTGCTGTACCACACATAATAAAAATAAGACATCCCCCGAAAATAAGCCATACTGTGTTTTTTGGAGGATAAAAAGATTATAAGACGGTGTCTTATTTTAGGAGAAACACGGTATATTTACTTCATACACTATCAGAAACAGTATTTTAAATTAGCCAAGAATGGACTTTGTTGGTGCAAGCATAATATCCAATCCTTAACTTTAATATGAAAATTCACGAGCTCCTCAATTGTCTCTAAAGCATTATGTGCAATTTTGGTTCAAGTTTGTTCTGCTATTTTCAATAGCTAATATTCAGTCAGTGCTCCCAGTACTGGTGTGTCAGAAGTGGTTAACCACTCACTGAAAAAGAGACAATGTGATTTTTGCCAATTCCCCTCCCTAAGTAGCTCCTAATACCACCCTCAACATCAACTCATGGTTCAGAACATTTTTTGGGGGTGCTGCTACTGCTAGGATGTTGGGAAGTGGAACAAAAATGGCCTCCCATTTTCCTTGAATGCACATATCCTACTGGATCAAAAGTCCTGGTACATATACAAGGGCAGCAACTGGATATTACACAAAGCCCCAATACAAATATGGCAATTTATCAAAGTTCTGCATTACAAGAATGAGCAATGGTAAGTCTTAGGTTTGTTTACTTCCTTTGTGAATGTGGTATATTAAAGCTTTCACTTTTAATTTTGAATACATGAGTTTTCTGTGATATCCAAAATCAGGAAACTGGCTTATTCCAATTGTTAGTTCAAACAAACCCAAATCTGAACTCACAGAATCTGAACAAGTGTAATTTAACATGCAATCTTTCAATTTCCTCCCCTTGCAAATGGAAAAGGGAGGATATGTGAGGCCAAGATTTGCTGCATATTGTTATTATCTTTTTTTTTAAACACACAGCTTGATCAGAAAATAGGCTTTTGAAAATAAAAACATTTTAAAGTAACCTTGTCTCAAATCAATACGAAGTCCAACTAATGGTACCATTTCAGAAAATAGTAGGATCTACAATGTTACAATACATTTCAGTGCCACACTGAAAGCAAAGAGCTAATGATTTCACATACTAACAGCTGCACCAACAAAATTAAGTCTCAATAACCTCAAGTTAAAAAACCTTTTGTTCATAAAAGCAGAACAGCTAAATAATAATAATAATAATAATAATAATAATAATAATTTTATTTCTATACCGCCCTATACCTGAAGGTCTCAGGGTGATTCACATAAAGGATCACATACATAAAATCAAAATACAAACAACCTAAATAAAAAAACCCTAAAAAGAGCCAGCATTTTAAAATCAGGTCTGGCAAAGGCCTGGTTAAAAAGGAATGTTTTTGCCTGGCGCCTAAAGGTGTATAGTGAAGGCGCCAGGCGAACTTCCCTGGGGAGAGCATTCTACAGATGGGGAGCCACTGCAGAGAAGGCCCATTCTTGTGTTGCTACCCTCCTAACCTCTCAAGGAGGAGGCACACGAAGAAGGGCCACAGAAGATTATCTCCGGGACTGGGTAGGTTCATATGGAAAGAAGTGGTCCTTGAGGTATTGTGGTCCTGAGCCGTTTAAGGCTTTATAGGTCAAAACCAGCACTTTGAATTGGGCCTGGAAACTAACTTGTAGCCAGTGCAGTTGGACCAGGATCAAATGCACATTAAATAAGTAAACCAACAGTGTCTACTTAATATTTTCAGTCTAAAAATTATGCTATGTTAACCTTTTAAGTTCAAAATAGAACTTTTGTTTTATGTTCAAAACTATTTCCTGTACGTGTACTGGCACTTTTCAATAATCCTTATTACAGGATTTACATTTATCCAATTTTCACAAGTTAAGAAGTTTTACCTCCCACAATATGACCTCTGTGACCCGATTTGACTCCTAAAGACCTTAAACTGACCTTTGAAGCCTAGCTTTATTGTTTTGCCTTGCAAAGAATTGAAGTACTACCAAACTAATAAAGCCTGTTCAATGTATTAGTTGAAAAAAGTACTCAGTGCTTCCCAGGCTCCTCTGAAAATCAAATTGGTTGAATTCAAAGTAGTTTTGTATCTACAGATGTCACAGCTCATTTGGATCATAGCAGTGTTGAGGCAAAAGGACAGTGTACCAATAGGGAAAAAAACCTGATTTATAATTTATAAATTAAGTTATAATTAAAACTGGTCTCAGACACAAGAACTAGAGACAGTAGGCTGCAATCTGTTGATTCCAGGGGAGATTGAGAATCTAGAATCAGTTTTGAGAATATGCGCCATGACACATAAAACAGGCTCTACCCCAACAAACTATTTGTTGGATAGGACACATTTACTTATTACTAGGGCTGTCAACCAATCATGAAATTCTATTCTTTTAAATATATTTTTACAATATGCTACTTTGATTAATCAAATGATTAGATCATTTACTAAACAATAAATTGAGATATCAAATGCTAAACCCAGATTTGACAATTTTTCATTATTTTAATTAAGCATACTTCTAAGGATCAGCGTGGCAAACCCAGCAGGGAAAAGGTAGTATCATCATGCTAATTGCTAATAATAATCACACACACATTTAGAGTGTTTCAAATACATACATATCAGACTATTCAAAAAGAAAAGAAAACCCCGTAAGGTAGGTTGTTGTTATTGCCCTGCTTTCAAAAATGAGGATTAAGACAGAGGGACCATCTTATGAATTCATGACAGAAGAGACATTCAGATGGGAACATGTATTTTAATGCAGTAAAAGCAAGAGTCAGAACCAGCAGCGGAGCATGCTTTAATAGTGCCCGGGGCACACATGCGCCAGGGGGATGGGTGCAGGAGGCGAAAGGAGCTCATTGCGCACCAGCCCAGCCCTCGCTGCCACTGGAGCAACACCAGCCCTGAGCAATTTTGCGAGGCTGGAATGATCCCAGCCTCACAAAGCAGTGCAGGGCTGGCTTGGGGAGGGCAGTGTGAGCAGCAGCACCCCTCCCCTTAAAAAATGCACCCAAGTCAATCACTCCAGCAGCCCTCCCCCAAGCTATGCCCCTGGTCAGAACCTATTTCCCCTCCCTCATCCCTGAGTACATGCATCCTACATTCCTTTTCTCCTACAGCCATATACCTCATGTGTTGCTTGTTTCCCCACCACTCCACAGACACTGTTCCAGCCTCCCCCTATCTCAATCCCTCAGCCTCCTGGCCTCTGTCTGTTAACTAGCCCTAGCCCACCTCTCTCCATGCCATCTTTCCTCCTGTCTTACACAGCTATACTGGTAGTTAATCCTTGGGTATCTAATACACATTCTCAGTAGAATACAAATAGCTGTAAGAATACGAAAGTATGGGACTGAAGTGGTAGTGGCTGGCAATGTCACAAAGCCTTCTCAGGCTGCCTTAAAGTGATTTAACTCAATGTAGTTCCCTGGGGGAAATAGACATTTTGGGAGGGTTTTGAAGGGGCACTTCCACAGCTGAGAAGTCAGATGCCAGAAAGACACTCTATTGCATTCCACAACTTTCTCACCAAAACTTTCCCACGAATGCAAGCAAAGCTGTTAAGAACAGCAAGTAGACAGGCAGACTTGATTATTCAGACATATACGGTAGAGCATCTTTATAAAAGATAAGAATGGCTTGATTACAAATTTATCTTGTTTCATATTAGTCTACCAATGAGCATGACCTGGGAATCTCTTTTATATTCCACTAATATGGAAAATATATGAATAATTCCACCAAATACACTTATAGAAAAGCATACTCAAACTATCAAAATTCTTAAAACAGAATCTGGCAACTTTATCTGCACCTCAGGTTTTATCCATATAAGCACAATTATACTGCTTCTCAAGCACTACTTCCAAGTCTCCAATATATGTCCAGATGTATTATGAGAAACGACAAACTACCAATCTGCAGTCTGCAGGAGATGAAGGCTGGGATGGAAAGCAGGAGCAATTCTGGGTAGCATCTGCTCCACATTCCACCAGGCTGCAGAAACAGGCAATGCCAAACCTCACTAGTAACTGCAGGCTGCTTCCACAACTAGTGCTGTTGAGGATCACCTACCTACAAATCAAGGAACCATCTTTGTGACACAGCTGCCTGTGCTATAATAGCTATGGCTCAAATGACAGCTGCCCTTCAGTTTCCATACTACAATAAAAATGGAGGGTCGCATTATTTTGGTACCGTAACATTACCAAATACAGAATATTCATGGGAGTGTTAGGACAAAGGGAAACCTTGTAATTTTAATCTACAAGAACCATGAAAATAATTTGGCTGTTCCTCACATTTTAAGTTCAGAGCGGTAGTAGGCTCGAGAGAGAAAACAAACTACTTCTTCCATACAACACAATTTATAGAATGCACTGCTGAAATTTGGTGTGGTGTGCACTACCTGAGATGGCTTTAAAGGAGGATTTGATAGTCATGAAGTACAGGAATAAGCAGCAATTGGCATCGTGTTCTCACAGCAAGGTATGAGCATGATAGCATTCTTCTCACTTGCGTTCCCCAGCAACTGGTATTCAGAGGTATGCCATCAATATACGCTAAGCAGTGCATGCAGGTTCAGAGGCGCAATGATACTGAACAGCAGTTACTGGGTTGTGGGGAGAGGACTATTCCTTTCGTGTCCTACTGGTGGGTTTTCCAGAAGCATTCACTACATATAGCCACACTGTGATCAGGATGCTGGATTAGAGCAGGGCTCCTCTTACATTCTCTAAAGCTTCCAATTTATAAACATGTAGTGTTTTCAACATACATGAACAAACAAACCTATCCATTTGTTTTTTGGAATCCCTTTAAAGAACAAAAAGAGACACATTAAGTGGCCTTCAAAGACAGGACTTCTTATCAGAGGACAGTCCAATTTTACAGCTAGCTACTCAACTAGGGAGTGTTCTGATATCTAGCTTGTGAGAACCACTGCTCAAGACACCCTACAGCACATAAGATATGACCATACAAGGAAAACTACATGATATATACAATTCAATTCACTATAGTACAATTCAGTGCAATTCTCTCTCTCTCTCTCTATATAGATATATATTCATAAGTCCCATTCAACAGTGTTTACTTGCAAATAAGACTGCATAGGATCCTTTATCTGCAAGGCTGGGTAACATACAAGTGTATATAAGAATTCTGCTGGACTGGGTGAAAGGCCTGTCCTCAGTGGCCAACCAAATGCCTATGGGAAGCTCACAAGCAGAATTTGAATACAACAGCAGCCTCCCCACCTGTGATTTCCAGTATTCAAATGTATACTGCCTGCAACAGTGGAGACTGAACATAACCCTCACTGGTACAAGTCCCAGGATACTATGTGCTACTTCAAATGGGTTTACTCTGAAATAAGGTTCAAAGCCTAAAATGGTACAGAATTGGATTAAGTTTATTTAACCAGGTAAGTATGGAATGCAGAAATTAGCTACTCCAGTTCTAGCACTCTAGATGAAACCATTCCTTGATTCCATGCAAATATGGAGGTGGTACTCCCTCCTCTCACCCCTAATCATAAACACAACACAAGGAGGACATGAAATACCACTGAGACAGAAAGTGAGAAACGCAAGTGAGGAACATGATGCTGGAGCAGGAATCTGTCTAAGATATGGTCACAAAATGTATCCTATGGAGATCACTTAGTCCTGTGTAATCAGATACATATGACGGGCTGGGGTAAGCACCCTATCTAAACCATTACGTATACTGTTGTTGCAAAGACATGCATATTTGAGTGTTAGTTAACCATATTCCATTACTGCCTAAGGCACACCATTAGTGGATTCACTAGAGTTGGGTCCTGGTGCACACTCTGATTTCTAAGTAAATTCCATTAGTTTCCAGAGTCCTTATTTGAAATAAGAGTGCTTGGTCCGATACTTCAAAATAAACAATTTAATTATGGTAAAGACTTCGCTTTCACAAAAATGTAAGGAAAATGTAAGATTTACCAGAGACAAATCTTTCAGTACATACCTTGATTCTCCACTACTGTTCTTTGCACTTTCTTCATCACTGTGCCCATTCATTGTAAATATTCACCAAAATAGAAATATAAATAAAGTTCTTCCAGTTTGGAAGCTGGATATGAAATGTCCACTTAAGAGAGTCGTCTTCCTCGCTCTTCAGATATTTCACATGTAACTTCAGCGGTTAATTGTTTTCCCCAAGTTACCCTAAAAAATGAACACACAAATAATAAAGATGTGAAATGTTTACAAATCTGTAATCTATTTGAGGATACTGCAGTAAACTAGCTGGATATGTGCAACTCATCAGATTCTTGAATTATTTGTTACATTTATAACCCTGCATTCCCATCCCCCATCCATTTTCTAATTACACCAAACCCATGAGATAGTGACTGGCCCAATGTTGCTTTGTGGCTGAGTGGGGATTTGAACCTGAGTCTCTCCAGTCCTAGTTTGACAGTGAACACTCATAATGGATTCTCTCAGTGATCTTTACCCTGTAAGTTCATACAGCAGGGTCAGTATTATTCTTCAGAGGCTAAGTAACTTCATACATTGGAAAACCCAATTTGATCCTTTCTGAAGCATTTTGACATTGATCTAATTAGCAGTGCCATTAGTGGCAGTGCCAAGGGAAAGCAAAGGAGTAGTGCTGGTGCAGGCTGGAACTTTTTTCTTCTGAAAGTAAAGCTGCAACCCTAAACCAACTCACTAGAGCATGTCTTATTATAACAATTCATCTGACTTCTGAGTAAACATACATAGGACTGTGTTGTAAGCAACATGCATACATGAACCATTTTATAAATTTGCAGCACCAGTAAAATGCAGCTTGCTCACTCCCCTTAAGATCACAGTCTCCTGTCTGCTTAACTTGAGAACTGAAACTGCAAGTAAACATATGTAAGACTGATTTATAACAAAATTGTTTTCCTGACCCACAGCGAATGTACAAATCACAGATCCCAATTATGATTTCTATGGCATTGCCCTTTTCAAAATCCTATACTAAGGCCAGCTCTGTTAAGTAACTGGGATTACTCTTGTGCTGCTAATTCTTATTGCCACCAGCACAAGAGTAATTTCTAGCTACTAGAAAGTCACCGTCTTTTGGGCATCATACAAGCTAAATTGGAATATCACAGCAGCAAAGATCATCCACTTGGTCTCAATCAACCCAGACATATACATACATACATACGTACATACATATATATACTGTATATTTAAGGGAACCCAAGCAAAAGGCGGGGCCACTGATCAGAGCAGCAGGAAGGCACCGCACCGAGTCCCTGATAGCCAGCCTGTCAGCCAATGAGCAGCGGGCCTCGTGGATTTAGTGGGTGCCAAAACAAATGGGCTTTCTCCCCTCCCTCCGGTTCCCCCCTTATCGCGGCGGGTGTCTCCCGCTGCTCCTCGCGGGGCGCCTTTCCCACTATTACTGCCGCCGCCGCCGCTGCTTCTTTTTTAGGCCGGCCGCGGTCCTCCCGCCTTTCCCCTCCTCGCCCCGCTTGCGAAAGCCTCGCTGCGTCCTGCATAACCGCCTCTCCTCGGCCGCCTGGTAAACAAAGGGAGATGGCGGGGGGGGGGGGGGAAGAGAAGACAAGCAGCAGCAGCACCGCGGTCGGTGCCTCTATATGGGGGTGGAAGGCGGGGGCTGAGAGTGAGAAAGCGAAGGCGGTCGGACAAACGGACCGGCCTGAGGCGCAGTAGCTGAACAAAAGCGCCGTTTCTCCCCCTCAGCTGGCCCTGTGTCCACCCGCTTCCCACACAGAACCGAGCAAAACCCGCCTGCGCCGGGCCCTTTCCTTCCTTCCTTCCTCAGGCCGGAGCCTCGGCTCCCAACTCCCGTCTAGCCGGAGGCTGGCTGGCTCCCTCCTTCCTTTCCTCTCCGCCCTTCCATTGCCCCACCGCGGCCTACACAAGGCGCCCAGGCCGGGTATGGCGCGCCTCTCTCCGATCCCCACAGCCTGCCCTCCTCCTTCGCTCTCCCGTCGGGCCGCACTTACCACCAGGCCTGCCTGGGCCTCTCCTGAGGAGCCAGCGAGGTGCGAGGGGGGAGAGCGCTGCAGCCGGGCCTCGAGGAGGGAGGAAGGAAGGAGCGCTCCGGGGCCTGCCGGGATCTCTTCCCTCTCTTCTCTTCCTTCTGCCGCTTCTCTGGCCCTCCCTCTTGGCCTACCCGAAAAAGAAAAAAGAGGGAGGGAGGGAGGGAGAAGCAGCGCGAGCCCCCTCAGAAACAGAGAGAAGCGGTTTAATAGGGAAGATCGCGGCGGGAGGGAAGAGAACGGGTTAAAAAACCACCCCGCGAGCCCGAGGTTAGCGGGCGCGCGACGCCGTTGCTTTAAGTCCTCCCGGCCGCCGCCGCCATCACGCTGCCGCAGCCGCTCCGTACAACGTCCTCCTCCTCCTCCTCTTTCCTTCACCCCCCTCCCCTCCCCTCGTCCGATGGAAACCCCGGGCGTGATGTCAGCCCTGGGACAGAGCGGGAAGGGGAGGGAGGAGTCACACGGGCGAAGGGAAGCGGGGCGGCGCGGCTCGCGCAGGACGACGACGACGACGGCGGCCGCGAGGAGGCAGGAGGAGGGAGGGAGAAGGAGAAACGAGAAGAGGGCCGCGCCAGGCCTGCCGGGAGGGAAGAGAGGAGGGAGCCTGTGGCGCGCGTGGGGTGGTCACGAGGGGTCTGTGGGAATTGCGGCTCCGGGGCTCGTAGGGAGAGGAGGGCGCCGTCAGTGACTCCACTTTATAAACCCACTTCGCTTTTGCTTGCCCGCGTGTGTAAATACTCTTCTTCTTAGGAGCCGACTCCTAGGGGCCGAGGGGTCTTCACCCCACCAATCAATTTTTTTAAGGGGCTGAGCCCCTCCACCCCCAGTTGATGGGCATTGCCATTCAAATAGTGTCTGTGCAGCGCATCATGTGATCGATTGTGTGGGGCGGGGCTTACCTGGGAGGCCCCCCCCTCATTTTTTTATATTGAAGTTGGCACTGCTGCTTTTCTCTGCCTCCCAAAATTTACAATCTCTCAAATTAACTTTACCTCGATGAGGGGTTATGCAGACCTTGTTACGATGTTGGAGGCAAAGCTCTGTGAGGAAGAGGAGCAGAATATGTTGCTGTGTCTCTCTTCCCTTCCTCCTTCCCTTCCTCTCTTTTTGTTTGGGTTTCTACATTCATCATCCTTCCGGCAGGCAGAAATTCAGCAGGTGGGGAGGATTTCCTTTCAGGATTGTTGTTGGAATGTTTGCTGTTACAGTTTGAACTTTGTTTCCAATTGATCATTGTAATAGATTGCTTTGAAAACATTTTTGCACTTTTAAGTCCCCCAATCCGCCACACAACCTGTCTTTTTTTTTGCCTGATCTGCCCCGTATTTTGCCCAACCAAAAGTGGCAACCCTACTCGCTGTATTTACCACCGACTTCTTGGCTGCTTGAGAACTCAATAGTTGTGTCCTACTGCCTTGTAGTAGTTTCAGGCTGTAATTCTGAAGTCAGTGGCTGTTTTCTTCTGGAGTAAGCTTGCTTAGGGACAGGCTTCCGTGCTTGGTTGGTGAAAGCCCCCCTCCCGCCCCCCATCCATATGCCTTTAAAGTGTATGTGCTTTATAACTTTGAAAAGTAGTTGCTGCTTGTGGAAAGCTATATTGCCCCCCCCCTTTCCAGTTGGAAGGCTATGTGCACTGGTTTTCAAGGCGGGAAAACTGCTCAAGCTGTGTATTCCTCAGAGTAGCTCACAGGAGCATTATGTAAGACTGTGAACTGTGGGAGTTCACGGAAGCTGTGATTAATACTGGGACACAATTGGGAAATCCAAAATTTGGTTGGGAATATAGCCGCCTAGTGCCAGGTTTGTAAAACAGCTCAGTTCACAGTCACACTTCACATCTGGCAAATGCTTGTGGTAGGGAAGGCTGATTTCAAGTGAGATTTCAGAATCAGAATTCAAACTTAATTTCCTGCTCTTGATTATCAACTTTTCCCCCCTTCTGAGACAAACTTTCTGTAAAGCACATTAACAGTTTTCATCTCTCAGATCAAAACTGGGCTACGAAAGAGAACTCCACACCAGCAAAACATGTGTTCTGTCCAGCTTCTTCCGTGTTTCTTCCTACCTTGCGTTTTATGGCCATTGTCATCTCTAAAAGCACAGCTGTCATGAATATAGCTATGCTTCCAGCACATCTCCTGACATTTGGAAGATGAAGCAAATACATGGTCACCCCTCATCCAATAGAGATCAGTTGCTCTCTACAGCACATCCAGTCTTAAGGCATCTGTATGCTACCAACATTGTTTTAACTAAGATCAATTTGGTTTCTTGCAGTGAAATCTGAGCACTATAGGTTGTTCTTTTTTAAAGGTTTGGTTAGAATTCAGTTTTATAGATACAGTGGTACCCCGCAAGACGAATGCCTCTCAAGACGAAAAACTCGCTAGACGACAGAGTTTTTCATTTTTGAAGTCGCTCCGCATGACGAATTTCCCTATGGGCTTGCTTCGCAAGATGAAAACGTCTTGTGAGTTCCCAATGCATTCCTATGGGAAACCGCGCTTCAATGCATTTCTATGGGAAACAGCGCCATCTAGTGGTTCGCAGGACCGTGCTTCGCAAGACGAAAAAACTCGCAAGACGACAAGACTCGCAGAACGAATTAATTTCGTCTTGCGGGGCACCACTGTAGTAAAATTATGTTCAAGGCTGCTAGATTCCTGCCTGCTTCTCACACTTCAAAGACTCTAACTCCAAAATTCATTGGAAAGAATCTATGGCTGTTAAGTTTGTTTGTAGCATAGGTCTTAAGGCAGGAGTGGGTAACCTATGGCCCTCCAAATGTTGTTTGACTCCCATCAGCCCCAGCTAACATGGCCAATGGCCAGGGCTGAAGAAAACTTAGCTAAGATTTTTAAATTCAGGATCTCCAAAGAAGCATTTCAGGGATAAAAATGTCCAAATCCGAGGCTACTTTCAGTGGATGGATAACCGGGTGGTGGTGTGGGGAAAGGGTTTATATAGCATAGGTACTGGGGAAATTTTGGTTTAAACAAAGCTGGTAGAATGAGCTACAGTTAAACCACTGTGGAACTGGAAAACTGCCTCTTGATATCAGAAAGCTTGCAGCTCAGCTTTTAAATTCTTTTCTATTTGAAAGCCACCAGGAGCTTAGACTCATCTGGTTCAGGATGATCCTTCCATAAAGAATAATGGTGTAAGTCTTCCAGGTCATATAATTAACGATAGGGCAGAGCCTGACAATATGCAAGAAGTCATGACATGACATAGATGAAAAAGGGGAGAAATTCTGCCTATGGGAAGAACTGTGTAGCAGCAACATACCTGCTATGTTTTGCTTTTTTCTGAGGGAGGTAGATTTGGTAGGAGAATTGTATTGTCATGCCTTTGCCAAAGCTATGAGAATAATCTTGAAATGGTTCTTTATTCTCAATTACTGGGAAAGTGCACATTTGAATTCTTAGAAAGATCCACATCCTTTTGATATAGTAAACGCTTTGGAACACTTAATCATAGGATTCAGTCTAGGGTTGCATCCCCAGGGGTGCCCAAGATCTGGTGTAAGATATATGTGCTGTCAGACTGATTGGAAGCAGTAACCACAGTGTTAACAAATATGTAAGTGGAAGGCATAGCCACATTTCATTTCAAAGTAGAAAAATAAATAAATGAGGAAATTGGTTAAAAGGGAGTGTCAAGAGGGCCAATTCTCTTTAGGATGCATGGAAGTTGTTTAAAACCACAATAACAGAAGCTTGGCTAGCATGTATGCTACTGATTGAAAAGCTGCAAACAAATCCAAGAGCATGTCAATATGGTTTACAAGTAGAGTCAGGGAAGCTGTAATAGTTGAGAAGGCTTCCGTGGAGCAAGGAGGTCTTGTCCAAACAAGGAGAATGAAAAGAAGCAGTAATACTGGGAAAAAGAATTGCAGGTAACAATAAGTGGGAGGGGAAAGAAATTAATAAATATATGGTGAAAAAGATAAACAATAAACACTGCATTAAATACTGGTATATCAGAAGCAGGAAACACCTAGGTATTGGATTGTATGTGTCAACAGTTTGGGGACTACAGTTTTGCTTATGCCTAGCCATGTATCCTAGAACTCTGCTTACGATTGAACCTGTACTTGGAGCTGATGCTAAGATCGTGTGGTGATTTTATCAATAAAGCTTTTGTGATTTCCTGACCTGAGAATCACAAATCTTTCATCCATGGGTGAAATCATTTAGTTACATAGCAGGTAGATAGCCGTGTTGGTCTGTCATAGTCAAAACAAAATAAAAAAATTCCTTCCAGTAGCACCTTAGAGACCAACTAAGTTTGTTCTTGGTATGAGCTTTCGTGTACATGCACACTTCAGAAGTTACATAGGTTACATTTAGTTACATAGGTTCCTCACAACAACAGTAACAAAACTTTGAAAGGGACATGAAGCAACTGAACGATGAGCAGATAGTGACATGTATAAATGTTGCCATTTTCATTGCCAAAAAGGTATACTATTATGGTATATGTTGCACTAAGTGCCAGGAAAAAAGCAGCAGCACTGTCACAGAAAGCTAAGAAGTCATGGCATATTGTGAGAGAGGCACATAAAAAGCATTGAAAGTCTCCTTGCTTTCGTTGAACAGTCCATAATGAAGAATAAAGAAATTGTATATGGTGAACATACACAAAGTACAGTACATTGCTTTGTTATCTGAAATCTACCAAGGTAATTTTGAAGACACAGCAACTGTGCGGAAAGCAATCCATTAAAAGAGGTGCACATCAGAGTTGTCTGAAGGTGGAACAACTGGCAGTAAAAAAAATTTACTTTGTGTTGTTAGGGCGGGGAGCAGAGCTGCTATTTAATCTGAATGCCTCTACTTATGCTCTACTGCATTAGTTAATAAGAGAAATATTACAAAGTTACTATAAGTTCCAGTGCTATCTCATCCAAAGGAAATGACCCGATAGTTGCTGGCTGAGAGCAGCAGGGCTTAATTGAATGATGCAACTGGTGCTGGATCCACAGAAGATTTGCAGGATGTGGGGCATGTAGGAAAAATGCTTTGCTGTGCCAGTTCTCAGGCTGCTGCAGCAAGGAAGCCTGGATCAGGCCTGTTGCTGTCATGTGACACAGCAGGGCCAGCTCAGGATCTAGCAGATACTAAATGCTTTTTTAAATCCCCCCCCCAAAAAAACCCACAGGCATTCATTTTGGGAATGGTACAGATGGAAGTACCCAGCTGTCAGGGAAAAAAACATTTATGTATGCCACTACTGCAGCTCAGATCTTGTTTGCCCCAAAATGGGGGGGGGGGAGTGAGGGCCCCAATCTGGAGGATTGGCAATAAAAATGATAGAAGCTGTAGAGTTAGCAGGTCTAACAAGGAAGATAAGAGAGCAAGAAGATCCAGTATATAAAGAAGAGTGGGATTTTTTTTGGAGTATTTGGAAAATAACTAAACAAGTGATTAAGGTAAATTCAACTGTATAATATATAATGAAGAATAAAGGGAGAAATTGAACTAAATGGAAGAGGAAGAAGGGAAGTCATTTAATATTTCATTATAAAATAAATTAATGGTGGAAATGTATATTTGAATGTGAATGTGATTTTGGAAATTGTAAAAATGAAAATTATTTTAAAGGAAGGAAAGAGGATCTAGCAGGTTCTGTGACAACCCAGCCCTGAAACAATGTTCTTTGTGGTGTAATTTGAAAGACCATTTCTAAATGATAAAGAAGCAGTTTTGAATCTTAAGAAAAACTGCTTGTGGACATCTGAATTCACTTCTAAGTGTTCAGTTTTTTAGATTTGAGCTACCCATCCAGTTTGCAATATCAGAAAAAGCTGGCACACATGCTTGCCTCCACAGAGTCAGTCCAAAACTGGGCAATGGCATATCAGTCAATGGCATTAAGAGAAAAGCATGAAGGTCAGTCATCTGAAGTGAGAGGCTTTTAATTACTGATCTTGCAGCTGAAGAAAGGAATCAAAATAATACCAAATAAGTAAATGTGCAGATGAGGTGGAGGGAAGATTGACTCAGTCATCCAAACCATGTTATCTGAAATCATTATGACTATGATATAAACATCAGTTTGTTCTGTTTATTTAACTTGATCAATGCTGTTAAAACATACGTCAAACCCGCCAAAAGTTACTGTTTTATGGTTGTCGGGGTTGTTTTTTTGCTCAAGTATGTATTTCTTTATTTTGTAACAAAAACTACAACAGAACACAACATGTAAGTGGATGTTTTCTTGAAATAAGTAGTTCCAAAATGTTGCAAATAATAGCCCATTTTTCATCAAATTTGTTGTAGAGAATATATTATTTTGTTGGTAATGGAACTTTTCTGTGTTTGTTCTACAGCAGCCTTTCTTGATTATTATTTCAAATGATATCAATGAAATGACTGCAAGATCCTAAACTTGTACAATAATACCTTAAGGACTTGCCAGTGTTATTAATGTGGATTTAAATCTGCCAAGATGTAAATCAAAGCTAACTGGAGAAAGTCTTCTGCTGCCTCAGAATGGGATAGCAATACCAAGCAGAATGCATTTTTAATTGAAAAAAAGGAGATCCACATTCATACTAATAATCATTTTGATTCTCATTGTTGCTCTTTAAGATGCCAGAATAGCACCATCAAAGCACAAGAGGGCTTGGGAGGACACCAAAGTTTGCATGGTATAAAATACCTGTAGAATAAAACCTCTTAAGGGGAGAGCCCCAAAAGTAGCCTGGTGAGGACTGAGCATGCTCAGTGAGCTCAGAATTCTCACTTAAAATCATAGAGTTGGAAGGGAACACGAGGGTCATCTAGTCCAACCTCCTGCAATTGTGAGAGAAGCTGGAATGGAATGGAGCATCTAGAATCCTGCAACATTAGAACTCCAACAGCAATATTTGTCCCCCTTGATCATAAATCTTACACAACAAGTTCATTACATTTGGAAATGTGTCCTGAGAAAGTGTAGATGTGCCTCGTCCCACGCAACACCCTCAAGCTCTTCTAACCTTTTAATTACATGTTCAGGTTACAATTCTGAAATTAAACTTGAGCTCATAAATCGTAACAGTTAGATTCTAATTTTAAAGACTCCTAAGTAGTTTCATAATATTGGGGCTTGCGAGCTGTAAAAAACATATGAGAGGAACATAATTCTGTTTGTGGCTCAATAGTTCTGAGTCATTGCAGATCCTGACTCCCTCTAATGGAGAAATATGTGTAAGGATAGGCTGGAGATAGGAAAGAAGGAAATTGTCCCAAGTTAGTTGAAATATACCAAATATTGATGTATAAAATGCTTGCATGTGAGAGGTCACATGTCGAATTTCATAGCTATATGTGAAAGCAACACATTCCTACACAGAATAAGGAAACTGTTCATAAGACTACACTGCCAGAAACTTTAATTTTTATCTTTTTTTGAGTGCCACAAGGCGTGCAGGGATCAGGTGTAGTGAATAGAGGTCAGAACCGCTCTCCCAGAAAGCCTTGTGTAGAAAACCGTTGACAATGTTAAGCCTCATTTGCCAGCTGCTCTGACTTGCGTAAGTTGGTTTCCTTTTCTTACGATAAATATATATGAACGCAATATAGACAAAGCTGTGGGTGTGTGGAACTGAGTTTGAGTACAGAGGAATGATAAACAAGCTTAGGACAAGGTGCTTAGAATAGGTGCTCCCTGGTAATTATCCTACAAAAAGCCTAAATCCATGTGTCTGGAGTTCAGTAGTATCTGAAGCACTGCTCCAACAAAGGCCTTGGCTTAACAGAACAGAGGAGAAAGGCTTTTCTAGGCATTATCCAAAGCTCCTTTCTTATAAGATTCAAAAGCAAAGGCGGGCTTCTTGTAGTTTTACCTGTGCTGAATTGGCTCGGTTAGGTTCTGTGACATTGCCAGCTCAACATCCGGGAAAGAGTGGTTATGAAATTTGTTCTACTTCCTCATGTGAATTGCATAACTCTAGCTGCAAACTGAGTTTACAGCTGAGGTGATTTTGGGGGAACAGCCAGTATCAAGACTCCCTTCTTCATTCCATCGTCTGTTGAGAAGTCCTACTGTATGTTCCTAAGGCCATCTATTTGGTGAAGAGAAGCTTTCAGCCACTTGGCTGTAACTTGTCTTTCAACTCAAAGTCAGAAAGCACAGCGGTACCACTTTGCTGTTCCTACTTCTCAGTCCCTAACACTTCTTACACTTGATATGCTCTTTATGGAGCAGATAAATTCTGACTCAGGTTGCTAGATCTCAGTCAGGGGTGTACCTGTGAAGAAGGAGATTGGGGCAGTAGAACGTCTGTCCTTTTCATCCCCTAGGCATGGACCCTTGTCCCCACTTCCTGTTGTAGGCAGGGCTCTAATTTTGCCCTACAGCAAAATTTGATGTATGAGGAGACCGGGAGGCAATTCTGGTGGACAGAAGAGGCCATAGCTGCATACTTTCTCCCCTTTTCCAAAATATGTATCTCCATTAGTGGATTGGGCATTTTGTAATTTTAACAATAAATTCATCAGTTGTGTGTTTCTCCTCACCTGCCTCATGGAATCCCACATCTTAAGTGAGAAGAAAAGGCCAAGCATCCATCTTCCTAGGAGGCTAACAACAATAACTGGTTGCAATGACTTCTTCAAAGGCTAGTCCATTCTGAAGAGAATTGCTGACCTGAGGTGAATTCTACTCATTAATCCCCAGGAAGTTCCCCGTGTCTTGGTCATTAAGGTCTAATTGCTAGGTTAAGCTTAACTATATCAATATAATTGTGTGTCACTTGTGCTTTTTAAGTGAGAGGTTAATGGTCGTGCTCCACTAATTTAAGGCACATGGGATTTTGTTTTGCTCATAAGATGCAGATTAGCTGGCTAGAGCTCCACCAGAGGAATAATATTGCCGTAATGAGTCTGCACGTGGCCCCATGCTGACATTACAAGTCTCTTTGGGATGGCCTTGGGCAAAATACACACACAAGGGGTCATTTCAGAAGATGAGCAGGTGGAATAGACTGAGCAATTTACTCTTACTGGTAATGGTCGTTTGGGGAAGTGTGATTTTATTTTTGGTTCCCTTTTCCTTCCCTAGAGTTTTCTATGGCACTTAAAAAAAAAAAAAGTAATGGTAACAAATGATAAGTTAGTTGCTTATCCAGCAGCTGCCAATAGCCATCTCATTAAGCTCCAGCTTTGCAAGCAACTGCAACAGAGAACCTTATGTCCAGCATTGTTGGGCTTGGGCAGCTAAGTTTTCAGTTCATTGTGATAATGGCCAAAATTGAAGAGCATTTGGTAAATCATCTTTCTCAAGGCGTATTCTAATATGTGAATGGGTGATTCCAAGGGACAGTGAAAGGTTGCCCGGATAGCCCAGTTGGTTAGAGTGTGGTGCTGATAACACCAAGGTTGCATGCTCGATCCCTGTATGGGACAGCTGCATATTCCTGCATTACAGGGGGTTGGACTAAATTATCCTTCGGGTCCCTTCCAATGCTACAATTCTACGATTCTATAAGTGCTGGTAAAAAAATTTGCCTCTTCCCCCCTCCCTATTTGCTCCACCATCCTTCAACCCAAGTATATGAAGGTTCTATGCCACATGGATTAAACACCTGCTCTCTTCAAAGTTTCCTTTGCCACCCTTTTGTCCCCCAAGCTAGTTTTCCCCAGAGTTGACTGGATTATTTAAAAAAGAATAGTAATTGCGCATTGCTAATAATGATAATAATAATACTAATAATATGCACCAAATACATGGGTGAAAACTACTGATGGTGACAAATTTCAATATTTCAGAACTAGCCACATTTGAGTCCAAAATGCTGAATCCAGAATGCCCAAATTTATTTCAACATGTATACTCTTTTTTACATAACAGTTTTAAAGGCTTTGTAGGCCTGTAAACCCAGGGGTATTCACTGCCACAAGCATGGGAATTGTGGTTTCCAGTTCCACTCAGTTTCATAAATTGTGCTGGTAGGCACTGGAACTTATAATTCCCATGCATCTCCTTGACAAAGCCCTTGAGGATGAGCCATATGCAGCTTCTGCTTTCTCCAGCCACTAAGATTGCCAGCACATCCTCTTTTGCAAGAGCAAGTTTGCTTGGGGAAATGACAGATTGGCAGAGAAATCTGGAGACAAGCTCCTCTGGGCTTGTCTACCACCCCACCCCCCACCTGTAACGTTTCTTAGTGACTTAGCTCGTTTTTACTAAGTCTTTCCAGAAGTCTAAGTACAACGCAGCTTGCAAGAGAGGCATCTCATCTACCACTATGGGTGGCAGAACCTTTAACTTCAATTGACTGAGTCAGGTTAACATGGTAGAGGGATTCAGCAGGCAGGAGTATACTTGACTGCAAAGGCTTGGTATACAGAAGGAATGGGGAACCTAGTTCCTTCCAGATGTTGAACTTCCAACAATGGCCAGGGAGTTGTAGCCCAATAACATCTGGAGGATCTCAGGCTAGCCACCCCCTGGTATAGAGGATTATACAGATGGAAGAGGAGGAGGAGGTCTGAGAGCTACACATGGCGAGTAGCTGTGGAGAAAAGGAAGGAGCCACATTGGTTTGAAATAATCTGGCAAATATGTGGCCTCAGATCTCTAGCAAGGATTATTAAGCACCACAAGAATAGAATAGAATAGAATATATTTTATTGTCATTGTCCCCTTCGGGAACAACGAAATTACTTGGCTGCTCCATCTACCCAGATAGGGCACTCCATGCAAAACAAAAACAAAACAACTACAAAAACACTGATTAAAACCATACAGTATGATACAACATAACAGGTAAGATTAGATGACTTTCAAAGTCCAGGCTTCCCATTCAAGGCCGAGATCGCTCTGGAGAAGAAGCTGTTCCTAAGACGGCTTGTTCTTGTCGTCATCGTCCTGTATCTCCGTCCTGATGGCAAAAGCTCAAAGAGACGGTGACCAGGATGTGATGGATCTTTTACTATGTCCAGTGCCTTTCTGTGGCACCTCATGGCATAAATCTGCTCTAAGGTGGAGAGCGAGCAGCCAACAATGCTCTCTGCTGCCTTAACAACTCTGCACAACCCCATCCTGTCCTTGGTAGTACAGCTTCCGTACCACACACATAAGCCATAAGTGAGCACGCTCTCAATGGCACAGTGATAGAAGGCAAGCAGCAGCTTTTGTGGAAGATGGTTTTTCCTTAAAACTCTCAGGAAGTACAGTCTCTGCTGCGCCTTCTTCACAAGCCCCCTTATGTTTGCACTCCAGGACAGATCCTCCTGTAATTCAATGCCCAGGGACGCGGGTGGCACTGTGGGTTAAACCACAGAGCCTAGGGCATGTCGATCAGAAGGTCGGAGGTTCGAATCCCCACGATGGGGTGAGCTCCCGTTGCTCGGTCCCTGCTCCTGCCAACCTAGCAGTTCAAAAGCACATCAAAGTGCAAGTAGATAAATAGGTACCGCTCCGGCGGGAAGGTAAACGGCATTTCCGTGCGCTGCTCTGGTTCGTCAGAAGCGGCTTAGTCATGCTGGCCACATGACCCGGAAGCTGTACGCCGGCTCCCTCAGCCTATAGAGCGAGATGAGCGCTGCAACCCCAGAGTTGTCCACGACTGGACCTAATGGTGAGGGGTCCCTTTACCTTTATTAAGCGCCACATCCATTTAACATTCTGTATAAATATTTCTAAAGGTGAGGATAAGAGACATTATCCCTTGCTGTGATCTTACCAGTGGAAATCAGCTAATCGTAAAAGATGGCCACAACTCAGGAAAGAGCAGTCTGCACACTTTTCTCCATGTGACTCTTGCCTACTGCATACATACAGCTCATACATAGCTCAGTTGGTTAGAACGTGGTGCTGATAATGCCCGGGTTGCAGGTTTGATCCCCATAGTGGGATAGCTGCAATATTCCTGTATTGCAGGGGGTTGGTCCCTTCCGACTCTACGATTCTATCATATGCAAGAAGGTGCTGCAGAGGAAAATGGGGCAAGAATCCATTGACTCATGCATCTTACTTGGGCATGCTGTGAGTTTTCCAGAAGACTGTGTGTACCACTTTGCATGCCCTCTTTCCCTGGCAGGTGATGAATGTTTGGTCATTAATAAAGCACACATTAATTGTATGTGTAAGGTCTCAGGTTCATTACTTGATATATTCAGTTAAAAGGATCTTGTGTATTTAAGCTACAAAAGACCTGTGGCTGAGACCTCACAGCTGGCCAGAGTATGCCTGCTAGGGTAGATACACCAATGGCCTCATCTACATGTGCTCTTTTCTAAAAATAGCATAAAATGAATTCTTGTGAGCTGCATAAACACTGCAATGTTAGCCACTCTATATTTTGCTGGGTTATTATAATTCTGCATTTGTTTTGTTTTGCATAGCTAATCATGGCAAGGGGTAAATTGTGCTGCTGGATTTTGAGATTTCTGCAAGCGTTGCCCACATAATTTCAAACTAGTTTTTACCCTCATGAGGGCTAGAAAACCTTTTGAGAAAATGAAACCTGAGCTTCTCAGGAAGCTGATTTTCCTCCCTTCCCTGTATCGCTTCCTGCACTGCTGTGGAATAATAGCTTATACACATTTCTAATTAAAGAAGCAGCTCCTTATTCCTGTTCTGGGAGCTGCTTTATAATTAGGAATGTGTCTATGCTATGATTCTGTGGAATGGGGTGTTTGTTTTTAATGACATCACTGCTGCATAAGTATAGGCATACATCTGCATTTCTGATATGTAGGTAGACCATGGAATGTCAATACATGTTTTATTTGAAAATTGTGCTAGACAATATTCTATCATTTTAATCAATCTGTTTTTCAGAATTATAATTTTTCTCTGAAAATAAATATGTATGCTCCATTTTGCTACTTGTGCTTAAAAAAACCACAAAATCTTTTTCCAGATTTGCCCGAGGCTGTTAAATAGCAACTAAGAGTATTATTAATGATTTACACAGTGAAAGCCTCCATTCATCTAGAAAATGAGCCCCTATGCAAGGCAAATAACTGTTGCAGGTGTGAGATTTTAGGATCAAAATACAAGGGTTATTGATTTTATAATAGCTATAATTAAGCAGTAATTGGGTAAATCTCTATGTTGTTATCGACTCAATCTCACTGGGGTAACTTCACATGAACAATCAACTCAAATAAAAGTAAATATAAATATTCAGTCTGTAGATCTTAGCAGGTGCGTGGACTTGCGTGCTTACAGTTCTATTACTCCTGAACAGATGGTGTGTTGCTGATTGTTTGCTTAGGACTTTTAAAGTTCTCAAAGGTGCAGTAATAGGTAGAGCTAGACAAAACGGAGGATGTAACATTGAAACCAGACGTTGCAGGCCTGTTTGGACGAAGGCTCAGCATCTTCCCTGATCAAGAACATCTCCATGTGGAAGAGATTATCTTCACTCTGCCAGCTAATCAGCTTCTGGAGAAGGGATGCACACAATACGTGGACTCCCCACTTGCCCTTCAAACAGGAAGTTTTTATTGGCAGGGTTGATTCATTCAATAGGTGCGCCAGGGGCAGCCTGCCCCATTTTATCACCTGAGGCAAAACAGTAAGGTGCTCCACCCATGCCCCCCCCTCCAAGCCTTGCTTACCAGGTGGTAGCTTCTGGGTTCCAGCAGTGGCCCACTACCACCACAGGAGAAGTGACAGAAACTGGAAACCAGCGCTGCAGCTGCTTCTCCTGCAAAGGCAGGGTCAAGACATCGGGGGGGGGGGGGAGCTAGATATGCTCCCTTCCATGTTTCTGACCAGACTGCAGACATAATAATTCAGCCGGGCTCTTTGTGCTGTTGGAAATGATTAAAAAAGTGGCAACCAAGGAAGCTCTTCGCACCCCAACAGTTTTAATTCGTCTATCAATTTAAACAATGCATGATGAAATTGGGATCTTCACCCTCACACAGCCTTTGCTCATGATGGGATGTATACCAGTTACTGGCAGTGGTTTAGTATGTGTGTGGGACAGCACAGGGGAGGGTTGCCTCAGGTGGAGAATTATTAGGGGTGCAAATTTTTCAACACCCAGTGCTGCCTCAATATAGCTCAATATAGTTGCAACCCAGTAGTCACCTTTGACTGGACTTAACCATCCAGGGGTCCTTTACCTTTTACCTTTATAGCTGCGAGATGAGCGCCGCAACCCCATAATCGCCTTTGACTAGACTTAACTGTCCAGGGATCCTCTACCTTTTACCTTTATAGCTGTGGGACACTGGTGGTGCTGTAGCCTCTTGGGCTTGCTGATCAGAAGGTCGGCAGTTCGAATCCCCGCCACAGGATGAGGTTCAGTTGCTCTGGCCCAGCTCCTGCCAGCCAACAGTTTAAAAGCATGCCAGTGCAAGTAGATAAATAGTTACCACTGCAGTGGGAAGGTAAACGGCGTTTCTGTGTGCTCTGGTTTCCATAACGGTGTTCTGTTGCGCCAGAAGCGGTTTGGTCATGCTGGCCACATGACCTGGAAAGCTGTCTGTGGACAAACGCCGGCTCCCTCGGCCTGAAAGCGAGATGAGCGCTGCAACCCCATAGTCGCCTTTGATTGGACTTAACCATCCAGGGGTCCTTTACTTTTTACCTTTATAGCTGTGTGCTTCCATTACTGGGCTTCATTGAAAACCGCTTATCCATGTGCAACAGGAAGTGGCCTCTCCAGACAATGGAGCAACTCTCCATTTCTTATCTCAGGGGCTGTGATCTCCTGTGTGCCACAGGCACCGTTAGGCAGTTGAATGTGCATGCATACTCTGTTGCACTTCGATTTCACTTGCAGGCTTACTATAGGCATCTCGTTGGCTACTATGAGAACAGGCTGCTGGGCCTTGGGGGTGAATCCAGCAGTGTTCTTCTTATGTTCTCTATAGGGGAAACAAACAAAGGAGTATAATAAAATATTAGTGCCCTGAACTGCAAAATGACTGGCCAAAAGCCAAATTTAGCAATGGAGTTCAGTTTTTAAACTTAAAACCTTATCAGAGATTTAACTAAAGTTAATGACCAAGGGAAAAGAGCTTGCTCTTTCTTCTCTCACCAGAGTCCTATTTACTGAAGAAATAATTCTCTCCAGCTGTCAGTAGATGTCCTCAGTGCCACACTTTATCATTGTGCTTGCCTACTCACAACAGCTCTGTCCTCAGATTACAGTTTGCCTGGTTTTTGTGTTACACATTTCACTCTTTGTAATTAACCAGAGTACCTTCAAATCATGGCTTGCGGAGGTTCCTTTCAGGTGCCATAAAGCCCAACAGAATTAGCAAGGTGCTCAGAAAGATATATATCGCACAACATGAGCAACTCCGGGACCAATGAGCAATGATTGGCACCAATGAGCAAAAGGGCAAGGCAACAGAGAGGTGGAAACATACATGGGCTGAAGTAGGAATGAAAAGGGCACATCAGTTGGATTGAAGTATTGTGGGTAGCCTCGTGTTTACCCTCCGCAACTTTCTCAAACAGCTGCTTGGGAATTTTTTTGAAAGTTTGGGTCAGGAGACTTTGAAAACAAGAACTGAGGCTAAGACAAAGCTGAGAATGAGTGATGGTGGGAGGTTGAGGGGGGCACTTATATCAGCTAAATTAAGATGCCTTTCAAGGGGGTGGGAATGGGAATTCTAGCAGAAATAATAATTTGTAATTTCTGATTTTACAAAACCACTCCTCTTGCAATTCCACAGGGTGCTTTTAAATTTGGAATAACTTTATTTGAGTTCTCTCACCTTACCCTGCACTCTGTTTTCATCTCTGAACTGGGACTGTGGAGCTGAAGTGGGGCACACTTTGCTTTCTGCCACAAGTTGGGAACCACTGGGAGTTAGTACCCCCCTAGGAAGATCATCACATCAAGAGGAAAGACTAGTCTGGCTCCATCCATTGTAGAACCCCCAAGTGTCCCTATTTCCCAGGGACAGCCCTGAATTTACAGAAACCATCCCGGTTTCTGATTTGATCCAGGAATGTACTGCTTTTCCTTAAAGGTAAAGGGACCCCTGACCATTAGGTCCAGTCGTGACCGACTCTGGGGTTGTGGCGCTCATCTCGCTTTATTGGCCGAGGGAGCCGGCGTACAGCTTCCGGGTCATGTGGCCAGCATGACTAAGCCGCTTCTGGCGAATCAGAGCAGCGCACGGAAACGCCGTTTACCTTCCCGCTGCAGCGGTACCTATTTATCTACTTGCACTTTGACGTGCTTTCGAACTGCTAGGTTGGCGGGAGCAGGAACCGAGCAACGGGAGCTTACCCCGTCGCGGAGATTCGAACTGCCGACCTTCTGATCGGCAAGCCCTAGGCTCTGTGGTTTAACCCACAGCGCCACCCGCATCCCTGCTTTTCCTTAGGACGTCCCTTCACTGGCAATAGCATACCCTCCAACATTTCTCGGATGAAAATAGGGACGTGCTTTTCCTTAGGACAGTGGTGGCTAACCTTGGCACTCCAGATGTTTTGGGACTACAACTCCTATCATGGTGGAACGGTCTGTCAGAAGAGACTAGGGCCCTGCGGGATTTGGCATCTTTCCACAGGGCCTGCAAGACAGAGCTGTTCCGCCTGGCCTTTAGGTTGGTTTTAGTTTAACCCTGATGTTTCATTCCTTTATGGTTTGATTGGTGGGCTACTTAAAAATGAGGCTGCATTTTAAACTTTAAATCGTATTTTAACTTGCATTTTAATTGATTGTTTTGTAAGTAAGTAAGTAAGTAAGTATTCTTTATTACGGTCACCGACCAGCATAGTAAAAAGCATTACATCCTCAATATTTAAATTTTGGTATAAACTAGTATAACTTATCTAAAATCACTAAAATGACTTATCTAAAAAGGGATCAAGCATCCTTTGATCCATAGGTTATATTAATTATTTAATATTCACTATAAATTAAAACTATTGTTTTGTATGTTTTGTTGTGATTTTATGGGTGTTAGCCGCTCTGAGCCCGGTCTTGGCTGGGAAGGGCGGGGTATAAATAAAAAATTATTATTATTATTATTATCATCATCATCATCATCATCATCATCATCTCTGACCACTGGTCCTGTTAGCTAGGGATGATGGGAGTTGTAGTTCCAAAACATCTGGAGTGCCAAGGTTAGCCACCACTGCCTTAGGATGTCCCTATTTTCATCGGAGAAATGTTGGAGGGTATGCTATTGCCAGTGAAGAGGCAGTTGCAGGGAGTTTGCTTCCTCCTCCCAGGGCTCCCAGTTGCAGGGGGGGGGCCCTTTTCTATGCTCATGGGAGAACGGGGGTGAGGGATGGAGGTTGT
The DNA here is from genome assembly GCA_034641385.1 of Darevskia mixta. Lineage (NCBI taxonomy): Eukaryota > Metazoa > Chordata > Lepidosauria > Squamata > Lacertidae > Darevskia > Darevskia mixta. Next base: position 1,861,438 of record JAWWNH010000034.1, on the reverse strand, counting down.
GCTGCAGCCTCTGGCATCAGCTGGCTTTTCTGCTCCTCTCCCTCTTCAAAATAAACACATAACGGCCTCTGCACACGAGTTTGTCATCTCCCCAATTGTTAACGCTGCTGACACAACCCAGACAAGGTTTCATCGCTTTGGACTGAGAGCGCTGAGGGTAGATTAGTCAGCTCGTGTTTTTGGCAGTCCATCCAGTGCAGTCAGAAATGAAGTGTCCCTGAAAAAATACAGGCACCTCCCTCCCTGCGCTAGGAGTGGGAAGGTGCAAAACTCTGCACTCACAGTCCTATCGCTATGAACTGGAAGAAGCCAGCATGGACTGGCCTTTTCTTAGAGGTTTTGGGAGCAGAACAGATCCACAATGACAGCAATCCACACACACACACACCCTTAGGACAGTTTCATCTATTGAAACGATCCTCTGAAAACTGCAGTTTGGGGTGTGGAGAAAGATAATATTTTCAGTGCTTCCTCTAATTGTCTCTTTGGTGATCAATCTGAGGTTTTATAATGAACAAGTTTTAGCGAACTGAAGACATTTCTTGAAATGCAACCCCTGGGCACACTTGAAACGATGCTCTGCTTCAATCATACATGGGATGTTTGCATAACAGCAAGTAATTTGTTTTTTTAAAAAAATAAATAAAAATTAATAACACCGCTCTTTGTTTTTAGGCAAAATTGCCTATAGATGGCTCCCCTTTCCCTCTGTTTCTGAGATCCATTGATTCCCCCAAAATGTGTACATGCTATTTTTGCTTAGAGAAGCAGAGCCGTCCCCCCCTCCCCATTTAGGAAATAGCTCCCCCTTGGAAATGGAATTAGGGGTTTGTTGTCATGGCAACAAAGATTTCAGCACTTCTGTTTCCTACAACATATCTCTCTCTGGGTTGCTGCAATTCTAGTGCTTATCAGTGTTTTATCCATTGTGAGTGAGCTTGGTGGTGCTGACATGTTTGAACAAACTTCAAAGCAGTGACCTAGGATATTCTCTGAGGATCAGAGCAGCTGTCACTATATCCCAATTATATGGGTGTTTTTTTTAGCATTGTGTCCAGCTCTTGAACAAAGTATCGTCAAACTATCAAGCTTGCAGTTGTTGCTTTGAAAAGTGATCTCGATGTAAAAATGAACACAATACCTTTGTGTACAGAGGTGGGTAGGGAAACTGATTGGCTAGAACAACCAGTAACTATTGATAAATTGTGACACAAAGCTTGCCTGGGGGGTGGAATAGGATAATGATGAAGACATGGGCAGCAAACTTTGTTACGTACTGAGCGGAATAGGATCCAGAATGCAGCAGTCTGATTGGTCCTAGAACAATAGGATTCAGAATGCAGCAGTCTGGTTGGTCCTAGAACAATAGGATTCAGAATGCAGCAGTCTGGTTGGTTCTAGAACAATAGGATCAAGAATGCAGCAGTCTGATAGGTCCTAGAACAATAGGATCCAGAATGCAGCAGTCTGATTGGTCCGCAGGAGCCACCCAATCCAGCTCCAGGTGGAAGTGAATCCACAACCTGATTGGCCTACAGGAGTATCCCGGAATTAGCCAATCACGTGGGGCCCATTGTGTAAATAATGTATTTATAGCAGACGTTTTGGGGAAAACTTCAATTCCTTGCTACTAGGAGCTGAATAAAGAGCATGAAATTCACATTTGACTCCGAGTATATTTCACTGGCAACGAAGGTAGGATCCTGCTGAGCTGACCACCACACACTACACCGCACCACCACCACCTGCCGCACCGCTGCTTCGCACCGTGTATCCAGGCTTCAGCTCCGGGACCCAAGGAACGCAGAATGGCAACCGACAGCAGCTTCTCGCCATTCAACCCAGCATCAGGAGACTGGGAAGGGTACGCCACCTGTTTCACCTTCCTCCTAGAAGCTAAAGGGATCACCAACAACGCCAAGAAGAGGGCGACATTCTTCAGTGTCTGTGGACAATCACCGGCTCCCTCAGCCTGAAAGCGAGATGAGCGCCACAACCCCATAGTCGCCTTTACTGGACTTAACTGTCCAGGGGTCCTTTAACTTTTATTGCTGGTCTCCTCCATCCCTTGGGCAGCTCATAGCAGCTGCAGGAGAGTGGGCAAGGAGGAGGAGAGGCTGCTCCCACCAAGGCTTGACATGCCAGCTCTAAGGGGCAGGCAGAGGGCAGGGCCTCCCTGGGCAGGAAGAAAGGGGGAGCAGAGCATGAGACGTCTTGATTTAAAAAAAGAAATGCTCTGTGCATCCATGTCTAATCTTGCTCCTTTTTAAAGTCTATTTGTTGGTGTGTGTGTTTTCCATTTTGTACATCTACCAAGTAATAAAATAAAATAAAATTGGGATTAAGTTGTTTTCTCAGGATGGCAGACAGTGTGTGTGTTGTGTCCTGTTGGAGTAAACGGGGGTGGCAATCACCTTCTTCTGATAGGAAATGCTCTGCAGGCAGGGGAGATGACAAAAAAGGGGGGTTGGGAGCGAGAAATGTCACTATATTCATCTGAGGAATGTTGGATGGTATGTGAACAGGAAATACGAAACAGGAAGCCGGTTAAGCTTCCTATGACATATAAATCCAGGATCGTGGTTGTTTCTCCGTACAATCCAGAATCACTTACTAATTTGGGAGGAAGAAACCAGGATCCCACATTCAGATGCTGTGAGAAGCCAAGGCGTCCTGGTTTGTTTCTCCCCATCACACCCGGGAAAGAATGAAGTGGGGGTGACTGGGCAGTGAACACCCAACATGCTGCTCTTTCCAAACCAAACACACTAAGCCAGCAACTGTGGAATCTTGTGACATGCAGTTGTGACCCCTAAGTTCTACGAGAACAACTAGGATCATAGCTGTCAACCCTCCCTTTTTTGGCGGGAAACTCCCTTATTCCAATGCCGTTTCCCACTGCTATCCCGGATTGTTGATATCCCTTAAATTTCCCAGATTTCAAAGAAAGCAGCTCCTCTCCCTCCCTGCCAGCCAGGGAGGCTCCTCAGCTGCGTTGCTCGGCTGCCAATAAGGAGTCTGAGACCGACTGGGGGCGGAGCTTGCATGACTTGTGCAGCCAGACCCTCACGCCCAACCAGCCAGCCAGCCTGCCTGCCATCTACACGCTCGCTCTTTCGCTCACCTGTTCGTGCGCAGCCTCTGGAGCGCAGGGTGGCGAGGCTGCTTGGTGCCATTGCACCGCCCTCGCGGCATCCCTTATTTTCAAATCCGAAAGTTTGAAAAAATCCCTTATTTTCAAATCCGAAAGTTGAGAGCTATGACTAGGATGCATCAGAATTATCTAACTTCAGCAGATACTGTTGTGGTGAGGAGGCCAATGGAGACAGGACTTAATGCAGAAGAACAGAGGCTTTGATATTTTTCAAGTTATTGCATTAAATCTTAATAAGAAAATGTTTAAAGGTTATATAGTGGGTTGTTTTACAATGCCCTGGGGTTCTGAGTTATCCCTGTGCTTTTGCACTCATTGCACAAAACACTGAAAGGTGAAAGCAACTTTGCTTCTTAGCAGTCAGGTAGTATATTTGCATCCAAGGTTATGATATGGGTTGTAAACAACCATTTCCCTCATGCCAAAATGCATTGTTGAGCGAGTTCCATCGTGCCCCATCGCTACACTGATTCAGGTGGTTGGCGAAGACCTGGCCTTTTTTTTTTTAAAAAAAAGTGTCAAATTTAACAAAGAAACAACAAACAACAAAGATAGATTTTTTTAAAAGTTGGGGGGGATGACACACATCCGACCATAACAATACACACTATGAGTTCATTTGAGACTGTAATAGCCACAAGCTTTTCCTTCTAAAATTAAACATATAAATCAATATAAGCCTCCTAGATGTCCAAACAGGTATCCACACAGAATTGGTATTTATTAAATATATATGTTCAAATGCAGCAAAGGGGGTGAGGTTCTCAGACCATTGCATAATGGATGGTGGGTATTGATTCTTCCAGGCTCGAAGTGCAAGTCTCTTGTCAACCATAAGGGATTCCAACATCCACTTTTGTTGTGCTGCTATTAATCCCCGTACTGTAGAAATATAGTTTAAAAGTACATGAGCATCTGGCAATACTGAATATTTTGCTAGTACACAATTCATATGGATAACAATTTCAGGCTAGGAAGAATATATCACCGGATACATCATATGCCTCAATGCCTTTTTAGCATTAGACCTCCAGCATATAGTTATTAGACAGTGCTTTCCAGTACAAACATTGTGGACTCAAATTGAGACTGGTGGATCAGTATTTCATCCATCCATCCATCCATTTAATTTATATACCACCCTTCATCCATGGATCATAGGGCAGTTTACAGTATAAAAACACAAAAAAATTTAACATAAAAACAAACAAAACAATACCCACCCCCACATTTCAACTCTAGAGAAATGTTCTGTGTAGATTCCAAAACAATTTCCCATTGTTTAGGTTGTACAGCACATTCTAATTCCCTGTTCCAGAACTCTCTTAAGTTCTGAATAAGCAGCAGTCATGGTTTCAGCTTTATTAGGAGATCCAATAATTCACTTAAATAATTCAGGAGATACAGAAGCACTCAAAGCAGCTGTTCCATAAACAGACATTGTAATAGGCATTGTCATTGAAAATATTGCCATTCAGCACTCGCCAGTAAATGATATTTAAACCACAATATGGAAAATGACAAAAAAATAACATCTGGAACTATGAGCTGATCTAATGTACTGTATATATCCCACAATTGTTCCTTCTACAAAAAGCTGCCTCCCTATCCTTAAATCTGGATTACCCCATAAAGTGATCCCCCCCCCCAGCATATGGGTTGAATTGTAATTGACCAGACAAGATACACTATGTCACTCTAGTTGCAAAAATTGCAGGTGACATAGGTCCTTTCCTTTTATGTACTTAAAAGCTAGCCATCCTGAGAAGGGTGCTCATGCAATCATCTCTAAAAATACTATGCTGCGATATTAATAGAAGAAAGAACTTGTCCATTGTTTATGTTAAAAGATACGCCTTGTGGTATAAGCTAACATCTAGAAAATGAAAATCTTCATCCTATACTGGTAGTTGCATTCTCTCTAGTGAGAAGTGAAATGGAGAGTTATCCCAAATAAATTTCCAAAATATACCACTGAACTTTGAAAAATATACTGAAATATCATCACACTATTTCAAGAATCCCCCCCCCCCGCAGTGTATATTTTGCTGGTTCCCTTCCATGTTATGTTTGTGCTGCTGGAATTTGTTCAACACTTTTCATATTGTTCGCCTCCAGACTGCCCATATTTTGCAGGAGGGATTAAGTCACATAGGTTTGTGCAATTAAAGTGGATTAAAGCACAAATCCACTTAAAAAAAACACCCCAGTCTGACTTTTTGTGATTAGGAAAGTGACAGGTAAAATATATGTTTGACCACCATGTAAGCAAATCACAGTGAACTCAGGATGAATGCTTATTGTCATATAATGTTTGTGAGAGCAAGCAAATCAGAGTGAATGCTCCATAAAACTGGACATTGTCTAACCTCATAAGCGTGTTCCAAGCAAATCAAGACAAATCTTCAATAAACAGGAGAAGCACATTGTTACCTTATTAGGTTCAGTGTACATTAGTTTTTGTTTCCAAGGAATTATGTTTCTTTTCTTCTGTTTTTATTATTGTCTGTTTGAGAAACAAATCGGATTATTTCTTTAAAATAATAATATTAATAATGGTGATGTGTTTTCTTCCAAATTGTTTTTACCGATACGCAAAATTGTGCAGAGTCAATTGCTTCATCGGTTCACTAAGATTCCTTTAACCAATCCGAGTCTGCAACCTAGGCACCACTTAACTGGAGTAAGCCCCATTCAAGTCAACAAGACTTACTTCTTAGTAGACATGGTTAGGCTTGTACTGTGGTGTTTAGCTTCGTCTCTGAACATCAGTTGACCCCCACTTTTCTTTGTTTACTGTCAATGCCTATGCTTATAATCAGTTGCCTGTTCTAAGTTTAGAATACCTGTGCCTCATTAACTGCTCTGAGTGCTTCTTGCTCATCTAATGGTGCATGAAGAACGTTTCTCCCAATGATGGAGGTGAGAGAGCATCCTGGTCTTGTTAGAGGCTGAAGTAGGTTTACAGGCTGATGATGCTTCAGTTATAATTGTTTCTGTAGCAATTTGCCCTTTAGTTCTTCCTTCTCTGAAAATAAGGGGAGGGGGAGAAAATACATTTTTTAAAAAGCTATAAAGAAAAACAAGTTGAAGGATGTGTCTTTTCTACTTTAATACTTTCCAATCTTTGGAATGTGAAAGCTGTATTATTATTATTATTAATTAATTAATTAATTAATTAATTATTAAAATTTATAACCTTTCCTGTGAAAGCTAGATGATAATGATGATTTCAGTTAACCCAGTGCCTTTTTAAAATGTGTTGGGGGCGTTATTGGGTTGTTTTGTTTTTTATTATGTATTGTGTGTTTTTAATATTGCAATTTTACGTTGCAACCGCCCTGAGACCTGCAGGTATAGGGGCAGTATACAAATTTAATAAATAATAGTAATAATTTGTAACTTGCCCTTCCTTCCCATGGAGCCCAGGGCAGCAAAATGTTTAATAACAAATATCATTTAATAACTCCCTAAAAACCATTCTAGCAAACCCTTTTGCTTTTGTGCCTCTTTACTTGCAGCATGTGGATTCAAATCAGAATACCAAGTCATGATATTCAGAGTTTTTGCACGTACACTTTACAGGTATAAATGAATGGAAAGAAGAGATGGAAAGTGTCCTGCTGGTAAGCTGGTGCAGGGGAGCAGGGGTATGGCTAAACTTTATATAAAGACTGTAATTTAAAGACTGTAATCTGCTCCTGAACAACTTGTGACTTTACAGCCATGGAGCGTAGCCGACCAGGTGCTTGAAAACACTTGGATTTCTACCGTTCAAGGCAGAGATGAAAAACAGGAAGTTTATCAAGCCCCTACTGAGCCAGCATGTATGGATTCAAATTGGGCAGGCGTGCTGTAAATCAAGTGTATTCCAGTGCGAGGCAACAATCGAGGAGTTTGCCCTACATTTGGAGGTGTTTGTTTGCCATGACTGAAAAATCGAGTCAAATGGGAACCATTCTATTCAGTTTCCATTGGTTCTGAAATAAGAAATGGAAACTCTTTCGTCATTCACATCTATACAGTGGTACCTGTGGTTACGTACTTAATTCGTTCCGGAGGTCCGTTCTTAACCTGAAAACGTTCTTAACCTGAAGCACCACTTTAGCTAATGGGGCCTCCCCCTGCCGCTGCGCCACCGCTGCCTGATTTCTGTTCTCATCCTGAGGTAAAGTTCTTAACCTGAGGTACTTTTTCTGGGTTAGCAGAGTCTGTAACCTGAAGCGTATGTAACCCGAGGTACCACTGTATTAAGTTTCGTATGAATGGCCGGGCTTATCTTTCTGTGGTGGCAACGGCAGAGGTGATTTGGGGAAAATGTGGCTGGAGCTCGTATTCTATTTTCTTAGAATGCCCCTGATATTTGCGTGTCAGGCTATCTGTTGAAATCCAACGCATACTTCTTGAAAACAAAAATGGGACACTGAATGTGGACAACGCCCCAAGTTAGGGGTGACACTGACCTAAAGCGAGATGTTCCAGAAGTATGACATGACGTGAAGATACAATATGGTAGTTCGCAAACAGTCACTTCCAGGTTTGCGGCGTTTGGGGGCCAAAACGTTTGAGAACTAAGCTGTTTGAAAACCAAGGTACAATTGTAGAGTCTTCTTACTTCATTGGAAAAGATGCACCTGGAATTGCAGTTCGGAAATGTGAAACAAAGAGTACAGAGGAAAGCATGTAGGGTCAGTTTTCGTGTCAGGGATGCCTCCACCTGAATTTTGTAGACAGGAGCAAAGGGTGTTGCATAACAACTAGATATCCTTGTGTAAGAGTATCTCATCAAAAGGAAGGTGGGGAACATGTGGCTCTCTAGATATTGTTGTATTTTAGCTCCCATCAGCTGTAACCAGCATGGCCCGTGGCCAAAGGTGATAAGAGCTGTAGTCCAACAACATCTGGGAGCCACCGGTTCTCTACTCACATATTAAAACCGTTTTATTTAATGGCTTCTCACTGCAGGCTCCTAGAATATTTTTATGGGGCTATAATAGCAATGGAATAAATAATGCATTGAGCTCATCAATAAAGCTACATATCAACCTAAGCAATTTGTAACATTGGGTATTTTTATTTATTTAAAATATTTGTATCTCCCCTACCAAGCAACAGGTCACAAGACAGCTCTGTAGAATGCCTGATGGTTGCCCGATGATAGCTATGCCTCCTGACTGCTAAACATAATGTGTGAAGAAGTGTGCATGCATCTGAAGAAGTGTGCATGCACACGAAAGCTCATACCAAGAACAAACTTAGTTGGTCTCTAAGGTGCTACTGGAAGGATTTTTTTATTTTATTTTGTTTTCATAATGTGTGAGTTATTTCTTACACTTAAAAAAGGCAGACTAAGAAATGTGGGGTTAGATGCTTTCTATTTCTTTATGCAACTGATTCCACAAATGCTCAGATAAATACTTCTGCAAGTATTGAGAGTCACTCATTTTTGCAGCATAATTTTTGCATTGACACTTAAAAAAAAAGACGAGAGAATTAGGATCAGATTGTGTTGACTGAAGTTTGAGTGCTACTTTGCAACAAGTTCTGCAAGTAAAAACCAAAGAAGCTGAAAGCACAAACCAATTCACTGAGGTTTCAGTTTCTGTTGCACAAAGTAAGATATCATTTGTAGCACAATGTGATGCTTCTTCTGAGCTGACAGAAGGAGCAGAGTCCATTAAAAGCATATAAAATTAGGTATTTCAGAGGGATCTCACTGTGTGCATTAAGTATGTTATTTAACACAATCCTGAAGGCTTCTACAATAAGGGCATTTACACAGGATGTGGTTGCCATGTTGAAGTCACTTTAAATTGCCTCCTGTGGTAATGCGTTCTGTGTGGCAAGTTACCTGCGTCCCGCCCACCCAGGGATAACTGTGTGCAGGATTCCTGCATTGCAGGGGGTTGGACTAAATGACCTTTGGGATCCCTTCCAACTCTACAGCTCCGTGATTCCATGATTCTAATGGATTGCCATGTGTTATGGGGATCTATCCATATCTTGCTGAAATGCTTTGGTCTCAGAAACTACCTTCAGAATTTCTTCAGCAAGTGTTAATGGCAAATATACCGTAACTTGATATATTCTGAATATTCAAGTAGTCACTGAATCATCAGTATTTGACACCTGGTGACATTTGATTTCAGTACTTGACAGCCTTTTATTATTGATTTGCAGTGATATTTAGCACTGGACTGTGGAACAGGTGGCATGCAATAATATTTAGTATGTGACAGCCCCAGACAGACAACATGCAATGGTATATATATATTATTTGACAGTTGGGAGATTGATAGCTACCCTATTAAGCACCTGCCAAACACAATACAATAAAAAAGTGGCTGGCCCTTCAAAAATTCAAGCTTGAAACCTAAATGCAGGAATTAGGAATTCTTTTTATAACTTTGTTAAATTATCAAACTTGGTGAAATTTGACTCCAGCTCCATTTTTCTACAATATGGATGTGATAATGCTTTTTGCAGTTCTCATTTTATGAAAATTCTTTTTATAGAATCATAGAATTGTAGAGTTGGAAGGGACCTCAAGGGTCATCTAGCCCAACCCCACAATCTCCACTAAAGCATCCATGACAGATGACCATCCAATCTCTGCTTAAAAACCTCTAGTGAAGGAGAGCCCAACGCCTCCCAAAGGAGTCTGTTCCTGACAGCTCTTACTGTCAGCTCTTCATGAAGTAACTTTTCAAATAATACCCCACAGAAGCATTTAGCTTCTGTTCATTTCATACAGAATTTGAAATCATGGCAGGGGGTTGGACTAGATGACCCTCAGGCCCCTTCCAGCTGTATGATTCTATGAAAGCTGCATTGATTCAGAACACCTAGCACTAAGCTGAGGCTTTCTAACAGAAAGAGGTTCCTCCCCTGGGCTTGTGCAATGAAACGATCATGAATTGTTGATCGAATCGGCCCCTTTCCTTTAAATTATGCTGAGTGGTGGTGCGAAAGTAAGAAAAACCTCAAATGACAAACAGCAGGCTACAAGGACTCAGCATCGCTTTTCATTTCTTTGCTTTTGTCAGTGTTTGTCAAAAGCTTTAATGGTTTCCAAAACCATTTATTCCTTCCATTACTGGCTTTTTCAAAACCTCATAATATTTAAAACACTTACCGTAATTTCATTTCTTAAAAGAACATCATGCAGGTATATAATTAGCGTGGGATCAAACTAGATTTTTTCCCCGCCTGTAAAATACAGCTGCAATCAGCTGAGATGCCGGCTAAGGCTGTAATCCTTGACGCATGTACCTCAGAGTAAGCTCCGTCAAACTTAGAGGGCTTACTTCTGAGGAAATAATAATAAGTTTATTATTTGTACCCCACCTTTTTGACCGAATTGCCCCAGCAATTGGGGGGCTTCCAACACATATGAAACATCAAAGATTAAAAACATCCCTACATGGGGATGCCTTCAGATGTTTTCTAAAAATGGTATAGTTACTCATCTCCTTGCTGGGAGAGGGTTCCACAGGGTGGGTGCCACTACCGAGAAGGCCCTCCATTTGGTTTCCTGTAGCTTCACTTCTCGCAGTGAGGGAACCACCAGAAGGCCCTTGGAGCTGGACCTCAGTGTCTGGGCTGAACAATGGGGGGTGGACTACAACTCCCATCAGCCCTGACCATTGGGCCATGTTGCCTGGATTTCACCAACAGCTGAAGGTGCCCCACCCCCGATCTAGTCCTACCACACCAAGTCCCTGTTGCTGCTGCTGATCATGTCTATTTTCCTCTCCTGAGTTCCTCGCTGTGTACTCTCCTCCCCGCCTTTCTCTGCCATTCCTTCCTACGAGTGATTTGCACCATTTCAAGTTAAGATGTTGAGAGAAGAGCTCGGCAGGAAGGCGGATTGTTTCTAAGCTCTTCAAGGCCACTTTTCTTTTCACCTATCAAAAAGCGAGAGAGATTCCTTGAATAGCACAGAGCCTAGGGCACTGTTACGTTAAATGCATTTTAATGACATACAACAGACCTTGGCAAAGATGTTCCTTTAGACATTCTCGTCCCCCCCACCCTCCACCGCCCACCAACCACCTTACAAGCAGCCATCCCAATATTAACAAAGCTTGGGATGGCCGGAAAATGGCTTAAGATGTGCATTAGCCTGGATAATTAGAGTTGGTTAGAGCATGATGCTGATAATGCCAAGGTTGCAGGTTCGATCCCTATTTGGGACAGCTGCATATTCCTGCATTGCAAGGACTAGATTATCCTCAGGGTCCCTTCAAACTCTACAGTTCTATGATTCTATGAGCATATGAATGAACTCTGAGATATGCATTAAAAACAATAGAACTTACGAAGCTGCCTCTTACTGAGGACTCAGCTACATTAGCAGAGAAATAGTTTTAAATGCATTATAACACCGTTGACACCAGATGGCGCTGTAGAGTTCCGTCTTTCGCAAATGTGATTTCCCATTATGAGGTTTACAATGCGTTTTCCTGAAACGTCTTTTTTTGATGTGTCTATATCCAGCTGGGCCGGGTGGCGCTGTGGGTTAAACCACAGAGCCTAGGGCTTGCCGATCAGAAGGTCGGCAGTTCGAATCCCCGCGACAGGGTGAGCTCCTGTTGCTTGGTCCCTGCTCCTGCCAACCTAGCAGTTCGAAAGCACGTCAAAGTGCAAGTAGATAAATAGGTACCGCTCCAGCAGGAAGGTAAATGGCGTTTCCATGCACTGCTCTGCTTCGCCAGAAGCGGCTTAGTCATGACCCAGAAGCTGTACGCCGGCTCCCTCGGCCAATAATGCGAGATGAGCGCCACAACCCCAGAGTCAGTCACGACTAGACCTAATGGTCAGGGGTCCCTTTACCTTTACAGTACCTTATCTAGATCCAGCCTGAGTCAGGTCGTTGGTCCATATAGCTCAATAGTGTCTACACTACAGGGAACACTCCCAGCCCTACCAGGAGATGCTGAGGAATTGAGCACGGGAACGTTTGCATCTCAGAGTGGGCAAGCAAATGTTATGCACACATGTGTCTGCCAATTTTTATTTTTATTTATTTTAAAAAGCAAGCCACTTAGGAACTTCTTTAAAAAACAATGGGCCGGTGCCAAACCCTTTCCCATCCACATCTTCCCCATTCCAAATGGCTCCAAACTGTTTTTATCCCCGTTGTGGTGGGTTTCAAAATGAATGTCTACATCTTGAACACTGTTGGGAAGAAATGTATGAAAGTTGTTTTAAGGACCAGTTTGATGTGGGACGCTGTAGTCAGAGAAAGGGCTAACCATCATTTATGCAGCGTCTCAGCTCCAAATCTTGCTCCCTTCCTGTGACTATTTAGTTCCAATCCTTACAACAATCTGGTAAACAGTGATAAGAGATAAGAGATAAGAGATAAGATTTCTTTATTGTCATTGTACAAATACAATACAATGAAATTGGATGCTTTCCCATAAAAACAACACAAAACATTACTTGTGCAGCGATTGATATAGCATAGATTTGAATGCTCGAAAATATTTCAATTGTTTCCCTTGAAACAGTCCTTCAGCTGGTGAGTAGCACATTCATGCCAGATTTTAACAGTCCTTGTTATAGTGAGAGCCCGTTTCCTGATTTTAACAGTCCTTGTTATAGTGAGAGCCCGGCCCGTTTCCTGAGGGGATGTATGCTGGTAAAGGAACAAAGACCTATGGTCGGTTTAGTTCAAATGTGGGAGCTGTAACCATATTTTATATTCAGATAGACCTTTCCAGTGAACACAGTTTTAAGTTCAGCATGGTTGAAAATAAAATAAACAGTGCTTTTTTTCTGCACCAGAGTGCAGTTCCAGCACTTCTCAGGTGAGTGCCATTGAGGGCTAGCGCTGCCCCAGCCTGCTTCTTGCCTTTACATACTTCCGAGAAGCCCAAAACGAATATTTCAAGTCAAAACAGAAGCTGGCCAGCATGTGTGAGTCTACACTTTTTTTTAGATCAACTCCGACCTAGCCACTCCTGGCCACAATTGGTCAAGCTATGAAATGGGGCCAATTCATATTTCCTTTTCTTCAATCCATCTCCTGTGTACCAGCGGTGCACTTTAAGCTTTCCAGCCAAGCCTCTACCATCGCACACACTTGTTTGTGTGAGGGCCCTTAGATGGCTGCCTTAGCCATCTGCCTGAATCTAAGACAATGAGGGAGGCAGCAGTGCATTTATTTGCCCTGTGCCAGAACCAGGGGTGACCCCCAAACCAGATAGGGAGACAGCTTGCTGTAGTTCTTAGCACCTCCACAGGTGGTGAATGTGGCTGTTGTCAAACCGGCATCTGTTCAGGGCTGCCCTGAGTGGTCCGGCAACTTCCTGTAACAACTTCATGGTGAGTTTTGGCAACCTGTTTTTCTTGGGGGGAAAGCACTGCCTGTAAAGTATTAAAATCGCAAATGGCAAAACTTTGGCTGAGAGAAAGTGGTTTGCCTTAGGGCCAACTAGTAGGCATAGGGCAGAAGTGAGATTTCTGATTCACAGCCTGCTATGCCACACCAGCTCCATAGATTCTAATCCAGAGACTTGTGCATAATGTGCAAAAAGTCCCTGACTTGCACCCAGTCTTAAACACATCGCACAGTTTCTTCTCTCTCCTCCCACTGCTATGAATGCGGGGTTGGAAAAAAAGAATGTAGAGAATAGCGCTTGGAGTTTTTGCTTTTTGGGTAGCTTTAAACATTTGTTTTCCTAAATATCCTTGGGCCAGACCTAACACACAGAGTGAAAGAGAGCAGGAAAAATATTCAGCTATCATTAAAAAAACATGTAAAACTACCAATGTGATTTTTATTTTCTTCAGGCTTCAACACAAAAGTCTAAATATTACCTGACAAAGAAAACAACTTTTGAAAATTTGGCTAAACTCCACCTTGGCAACACTTTTCAACAGCAAAGGAATCTTGCTCTCACACTCCAAACAACATTCAAGGTAACTCAGATCTGGATCAAGCAAAAAAATCAGCATTAATTTCATAGTAGCTTGTTCTGAGATCTCCAGCCTGATTTCCACATCAAAGAAGGTACACTCTTTTAGTTCGGTTTTGGATAGTCTTCCAAACCAAGCCCTCAACTCTCCTGAGCTTTGCCCATCATTAATATTTACCCAAGTCATCATCCAGAAAAACTGGAGGCAACTATTAATTCCTTCTTGCTGACTTTAAAATGGAAGAACATGCTTGGGGACAGAACCATAGGCTGCCTCTGTTTCAAGAGGGGAAAAATAGCAAACCCTCGGAACCATTTTTTTTTTTTTTTTTGCATCCTCTTTGATGTGAAAACTTCCCTACAGATATTTCAGTACAGTTTCCTAAGTTATACAAGATGTGGAGATGTGGAGAATCTCCACATCTGGAAAGTCAGCTGACCCAAACCTTGCTTAGCAAAATCAACAGCTCTGAGATTATTAAACTAATTTAATGTTTATATATCTATATCTATATCATCTATATCTATCTATCTATCTATCTATCTATCTATCATCTATCTATCTATCTATCTATCTATCTATCTATATTTTCTTGCAGAATATTATGATCTGAAGTAATTTCACCTGGGGCAGAGTTTTGTTGACTATTATTAATAACTGTCAAATGATTAAACAAAAAAGTTAACAAATAACTAAACAAAATGGCTATATATTTGCTCGACTGTGTTGCAGGCAGAGAAACAGTGGTTTACGTGTAGTCACGGGTCATTTCGTGGTGTATACCAGAAGGTAAGAAGCCCTTGCCTGGCCTCTCTTCATGTTCAGCATCTGTCAGGGAATGATCTGAAGACGAGGACTGGGGAATGTGTTCAATGGCAGACCAGCTTCTCTCCGATGGAGAGCTGGAGGGGGAAGAGTCCCCCCGCCTTGTCCACAGCGTGTTCAGAAGCAGAGAGAGAGAGAGAGAGAGGAGCTGAACAGCTTAGGGGGGAGTTACCCAGTTATGAGATAATGACAACAGAACTAGAAGGGAGGGGGCAGCTAGCTGAGATGTCACTTGGGAGCGTGGGGGACCCCCCCATCATGGACTTGGAGTTCTGAATGTATCAGAGAGCAAATGAGTCAGGGGGAGGGAGGAACTTCCCACTGAAGCCCAAAATGCTGCAGAAGTATGAAGGAAGATTAGACTAGCCAACTGCCCTCCTTGCGGAGAGCTGTGTATTTGTGCTTGCAACATGATGCTGTAATAAACGGACTATAAATCTATCAACATCTTGTTAGTTCTTATCTGTGAAGTTACCGAAGAGAGGGGAGGACTCTCTACGCCTGACAACATTGCTTCTGGATTCTTGGCTGGCTGTAATTCTGGGAAATCTCATGCCAGACTCCTGCTGACTTCGTTTGGACTCATGAGCTGATCTCCGGGGTCATTGATTGTAGTGGATGGCAATGTTTGCTTTAGCTTCAAATGGACTTTATTCATGATGATCACTAGTGATCGTTAAATATCTCATCATGGCACTCAGCCCTATCCATCAAGGCACTTGCTGTTGTAACAACTGCATAGAAATAAATTACTCTCTGCTTTATGTTGTCCTAGTGGAGTGGCCCAATATAAAAATATTTCAAAGGAGTGCCATAAATTAGCCCCAGTCCTCGAGTTAAATACGGGAAGCCGAAGAGGACTCGCGGTGCTTCGTTCGCTCCAAATGGCAAGGGGGAGTGGAGCTCCTGATGCAAATTGCTGGAAAGAAACAAAGCCTGCCTTGTTGATGATGAAACGAGCATCTGTTGAATTGTCAGAGCATCAGTATAGTTTTACGAGAGTAGCTTTTATTCACAGTGCAGCTCAAATTCAGACTCAGCATGGGTCTGTGTTGCACAAGCCAGCCCCATTATGAAGTTCTGATTACACAAGGAAGGAGCATTAATGGTCCGCATCCTCTAAGGAAGTTAGAGCAAAATGACCATTGGGCGATATCCAATTACGGTAACTCATTCTATCAGCGCTAGGATTTTGAGCTGCACGCAACAGGATTTCCCACCTCCTCTCCCCATGCATGGACCACACTCTCCCCCAATCTGCCCTGGAGGGTTGGGGAACACCCCCAGAACAGATTTAAGGAGCATGTGGGATGGAGGCAGGGAAGACGCTCCATTGCACAAGCGGAAATCCATGGATGGAACAAGTTAGGTGAATACGTCCCATTGAAGTGAATGTGGGGCTAGGCTTTGAGCGCTCCTCAGTGGTGCAGGGATGACACTTTGCATATGCTCAGAGGCAGGATGAATTGCTTTCTCATTAGCAGGGGAAAGGGTTGATTGATGCCGCTGTTGTAAATTAAGTTTCCCACTGATATGTCATCTATTTCCTAAATGGTGCATGCTTGACTAAAATCTACAGCTAAGCAGAGCATTAGGAAGGCCATTTCAACGTTACATCCCTTTGTTTCATTGCATACATTTTGTGTCCTTCCCATATTTGCCTATACAAGGAATGACTTTCTTTCTATACACATAAAGTGCCCCAAACAAAAAACAAATCTAGAAGTGTATTGATGGTGTGTCTTTTTATTTTTTTTGTCTCAGCCTTCCTGACACAGCACATGGGATATTTTGCGACCTTGAGATACACTGAAATTTGGCTCAGCGTAGTAAAATGTCCCCCAAACTGGCTATGTAATTTTCTTTGTTTGTGTCTAAGAAAATTTAGTATGAGCAGTGCTATTTTTCTAGAAAAAGAAGTGCCAGAATTCAACACGAACGCCTCCCTTGTTCTCTCATAATGGCAATGGAGCCCATCTGAGAGGTGATGGAACTGAGTTCTGGTGAATTCCAGCTGAAAAAAGTCCTGAGTATGAGAATATAGGAACATAAGCACAAATACAAAGTAGTAATCAAGAATGAAATGCCTGGTAGCATGGAAATACCGTATTTTTCACTCTATAAGTCGCACCTGACCATAGGACGCACCTAGTTTTTAGAGGGGAAAAGCCCCATTTTTTTGAGGATCAGCTCAAATTTCTGTAGCTTCTTTTGCAAAGGAGAAAAGCCCCATTTTTTGAGGATCAGCTCAAAGTTGTTGAGCTTACTTTGCAAAGGGAAAAAACCCTGTTTTATGGGGTTTAACTCACAGTTCTGCAGCTTCAGGAAGCCATTTCTACAGTTTCCAGACAGATAATCTAATCAGTCAGTCACATGTCACTGGGGAAACAGCCTCCCTCTGCAAGGGGGCAGTGCTGGAATCTCTCTCCCTATCATTTGCTGAACAGCTGCTCAGCAGGCTTCCTTTCAACACCCCCTTCTCTCTCTTTTTTTTTAAAAAAGCACGATCTGCTTTTGCCCCTGGGCAGTTCAGCTCCAGGGACCACACATTCACTCCATAAGACGCACAGACATTTCCACTTACTTTTTAGGAGGAAAAAAGTGTGTCTTATGGAGCGAAAAATATGGTATTATCTCAAGGACCACCACCCTCTGCTGGTGTGGGTGGGAGACTACGCTATAGCTCTGAAGAGTTTAAGACTTAAGCTGTGTGTGAAATCTTGTGTGTCAATCGTGAGCACAAAAAAAATCAGATTGGAAAGACCCATTTATATGAGATATTGCTCCCATATAGAAGTACCCTTGAAAACAAACCAACATCCTCAGTTCACTATTTTATTATTATTATTTTTGTCAGATTTAACTATCAAAGCAGAGTTCTTCCACTTGAGGGCGTGAAATTATGTGATTGTTCATCACAGAATTTTCTTTCTTTTGCAGACATTACTCGTTTCAGACCACCATCACTGACCTCGATGAATGGGGACAGATTGATCTTTTTATTCTGTAGAAACTGATGACACAGACTTTTGAAGTAGTTTTTCTGCACTTTCTGCCAGAGGAGCTGTGCCAAATATCATTCCTTAACTTGAAAGAAATCTTCTTCTTTTTTCCCTTTTCAAGTGAGATGAGTTTTTGTACGACGATCAAATTCCAAATCACTGCAAAATGTGAACTCTGCTTGTTTCTATGAATATTAATGATGCTTCATTCTATGGGTTTACTCCCCCTGCCCCCCCCCTTGTGTAACTCCAAAATGACATTTAAAATTGTTCATTAAAAGGACAAATTGCTACATGAGGACTTGAGTTGCTTTTAGTGTAACATCACACCTTCGTGTATTGGAGGCCAAAACACTCACCGGTCAAATGTCTTTAAACTTTCTTTACATTCATACACTAACAGTTTGAGGCCTACACAGGAGTAAAGCCTGTGGGAATCAATTGGTACTTTTGCCCTTGTAAATGCATATACCGGTAGGTAGAGATGGGAGACTCTGTCAATTTCAGTTTCTTGTTTTTCCTAATCTTAAAAGCAATTCTCCACATTTAAAAATAAAATAAAAAAGGCCTTATGGAAATTCACGAGCATTTTAGCACAAATTTCTCCTAATGGCCATATTTTTGTATGCCATTTCCTCTAACATGTTGAAATCAATAAAGAAATAGGAGTCCTTGGAGAATTCAGAAAATCAAATAGCAAGGTTGCAAGGACTCAGGCCAGGACGGCAATAAACAATAATTTCTTCTATTTTTGTTGTTTCAGGCATGACACAAATTCCAGTTGCAATGATTTTTAACTCCAGGACAAGGCCCTGTTTCGTTTATTCTTCATCAGCTCTAGTTTCTTAGTTTCATGGTCAAACTGTACTGAGTGTGCCTCTAACATGCACATTTTTGCATAACATGTTTTCCCTAATATTTATATTTTTCAAAAAAATACACATTTTAATGCACACTTTACCTTAGTATATATGTATATACATGTCTACTTGGCTGGAGCAGTGTGAATTTCAAAGGATAGGTTTTGGTTTGTATTTGGTCAAAAAGTGCAAATTAGGTAGATTTGACTTGCAATGCAAACTGAATTAAATTTCTCCCTCAATCCCCTCCATACAGAATCGTACCCCCGAGCTGCAATCCTATGGACATATACTCAGGAGTACGTTTTTCTGAACTCAGAAGGGATTTACATATGTGTAAACATACAGAGAACTGAAATGCATGCATGCTTTGGGCTTTTACTGTGTTTTCTGTAAATTATGTTGTGTATTTAACATGTTGGCCTTTTAAAAAAGTTGGATAATTGCCTATAGAGTGATTGAAATAAACAACAGTGAACAGGATTCACGTACTCCAAAAACTTTTAGCTATGAAATGTTTAGCTTATTTTGCCAATAAGGTGATATCTGTGCCCAGTGTGCACTCATGTTTACTGTCCTGCATTTATTTAACCATTTGTCAATAAAGGAGGATCCTTGGCAACATCTGCTGTGTGCAGTGGATCAGCTGCAGATGTTTCCCCACACATTCAGAACTGCAAAGAAAAAAACCGCATTTGCATAACAGATTAGCTAGCTACCATATAGCAGCAGTCCAGCTGCTTTCTCCCTGAATTGTCTCAAACCATCTGGTTGGCATTATTCCATACTCAGTGTGCCAACATATATTCCCTGAGCGTGAAATACCACAGCATAAATATACTCTGGTACCTGTAAGAAATGAGGCTCCCCTAATGGGCACTATCACTGGCCCATGTGTGCTAAGAGGCTCAAGTGCCAGTATTGAATTGGGGCATGCAAAGACACTGGATCATGCCATTTACACTTAGTGTCCACCCTTTGCTTCATCCTACTGCCCCCCCCCCCCATGTAAGTTCAGGCTGAAATAGAGCTGCTTTGCTTCTAATGCCTTTTAAAAATCTCACAATCTAATGCAGGGGTCGGCAATTTTTTTTAGCAGCGGGCCGGTCCACTGTCCTTCAGACCTTGTAGCGGGCTGGAGAAGTGGCACCGGGGGGGGGGAACTGGAAGAAGAGGCGAGGGGGGCATGTAGTCCTCCTCCCCACCCCCAGCCCCAGCCACTGTGCTTACCTTCCCAGGGGCTGCCGCCACCACCGCTGCCGCCGCTTCTTGTGGGTAGGCAGAGCGAGGTCGTCCGCTCCGCTTTCTGGCCCACAGGAGCACCAAGGCGATGGCGACAGGAGGAAGAGGCCGAGCAGCAGTGGCTCTACGAATCAAACGCCGCACCTGGTTTACCTCAGCGCGGTGTGGGGACGTCTCTGCCAATCAAACGCCGCTGAGGTAAACCAAGCACAACGTTTGAGTGGCAGAGCCGCCACTGTTTGGCCTCTTCCTCCTGTCGCTATCTCCGGGAGTCTCGGCTTCGCGGCGGGTTCCGGCTTCACGGCGCGAAGGTGGGCCTGATCCGGCCCGGGGGCCTTAGTTTGCCGACCCCTGATCTAATGCTTCATTTCTGCTGAATTAACTGCCAAGTTGCATAGGGTCCTTGGTGATACGTTTGTGTGTGTGTGTGTGTGTGTGTGAGAGAGAGAGAGAGAGAGAGAGCATGAAAGTGAGAGAGACATATATAATAAAAATCTAAGGCTATTGTCACACTGCAGTCTGCTTGATCACAGACAGGTGCTGCTGCAAGAGATGGTGGATGGGTGGCCCAGGAGAGGCAAGAAGGACAGCTAGAATAGGATGCATCTGTCCCTCAGCAGCCCCCCTGCTCTGCCAGCTCCTCTGCCTACCAACCCCAAGGCTCTCTCTCTCCCCCATCCCCATCCCCTGCTGCAATCCAGACCTGCTGTTGGCCGCCTTCCTCCTCCATGGCTGACCAGGAGATCTGCTGCTGCCACCTCTGCCTCTGCAGCCACTTAGGATGTAGGAGGTGCAGTGTGGCAATGAGGGTGGCCACAGAACTTTTCCTCTTTACACGTGAACTGCTATTTCCCTTAAGATACTGGTTGCAGCATTTTCTATATCCTTTCTGCATTTCTCTTCTTAGATCCAGTAGTTGTTGTTTCTGCTATAATTGGGATGCTAGAATGCCCCACTGCACCCGCCCAGAACCCTGGTCTCAAAGACAGCAACTGGTCACAACACTGTGTCAACACAATAGCTACTGTGACTTGTGATGACCTTATTTTTATTTTATTTTTTTATTTCGCTTGTACAGTCAGTCTTGAAATCAGGCTATAAATACAAGGATGGGGGTAATAGTTGCCTATTCTTTCTGTCTATTTCATTACATAGCTGAGCTAGACAGTAAATAGGTGTCAACAGCAAATCACAATAGGAAAAGGAGAATTTCATAACATAAAATAATGCAGCAGCAGCACAAATGTTGTTACTATCCAGGTAAATAACGACAGGAAAGTAGCAGAATAAAATACTGCAGATATGGCTTCTTACTGCAGCCATGATTATTGTCTTAACATTTCCACAAACCGGATATGCAAAAAGGTGTTGTGGGCAATGGTTTGTTTGTTTTTGTTTTTTTTGGCAAGCAGCTCGATACAGAGGAAAGCAATTACAAGTTTTCTACTCACAACGTAGCTGAAATTGACTACAATCCACTCACCTTTGCTTCTGCACAGTCCTCACGGAGTTGTGCCATAATGGTATGGCCGTTTGTTCTCCATAAGTCAGTGGCTGCACAAAAGATTTACGCAGGGTGGCTACTTCAAACCAGACTATGTGAAAGCTGCCTCCTTTTTTGTGGTGCTTCCTAACACCAGTTTTATATGGTACCCTAATATGCAATCTGACGAGGGTGGCGCTGTGGGTTAAACCACAGAGCCTAGGGCTTGCTGATCAGAAGGTCGGCGGTTCGAATCCCCGTGACGGGGTGAGCTCCCGTTGCTCGGTCCCTGCTCCTGCCAACCTAGCAGTTCGAAAGCGCGTCAAAGTGCAAGTAGATCAATAGGTCAATAGGTCTACTTCCCGCTGCAGCGGGAAGGTAAACGGCGTTTCCGTGCGCTGCTCTGGTTCGCCAGAAGTGGCTTAGTCATGCTGGCCACATGACCTGGAAGCTGTACGCCGGCTCCCTTGGCCAGTAAAGCGAGTTGAGTGCTGCAACCCCAGAGTCGGTCATGACTGGACCTAATGGTCAGGGATCCCTTTACCTTTTTTAATATACAATCTACGCTAGTGAGAACAAACTATTTTTTGGACCTAGCAGCCTAACAATTTTTGTTTGGTTTAAAAATAACCAGTGAAAGGCTCTGATCTTTGGAGTTTCCTTTTCAGGAAAGTGTCAGGGTGGCGGAGATGTGACTCACCCCTGCCAGCCTGGTCTGTGTCCTGCTGCAGAGGCTGCCAAGGTCCTCCTTGAGATCAGGAGCAGACAGGGAAAAATAAAAGCAGGGAAAACAGCAAGGACAGCCAATGTAACCTATGATTTGGCATTGCTCCTTGCTGTGCCCAATCTCCACACATTCTTTAGAGTGTGGTATCGAGGCATGCAGTGGATTTTCAAAATCTGTAATGTGTGAAATAGCCGCAGGTCTGTTGTTTGCAGGCGCTATAAGAAAGGACAAAAAAACAAAACAAAAACCCGTCGACGATATGCACACTTTGTGTGTTTGGAAAAATAAGAGGCCTTCTAAGTCAGAGAATCATTAAGCGGATGCCCTCTTTGCTCCAAAAATGTGCCTCTCCAAATTGCTTCCATAAATTTTCTCACCGAGGCAGCGTGATATTTGATAATTATCCGCTGGTGTCATAAGGCATAATGACAAAAAGTGATAGCAGTTGGGAAGCCTTTTATACCGAGCCAGCAATTTTAACCATCTGCTGCATAATTGTAGGCTGAGGGTTATGGACAATGGACATATAAGATCATTAGCGCCGATGCCATTGAGGTGCAACAAAGGTCCTGTTGGCAAAAGGCCTAGCAAGAAAATGGTGTGGGCTGTTAATAGAATGGTAATGGAGACAAGGTGCAGCAATTATGTTATCCTGAGACAGTCTTAGTCGGTCCATGTTCTCTTCGAGCTCCCCTCCCCTCCCACTGTGATTGCTTGCAATACTGGCAGGAGTAAGGAAGCCATTGAGAGGAACACACGGTCCATTCCTGCCATAATTATCAGCATAACTTTTAACGGCACCCAAGAAAAGACATACCATGTAATGTCCATAAGGCCCTTTTCACTAACCACCTGTGTGCAGGTAGCCTTCATAGAGAAGTGCCTTGCTTGCCTAAGGCTATCTAAAGTGCTCTACAGTAGAATGGAGCTTTGGACCTGTCTACACAGCATCACGCCGACCTTATTGAAGCTCTGCAACCATTGGGAGCCACCCAGAGTGGCTGAGGAAACTCAGCCAAATGGGCAGGGTACAAATAATAAATTATTATTATTATTGATGGACAGTTGATTCCATTTCAAAAGAGCTTAGAGCAAGAGCCTTCCTGCCACAATAGGAAAGTCTCCCTTTCCTGCTGTGACCAGATCCCCTCCGCCATGGTGTCCCGGAACACAAAGAGGAATGAAGAGGGTGGAACAAAGAAAGACAAATCTTGCGCTGCTGGGGAAGATGGGGATCTTCAGTCCTCACAACTGCCTCATTGGGGCAAGAAAAACTTAATCAATTATATGATAGCTCAGTTGGTTGTAGCATGGTGCAGGTAACACCAAGGTTGCAGGTCCGATACCTGTATGGGATAGCTGCATATTCCTGCATTGAATGGGGTTGGGCTAGATTATCCTCATGGCCTCTTCTAACTCTACAATTCTATGATTCTATGATCCTAGTATTGATCTCCAACAATTCCTCTGCAACCACCAGAACTGACTTACACTCGCATCGCTCAGAATGAATCTGGCCTGGAGGTTTCCCCCAGGATAATACTAAACATGTGGTATGAGAAGAGAAATCTGGGGCCTTTTTTTGCAGAATTAACATAGAGAAAGAAAAATCTACTTGAAATTTGCTGTAGGGCTGCATCAGGCTGACACCTCTGAGCACCCCCTTATTTAACTGGGTAAGCCTGAGCTTAGGGTCTGCCTTCTCTTTGCTGCAACTTCAGAAAGCGAAGACATTTGGCAATTTAAGCCACAGCTCACGAAATGGATTTACAAAGAGTCAACAGTCACCTTTGACAGGATTACAGTGCAGGAGTTATTTGTGCTGTTTATAATGTTAAAAGATCAAACTCTACCCAATGCGCGAAGCAGAAGGATAAATACCCCCTTGTACAGACCTGACTGCACAGGACAAGCCAACCTTGTCAAAATTCAGCATTATGCAACTCACAGTTCAGTTGTTGCCATCAAGGGGAATTAAATTTGGAGAACCTGCGGCAGCAAACAGAGCAACGCATCTGGGGGTCCGTGGCAGAGAGGCTGTGTACCAATTCCTTCCTGATTGTACGCTGTAAATTACGCCTCACCTAGCAGCTTTAGTATAGTGATTTAACATTGACTGCCACAACCGGATCCCTGCAGCTTCCATCTTAACTTGTTAGAAGCCTGTAATAAAATCTTTCCTCCTCGACGGAGGAGAAAAATAATTAATTTGTTGATGTTGTATGGAAAAGCATAGCATGTGGTGAATGGGCCATTCTTTGGATAAAAAAAAGAACATAATTGCGCTGAAATGATACAGCCTAGAAAACAAAGACAATTTTGCTCTCAGAGGCAATAATATGTAGCGGTAACCTTGGGTTTCCTCCTAGGTGACAGTCGCTATAAATTCTCAGTTTGCTGTCACATGCACCCTGCTTTGCCTAGATCACATTTAGTCGATCATGGCTGTTACTTGGTGAGTCAATCGCAATCTTTGAATGGATGCTGCTGAATCTTTGACAGACTGGGATCTGAGCATGCTCAGAAAATATGCCCATACAAACCGTCCCGGACTCTGCATTCATCGTCTGAGGCCCTTCTTCATTTGCCTCCTCCCAGTGAGGTCCAGAGGGTGGCTACATGAGAACAGGCCTTCTTTGTAGTGGCTCCCCATTTGTGGAGTGCTCTCCCCAGTGAGGCTTGGCTGGTGCCTTCATTATATATATTTTAGATGCCAGGTGAAAATGTTCCTCTTCAATCAGTGCTTTGGCTGATTAATATTCTACAGCCTTTTAAATGTTTCTGTGGAAAGGGGGTGGGGTATTGTGTTGCTGTTTTGTTTTACTTATTTACTTGTTCTTATCCTGTATTTTATTCTGTGAACCGCCCTGAGATCTTATGATGAAGGGTACAAATCGAATAAGTAAATAAATTAATTAAAATTCAATATGCTGCTTTGAGAGATTAGGGAATTTCTCAGTGGACACACTCAATATATGACATTTGCTTTGGGGAAGGTGAGGCAGTTTTGCTGGCATGTTTTCTCCTCATGCCCCAGTCGCCATACTTGTTGCCCAGGGCCAATGTGGTGGCACATTCCTGTTTCACCTCAGATGGTGAAATGGGATGCGCCACTCCTGGTGTTACCTGTGAACCTTACTTTCCCATCTCATGCACTGAAAGCTATCATTCACATGACAATTTTAGTGGGTGAAACAAAATGATCTGGCAAGCTTGAAAAACTGGCCTCGGGAATTGTCAGTGGTGGCTTATGAGCAGGGCTTTTTTTCAGCTGGAACTTGCCAGAACTCAGTTCTGGCAGTGGCGTAGCTAGCTGCTCGAGCGCCCAGGGCAGCGCAAATGCCCTGCACCCGGGGTGGGGCAAGCTGGGGCAGAGCATGTTGTGCGGAACCACCATGGAGTCCGTAAGCCCCACGTTGCCGTTTCGGGCAGTGCGGAGCCGGCAGATGCCCGAGCCACGGCGTCACTCCCCAGGAGAGACGTATGGCTTGGGCGCGCTGCAGGCCAGGCCCCACGGTCACCCCCCTCAGTGATGACACCCAGGGCGGACCGCACCCACCGCACCCCCTTTGTGCGCCACCAAGTTCTGGCACCTCTCAGTTGGGCACCATTGCTATTATGAGAGAACAAGCGAAGAGTTCAGTTCCAGCACCTCTTTTTCTAGAAAAATAACACTGTGTTTGAGGGATGGGCAGAGGCAATGGCATCCTCTGGGGGGCATTCATTAGGAAGGGGATGGAGGAGGGTGAGTTGGCAGCAGTGAGGGGAGCTGGGGAGCTCACATTGGCATGGGTGTCACTTTCTCATGGCATAATTCTATGTTGTTCTGGGCACGCAAGGATGAAGGAACCATGAGGGTGGAGCCAATGACCGAGTCCCTTGATATGAATGCCACCTCTGAAATTTCAGCACCCAGGTTTTCTTTCTTCTTTTATTTAATGCAAACAAATGTTGTTTGTTTATTATTATCTGCCATTCATAAAAAAGGGCAATACTACATTAGCACAATTATTATTTCAACTTTTCCAAGAAATGCAGAACAGTAACTATGGTTAAAAGAAATGATCGCAGGTACTGATATGACGCACTTACCCAAACAGATAAGCCGTCTTATGCTAGAATAAAGCACATTTGAAATAACAAAAGCATCATTTCCCAGTTGTCTATTGTGAAAGTACCCACTCAAACGTAAGCTGACACATCCTAAGCTCTCAGAGAATCCCCTCGTTCTCACCACTGTCCTTAACATACTGATGCCAAATGCTCTGTCACCCATCCAAAACCTCAGATCAAAAAAAGGTTACACTTAAGCTACAGCTCAGCTCAGCTTATTTGAAAGGCTCAGCAGAATCATTTGACAATAGACCACTGCGAAAGGTGCACTCAGACATGAGTGGGTAAATTCTAAACCCTAGGAAAAATAGCAACCAATTTTCATCAATGTCTCGGTCATGTGATTCTCATAACGCTGCTTAAGCAAAATCCATGCTCTATTATTATTTCCAAAATCAAATACCACGCGCATACAAAATTAATAAACAACATTAATCAGTTGAATCCACTAGTAAGCCAAAAGTGGTATCCGTTCATGGATTACGTCAAAAGAAGTAAATGAAATATGTCACAAGCTTTTCACTAGCTCTGGGATAAACCATGATTTTCTACTGAAAAGACAAATCACAAACATTTTTAATTTTCCTCCGTGTAGTTCTAAGCATAGCATGCATGTTTTCCCATCTCACATTATGTACACCAGCAAAAGTCCTCAAGCAGGACTGGAGCACAGGTGCACTCGCTCCTCTTTTGGTTTCCAGGAACTGGTAAAGTGGTCCTTAAGTGGTCTAGTGGAAGAGGATGGGATGAGAGAAGCTTATTGCCTATTTCAGGCTTATTGTTTTTTTTTGTTCCTGAACTGCTATGATTTATCAGATGTACCTGAATATTTGTATCACCACTGTTACTTACCTCTGGCATTTGTACTCATAAATCAACACACACACACATTTAAATAAATCCAAAATAATTACTGTAGTTTTTGCTAGACATTTTCTTCAGGTTTAACCTGAATTCAAAAAGTAATTATCAACCAATAGTACTGTACATGTCTACTCAGAAATAAGTCCTATTAGTTCAGTGGGGCTTACTCTTAGGTAAGTGTATAACATTGCTGCCTAAAACATGTTATCTTATTCATTAAACCCTCTACCACATTTTTCTCAGTTCTTTGTCCAAACCAGGAAGCAAACTGCCCTTCCAATATTCTGTCAGCAACATTAGCTTTCAACACAATACATTATGCATCCTTCTCACAGTACTTTTAAATAGCCTATAAAAATACTGCTGCTGCATTTTGTGGGATTTCATAGCCAATTGTTTCTCTTATAATTCTTCAAACACTTCTCCGTCATAATTTTTCATTCTCCTACAGCTCTGCCATATATGAAAGAAGTTGGCATACAAATTGATTTCTGAGACCAATGAGCTCATGCTTTGAAAAAAAGCTGCACTGCAGTTTTTTTTTAAAAAGACATTTAAATTAGTTTCTGCAACACAATCAGCAGCCAAACAATCCCTTTAAGTTATCTGTAGAAAACACAAACAAATATACAAATTAGAGGAAGAAATTGCAGTTCGTTGCAAATTTATAATCGTAACAGTTTGTTTTGGCATCCTGCTTCTTTCCCCCACCAAGTCAGTTGAGTCTAACACTGTTAAGAGCAAACTCACAACTCAAGTGTGCAACTATATATCTTGGTACTCACTGAACCCGGAATGCAGATGCAGATTTTCTCTTCTGATGATTGGCTGAAGCTGATATTTGCATGCATGCATCATTCTAACACAAAATTCGCAGAGCAATGCTATTCAGCGAATGGCTTTCAGAACACTCCACATATATCAGTCCTGACTGTTCAAGTGGGGTGCCCGGATTTTTATTTTCCTCCAAAGGAAAGGACACTAGTTTAGTGACTATCTTTGCAACACTGTAGATGAATCTTAACACAGAAAAATAAAAATCTAGACATTTGCGCAGTTGATTGTAGACTTATATGTGCTCTACAGCTATGTGAATGTTTTATTGATAGTGTTATTGATTGTTTATGAATTTTCCATGTTGATCTACAGCTCTGGATCTTGTATCATGTACAGTTTTTGCTCTGTCATGACCTGTGGTCGGTACAAAGTCAATTACAGCTATTTTCCTCCAAAGACCAATTATTTGCTGTTAAGTCTTACCCTAAGGTTGATGCGAATTTCCAGCAGGCCTACGTAGGCAAACTAATAGGTGAATCACAAACAGGGAATCTGGACAGGGGCGTACCCAGGATCAAAACTAGGGGGAGGCAAGCCATGGTCGTTCAGGTTTGCTTTGAATGGACGCTGATCATTTTTGCTTCTAGGGGGGGCAGCTGCCCCCCATGCCCCCCCTGGGTACGCCCATGAATCTGGACCTAGCACTAGGAAGGGTTGGCAATGCCATTAGGCAGAGGGAGGTGGCATTCTCAGGCAGCTGGTTTTGGTTATGCAAATAATCCAGAATGCGGCAGCTAGACTGGTGACTGGGAGTGGCCGCTGAGACAATATAACACCAGTCCTGAAAGACCTACTGGTACATTGGTTCCCAGGACATTTCTGAGCACAATTCAAAGTGTTGGTGCTGACCTTTAAAGCCCTAAATGGCCTTGGCCCAGTATACCTGAAGGAGCGTCTCCACCCCCATCGTTCAGCCTGGACACTGAGGTCCAGCGCTGAGGGCCTTCTGGCGGTTCCCTCACTGCGAGAAGTGAGGTTACAGGGAACCAGGCAGAAGGCCTTCTCGGTAGTGGAACCCACCCTGTGGAATGCCCTCCCACCAGATGTCAAACAGAAAAACAACTACCAGACTTTTAGAAAGACGTTTCCCATTTCTGGGAAATGATATATAACAAAATGAAAAAAAATGTTTAAAATAACTTTTGTTTAAAAAACCCCAGAAGCTTTTCTATTAGGAATTATAGGTACCAACATTCCAAAGGAGCAGAAAAGACTTTTTATGTATTCAACAACAGTTGCACGGATGTTACTAGCCCAGAGATGGAAAGAAGAAAGAGTCCCTACCAGAGAGAAATGGCAAACTAATGTGATAAATTATGCCCAAATGACAAAGCTGACTGGAAAGCTCAGGAACCAAGAGGACAATTTTTTTAAAAAAAGAAGGGGGATTTTTTTAAATAATTTATTTAGGAGACCACTGCAAGCAGATGAAAACATTAGCAGGATTTTAATCTCACTTGTAATGTAACAAATGCTATGGACAATATGGAGTGATACGAAATATAGACTCTGAAATAATATTCAGTTCTAAATGTTGATAATAGGACCCATAGAGGGGGTGGGGGGAAGTCTCGAGATTCAGAGTAATCTCTACATATGGATATGCATTTGGATTGTTATAATTTTATATTTGTAAAATCAAATAAAAATGATTTCAAAAAAAGTGCCATGACTTTTGCACCCCCCCTCAAAAATAATAATAATAATTTCTCCTCACTACCACAAAGGTCCTGTGAAGGTGGAGGGAGATATTCAGGCCTGTACTAATTGGAAGAAACTCTTTCTCTTGCATACCTTGTCACATTGATGCTAAAAACAAGGTGTTGTTTCCGCTCGAATTACTGTTTACAATTTCGATGGAATCATTTCCGTCAGTGTAAACTGACAATGACTTAAAGAGCACAGGACGTTGGTTAATGGCGTTTGTGGCAAAGGGAGAGGAATGGCTGCAGGCAGATTGAATTGCTGCCTTGCACAAAGGCTGCAAATGATCCTCTCTGGTTTAGCAGGTGAAAGAGAGGGGAGGGGAGTTCAAATAGGAAAACTGTTTCTAGCAAGATTCCTCCGGCGGGAACAGCTTTTTTTTTTGCTTGGCTGGCCACACCAATAAAACCTGTCAAGGAAACCGGGCAGGATTGCAAAACCTCACATGTATTCTAGCCTTAGCAATGAAAGACAACCTTCTTTGTCTTAGCCTATATTAAAAAAATATATGAACTTTTGGATGCTGGCAGCATCCTTGAAATTAGACATCTGCTGACATTTTATTCTCTCAAGGTGTATTTCATAGTCCATATCCAGAACTTCCCACTCTTCTTAGCTCATCTCACATTCCTTTCTTGCTATTTTTTTTTGTCTTGTTTGTGGTCAGTGAACACTTTTGATGGTAGGGCTTTTAGAGGCTGATTTACTATGGTATGCACCTTGCAGAAAAATGATGATATAAGCAGGGCCTGCTGGATTGGGCCAACTGTTCTTAGTGGCCAACTGGATGTCTGTGGAGAACCCTTAAACAGGACCTGAACACAAGAGTACTTTCCTCACTGCATGTTGAGATTCCTGTATTGCAGGGGGTTGGACTAGATGACCCTTGGGATCCCTTCCAACTCTACAATTCTATGATTCCTGTGGTTTCCACCAACTGGCATTCAGAAGTATGACCATGCCTCTGACCATGGAAAAAAGTCATGTTCAGTGACTTGGATTGCTTGTAATGAACCCAAGCTCATATTAGTTCATACAAATATATAAGGAAGTTACTTGTTAAACGGCCTCTGTCCAGTATATCTGAAGGAGCTTCTCCACCACCATTGTTCTGCCTGGACACTGAGGTCCAGTGCTGAGGGCCTTCTGGCGGTTCCCTCACTGCGAGAAGCCAAGTTACAGGGAACCAGGCAGAGGGTCTTCTCAGTAGTGGAACCCACCCTGTGGAACGCCCTCCCACCAGATGTCAAAGATTATTGTATTTTAATATTTTGTTGGAAGCCACCCAGAGTGGCTGGGGAAGCCCAGCCAGATGGGCGGGGTATAAATAAATATTATTATTATTATTATTATTATTATTATTATTATGCATTCAATGTTTCCATAAATTTTAGAATTATACAAAGTTCCAAAAGGAAGCAAGTACTATTGCATCTTAGAGCAAACAAATTTGTGACCTCTGTGTGTTCAGGGCACAGAACACCAGGTCACAATAAATTTGGCAATTTGCTTCAGAACTCAGAATTATAAAGTTTTACCTCAATTAATTTTCAAAAGTGGTGGGAAGAATACATTTCTGTTTGTAAAGTATCACTTGTGAAAGTTAGGTAAGAAACAAAGTGGAAGGGAGCTTTTTATTATTATTATTAAATTTACCAGGCTAGGCTCCAGATTTCTGAAAGCCCATAATAAACTACTCAGGTTGGATCTCTCCCCATCCACTGCCCCCCATTGGGGGCAGATGGATCAGCCTATGCCCATTCCATGCCAGTTTTGCAACTTCAGAAAATGGGATAGAACGGACTTTCAACTGAAGTCCATTCTCTCCCAGTTTCTGTATATATTTTTTTAAAGGATTAAAAAATGTATTTAAATTATATGCACCTTTACATATTTTGTACACATGTACCCCCTAAAATATGGCTCTTGTGTGGACCTCATCCCTATAAAATATTCAATTTTGAACAAAAAAATTGACCCAAAACTGAACAGCAAAATTAAAAAAGCGTGCAATCTGATATAAGTCCAGAAACTGTGTATGAGCTTAGTTTGCTTTAAAATTCTATCCAAACAAGCCTTTTCTCCATCTCTACCCCAGCACTGACTGACCCGTGAAGAAGAAGAAGAGTTTGGATTTGATATCCCGCTTTATCACTACCCGAAGGAGTCTCAAAGCGGCTAACATTCTCCTTTCCCTTCATCCCCCACAACAAACACTCTGTGAGGTGAATAAGGCTGAGAGACTTCAAAGAAGTGTGACTAGCCCAAGGTCACCCAGCAGCTGCATGTGGAGGAGCGGAGACGCGAACCTGGTTCACCGGATCACGAGTCTACCGTTCTTAACCACTACACCACACTGGCTCTCTCCATGGGGACCCATGTGGCAGCACATCTGCACCCTGTTGCCTTGTGCTCCCTATCACACCTGCTCATGGTCTTACCTGGTGGTGGTAGTACAGTGATAGTGCAGGAGGCAAATGGCCACTCAGCTACCCACCCATTATAGCACTGTGACTGTGTGCACGCCAACTCAGGAGCATGTCATGATCCCAGATCCTGAATCCTCAGACTTGGAATTTCTAAGCAGTAGTAGCTTTGAGGAGGAGGAAGCCCCACTCTCCAGACCATCTTGTTTAGACCCAGCAGTCCTAGATGCCCGACCAGTTCCCAAACCCAGAGGATGCATGCTTGCCTATGGACTCCAAGAATCGAAGTATTTATTCTTCTGAGGATCAGGAATGCTTTATAGCCCAGGCCCCACAGCACTGAACATCACTGCCTAGAAGGAATTAACTGCTTCACCAATAGACTCTTGTCCTTTAACTGGCAAGCTGCAGAAATCAGAAGGCAGGGCTTCATTCTTGATCCCCAGGCCAAACTATAAAGCTCTGGCAGTTTGTGCAAGGCAGTGTGGACACAGCTTTCTTCTTCTGGTAGGATTGCTGTCCATGGTCCTGAAACCCATGTTCCTCTCCAGGGTCCTGACCTTATAGACCGCCCCTTGTGCAAAATTCTAGAGCAGTGTATAAGATGATACAGAAACAAAGAAAGCATAAAACATCACAAACACAATGCAGAATAATCATAAAAAATGATTGGATTATTTAAGAGCCGAAACATCTGAAAATTAGGAGTGAGGATGTCTGCCAAATCTCTGCTGGAAGAGTATTCCACAGCATGGGACTGGTGATGCTAAATGCCCAACATCTAGTTGAAGCTAGTTGAGCTTCTGAGATATCAGGGATTACTAACAGTGCAATTTATATGCAAACAAAAGAGTCACTTATGAAATGAACCTAAACTAGGACAGTATCTTCTGAAATTATTTTGAAAGGAATTATCTGGATGCATACAAACATCACACACACAACCTACTCTTTACCAGTTTAATGTGACTGCAAATTATTATTAAGAAAACACAGTCTTCCTAATGTGCAGCCTAAGCTCTTAAATTCAGAGCATT
Source organism: Darevskia mixta (assembly GCA_034641385.1). NCBI lineage: Eukaryota > Metazoa > Chordata > Lepidosauria > Squamata > Lacertidae > Darevskia > Darevskia mixta. The sequence continues at coordinate 1,828,238 of JAWWNH010000034.1, read as the reverse complement.
AGGAAGGGATTAAATAGCCTTTTACTAATATTCTTTTGGGCATGTTCTTTAACATTATTTATGCTTCCTGTAAACACACTTCTCACAAAGCAAATGTAAGGAATTAACAGACTGTTGCTCCATTAATTTCAAAGATCCCGAGTGTCCCCCTGCCATTATTAACATGTGAAATGTCTGTCATTGCAGCAGGTTAGGTGTTTGTGGATGTTAGGGGCCTGTATTCCACAAGGAACCCTGGGATGTGCCTGCCCAACACACAATATATGCATCTCCTATGGATCCTTGTTGCTGAACAGGTTCTGTCCTTTGTGCAATCTTATCCTGAAGTATAGCAATTTACTTCCCCCCATGGAAGTGACTGTCAATCATTCTTTGGTTGGGGAAAAAGTGGGGACACCAATGCAGTGTGAGCTACATTGACTCTCCATCCCTAATGATGCCATTATTGGGAGTGAGAGGTAGATTTTACCACCTCCCAACTGAATTCCAGATTGCAGTCTCTTAATATTGCCCCATAAAATTTACATGGCACCACATTGCAGTTTGTTTAAAGTTCTTATACTTGTAATAGAAAAGCCCTTCTTGGAGATCCTATTATAAACTGGCCACTTGTAAATACAGACTGGTTGATATCAGAAGAGAGTGTCCTAGCTTTTCTTCTTCTTCAAAAACACACACACAAATAAATAAAAATAAAGTGCATTTTAATTGCTCTTCATCAAAAGTGTTCTTAGGGCAGCGTACAAAAGAGTCACCAAAATTTATGCAACATATAAATGCAATTTAAAAGCAACAAATAAATGCAACAAAATACAGGAAGACAAAATAAAATCCCCGAAGCTAAAAACAGAGCAAAACCTTTTTTTGTTCCTATAAAGAAGTACCAAATTGGCTAATAAATCTAGAGAACAGTTTACTCAATCAAACATGTTAAAATGAACACTTAAAGGTGCAGCGTGCAAATCCAAGCCTGTAAAAACTCAATAAACTGATGGGATAATACTGAGGCTAATGATAATGTCCTAGCGTAATCAAATTACGCAAAAGTGTTGCAAATGTTACTCTACTGAACGCGCAAAGTCTTTTGTGAAGACCTGAATCCTGGATATAATCAGGTTTTGCGGGAGCTTCTTCAGTTCATCGTGCTGTTTTTACAACACCATACAATGAAATTATAGATTCTCACAGGCACTTCAGATCTACTTTCGCTGAGGGACGGCGAGGAGGCCCTAGCTGTGATTACCATCACGCATGGCCATGTTTTCTTGCCTGACTGTGACCGTTCCCTCACAAAAGACTTTGCGCGTTCAGTAGAGTACCATTTGCAACACCTTTGCGTAATTTGATTACGCTAGGGCATTATCATTAGCCTCAGTATTATGCCATCAGTTTATTGAGTTTTTCAGGCTTGGATTTGCACGCTGCACCTTAATGTGTTGATTTTAACATGTTTGATTGAGTAAACTGTTCTCAAGATTTATTAGCCAATTTGGTGTTTTGGAGTTTTGGTTTTGTTTGATAACAATTATTACAACACCTGATACTTTTTTTGGTATACTTATAAAGAAGCATACACACATCTTCAGACAATGGATGGATAGAGATTCTATTGGAAGCATGAGAAATGATAGTTTGGGAAAGGCAGAACTCTCACCCCTCCCCAACGAGACACTAGGATAGTAGGAGAAGTTAGGCTTTGGGGACCATTGGCTGCATCATCTCCCAAGCAAGATGAGTTCAGTGTTGAGTGTCAATTTGTGATTAGCCACTGTTAACAAGATTCCTATAGTCAGGTGTCAGGTGAGTGGATGTGATAAAAGTAATTTCCACTAAAAGTCACTTAATATGTTGATTGCTGTTAAATTAGATTCCTCCCACTGAGGTTCTATGCAAGATTAAAGTTAGCAGGCAAAGTTCATTTACATTTGACAAACACTTCTCAAGAGTTTTCAGGCAAGTGAAAAGTCACTGGATAATTGATTTGAAATTCACATCAGCTTGATCAGAGATTCCAAAACTGTGGTCCACAGACTACCATTTGTCTGTGAGCTCCCTTCAGGTGGGCCAAGACATCTCTGTGGATGAAGAGAGGAGATGGCACATCCATCACATTAATTAAATTCAAATTTAAATGGAATTCAAATTGTAACAGAATTAAAAAATAATAATCCAATATATAAGAAATGAAAGATTTTTAATACAATTAAAAATCATACCGCATCTAGCACAGTGCATTACAATTGCAGCAACAGGCAGAAAAATCAATATGCCATCTGTCAAGTCCCTCAGCAATTTTCAAGTGGTCCATGGGGAAAAGGTTTGGGAACCACTGGGCTAGATGATCCACTAGGATGGTGGGAGTAAGGAATAAATAAATGCAGGTGAGGTAACAGAGCTCTTGGAATCAATAGACACTGCTGGATTTTTTTTTTATAAAAAAATGTGGGTTTCAGGATTTGAGTACTAAATCTGAGATTTATAAGTGTTGTGGAATATTCTAAGCATTTTGACATCCCAACCAGCCCATGACTGATGCCCATGCGGCTGTAGATTTACGATGACAGAAGACTGCCCCTACTTGGGTATTCTGAGAATGCTTCCATGCTGCCCCTGGTCAGGAGAGGCCTCTCTGGACTTCGCTGAGCAGCTCTGTCAGTTTTGTTAGGGTGGTGATGTCAAGTGCTTTTGGCATTTTCCCTGTGATTTGATTGTTTCCAGCAGCTTCGTTTGGTAGCTTGCTGATTGCAGGCTGCACTCCTGACATCTCTATTGAACTGGTATGAAGGTTACCCTGCTCTTCAAAAGTTTCATCAAGATCTGCTAGTGGTGGAGGGCTACACCTGTCAAGGGCTGCCTTGAAAAGCTCCACACACCTGCTTTTATTTTTTTACCCCTCGTACAATAAGTGCCTGAAAACATTGCTTTTCAATTGGGCCACTGTCTAATTTGAAATTTCCACTCTGGCTTTTTGTCACTTTGAAAACAGCTCTGAGCAATGCTCAGGAGCAGCGTCATTCAAGCTTCATCCACTGCAGTCAAAATGCAAGCAAGACTAAGGAATGGACATCACTGGGGGGGGGGGAGAGCCCCACATTCTATAAATAAATTTGGGGAAAGCAAAGGGAAAGGACAAGGAGGAAAGAAAGACAAAAATGCAGTGGAAAAGTGGTGCATGAACCAAGAAAGGTGTGTTGAATGTTGATAGGATAGCAGAAGATAGAAGATAGACTGAAGGACAAATACTCATCAATACACTTGCAAAGGAAAATCTGATGGATGGTGTGTTACTACATCCAATAATGAGGCTACGGAGAAAGGAATAAATAAAATTACTGTATAAAATTGGAAGTGTTTCAGCTTGAAAATATTTGCTGGATCCAACTAAGGCTAAACCCACGTACCTGAAAAAACGCCAGTTTAAGCAATATGATTTGTTTCTGAGCAGGAACATATAGGATAGCACTGTTAGTTGAAAGGGTAGTGTCCACAGAAGTCAGTGGGAGTTTGGACTTTTATTAATTTACCCCAACAGTTTCAGTGTGACCTGAGTTCAACTAAATAAGTGTCATGTACTGGCTAGACACAGAGGAATGGTGGGAGGCACCAGCTGGGGAACCCCTAAGGCAAGAAGGCTCAGAGCCCCGGGATTGTTGGTGGGATGACGATGAGTGGTCAGAGGGAGAAGGAGGAGACGACTGGGAGGATGAGTGTTGGAAGCTGAAGAAGTAAGAGGGTTTAAGTGAGAAGGGAGAGTCTGTGGCAGAGAGCAGTCCAGAAGCAGGAAAGGAGGCAGGCGTGGAGCAGAGATGAGTCAGACTGGTGAAGACACAAGGGTGTCTCCCCCAGGACAAGATTCCTTCCTCCCAGAACCAGGAAAGTTATGAAGCAGGAGGAGCAAAGGCAGGTGCATTGGCAGAGTCTCATATTGCTTGGGAAAGACCCAGGAGAGGAGGAGACTTAGGCACCTGTGGGAAGGCAAGGACCTTCAGTCTCCACAACTGCCTCATAGGGGCAAGACCTACCAAAGATGAGTTGCTGTGCTCATTAGGCCTGGCACTCCTCAGCAGATCCTGTTTCTTTTAATAAAGAGTTAACTTGACTTACTCCATGTGAGTTCTTGCTGGCTCACTCTTCCTGACACCAAGGCTGCAATCCTATACACCAGGGTTGGCTGCCTTAAGCTCTTCAGATGTTGCTGGACTACACATCCCACCATCCCTGACAATTGGCCATGATGACTGGGGCCGAAAGGTGTTTGAGTCCAGTACACCTGGAGGGTCACAGGTCAGCCACCCTTGCTATACACACATACTTGGGGTGTCAATGGCCCTTACCTCTGAATACACATATACGAGATTGGACTGTTGTCTGGATCCAACATCTAAAGATTGACAAAAGACATGAGCTAATCCAGCTACATTAGAGGGTGCTACAGAATATATTTGTGTAGTAACAAGAAAAGAGAGTGGGGAGGTTGGATTTGGAGCATGAGAAGAGAAGAGAAGAGAAGAGAAGAGAAGAGAAGAGAAGAGAGAACAAGCAGAAAAACAGAAAAGAAAACATGCGCTAGAGTTTGCATCTACTGAAAATGGAAAAGCCAGCAACAGTTGTATATTCAGACTTATAGACTTACTGAAATCTAGCCTACATTACAGAGAGTTTTCAACAATTCTGATATGAATCTGGTGACGAGGCACTCATTGGAAAAAGGAGTCACTAACCCCCACCCCCACCCTCACAAAAAATACCTGAAGCCACTCTTATCTCCATTGGGAGATATCTTGCTAAATGAGCCCACTCAAGCATATGCAGTGGTGAGTGTAATTATTTCTGCTTTGAATTCCACCGATATGCTCCCTAATGTTGCTAATGTGAAAGCAGATCTCAGGTGCTAATGGTCTCAGAGGTGGCTCACTACTGACATGGGCAAGACTGAAGATACAAATTGCCCTTTGCTGGAAAGTAATGAAGCCGTAGAGACCTGTGTGGTTGCGAAAGCAAACCATTCTGAATGCAAAGAGAAGGAACACTCTTTGGGTAGGGAAAATGCAGAATGTGAGTTGTCTTTTGTGAATTGCCACAAAATTCAAAGCAGAATAGAGCCATACTAAATGTTCACATGAATCAAATTATTTTGCGCAAGGTAAGACACCTGGGTAATAAAACATGTAATAATCTCATAGTGAATTATGGCACGTCTGGAGATTCTGTGAGATCTGAGATGCAAGAAACGAAACTAGCTTCTAACTTAGACTTACCTGGCTTGCATGTTGCAGACACACTCCTCCTAGAGTGACATTGAGCTACAGAGCTATATATAACTTAAGAAAATGGTAAATAGCAAGTTTTAATTATTAATTTGAACCTAACCGGGCGACTTGAATGTTCTCAGGTGTAACAACGATGCTATTATACAGCTTAGTCACTAGGTGGCACTGGACTTTGTTGTATATGAGTGGCAGTACACATAGGCCTTCTTGCATTGATATCACCACCTATTACTGGGAGCGGGTAAGGGCAAGGCAGTGAGTGCTGTGCAAGCACAATATAGGAGCACTACTATTTTGCTTTGCCAATGCAGCTCCCTACTGCTTCACCTCTCCTCTCTCCCCCTCAGTAAATGACAGTTATGACCACCTCTAGGAAGTCAGGTCTATGACACTGCACCTTCCCATCAGCTGCTTCTGCTGCATGGAGTTAGGAGTTTCCTGTTGCTCTTCCATTTATGTTGTGTGAGAGAGAATAAACCTATTGTCTACTGGTGTATAAAGCTTCCACAACAACAGCAAAACGGACAAATTTCTGTGCCAGGGAGCTGTCTTTTGCGTAAAGGAATTGCTACTTTTGTTTCTGCTTTTCACAACTTGGTGTTATGAAAATTGGGATAAATAGCCTTGCTCGTTTCCTGTAGAAGATAAATGTGCACTACAACAAGGAATTGTTTGTGCAAATGAATTATCTGCAAATTGGCTGCATCCTACCAAAGGCTACAAGGGAAAACTAATTCATCGGCACTTGGTTCTTCAAGGATTTGGGTTTGAATTTTATTTATGGAAAAGGGAAGAACCTGCTAACAAGGCCACTCCACAGAAAACAAATAACTGGTATGCAGGGTCCCAGCGCAGTTAAAGATAGGATGTTTGTCTGGGCTACGGGGAACCATTCCAGCATTCAAGATTTAAATTACAGCTCTCAAATCAATTACTCCAAAGTAACTCAGTTGACATTACTGATATCACAATACAGTAAGTGATTTGGGATGTTGGCTTTATTTTATCAAGAAATGTTTATCCGTTCCTAATTTCCTCCAAGGATAATTGTGAAGTTCACATGCCAATTAGAGATAGGCTAATTAAATTATTTTTCTTGTGAAAAATAGATCTGCTCTGAGGCAATGGCTTGACCTATCCATTTAACAAGCACAAAAACTTTCCTTTCCCTTCCCTTTAACAACCAGCAACTCACCAGCTTCAGACACTACTCACACAGGGAGGAATTCAACATCATTCCATCAACTCAAGCATTTCAGCTCAACAGATGAAACAAATCTCGCCTCTTCTTGCCTTATGTCCTTTTCCCCAGGCATGTTTTAGGGGCATGCAAGTGGGGAGTCCCATTGTCACGCAGCGTAAATTAATAATGCAGTGTCTTCTTCAGTAAAAGAATAAAAGCTTTACCGAGTTAAAATAAACTTGTTTGCAAATAACAGCATAGTGAACAGAAGATTAAACTAGCTTCTTTCCCAAGGGAGGGCAAATCTCTCTCTCCCCCCCGCCCTGTGTGAACAAGAACTGTGGGAACAATATTCTCTCCATTCATCCCCCTTCCATTGCTCCCCTTGCTGTTCTGCCTGGACACTGAAATTCAGTACTGAGGGCCTTCTGGAGATTTCCACACTGTGAGAAATGAGGTTACAGGGAACCAGGCAGAGGGCCTTCTCGGTGGTGGCACCCACCCTGTGGAATGCCCTCCCATTTGATGTCAAGGAGAGAAGTAACTACACAGCCTTTAGAAGCCATCTGCAGGCCGCCCTATATAGGGAAGTTTTTAATGTTTAATGTTTTTGTATGTTGGATGCTACCCAGAGTGGCTGGGGCAACCCAGTCAGATGGGTGGGGAACAACAACAACAACTACTACTACTACAACTACAACAACAACAACAACAACAACAACAACAATAATAATGGAACATATTTGGAGGTGGGGTGCAACAGTTTATAGGGAAAACTAGTGGGTGATGTTTCACATACTTTTACTCAGAATTGACACATTGAAATTGATTGACATGACAAAATTATTATTTGTCATTAGTTAAAATTATTAAATCATTTTAATGGGCCTACTGTAAATAAAAGTTGAATACCACCCAGTAAAACATTCCTCCCACCTTCCATCAGTGGGATTATGCCACCAGTTGAACTCTACTGACAGGATCTCTGGATCCAATTAATTGCCTTTTGACTTTTCCCTTCAGACATAAAAGGGATGATTCCCATCATTAAAAAGGGTGCTTCTCAGAAATTTGGGGATATCTCTTCTCTGTCACAGACTGAATGTGCATCCAGCACAGTGGAGGATTGGAGGGGGAAAGTATGCTGCTGCAAAAACAGCCACATTTTCCTTTTCTTTTTCTATACAGAACAACTACTCTATATTTTTTTTAAAAAATTATCTAAAGGGGAAAAATGGGAAGAAAAGTAAATGAGTAATAAAAGTATTGTCCCCCTCCCCCTAGGAACGGAAATTGACTTTTGAGAAATTCAGAAAGGCTATTCAGGGGGGAAATTCATCACTAGGCCCCCAGCTGCAATCAACAGAAATCCATAAAATGTGCAAGAAGCTTTTATATAAAAGGCACAGGAGTCCTTCCAAGCCTTAAGTCTGGGAAAGCTGGTGCTGCAATTGCATTTCATTACACACACAACAAATCACCACAAATCAGGTCTGGAAAAAATATGGGAGAACACAGAAAGCCCTGGGAAGCAATGGCTGAGAACAATGTGATTTGGATGCTCTGTGAAAAGTAAGCAAACAAGAGAAGTCAGTTCAAGAGAGAAGGGCTAATGTGGACCATTGGGAAGGATGAGCTCAGGAAGACCTGTGCACACCTTTCCTTTCACCTCAGTGAATCCTGTTGGCACATGGCTCTTAGAAGGTCTATCTTTTAGTAGCAGTGCAAGCCTCTTTGGAGAGCCGCATAAGCATCATGTTCTTTTAAAAAGGTTCTGAGTCAGGGACAAGGTTGAGGATTGGAAATAGTGCTGCATAGAGTGTGTAGGATGCATATGAGGAAGCGGGTGGCGCTGTGGTCTAAACCACTGAGCCTCTTGGGTTTGCTGATCAGAAGGTTGGTGGTTCGAATCCCCGTGACGGGGTGAGTTCCCATTGCTCTGTCCCAGCTCCTGCCAACCTAGCAGTTTGAAAGCACACCAGTGCAAGTAGATAAATAGGTACTGCTGCGGCGGGAAGGTAAACGGCGTTTCCTTGTGCTCTGGTTTCTGTCACGGTGTTCCGTTGCACCAGAAGTGGTTTAGTCATGCTGACCACATAACCCTGAAAGCTGTCTGTGGACAAACGCCGGCTCCCTCGGCCTGAAATCAAGATGAGCATTGCAACCCCATAGTCACCTTTGACTGGACTTAACCGTCCAGGGGTCCTTTACCTTTACCTATATGAAACAATTTCCGGATTTCAAATCTCCCTTGTCCATTTGCATCATAGGAAATTAGCAGTCTGAATTACTATGTACTGCTGGGATAGGGAACCTCTGACTCTCCAATGCTCATGCTGGCTGGTACTGATGGGAACCGGAGTTCAGCAACTTCTGGAGGGCTATAAGTTCCCTATCCTCAGTGAAAGGCCTGGACATCCTTTTAGTTAGAAACATCAGATTCAGATTTGTTGCAGTACTAGGAACAACTTTTGTGAAAGTCAATGAAAGTGATGTGATAAGATATGTCAAGGGCAAGGTTCTTTACGAAGAATTCTAAAAGCAGGATAATGAAGGGAACTCGAGACCACTTATATCCCTACTCTACCGGCTACTTTCAAATTCTGTAATTGGCATTCAGTAGTTTCCCAAATTACAGGTGATGACTTATTGAGAAAGAGCAGGCAGAAAAAGAAAGGCTGTAGAAAATTCTGGCAAGTTCTCTACTTTATGAAAGTTTTTGTTCATCTCTGGTAACAAGAGAGGTGAATAAACCTGGGCTTCTAAAAAGCTGCAGTTCCAGTTGTGTTCCTTCAACATATCCTAAAAAGAAGAGTTGAATCAACATCATGTATGTTTGGGACATCTAAAATGCTTGTTTAGATTAGCTTCTTGCCATCGGCAGAGTACAAAATAACAATGTATTAACAATAATTGGTGATGATATCCATCATTGCACGAGAGGACTTCTACTTTCCTGGTGGGATACCCCTTTCCTCTCCGGCCTTTGCAATCTCCCCATATTTGTTCTGAAGGGTCCCACCGGGTGGGGTTGGGGTGGGGTGGGGGTGAATGAAGAGGGCTGTAGGGTGTAAGAAGAAATACACTGTGAGGTAAAAGGCACTTTACCATGTATTCTATAAGTAGCATATCTAACAGAATATCAAGAAGAATATCAAGGTATCGACAAAATCATCATTACCTCAAGGGAAGTCATAGTACTGTTAGGATTTCCTACACACGAGTAGGACCCTGGCAGAGACACATGCCCAACTGGCATGTTCCCTCCCTCCAGGTTGATCGTCCGGGAGCTTCAAAAAGCTTTCTTCAGCCCAAACATCACAGCGACTTATACCAAGAAGCATCAGCACACTTAGGGATCCACAGAGTCTTCACAGCATGCGTAAACAGACCTCAGCAACTCAGCGTTTTGGCTAATCTACTTTATTTACATATAAACACACACGGAGCACTGCAACATGGCTCCCTCTCTCTCCAGCATCAGACAGCAAAGAGAGAGAACAAAGGACAATAGTCCCACTTCACGGAACACAGTAACACAAACATCCTGTCTCCGTCACTTCCCATTCTGTGGAATCAAAACACATACCGTCATGTGATAGACAACAATCCCATGACTGTAGACACGGGGAATGAATCTGCAACAAGTACCACTCTATTCTGCCTTGGTCAGACCCCACCTGGATACCTGTGTCCAGTTCTGGGCACCATAATTTAAGAAGGATATTGACAAGCTGGAATGTGTGCAGAGGTGGGCAATGAAGATGATAAAAGGGTCTGGAAACCAAGCCTTATGAGGAATGGCTGAAGGGATTTGGTTGGTTTAGCCTGGATTAGAGGATCACTTAGAGGAGATATGATAGCCATCTTCAAATATCTAAATGGCTGTCCCATGGAAGAGGGAGGAAGCTTGTTTTCTCCTGCTCCAGAGAGCAGGACCCAAACCAATGACTTCGAGTTACAAGAAAAGAGATGCCGACTAAACATCAGGAAGAACTTTTGGATGGTAAGAGCTGTTTGAGAGTGGAACAGACTACCTTGGAAGGTGATACATTCTCCTTCACTGGCGGTTTTTAAACAGAGGTTAGATGGCGATCTGTCAGGGAATTGTTAGCTGTGATTCCTGCACTGTAGAGGTTAGACTAAATGACCCTTGGCATTCCTTCCAACTCTACAATTCTATGATTCTACCTGAATATATTTGGTGCTAGCAATGCAATCCACCCAACAAGAAACCGGTTTTTATTTTAGCCACATTGTCCAGTTTTTGTAATTTATGGTACACATTTCCCACCTCTATATGGAATGTTGCTGTGTGCTTACAGTAAAACAGCCCCACGAAACTATTTTAGGAAAAGAGTCCAGCTTGAGGCATATTTTTGCCTATGGGGTGCCAAGTTTGAAACCTAACAAATAAGAAATATTCTCTTGAATGGATATCAAGTACCCTAAGGTACCATATTATAGTAAGAAAATGAACTTGAGCATATGCATTATTGAACAGCCCGAGTCATCTTTAAATAAGACACACATTCCGGTTTCATATTTCATCTCTATATTTTATTAGGAGCCTGCTAATCCTTTACCCTAAATGTCCGCTTTTATGGATTACAACAGTGACATTTATACAAGACTTCATTACTGCCATGCAGTCATCTCATAAATAAATCCTGCCGTTTTCATGAGAATGAGCACAAAGTTTGAACACGCTCGGATTTCCCTCCCCTCCTAAAAAGATAATAAAATGACTTGTGGCTGTGGCTCTTATAGCTCCCTACACCCCTGTTTCACATTCATTAGACTTCTCTTCCAAATCATATTGCAACAGAATTCTGGCCACACTGCCCATTGGGCCGATGCTGGAGCAAAGAAACACATCTGCTATGCTACAGTTCTAAAGGTTAACTGCTAAAAATATTTCACAGGCTCTTTGCATTTTCCATGTCTCAGCCTGTGATGTCACACTGTTTATGTGATTTCCACATGGAGCCACCTCAGCTATTAGACGGACTGAGGCAGCAGCCCCACAGCCTCCACAAGAGTATGGTGGCAGCCAGCAGGCAAGACAGCACTTCCCATTTCACCTCAAGTGATGAAATGGGATGTGCCATCCCTGTTCCAGACTTAAAAAAAAGGTAAAGGGACCCCTGACCATTAGGTCCAGTCGTGACCGACTATGCGGTTGCGGCGCTCATCTCACTTTATTGGCCGAGGGAGCCGGCGTACAGCTTCCTGGTCATGTGGCCAGCATGACTAAGCCGTTTCTGGTGAACCAGAGCAGTGCACGGAAAAGCCGTTTACCTTCCTGCCGGAGTGGTACCTATTTATCTACTTGCACTTTGACGTGCTTTCAAACTGCTAGGTTGGCAGGAGCAGGGAGTGAGCAACGGGAACTCACCCCGTTGCGGGGATTCGAACCGCCGACCTTCTGATCGGCAAGCCCTAGGCTCTGTGGTTTAAACCACAGCGCCACCTGTGTACCACTCCCTCTAGGGGGGATGAGGCCCAAGCTATAGGAATAAATCCAGGAAGCTGTATCGTAGTTTCTCTGAAGGTGAGAAACCGCAACTGTATCTTGGGGAGATTTTGCCAGTGCAGAGGAGCAAGAAAATGGGAATAGGAGAGAATTTCAATTCAGTTTGCATTTCAAGGTGAACATGTCTATTTCACACTTTCCAAAGCAAGAAGCAAACAGAAACACAGGCATCCTTTGAAAAGCACCCTCCCTTGCGGAGCGTTGCCTCAGCCTACTCTCCTCTCCCCTCTCCTTGGGAGTCCTCCAGGCAGCTGCTGCCGCCGCCACTGATCTCTGAGCTGCTCCCCACCCTAAAGACAGGTGCCTCCCAGAGGCACCATTTACCTACAGAGCTTATAGCCAGGGCTGCTGCAAACAGCTGTGCAAGCCTTTGGGAGGCAGAGATGCAAGAGGGCCTCAGAGGAGGGAGGGAAATAGGGACAGAGGCCAGTGTTTTTGCCCGCGACACACCTGACCATCATTCAAGACAGCCCAGGATGCCACAGCACACTGGTTGAAAACCACTGCTGTATAGGATTGCACCCTTATCATCTCACTGAAAATGTGCTAAGACTTTTAGCAGGCTAGTATTCTGTCCCCTCGTGCAGACACTGGCCGTGCTCCCCAGTAAAGGGAAGTCTGCTGTCTGTCTGTCTGCCCCATTACAGTACGGACTCGAAGCCGCGATGCCATCTGGCTCCCCTCAGGAGCTTCAAAGTCCATTTGGAGCCATTTCAGGGAAATAACACTGGCTGGGAATGCTTTTAAAGAGAACTTGTGATCTCTGGGCATAAAATAAAGCCTCAGGGTGGTTCTGTGCTATGTATATCCGGGAACTGGCTCCAAAATATAAAAGAAACCAGTTACTAAAAATAAGAGACTTTCCACAGATGGAGGGAATTCAAATTAGGATACTATAGATGTTGCAAAGAGAGAGGATGGATATATAACAGTGACATATCTCCCGTTTAACATCCCAAATAGCAAACTCGCACATGCATGTCTAGATAATAAATCTCCTCAGGGAAGCAAAAAAGTAAAGTATATTAGAATAACTGGAAAATGGGTGGATGGGTGTACAACTCCCCTCTTTCGGACACTTTCTGTATGTCCAGAACCACATTCACTCCATTTGCAGACTACGATCATGATCATTATTGAATTTTGGATAGTCCATACATAGATTAAATTTTGTCTCATAGCATACATGTTTATCAGTTTGGAGGATAGGGCATTCCCCAGGTACACAGAAATATATAAATGTGTAATTTATACCCTGTTGTGCTTACTGGACCAGCTTTTGTTACCATTGACCATGGTATCCCTCTGGACCATCTATGGGAGATGGATAATCGGGGGCACTGTTCTGCAGTAGTTCCAGTCTTATAACCAGGAATGACTCCAGAAGGTAGCATTGGACTAGAGTGCTTCTCAGCCCCCTGACTCTTCAGGTATGGGGTGCTATCACTGGTGGCTGATATCACTTAACATCTGTATGAAGCCAATGGAATGGTCATTATGAATTATCCCTCCTTGAGTGTTTGTTAATAAAAATATGGTTGTTGTTTTTTGTTTCCATCATGACTCGGCTCTAATTTATATCTAGTTCAGGGAAGAAGTTGACACAGAAACATCCAACATCAAGAGTCCTTGCTACGGGTTTAGATTATATGCTACCACACAAAGATAATCACTGAATTCTCGGTTGTTAGCAACAGAGAGTGACCAAGGTTAAATTACCCCAGACTCGGTCATGCTCCCCACTCCCATCTGCACTGAGGGAGTGTGTCACAATAGTAATAGGAATAAGAAGAGGAATAACTTCAATGAAAATAAAATGGTCCCCAAGGGACCTGTGAGCTTCCAGGGCTTTCAGAAAGTTTCATAAATTGGGGGAAAGAAAAGACACAGGTGAAGGATGTTTTGCACACAGGAAGTCCCAGGTCCCACAATTAGTCGGGGTAGACAATGCTTGGCAAGATGGATCAATGGATTCATATCTAGCTGCTAACAGCTTACAGTATCCTAAAGGGAAGGGATTAATGGGTTTGTGTCATATCCCCATGCTATGTAGTGAGGCTTCATTAGGATTTCCTTTGGAATTCCCCCAACAGGCAGCTTGTTTACCAACAAGAATTGACAGCCATGTAGTCTTTTTAATGGTACTGAAAAATCTGACAACCAACCAACAGGGGGTTGTGCAAGATCAGTTTTGTTTTTAATAACACAAAACTAGTTTGGCTGATAGTTTATCACTTTTACCTGATAACTACATCATTTCAAACACACTCAGCAAAGGATGTCATAGGAAAACCCAATTCTCATGCCATCTATATTCCCAGAGGTGCCTAGAAAAGCAATTCTTACCAGTCCAAGAAGAAAACCCTGGCTGAGTCAGTGAAGGCTCTGTCAGGGTTAGAGGCTGATGGTCGTCAGTGGGCAGCACACAGCCATCTTTGGACGATCGCATCATGCTTCCTCCAAGGCCTCAGGATGAAAGTGGGTTGCTGTTGTTTTTTTACAGAAACAAATAATACATTAATTCATACTTATTAGCCATGTGTTGCGCGGTTGAATTTGAGCAGGTTGTTTTTTTTACAGCCAGTAGCCCAAAATCTAAGATGGCTTTATGAAGCATCAGCATCTTAAGATAAGCCTTTCTGTGGTAAATAATTCCATATTTTGGAATACAATTGTGTATTATTTTGTGGACTGAAATATAGGTAGAAGAAGAAGAAGAAGAAGAAGAAGAAGAAGAAGAAGAAGAGTTTGGATTTGATATCCCGTTTTATTACTACCCAAAGGAATCTCAAAGCGGCTAACATTCTCCTTTCCCTTCCTCCCCCACAACAAACACTCTGTGAGGTGAGTGGGGCTGAGAGACTTCAAAGAAGTGTGACTAGCCCAAGGTCACCCAGCAGCTGCATGTGGAGGAGCGGAGACGCGAGCCCGGTTCACCAGATTACAAGTCTACCGCTCTTAACCACTACACCACACTGGCTCTCAAGGAATTGTAGCAAGCATAACACAATTGTCCTTGCTGTGTTGTTTCTACCTATTGCATCCATTTTAAAGTCCACAACTTTCCTCTAATAATTACAAGTTAATTACCTAGTCTGAGAGTTTGAGTCTCTCCAGTTTATCATTTGAACCCTTTTAACTGGGAAGAGTTGCTGTGCTCACCAGGCCTGAGCTATTTTGTTTCTTTGAATAAAGAGTTAACTTCACTGACACCTTGTGAGTTATTGCTGACCTGATCGCAACTCCTGCCTTGAAAATTAATAAAAAAATTGGCAAGCTCCCTGGAGTCCTCCTGCAGTTACCACACCCCACAAATTCACCAAACAGAGGAACATAGCTATTAACACCAAGATGAGAACCAAAAGTCCCCAAATTATTGTGAGGAAAAGGAGAAAATGTTAACATTCTGTTCATACCAAGCCCTCTAAGCGACCAGAGTTTCCCAAAGTAAATGTCACCCAAACTTTATAGTAGTATCAGAGAATTCAGGGATCTCTCAGCTGTTTTATCCCACAGTTGCATGACAATTCTTTCGGATGCCTTTCTGTTTGCTGTGAAATTCAGGATGTTGGAGCAACTGTCTCAAACAAACATCAAATTAAACACCCAAGAAAATTGGCTTGATTTGGGGATTGGTGCTGCAGAGTTTAGACACTTTGTCGAGGCACATGGTATATCCACTCACAGTCACATTGCAGAAACATCTGTTGATTTGAGAAGATGCATGAAGCAGTTGATTCAGAAGGGTGATGAATGCATAAGCAAATTAAAACTCGTTTGTTCTCTCACATACACTTTTCCGTTCAGTTTTCTTGTTCAGATACTGTATCGGAATAGCAACACTGTTCCATTAAAGTTTTCATTTAAAAAAATACATATTTCCGCTAGAAATGATGGCCTTCACAAATATTGTCTAGGTGTTCATGAGATAAACACTGCTTCTGTTTGTTATGCCCAGAAATTATAGCCTTTGGAATACACCACCAATCTCTGCAGCTGTATAGGGACAATGAGCTTAATGGGGAAGTGTTTGCACTGTTGCCATATGAGCAGACCAGGAAGAAGGCTTGCCAGGTACCTCTTCAGAACGTTAAATAAATTGGAGTTCTTGTTATTAGTTATACTGACAGGAGATACACACCAAGAGCTCTGGCCAGAAATTCCAATACTATTTATTTCAATCCATTTATTTGAGACAATGTCCCCAAGGGTTTGAATGGCTATCAGGACTATACTTCTTTTCTCTAAGAAATCTAAACCAACAAAGTTATCCTCTGGACTCTGGAACTTTCCACTAACTGAACTTTAGAACCTGTGTCTTTAAGAAGATTGAGTAATCTCTTTTCCCCTCCCCCTTGAAGTACATATAAGGCAATAAGCTTACCTCCCAACTGAAAACGCATAGAAAAACTCAGTTGCATGCTGATCTCTCCATTCTCAGGTGAGGAAACATATAACCATATGGTGCTCTAAATTAATAACTTTACTTTGATTCAAAACATGTAATTATGACACTACATTTGAAAAACATAGAGTTATATGATACATCCAAATGTACTCTACTCTACAAACTAACATGAACTCAAAAATTAGGTAAGGAACCAAATGTTATATAATACTGTTATATAATACTGTAAAACTTAAATGTTATATACCCTATATACTCGAGTATAAGCCTAGTTTTTCAGCACATTTTTTGTGCTGAAAAAGCCGCCCTCGGCTTATACTCGAGTGAGACAGAAAGTGGCTCCTATGAAGCTTTCCCAGGTTTTTTGTGGTAAAATTGGGTGCCTCGGCTTATATTCGGGTCGGCTTATACTCGAGTATATACGGTAATACTGTAAAACTTAAATTTAGAATTTTGATGTAATTTGATGCATTGTTTGATATTACCAGCTGACGAAGACATCCATATCGAAACAGGGCCCTGTCCTGGTTGCTTTTCCTGAATCGACTCTTCACTCCGGCTTTACTTATAAAACGATCCTTTTGAATACTTTTGAATACGGACTGATATACATTTATTGTTACTTGAAAGTTCTTATACTGTAACGAATTATTGTTTACTCATACTACTGTGAATTTGAAGTTGTATTTTTCATTTGAAGCTACACATATTGTTGTGAACTTGAAACTGTTTTTCTTATTTGAATTGACATTCTCTGCCTAAGACTGTAATTCTTACCAGAATACATACTTTTATTTAATTATAACTCATGAGTAGGATTTATTCCTAGTATTGAAACCTCTTCAGAACGGGCAAAACTATACACAGAACTTCATAAGACCTGATGATTAACTGATTGTCGGTGCTTTGAAGACTCTGCTTTTGCCTGCACAGTTTGATTTCCAACCATGTAGGAAGAACAGCTCACCCAACACCATTGTGATGTCAGATGCCTGACGAGTGGCCAGCTGTATCCACTTGCCAAACCTGGCTTGTGGGATGGATAGAAAAGATAAGGATCCAGTTCCCCACCACTTGGCAAAGGGAAAAGGTCACTCCAGGAGAGAGGAATGGAAAAAGAAATGTCACATGGCTCCTGAAGGCTTCTGTTCCCGACTTGCAAAATTTGTTGCAAACTAAAAGTAGAAAGCTACAAATTGCCACAACCAGCATTTTAGAGAAGAGTCCCAAAATGCTCCTTTTTGGCAAGATATATTGGCATGATATGTTCATTTAGAAAGAAAGCATTGATTTCTAGAAACAGACTTGGAAAACATCTCTGAGTCAATGACATTCCAATGCCAAATGGGATAGCACATTTGTTTGGCTGAAAAATAATAAGCAAATACTCAGAGTTAGCATGATTTCTATATTAAACATTCTCTGCATTCTTAGTGCAATGTAGGTGGGTGAAGTAGTGAAACAGCCCTCTTGTATTATTAAAACCTCTTACTTTCAGTGTCACATTGAAGCAGCTGGGAATTCAGAAAGCTTTACCTTTTAAAATATTTACAAGTGTGGCCCAGACCTTGTCCACATGGGTTGCTGAGTGCATCAAAAACTAATATTTTCTTAAAATTTAGATTACTGACAATTTGGAGCCTTTCTGTGCATGGATCACATTGATAATTATGCCTCAAATTAGCAATGCCAGTAATTATTATTATTAGACTAATGTTTAGTCTACACTTGGTTTGAGCTGTATGTGTATAAACAAAATTTATATTTAGTTAAAATATTTCTCTAACAGTCACCATGATCCTGCAAACACTGGTTGACACTTTACTATAGCCAATCACCCAGCAGAATGGGAATTGCCCTTAGATCTTATAAAGAAGGGTGGTATATGTCAAACAAACAAATTATCTTGCTTAGTGTCAGGGACTGGACTGAAGAAGAGGAGGAATAGTGGAGGTCTCTCCCCCCTTCTCCTATAGCTTCCAGAGAGGAGGAAGGCAGTCTCAATTTACAGCAGGGCTTGGAGGAAGATAACAGCTCAGAGACAGGCGAACAGCAGAGTTATGCTGTGTTAGGAGCAGGAGGAAGTGAAGCAGAGCAGCTTGCTGATATGTCTCTGGACAGCATGACTGACCCTCCTTATCCCAAAACACGGTGTTCCATAAGGGTGCAAGAACAAAGAGCACAGAGACAATTGTATCCTGTTCCCATGGTAGTCAACCAGATGCCTGTGGGAAGCATGCAAGACAGACCTGAGCGATTCCCAGGAACCAGTATTCAGAAGCATATCCTCCATTAATTTGTCTAACATTTTAAATGCATCCTCATTGCTTGCCATCACTGCCTATTGGAGCAAATTCAATAGTTTAACTATGCAAGGTGTGAATAACTTATTTCTTTTATCTGTCCTGAATCTTCTAACCATTCAGCTTTTATTTAGAATTTTTTTTTTAAATCTTTTGAAAGTTCAAAAAGTATGTAATTATATGTGCACTAAGCATGGTGAGATGTAAATAAAAGAGAGAAAAAGAAAAAGGAGAAACAGAACCCGTGTAGAAGGGAAAATAAAGGGGGGAGGGGGGACTCAAAACTGTAGATTTTACATGGTTGTTATTGTACTTCACCAGATCTTAACCTATTACAGTATTTGTAAGAATGGATTACAAATATCATTGAATTTGTCCATGGCACAAATTCATTTATATGCAAGTTGTTCATACGTTGCGAGTTTGTATAAGTCTTCATTCCAACTATAGAAGGGAACCACATTTTTATTTTTCCAATTCATCAGTATCAGTCTTTTTGCTGTGGTAAGGGCATGGATAGTCCACTTGTATTGTCCTTTTGTAAGGTTCCATGTGCTAGGTATATAATTCAAGAGGATATTTTGCTTTATCAGATGCCTACAAGTTCCAGAGGGAGGAAAACATTTCAATAGCCACTTTCTCCATGGCATACATAATTTTAAAAGCTTCTGTCATGTCACCTCTTACTCATCTTTTCTCTCAACTGAAAAGTCCAAAATGCTGCAATCCTACCTACACCAGTCTAGATACTGGAAGCAGCTGATAAGTTTCTTTCTATACACATTTCAAAGTTCTAGAGGTCACAGCTGGTGAACCAGCCATAGTTAGATACATACCCTCCTTCCCACTGAAGCCATTTGGACCTCACATGATGGCGCTGGATCCAGGAATATCTCCAAGCTAGGTATCTGCTCCCTTAGAGAGAATTCATCCAGAACAGGCCCCCTTCCCAATTCCTAGACATGAGAACCACCCACCAACAGGGCCTCTTGTCAAGATTCAGTTTATTTGATTGACCTTCTACTTCATCCTTCATAAAAGTCTAAAAGAACTTGAATCAGTAACCACAACGGTTAATTAATAGAAAAGTTTAACACTCCCCCCCCCAATGAATGTGGCTGCTTCTTGCCACAAAGTAGGGTACTTCTTTGTCCAGATCTGGAAAAGAACCAGTGCTATTTTTTATAGAAAATGAGGTGCCGGAGCTCATCATTAACTTCTCCCTTGTTCTTTTAGAATGGCAATGGCACCCACCTGAGAGGAACTATAACTGAGCTCCAGTGAGCTCCGGCTTAAAAAAAAAAGCCCCCAAAAGAACTAATTAATAGGAATTTACAGTACAGTGGTACCTTGGTTCTCAAACGGCTTAGCTGTCGAACAAATCGGCTTGCGAATGCCACGAACCCAGAAGTAAGTGTTCCGGTTTGTGAATGTTTTTCAGAAGCTGAACGTCCAATGCGGCTTCCGATTGAGTGCAGGAATCTCCTACAGCCAATTGGAAGCCGCGTCTTGGTTTCTGAACAGTTTCAGGAGTCGAACGGACTCCCCGAATGGATTAAGTTCAAGAACCAAGGTACCACCGCATATCTATATTGAGATTCATCTTCAAGTGCTCCAACACCACTAAACATATAGAACACACTTGAAAAATAAAGTAGACACAGACCCCTCACAGTCGCAAACCTTTGGATCCCATTGTGACTGATTAGAATTCTTGAATGACTGATCTTTATGCTCTATGTCTCCCATGCTACCAAGATGAGCTACCTAAATGAAGGCATTTATTTTGATTTTTCTCTAATTAAAGCAATAGTGGAGATTTTTTCCCCTTATAGTCAGTCTCCTGTTTCTCTTTTAAGTGGCAGAAAATAAGCTTCTTACTCATTTCTCCTTCCACGGTGGCCTTTTCCCTGTATCCTACACTAAGCAATCTTTTTTTCTCTTGACTGTGTTTGATCAATGTGCAAAAGCTGTCTGTCTGACGCCTACGAGAGTGTCAACCCCACCCTTTTCTTCTAATTTTGTCACCAGCCATAGGAAAAAGCAAAGACGGGCTGGTCTGAAAGTGAAATGGAGGGAAGTAAATAAGAGAGTGTGGGGGAACACAAACCCAAAGGACTGCTTGTTTTGTGCCCTGTGCAGCTGTGGTAATTACGCGAGTCCACAGGAGACCTAGATGATAAAAGTGAATGTCTGTCAGAAACGTTAGGGCTTCTGGGCTAAGGGTAAAAATCGGCCTAAAGGGAGTACATAAAGTTTTTCAAAGGCAGTTGAATCTTGGAATACTAAATAGTCAGTCCTGGACAAATTTCTCTCAGAAGTGAGGAGGCAAGGTGTTAGGAAGCAGACAACAAAGCATTAGCCCGTGAAGCAACTGCCAAAGCTGATGTACAGTTTCCCTCACATTGTTTTCATCACAGTTTTCGTACCTGAGTTCCGACTGAAGCACAGAAGCACTTCATGTTGCTTGCAGTAGCTCGGTGTGGTGCCAAGACTTCACTTCGCTATCTCATTTAGGCTTTCAGAACTGACACTTTCCTTTGTAGCCTTCAAAAAGCTACCATAACAATTACAAATTCCTCTGAGAGGCCTTTCTTTCTTTCTTTCTTTCTTTCTTTCTTTCTTTCTTTCTTTCTTTCTTTCTTTCTTTCTTTTTCCAGAGAAATCATTATTGCCCGCATGGAGAAGAAACTTGTTTCATTACGAACACACCCCATGCATCAACCCTGAGCTGTTCTTTGTTCACCACATTGCCTCAGTCGAGGCATTTAAGTTTCCGCAATATGAAAGAATGAGACCACATCCAATTGCCTTTGATTCCCTCAACAAATTGGTTCTAATCTTCACTTTTAACTAGAAGTGTCAGTCTAGAATGTGACAAAGCAAACAATCCTCAAACCTAACAATTTGCCTACCTTCAGGCAAAATGAGCTGATTTTAGATGTCGTGAGAAGGTGGGAAATTGCTAAATACAAGGGGTTGTGTCCAACAAAGGACTTCTGCTTCCTCAACAGAGCTTCCCCTCCCTTCTCTCCATCTTCTCTAGCCCCATGACCCCCATGACCCCCTCATCCCCTTCATCTGCTTAGAGGATTGGGGGAAGCCCCAGAACAGATTTAGGGGTCCACAGGGGGAAGGGAAGTTCTATTGCACAAGTGAAGTCCTTGTGCTAACAGGACAGCTTAATGGGATACAGCCCTTAATTTATTATTGTATTTTTATTGCCAGGGAGGGGAAGCATCACTTGTGGAATTCTCTTCCTGAGGGACTAAAATAACCTTCCTTGCAGAGGCATTTGCCATACCACCTCAGGCAGCAATTTATCTTGCAATGGCCCTTATTATCACCACAAGTATTTCAGTCCCAAACCCGCTTCATTTTCTTGTAATGATAAAACTGGTCAACATGTAGCTTAAGGTAATCAGATGAAAATACATTTTCTTGCAGTTATATGGCTTCCCGGACTTTAATGCACCCTTCCTCAAGTAGGTATTTTTGTAGTCTCGCCTTAAAAACCTTCAGAGAATGGGATTCCACAAGTTGCCAGGTCAAGCTATTAATCAGACACACTGTTTTACAGAAAATGAACAGTTTTTAATATTCTGTTTAAATATCCCCTTTCAGTTACCTAAACGAAATGAAACCTAAAGAGTACAGCCTAAACACTGAAAATCTCTAATTGAAAGTTGCCCCACTGAGTGCAATTAAAATGATTGCGCATTCTCAATTTTAAGCTAGAACACAAAGAAACCAACTACTTTAATTTAAAAAAGAAATACTCATCTTGGTGTGATAATTCAATTGCACAACTTGGGAGGTCATAATTTGTGAATATTTTTGTTAGCGATACACAGCAGTCAAATCAGCACAGTTATTAAATATCTGTAATTAACAATATTAAACTAAATTGCAACTCCATGCATAATTGTTATTAATTGCATGCGCACAAGACAATTTCACTTGAAGCAACATTACTCCCACACTTTGTATTAAAGACATTAAATGAAGTCTTTTCTAAGGCCCAAACCCCATGCAAGGTTTATGATTTGTATCCCCCCACCCTCCAAATTCGATCAAAGTAGTAGTGCTGGGCAGGTTGTGCTTAACCCTTACTTCCCTGTACTATTTCTCCTTCCCCAAAAGCTTGCACAAGCAAACATTAAAGAGGAGGAATACAGACACCGACTGTTGTACTTGTATTCTCCCATTCTTCCAGGGGATAATACCGGTAGCAGTTTGTGTGTGTGAGGAGGAGGAATTCAGAGTGGAGAAACAGCACAATACTGTTTCTCCAAATAAAAAATAAATCAGAGCCCCTGAATCTGTTCAGAAATCACATGTGGTTTATTCCTCGATCTATTTTCTTTAATAGAACTCTCTCTTTTTAGGTAAAAAGGAGCAAAAAGATAAAGTTTTAAGGGTACCTACTTTACTTTGGGACGCTGGTGGCACTTTGGGTTAAACCACAGAGCCTAGGCCTTGCCGATCAGAAGGTCGGCAGTTCTTTTTTCACCCCCCTAGCCAACCTAGCAGTTTCGCCAACCTAGCAGTTCGAAAGCACGTCCAAGTGCAAGTAGATAAATAGGTACTGCTCCGGAGGGAAGGTAAACGGCTTTTCCGTGCGCTGCTCTGGTTCACCAGAAGCGGCTTAGTCATGCTGGCCACATGACTCAGAAGCTGTACACTGGCTCCCTCGGCCAATAAAGCGAGATGAGCGCCGCAACCCCAGAATCATCCACGACTGGACCTAATGGTCAGGGGTCCCTTTACCTTAACCTTACTTTACTTCTTGAGAGTCCCATGGACTGCAAGAAGATCAAACCTATCCATTCTTAAGGAAATCAGCCCTGAGTGCTCACTGGAAGGACAGAGCCTGAAGCTGAGGCTCCAATACTTTGGCCACCTCATGAGAAGAGAAGACTCACTGGAAAAGACCCTGATGTTGGGAAAGATGGAGGGCACAAGGAGAAGGGGATGACAGAGGACAAGATGGTTGGACAGTGTTCTCGAAGCTACCAACGTGAGTCTGATCAAACTGCGGGAGGCAGTGGAAGACAGGAGTGCCTGGCGTGCTCTGGTCCATGGGGTCATGAAGAGTCGGACACGACTAAACAACAACAACTTTAGTAATTCATTCGTTCGTTCGTTCGTTCATTCATGTCAATGGTCTGAGAAGTTTCATTTCCGGATTTCTATTTCCTTCACCAAGTTTCAACTGCCACTGAAGTGAAAAGCAGCTCCTGCTTGTGGAGGGTTCTGTGTACACTGAAGTTGGAATAGTAGATGATGTATACATAAAAAGACAGGTATAGGTATATTCCATTGAAATACATGATATTTAGGACAAAGTGGTCTGCTTAAATTGCACTGAGATCAGTGGCTGCAAGGGCTGTTTTGTACACAAAGTTTTCTTTGGTGCAACTCGGTTCAAGTATTTATTTTGTAGTGAAAATATAGGTAGGAGGGTGATGGAAGTGCCAGCTCTCAAACTGTGCATTCACAGGAAATGATACTCTTGTGATGTACCATATAAGTGACTTCCCTCTACTGTTGTTGACATAAACCACCCAGAGAACTTGGTTGTATGGCAGTTGTGACTGGCAGATCTGTGCTGCTGGAGCTGTGTTGCTCTCCTGACTTCCCAATGCCATGTGTCACAGCTTGTTACCAAGAGGGAAAGAGCGGGGGGAGCAGAGCAGCAGGGAGATTGGAATGGTGGGGGAGCAGCAGCGGGAACAGTTCTGCCACCGCATCCACACCACGCCAACCCAACCCTCTCTGCTTTGCCCCTCTCCCTCTTGGT
Source organism: Darevskia mixta (assembly GCA_034641385.1). NCBI lineage: Eukaryota > Metazoa > Chordata > Lepidosauria > Squamata > Lacertidae > Darevskia > Darevskia mixta. The sequence goes on along the minus strand of JAWWNH010000034.1, from coordinate 1,803,735 downwards.
AACCAGAAGCAACACGTGGCATTGAGAGGTCAGGAGAGAAACACAGTTCCACACACACAGTCCTGCCAGCTGCTACTGTTGGAGGGGTATTTTTTAAAAAATGTAATACAAAAATAAAATATCCATCTTGATAAGGGACCCAGGTGGTGCTGTGGGTTAAACTACAGAGCCTAGGGCTTGCTGATCAGAAGGTCGGCAGTTCGAATCACCCCGCGATGGGGTGAGCTCCCGTTGCTCGGTCCCAGCTCCTGCCCACCTAGCAGTTCGAAAGCACTTCAAAGTGCAAGTAGATAAATAGGAACCACTCTGGCGGGAAGGTAAACGGCGTTTCCGTGCGCTGCTCTGGTTCGCCAGAAGCGGCTTAGTCATGCTGGCCACATGACCTGGAAGCTGTATGCCAGCTCTCGGCCAATAAAGCGAGATGAGCGCCGCAACCCCAGAGTCGGACACGACTAGACCTAATGGTCAGGGGTCCCTTTACCTTTACCTATCCATCTTGATATCTGTGCAATGGGTTGAAATGAGCCTCAGATTGGTGGTGTTTCGACATTGTTCCAGAGTTGTGCTGAGTAGCAGTGGCTCAGTGACTGCCCCTAAAATGTCTCCATCTTGCCGTACGAAGCGTTTGCGGGCATTTTGCCACAATGTGTCCCCTTGTAACTGTCTGTAAAAATAGTTGCTGGATGTCACATCCCTTGACTCGTTCAAACACACCTTGTAAACAAGAAACAAACAACCTTGCTGAATACACAGTAGATTTCCATCTCCTGTCAGTTCTAATGACTGCACTTGTTTTATAAATTGACTCTTTGCTTTGCAAGCAATGTTACAATCTTCTGAGCCCTCCTTGCAGTCAGTCTGGGCGCTGCCTCTTGGACAAAAGCCTCTGATTACCCTCTCAAAAGCGAGTAGAATAAGGAGACTGACTAGGGATGAGTTTTTTCTTCTTTCAGTTACAGTGTACCACAACATGACATGCTATTAATTGTTAAAGGAGAACATATTTGGGCGCAAGGGATGTCTGGTGTCTTCCACTGTTGGGAAAGAAATAACATCTTACGGAGAGACATAATAGCATCCACTGACTCAATGGTCACATTATTAATGCAATAGTTCTGCATTCTTTAATGGGCACTTTCTGGAACTAAGCAGAGAGAAGGAGCCAAAGGAAAATCTGTGCCTGGCTTGAGAGCTCTGCAGCCTGGTAAGGTGCCCCTAAACTAATTCAGGGTGTCAGCATTTGTGGAAGGGGTTTAAGAATGTACTGGCACTTTAAAAAATGCATGATTAACATGGATGAAAGTGATCTGTTGCCCTAGTGCAGTGGTGGCTAACCTTGACACTCCAGATGTTTTGAAACTACAACTCCCATCATCCCTAGCTAACAGGATCAGTGGTCAGGGATGATGGGAGTTGTAGTCCCAAAACATCTGGAGTGTCAAGGTTAGCCATCACTGCCCTAGTGCAACAAATCCCTCTGTTTTTGGTTTTTTTTAAGAGTCTGGAACAGTTTGGAAAGTGAGGGGAAATTCCACACTTTGCATTGAAAAGTGTGGAATGACTAACGAGAAGACATGTAAACACCCTGCAAACAAATTGGGATGAATGCAGATTGGGCATTCCTTGTCCTATAACCAGCTTGTCCTATAACCATTATATGACACCTGCTCTGTATTGAGTGAATTCTCAATAAAGAGCAGACATCATATAACCTCCCAATAAGGTTTGTGCAAGCAAATCAGGATAGATACTGAACAAACAAATTGCATGGAGGAGCTCTCGGCATAGAGGTAGGATGGCCCCATCTGTTTGCCTCTGCTGTATGCTGACTTGCACTGAACAGGCAGGTAAAATGCCCAATCTGCAAGTGACGCCACATAGACTTCCATCAGATGCATACTCACGGTCCCTAAATATTGTATAGACAGAGGGCTCGGCCGCACTTCCATTTCTCCTGTGGCTAGAAAGCATTGTTCTGAGTGGTTTCCCTCTTGCTCTATGCTGTCTAGGCACAGGTCCAAGCAGTTTTATGTTTGCCCCATCGTTTCTCAGGAAAACCCTCTCTTTAGTGCTGAATCAGAGCAAACATTAATATGCAGAAAAACTGATTGATGTTTGTTCCGATTCAGCACTAAAGAGTGAGTTTTTTTGGAGGGGGGAGCAGGTCAAGCAGAAGTCTAGATAAGTTCTGACACTGGAAACATTTGTCCTGTTCAAAGCAATGCAACCTGGCTTGGATTCAGCCTGCAGGCTTGCTGCTGATTTAATCAACTTCAGCTTGGTACTACCAACTATCAGTCAGCTCTTCCTATAGTCATGTCATGAATCAGCAGTTGTAGCATTTGCTACTGGAAAATCTAATACGTTCAACTTCAAAGACCAAGGTACTACTACCCATATATATATATATATATATATATATATATATATATATATATATATATATATACATACATATATATATATATATATATAATATTGGAACAACATGTAGTTAATATTCTGAAAGTCATCACATTTAATCATGTCCCTTATTTAGTATTTTGCCTGGCTGCTTTTATGGTTTTCAAGAGAAGTGTATTGATTTTTTAAAAACCACTTCATTTATGATTAATGCACAAAGGCCCCCCCGATCCGATTAGGAAAGGTAAATTACACACTAGATTATAAAAAAATGTTGAGACAAGCCACAAGAAAGAATACGACGAAACAAATTTAAACATTAGGATTCCAAGGTAGGATTGTTTCTCCATTTAAAATCCCTGTGTTCAAATAATTCTGCCACAGAGAATTCCAGTTGCCATTTTGCTTCTTTATTATTTATTTCTAGTATGTTTGTTTTGCCTTTCTGTAAGAAAGAAGCGAAGCAGCTGACACAGAAGAACCATAAATAAACAGTAGTGTGCATATCAATATACCAAAATACAAAACAGAAATCCCCCTAGTAGATACCATTATAATGAAAAAAAGACCTTCAAATAGTACTGCTTTCTTGCGATTTGATAGCTAGTGCCAAGTGACTAATACCGGTTTGATTTGGAATTGAGCTAACCGCCACCACCCAAAACGGAAAAAAGCTTAGTTAATTCTGAATCAAATTCAGATCCTATTGTGGTCGCAATGACACAAGAACCCTAATCCCATGAGTGCTCAGTCCTCCATATATGATTATTATAGCAGGTGCATTGGCGGCAGCTGCTGCTGGTTTGGCAGGAATGGCAATGGTAACAGTTGGGGAAGTCTCTTACACCCCTCATCCCTACTTGGAATTTAGTCTTGGTTGTTAAGGAAGGAGGAATTTGGAGAGAAAGACCTCCCTCTGCGATTCCTTATTACAGATCCAGCCAGGTAAGTGAGCAGAGGGAAAAGGAGTTCTTCTCCACTTCAGGCTACAATCTTAGCCGGAGAAGAATTAGGGAGAGATGGTCCAGTTCAAAGTTGTGGCTGTATGAGTGTACATCACTATGTGTGCAAGGCCTCTTTCACATGTGCCAAACACATGGATGATGGGAGTGTATGGCTGCTGCTGCAACAGCAGCAGGGGCTGGGCTAATGTTTGTGGTTATACAAGCTCATCAGGAGTTCTCAGAAGACACAAGAGGGCTCATTTGAATAGGTGTATTGTGGATATAATGACCGTTCCCCACAATAAGAGGGGTGCGCATTTTGCGTGGCTGCGAGCAGCCCTCTGTGATCACAGACAGCTCCTGGCAGTTGGGTCTGGCACCGCCTTCCCAGGCTGGACACCTGGACTCCACCTATGCCAGCAGCCGCCCAATCCCGGCTGGGGAGGCGTCGCCAGGGGGATTGGCCAGGTAGAGGGAGGGAAGACACCTTGCAGGAGTCAGTCACTACCTGGGAAGCGGCCGTTGGATCCAGAGCTTCCCCACCCTCCACTCCCTCAACTAATGCTTGTTTTTTTTTTTTGCAGATTAATCTTTTATTCCCACAGCCACACAGGCACGCAGACGCTGCTATGACAAGGTCGCTGTTAAAGGGCCGGAAAGGGCTTTCCCTGCATTGGCAGGTTTCACCTTTCCCGTAGCAATTCGTCACAACTTTGGCGGTTGCAGGCCTTGGGCGGAATCCTTTAGTCATCTACATAAAATGGGAGGGGGCGTGGGGCGGTGACCCCCGCCCCCATTGCGGCGGCGATACCAGGGTTCCCGTTAAAGGGGTCTTAGGGGGAGGCATTGGCCATATGCCCAGAGGTTGTCATTGCCCTCCCCCTCCAGCGGCGGCGAACAAGGGGGGCGGGCTATCTGCTTGAACATATGTTCTCCAGAGCTAGCCCACCCCTCACACATGCTGGATAACCCTGACAAGTACCCAGAACCCCGGCTGGGGGGCTGGGAAGGATAAACGCCCAATGCCTGAGCCAAGGTCTCCCTACATCTGAATATTAATAAAGTTGTGGCCAATTTAATCCCATAGAACGTTGTCACGTGTCGTTATTTCCCTCAGGGGCTGCCTGGGGTTCGGGGGGACTCCGCCTAGCCGCGCAATGGACTCTAGTAGTCATGAACTCTTTTTGACAGAGACAAGTACTTTAACAAATATTATGAAGATGCTAATTATATCACTGGGCACTTTTCCTAATACTAACAAACACTTCAATTGCATACATGTGCAGCTGCAACCCAGAATCTACATAATCCAGAGCTTTTCCATTTCCATTAATAGAATTGCAGTGGGATTAATGAGGTGCATCTTAACAACAACAACAACAACAACATACAATATGTTGATTTGATCCATGTTCTTTGAGAGTCATTGGATTTAATAGCTTTTGACTCTGAAATTCTCCATACACACAAGTACGGAACGCGACTATTATCTAGTGTGTAAATAAAATTTTGGTCTGCCATTTCACTACATCAAAAGACTCCACTAACTGCATCCTCCCAAACAGTAACTCCTGTGGATATAACTAATGCATCTAACCATAAATCTTACAAAACTCCTTTTTACAGTAATGAGATGTGCATATTAGAACTCTGTACTCACCTTTACTATAACTCTTTATCTCAGACTCCTTTTGCTTGCCTAATTATTTGTTATTCTGCTATCACAAGACATTCCTCTGTAATCGGGTAATTGCTTCTCATGGGTTCCTTTCTAATTAAATAACAAAAAGATGCACATCCAGTACAATTTGCTGTCTCTGAGCACCAGCAGAGGGAAAAAGCGCACACAGGTGAACATAGCAACTTATGGAAAAACAGCTATTTTCCTCCTTTAGACAAAACAGATGCCTGTGTGGCAATGTGTTATGCAATTCCAGGCCACCATTGGCTGAGAAGGGGAAAGGATAAAAACACTTATTGGCTACCACCGGTCATCACCACCAGGGAGATGTGCCTGGTGACATCCCTGTGAATCTTCAGGTGCCAGGCTAAGACCTTTTTGATCACTCAACCCTTTGATTCACTCAGACCTCCTAGGGTAGGGGTCGGCAAACGAAGGTCTGGGGGACGGATGTGGCCCACGGGGTTTGTTAATCCGGCCCACGAACCTTGTGGACCCTGCCGCCCACTCGGTCAGTCCATGTGCTAAACCGGCGTGGCGCAGAGACACTGCCGCGCGGGGACTGACGTCCACAACGATGGCGCAGCTTCAGAAACTCCTGCAGGCAATCCGAAGCCACGGACACCTCTGTGCGACGCCCTTCCTTCCCGTTGAGGCGGCCGTGTATGGCCAAGAGCCGAGCGGGAGGAAGTGGCGGCAGTGGGGAGGCTGCTTCCAGCGCCCAGGCCAGCAGCATGAGCTCTGCGCCCTGTGGACCCCTGGCCGAGGCAGAGAACGACAACAACACTGCCAAAGACAAGGCGGCATTGGCGGCTGCGGCGTGAGTGGTGGCGGGGGCGGCGGCGTGTGCTTTCGGGAGTTGGGGTGATTTTGGGAGAGGGTGGGTCCAGCCCCCCACAAGGTCTGAGGGACAGTGGACCAGCCCCCTCCTGAAAAAAGTTTGCTGCCTCCTGTCCTAGGGTGATTCTCATTTTTAGTGGAGTGGGTAAGACTTGCCGTTAATAATAATAATAATAATAATAATAATAATAATAATAATAATTTATTTACATGCTACCCATCTGACTGAGTTACCCCAGCCACTCGGGGCGGCTTCCAGCAAATTAAAACACAGTATTTGATATGTGTGTGGTGCAGGAATGCCATGCTTGCTATTTGGATATTAGAAATGTCTTTCCCCTATGTCATATTTTTCTCTATAGGGGATGGTGAATATTGAAATGTGACTCTAGGCATAGATCAACCTTACTGGATTGGGGCACAAGCACATGGCACTAAGATAATAAATGGCCATTGCCATACATGTTGTTTCAGGTAACTGAAGTATAATTTCTGACATGCCTGCATCCCAGATTTAAAAATAACATATTGGAGGAAATGTGAGTAATATAATAGATATACCAGTAGAACATAATTTACTTTTGGATATGAAGCAAATAACAAGCACTTTAAAACAAAACCATAAAGAAAAATGCATTAGGCCTATTTTCATCACACTTAAAGGTTATATGCTAATATCTACCTCCATACATACATATATATATCATATGCTTTGGATTTTGATGGAAGGTCAAAAGGGGAAATTCTCTCAGTCTTTAGCCAATTGATTGAACTGCTGCACATAGTGGGATGGAGAGCTTATCTGAATATCTGGCCTTATTGCTTTTTCCGTTTTTGTCTAAGAGAGAAAGAAGCATCAGAGGAATAGGGTGCAAGACAGGAAGTGTTGGTGCGGAGAGAGATAAGAATTGAGTAAAAATATCGTTAGGTATATGGAGAGTCGCAGGAAGGAAAACCTGGGAGATATAGAGATGTCGGAAATGTCCTTGGAGAGCAAAAGAGCACAATTAAAGCGGAAAATGCACATATACCTACTTTGATGCATCTGTAGATAACATGCTTTGTATCTTAAAGGTAAATACAAAACAGACAACACGGTACAGTAGAGTATATATCAAAATGACGTAAACCGTGAAGAATATTCAATCATATAATATGCATATGCAACCGGAGGAAATCTACTCCATACAACGTACAAATGTCTCAAAAAGTGCAAAGAGATTCAGTGCAATGTCCGATGTGCAACAAGTCCAATGTCATAAAGTGCTAAAGTCTCTCAGGAGTCCACGTCTGCTTCTCCCGACGTGTGGCTAGATTATATTAGCCCCGTTTCACTATTATCGTTTCTTCAGGGATGGACATAATCAAATTGTTCATACATAAACACTTAACTAGGCTGAAACGCTCACAACCTCAACCCGCACGTCGGGAAAAGCAGACGTGGACTCCTGAGAGACTTTAGCACTTTATGACTTTGGACTTGTTGCACATCGGACATTGCACTTTTGAATCTCTTTGCACTTTTTGAGACATTTGTAAGTTGTATGGAGTAGATTTCCTCTGGTTGCATATGCATATTATATGATTGAATATTCTTCACGGTTTACGTCATTTTGTATCTAAATAATAAGCTGATCCCAACCAATCAAGGTTCATGGATTTGCTGTGATGATATAATGACAACTCGTAGGCAATTAGACCTAGATACTTGAAATGGCTGCTGAGAAGGAAGTGAAAGTCAACTGTTTGTCTGCACTCAGAATGGGTGTTGGGGGAAGAGGGAAAGTTTCATTACTGTGGAGGAAAGATGCTCTTGTTTTGCTGAAATGTGGTAGTGATTTTATTTCCCATTCACATTCCTATGATAAAGACTGGAATATTGTTCAGAGTGAGGGGTGTACAATGGGTAAACTGAACACTTACTCCTCTATTTGCAACTTTGTTCTGAAACATCACTAGTGGCTGGTCTCTTTGGCAGCGTTCAAAACCTTCGGGAACAATAGTTCAAATCAGCTAAATCCTAGTTACAACCTGAGACTACAGGAGAAGAACCCACTGACAAATTTCATAACATTTCTTCAGGCTTGAATGAGAGTTATGCATTGCTTGCTTGCAGTGCTTTTTTCCTGGGGGTATGCAGGGGTACACATACCCTAAACATTTTGTGAATCTAACGGGAGATTTCTTCTCTACCACGGTGAATCATCAGTTCCATGGAACCTCCCAATGGAGGCCTCATTTCCTGTCACAGTGTTTCACTGAGTCTCAGACGGAAGCGAACATTTAGTGTGTGAAGTAGGAGTTGGAATCTAGCACGGTGATTGGTCAGTTTCGTTGTTACCACCTCCGATGGCGGCTTCCTTTCCTTTCCTGGTGATTTTCTTGAGTCAAAATGAGAGTACCCCTAAACATTTATAAAGAGAAAAAAGCACTGCTTGCTTGTCAGAAATATAATGAAAAGCAACATCCTGTTTGTTTATTGATGGCATCCATGATGGGTTGGCTCCCAGCTCAGTCAGAGCAGACCCTTTGAAATCTACCCATTTACTACTTTTAAGTCCCATTAATTTGAATGGTTTAAGTCTGAGGAACTCTGGATCCAACCCAACACGTTTAGTACCCTCATTATCTTTAAGACCATAAGATGAGCCCTAATGGATCAGACTAAAGGCCCAGCTAATCCAACATCCTGTTCTCACAGTAGCCAACCAGATGAAAAGCATTATAAGATAATTATCTTATTAACTTAAAGCCAATTCACTCATTCATTTTTTTTTGCCTGTTGTAACCAGACCAATTTCCCTTTCTGTTTTCCCCTGCCAATTCTATATTTCACTCTAATGCCCTTTTCACTTATCCAGTTCTCTCTCCCACTTAGCATTCTTCCTGCCATCCAATAAAGATTTTGATCTGTGAAATGAACCAATCTTCAAACAAGACCAGAAAATAAAATAAAACAAAATAAAATAAAATAAAATAAAAATAATAATTCTCTCTCTCTCTCTCTCTCTCTCTCTCTCTCTCTCTCTCACACACACACACACACTCACACACTCACACTCTCTCTCTCACACACACATTGCCCATCTGGCTGGGTTTCCCAACAGAATACTAAAAAACACGATAAAACATCAAACATTAAAAACTTCCCTAAACAGGGCTGCCTTCAGATGTCTTCTAAAAGTCAGAGAGTTGTTTATTTCCTTGACATCTGATGGGAGGATGTTCCACAGGGCGGGCGCCACTACTGAGAAGGCCCTCTGCCTGGTTCCCTGTAACCTCACTTCTCGCAGTGAGGAAACCACCAGAAGGCCACCAGAAACCACCAGTCATCATTCTTTCTTTCTGCAACCAATGGAAACATCAGGTTTTATATTCCTTAGCTACCCACCCTCCACAAAGATATGTCTCCTTCCCCTTACCTTCTTCTCTTGATGTTCTCCAGCATCAGAAATCAGTACATCAAGATGACTTGGGAAAGGAAAATTATGCTGTTGCCTAAACCTTGCCCATTTTATTTTAATATTAACCTAGTTTGCAGTCTTTTGTCCTTATATCCTTTGTACCATTTGTATTGATTTGTCTGGGTCAGCGCTGATATGTCTTTTAAAAAATAATAATAATAAAACAAAGTGATTTCCATGATTTCCCCTCCCATTTCAGAGAGAGTGACTCAGCCTTCCTTGCTTATAATGTATGCATTAGACATAACAACACTTCCAATTCCCAGATGGTCCAATTATACGAAAACTTGGCTAAATAGCTATGCTAAATGTGGCCTTTGACATTAGAAAAATATTTCTAAACTGTATTGTTCAGAGGGAAAGATAAATGAGACGCTTCAAAAGCTGCTTAGTTAATTGAGGAATGCTAGAATGATCTTGACTATTTGAGTGCTACCTACTGGGAAATATTTCTATAGCTCTGTGAGAACTCAAAATCAGAACTGGCTAAAGTGAACATTATAATGTCAATTGACTAGTTTTAAATAAGAAACCCATGCAAAAAATAAAATTAAAAAATCCCATATGTAATAACATGAAAAAATATATCTGAGAACAAAGAAGCCACAACCTAGAAAGATGCAAAGCTGTAAAATTCAGATATGTTAATTTAGAAATTTGCATGCAACCTCTGGAAATGGAATGGAAATAAAACACTGAATATGCTGAGCTATCACTTTTTCAGATATTCAGTACAGTGGTACCTCGGGTTACATATGCTTCAGGTTACAGACGCTTCAGGTTACAGACTCTGCTAACCCAGAAATATTACCTCGGGTTCAGAACTTTGCTTCAGGGTGAGAACAGAAATCGGGCAGCGGCAGAGCAGTGGCAGCGGGAGGCCCCATTAGCTAAAGTGGTGCTTCAGGTTAAGAACGTTTTCAGGTTAAGAACGGATCTCTGGAACGAATTAAGTACGTAACCAGAGGTACCACTGTACCATTAATATCAAATGCTGAGCCTCTTCTCAAGACTGCATAGGTGACACCTGTCCAAACTGAGTTCCAGGCACCAGTGACATGTGCAAAGGTCATTGTGTGAAGGCCAATAGTACACACAGAACTCTACAAGATTGTTGCAGACTGTGAAGGAATAGGACTTTACTGCTGTGGACTGCTTGTGTATAAAACAGGAATGCTTATTTTTACCTCTCTGCTTATTTGGGGAGCATAGGGTTAACCTGAATTCCTAGCAAGTGCCCCGAGACTCATAAAACATCAAGCCATAGGCGTCCACCACTACTTATGTGGCTAACAGCACATCTCTCTAGGAGGGTGGGAAATTTAAAAGCTCTGAACTTTCTCCAGCAGATATGCCAAGTGAAGGAGCACATGACTGGAAGGGGAGGTCTATAGAAACAGATAGTTGGGAGGCAGCAGATAAATTGGATTTTATGTGATATATGGAATTTTGGAGAGCCTGTGAGGAACACTTCAAGGATCAAATGCTTACTTGTGAACAAGGAATCCTGCTAAGAACTTGGTGAAGTTAGGGAGAACCTAGACTAGGGACGCGGGTGGCGCTGTGGGTTAAACCACAGAGCCTAGGGCTTGCTGATCAGAAGGTTGGCGGTTCGAATCCATGCGACAGGGTGAGCTCCCGTTGCTCGGTCCCAGCTCCTGCCAACCTAGCAGTTCAAAAGCACGTCAAAGTGCAAGTAGATAAATAGGTACCGCTCCAGCGGGAAGGTAAACGGCGTTTCAGTGCACTGCTCTGGTTCGCCAGAAGTGGCTTAGTCATGCTGGCCACATGACCTGGAAGCTGTACACCAGCTCCCTCGGCCAATAATGCGAGATGAGCACCGCAACCCCAGAGTCGGTCACGACTGGACCTAATGGTCAGGGGTCCCTTTACCTTTACCTAGACTAGGGCAAGTGGATGCATTTAACTATTTTTAAATTGCTTTTCCTTTAAGGGGAATATTTTGTGTTTCTGTAATTTTTAGGCATCACTTTTCTTTCTTTGTAACATTTACATGTTTTAGACTCCTTTTTTATCTTAGTCAACCCAGTTCTTGTATCACAATCCCATATCATAAACTCTGTCTTTCCCATAGCTTGCATTAGCCTGCATTCAGCCTAAGGCTCGAGAGGCATTATTATGACATTCTTTTCCCACTGTTCCTGGGAACAAAAGACAAAAGCCAACTCCCTTCAAAATGGCAAATTTTCAATTGAATACCTTAATCACATGATCCAAGGTTAAACACTCATGTGAAGGCTAGCAGATAACATCAACAGTTAATTATCAACTCAGCTAGAAGCTTAGAAAGAGTTTTCTAGTTAAGTATACTCAAATGGTGTTTTCCAATGTTAAATCCTTAGCAACATACATACAGGCATTCTTCATTTCAGTATGCAATTAAACTATTATACTTAACAGAAGCTGGGGTCATCCAATAATACTGATTGCCAGTAGATTGGTAGTAAAAAGAAGGTTTTTTTCTTTCTTTTTAAGTACTTTACATAGCATTCCACATAGAATCGGATGCCATAGGATGAGGCAATGGCCGCTAGCTTAGGTGGCTTTTAAAAAGGGTTTACTACATTAATAGAAGATGGTTAGGTGGTTAGTCATGATATGCATCATTCCAGTTCAAAGGCAACATGCCAAGATGCGGCAGCCTCTCTGGGCTGTTGTCTTTGTGTCCTGCTTGTGGCTTCGCAAGAGACATCTGATAGACTACTCTGTGGAAAACATGATGCTGGACTCGATTGATACTACAGAGCACTTCAGTGTTCTGCCTCGCTGATCTCTGTTCCCCCTGAGGTTGTGGAGCTTTCCCTGCCACGTTGATTTTGCAGTATGTAGTGCTAACACAAAAATATATTGCCCTTAAAGCCAGGAGAACAGTTTCCTAGACAGAACTGATGCATTGATATTGCCTGCCAAGATAATTAGGCTGCCCTATGAGCCACTAAAAGGTCAAGAAATGCTAAAACCTTTCTTGGACCATTTCAATTGCATTAAACTTCAATACAGATGCCCCCAATCATGCTAGTGCCAGAGAAGAAGGGAAAGGCCGTGGGGGATAGTTCTGTATGGAGCTGAGCTATCTGTCTGGCTCTTCGCTGTGCTCCATACCATGTCAGCTCTAAGAACATCCAGTGATCCAGATGATACGTGAAGTCTTCTCTTTTATTTATGCCATCCACGGGCAACTGTATTTTGAATCTTTCATGGCGAACTACACTCCAACCTGAAAAAGGTCTCATGATTTTCCTTGACAAGCTGTGCTCGCATGACATCGCTGGCAGGATAAGCCAGACTACCTGGGTTGATTTACCAAAGGTCAATGGAAAACATCTCTCTCTGAGAAATCACATGGAAGGAAGGAGGGCTTTGCATCAGACTGAACGATCCCAATGAGAACGACTGTGTGGGTGGAGTATCCTGTCTCATAATGACAAATTATAAGAGGAATCTGTCAGCATGTGGGTAGAAAAAAGAAATATCACTTGATATTTGATTTTTTTTTTAACTGTAGTTGAATTTTGCACCACTAGATCCCAACACATCTCTTCATGGTTTGGAGTGGTCTCCCACCCAATCCTGCAGCCTTGCCAGGAAGATTCAGGGGAGTGGAAAGGAGTGGAAGGAAAGGTCCATTGTGTGAGCTTCCCTTCCACTCAGGCAACTTTGAATACATCCCACTATCCCTAACTTTAGATGTTTTGTGAGTTTTTCTGTGATGAAAGAAAGTTAGAAAATGCTTCAAGGGAATCTCCTCCACAGATCCACAGGCTGAACTATCACATTAAAAATTACGTTCTCAAATTCAGATTTGATGGCTGCCTGGCTCAGATTAAGCCTTGAATTTTTAAACCTTAATATGGCATTTTTTCCATCTAGCTAATTTAGGGGTGCTGATAAATGTTCAAGAATTTGCATGTTTAGGGACAAATAGTAACTGGAAACAATTACTGTTCGATCTCAGTGGGAAAATCAAGTAGAATGGGAACATTCAGGAACTAGAATACTGATTGAGTTGGAATACTAATCTAATTGTGCTTTGCTATTCTGCAAGTTTATGCCATAATTAAATTCCAGATGCTCACATCTGATTTTTTTCACCTAGTACTTTGTGTGGATTCTCAGTGGTGCAATGATGGGTTGGCTTCAGTTGAACTCTGTTTATTATTTATATCAGGTGAAAGATGGCCTATTAATGTTCCACTCACAACAGAAAAAGAAATGCATTAAAACAAACGTAACCAGTAGTAGCTGGTGAGATGGTACAGGTCCGTGGTACTGTTGCTCTCCCAAGCTTCCGGACATTGCACTTATCAAGGCTGGATCTAGACACATCAAAGAAGTGTTTCAGTTAAACGCGTCACAAACTTTGTATGAGAAATCGGGTTAGCAAAAACGGAACTCTACAGCGCCATCTGGTGTCACAGTGTTAGAATGCATAAACAACGCACAGAAAGCACTTTTTCTTTGCCAATGTAGCTGAGTCCCAAGAGGGAGAGGGGAGGGTGAGGCCCTGAGGAGTGGTGCCAAGCCAATCTTGTGGTGCCCCAACCACAAAATGTGTATGTCAGGCCTAGAGGGTACCGTCATGCCGCTACTCCTTTTGCTCTGAGATGTTGTGGCACTTCCCACAACCCCCTGGACCACCATTTGCACTTCATTTAAGAGGTACAGCTATGGGGGCTGGGTCTTCTTTAGGTATTCTACTACCGGTAAACACGTTTTTTTTCCAATTGCTGTTGCCACCTCAGATCATTTCAATCTGAACACTTCATCCCTCACGTAGCCAAGAGTGAGGCATGAGTTGCAATACAACTTATTTATTAAATGAACACTAAATGTGATTTTGTGTACATAAGCATTATGGTTTCTGGTGTTCCTGTTTCTTAACTGTTACTTTAATACAGCTATAACAATGGCTATTATGCTAGTCAGGGCTTTTCCCCCCAGCTGGAACTCCCAGGAACTCAGTTCCGGCACCTCTCAGCTAAGTGCCATTGCCATTATAAGAGAACAAGGGAGATGTCACGATGAGTTCCGGCACCTCTTTTTCTACAAAAATAGCACTGAGGCTAGTGCTCCTAACAAGGATCCCCCCTAAAAGTTCCTACTCAGCCCCACAATAGGCAACTAGCAGAAGCCCACAATGCATGTAGGGAGGGAAGAACAAAGAGGAAGGGCTTGGGGGGGGGAGGAACAAGTTTATATAGCCAAGCTCTTACCTCATCCTGATTGTCCAGCTAGCCCACCTGGTCGTCTCTCAACTTCCTTCCTTTGGGAGCACTTCTCCTGAGTCATCCTTTCCAAAGGAGGTGGTGAGGGAAAACATGCACCCTTCTTAAAGGGTGGTAGTGATATTCTCTGACTGGAAGAGCAGTCGGTTTCGCTGTTTCCTGCTCAGTGTCTGGTGCTTTCCATTTACAGAAAACTGAGGGGCAGTGCAAATATTTGACACCAAAAAGTAAAAAAAAAGAAGCATCCTTATGTGCTGCTTCTGAAGCCTTGGGACAGCAGTGGATTGGGGCCCTCAAATTTCAATGGCGCCCTGTGCAACAGTAACATTCAGTGCCCCCTGCCTCTCACAACATTGTTGTGGTGTCCCCTGCAGTGCGGTGCCCTCTGCAGCCGAACTGGTTGCACTACCTACAACCATCTCTGCTTGGGACTATCTCACTTCACCTTGGACTGCTTTGAATCCTCAGATTCTGCAGTGATCTGAATATATCCATAGTAGGTTGTTTAACAACATAAGAAGAGCCAACTGGATCAGGCCAATGGCCCATCTAGTCCAGCATCCTGTTCTTGCTCTGGCCAACTGGATGCCCGTGGGGAACCCAAAAACAGAACCTAAGACTGAGCACAGCAACAGTCTCTCTGCCTGGGTTTCCCACCAATTGGCATTCTGTGGCATAATGCTTCTGACAATTTGCTTTGAATACATGCCTCATCAGAGGCTTTTGCAGTGATCTGAATAGACAGTATTTTCTAAAATACAAAGAACTCCACGCACATTATAGAAGTAGTACGTACAATTGCCTTGTACTGTAGTTCAGTACTATTGCAGAGAGGGGCTGAGAAATCATGGCTTCTTTGACCCTCTAGTAATGTCATGGCAGAGCATGGACAAATCTACACTGGTTGGTTGTAATGTTAAAAATGTGTTATAAAAATGTGATCCGTCGGAAATAGCAAATAGCATTGAGCGCTATATAACTCTCTCTCTCTCTCTCTCCTTTTTTTTTTTTTACAGCGTTTTTACAGATCCGTGTAGATCCAGCCGAGGAAATGATCTGGGAAATTCCTGAATCAGCATACAATGTGAGCCTATGCATATTTACTTCAAAGTAACTCCCATAATATTTAATGAATTTTACTTTCATATAAATATACACCGGGAGGGGGGAACACAGCCTTATTTTCTTACCCATAGCGTTAATAGCATTGATTAACCGAGCCAGGTTTTGTTTCATTTGTTGCCATGGTATAGCACTGCTGGGAGGAAAACGGCAGAAGAAATATTAACAGGAAGTGCTGCTGTTTTGTTTTCCTGTGTTTTATCTCTCTGTGAAATGCTTTAAGTAACTAAAGGCCGTAATGCCTTTTCTCAATGAGATAATATTTTAGGGTGACAGTGACCTTATTGCGATAAAGCTGGTTTGTATCAAATGTTTAGAGCTTGCTTTTAATAGATTTGTAGTGTCTTTCTCCCCCTTCAACTCAGAAAAGGCACCAGCAAATGAAGTCAATAAACAAGAGACAGGGAGACAGGGAGAGGAATGCTATTAGTGTGGGGGAAATTAGTAAACAGAGAAGAATTTGACTCTATGAAAATGGTGCAGAAGCTGCCTATTGTAAATCTCAGATTTACAGATGCAGCACAGACACAAACAACGTTTCTCTTACTTGGGAATTACTATTATAATTTATTTTTATTTTTATCCCACTTTCCTCCCGGAGGAGTCCAGAGTGACGGAAACAAAACATCAAAATCAATACAGGCATTAAAGAAGAACATTTAAAAACACTCAGATACCCTCAAAACTGAATAAGGTCAAGGTTCCAAGAAAAAATATATTTCAGCCATCAAAATGCCTGGCTGAATGGAAATGTTTCAGAATTCTGCCTAAATATTCATAAAGAGGGAGACAGATTTCACCAGGAAGGGCATTCCATAACCAGGAAACCGCTACCAATTATCAATCAATTAATGACGAATGATGAATTATATTTTTACATTGCCCTTCATCTGAACACCCCAGGGTAGTTCACAACCGAAAAATACAAAATGAGAGTACAAAATACATAGTAGAAGAAGAGTTTGGATTTGATACCCCGCTTTATCACTACCCGAAGGAGTCTCAAAGCGGCTAACATTCTCCTTTCCCTTCTTCCCCCACAACAAACACTCTGTGAGGTGAGTGGGGCTGAGAGACTTCAAAGAAGCGTGACTAGCCCAAGGTCACCCAACAGCTGCATGTGGAGGAGCGGAGACCCGAACCCGGTTCCCCAGATTACGAGTCTACTGCTCTTAACCACTACACCACACTTTACATAGTAAACCAAAACCAAAACAATAACTACCCCCCCTCTCTTGTGGGTGGACCAATAGCCAGGTGTCCCTGCTGATTGTCCTTGCAATGGTTGATATTGGGGAAAGGGATCTTGTAGGTACTTGGGTCCCAGCATCATCTTAAAGAAGCAAAATTCTCCTTATTGTTGGTATTTTAAGCTATGGGTGTTACATGGCAATTTTTAGATGCGCTGCAGGTAATATAAATGTAATTGTAGCAGTGCTAATGAAGGTAGATATTGTTCTGCTCTTCTTCTTTTTTTAAAAAAAACTCACACACTCTAATTTATGTTTGGAAGCCATCCTGGAGAAGGTAAGTGAAAGAAGAATACTTTTTCTTTCCTGGACAAGAATTATAGATCAATAGGGTCAAGAGTTCCTTGGTAAGGGGATTTAAACATCCCTTTTAACCACACACACAGAGAGACATACCAAGACAGAACTACTGGAGGAATCCGAGTTATTAAGTGCTATTTGTAGAAAAGAAACACATGATCAAAATCTCCTCAGTTTTGGACCCGTTTGTTTCCATGGCAAACCCTTTCTGGAACCTGTGAGAAACTTTCAGCCTTTGTCCATGTGCATCTCACTTGTGAATCTATGTGAAGCTTCAGCTTTTGTGTATGACTTTCAACAAGTTTTTAAACTATTTATAATTGCCATGGAGTTAGGATGTGTTTCTGATGCTAAAGGCAATCAAAGTTAGGATGAAAGGACAAAAGTAGATGTTATAGGGAAGATATGTGGACAGAATTTCCTGCTGGTTTTTAAAAATCAAAGCAGCTGTGTGTGCCCCAATCATCATTTTGGTTAAAGGCACCTGGTGCTGAGAGATCATGGATAAGTTGTAATCCTCTCCCCTAGGTGCTATTTGCAATTGGAGGAACAACTTATAGGTATCCCTGCTTAAATATTGCACACTGTGGAGCAAATTCTTTTCCTCAGGTAAAGAATTCCAAGTCAGAAAATCACATGGGGGAAGGCTAGCCCCTGAACCTCAGCACCATGACCCTTTATTTAGGTGCACTTATCTACAGCTCAGAACTACCATATCTGTCAGATGCATGCAGTAAAACCACCAATCAGATCTTAAAAGGCAGGGGGAACAGAAAAGTCTCTTAAAGTCTTTTACGTTACTGAAAAGTAGCAAGGTGGGCACCAGGCAAGCTTCCCTAGGGAGGGCCTTCCATAACTGGGGGAGGGGGGAGCGGGGGCAGGGAGCACCAAAAAGGTTTCTTCAATCATGGCCACTTCATAGCTTCAGACCGAAGAGGCACCACATAATAATAATAATAATAATAATAATAATAATAATAAATTTATTTATACCCCGCCCATCTGGCTGGGTTTCCCCAGCCACTCTGGGCAGCTTCCAGCAAAATATTAAAATACAATAATTCATCAAATATTAAAAGCTTCCCTAAACAGGGCTGCCTTCAGATGTCTTCTAAAAGTCAGATAGTGGTTTATTTCTTTGACATCTGGTGGGAGGGCATTCCACAGGGCAGGTGCCACTACCGAGAAGGTCCTCTGTCTGGTTCCCTGAAACCTCACTTCTTGCAGTGAGGGAACCACCAGAAGGCCCTCGGCGCTGGACCTCAGTGGACCTCAGGACGAAGAGTCTTTGCAGATGACCTTAGGTTACAGGGAAATACATTCGGGAGGAGGCGTTTTCTTGTGTCTTCTGTTGTTCCGTGTGTGTATGTATATGTAAATAATAATAATAATAATAATAATAATAATAATAATAATAATAATAATTTCCTTATTTATACCCCATCCATCCGATATATATGTATGTGTGTGTGTATATATAGTGTGTGTGTGTGTGTGTGTATATAATATATATATTCACCATCCTGGTTCACCATGAGATATGGAGCCAGTCTGTTTTCCTCCTTGTCTCCCTTAACACCCAGAATCCTTCTTCTGCAAAAACTGCATTTAGGCAAAGATAAATATTACTCAGCTTATCACCTGCCTTTGTGCTGCTCCCCTCCTCCAGGTCCCTCTCCCCCATTATAAATTGGGAGCAAAGGTGAGTGTGGCCAATAGCCTGTGGTCACCATGTGACATCACTTGCAGCCAGCCCCTGCTTTATATCAGATTGGGCTAGACTTGCCACCCTATGGAGATTGGCACCATCTATTGCCTGCCTTTCATAGCGTATTCATGGATCTCTTGTGTTATATGAAGTTTGGTCCCAAATCTGCAGAATACCGGCAGCCTTTTCTAATGGGACTTATTACATGGCACGATTCTGCCTAGATTCCCAGATGGGGCCCATTTTATCTTTGTAGCTGAATATGTGTAGGGACGTGGGTGGCACTGTGGGTTAAACCAAAGAGCCTAGGGCTTGCCGATCAGAAGGTCGGCGGTTCGAATCCCTGCGATGGGGTGAGCTCCCGTTGCTTGGTCCCTGCTCCTGCCAACCTAGCAGTTCGAAAGCACTTCAAAGTGCAAGTAGATAAATAGATACCGCTGCAGCGGGAAGGTAAACGGCATTTCCGTGCGCTGCTCTGGTTCTCCAGAAGTGGCTTAGTCATGCTGGCCACTTGACCTGGAAGCTGTATGCCGGCTCCCTCGGCCAATAAAGCGAGATGAGCGCCGCAATCCCAGAGTCAGTCACGACTGGACCTAATGGTCAGGGGTCCCTTTATGTGTAGCACCACTGTGGCAATTGGCCATGAATCAAACTGCATCCTAGTTTCCTCCTGGACTAATGCTCGAGATTTGTCTGACTTGTGTTACCAAAGAGTACAAGTGATTTATATGCAATATATATATGTGTTACTTTAAAGCCAACATGTTAAGAGGTATCTTAAAACCCCCTAAGACTACAAGCAAAGCTCACTTACTAGGGTGTAGGACCCTGTGAATTCAGTGGGGCTGACCTCTGAGTAAAAAGGCTGAGAATTGCCCTGGAAGACCGTTAACTGTCAAATGTTATAAGGAATGCTTGAATCCAAATGATTGGTCCACTTCTGTTAATTTGTCAAGATTCATACCTACACTTAAATTCCACAGCACTTCACAGTGGTTATGAAATCCTGAAATTTATTTTAAAAAGAGGGGGTGACTTTGCAGAGAAAATAAGAGCTATAAATGTTCTTATCCTATGAATACTGTATTATTATGATACTGAAAATTACATTGCAAGAGGTGCCTTTATGAGGGGTTTTAACATTTATAGAGTGAATGTTAAATTAAGAGGATATTTATTACATATACTGTACATTTATAACACGAAATAGATATGCAACACATACTATTAAGTTTAATAACAGCTGCAAACAGCTCAGAATACTTTTCTTGACACAGAAAGAAGCAGATTCACTCTAAAGTCAACATGTTTAATGCTACTCAAAGCCAGGTGAACAAAACCAACAAGGAAAATGGACAGAACTACCCATAATAAGTAGATGTAACTGTAGCCATAAATATTTTAAAGCTTTCCCCAGCATGCTTGAATGGTAATTAGAATTGTTTTCCATTTCTGTAATAATCCAATTTCTTTATGAGTCTTCACGCCATTGTGAAATGATTCAAATAGTGAAAATGATACATTGCTTCATCTGTTCAATTTGTGACAAGATGCTTAGTCGAGATGCTTGAGGAATTTAATTTCGGAGAATTCCAATGTGAACTGACCTGATCTGCACTTCTCCGATTGATGTGTGGATTAGAATGTAATTATTTTTTGGATTTTGCTCTTGTTTTGAATTCGACCCTTGGTTACAGCTCCTAGTTTGTGGGGAATCTGCAAATTTGTGCAGTCTCTCTAAAGTCAAGATTTGGCCTAATGTGTTGTGCGAACAAGACCAATAACTAAGGCCAATGCCATTATTTGATCCCAGATGAAGTGTGTCACCCCCCCCCTCATATAAGGGGGACTATTGTTGTGAATCTTAAACTTGCCCACCACCCCTGAGATCGAATGAGCAGGCTTGCATTGACAGGGACGCCACAGCCAAATTTATATTTGTGCAGAGACACAAAAGTGCATTGTCCACAATCCCCAGCCAGTGATTATTGCAACACACAAGTCTTACCGCCACACTCACTTTACCCATCAGAATTATGAAGTGTTTGCTAGTACAATAACCAATCATCATATTCCCAGTTTACCCCCCTTTCATTCTTAATTTGACTCCATGCCTCCCTCTGATACTTATTATGCCTTCCTCCAATTCCTTGCCAATAGCACTGTGGTCTTTGCTCAGAAAAAAAAAGCCAAAATAAGGATATTGTCTCTGGGCATGTGCAGAGTCCCAGCTGAACCGAGCTTCTCAGTTATGCCCTATGCATAGAGGAAATATGCAATTTTTGTCTCATGCAGCTCAACTGACAACTGTAAGAATGTCCCATAGTAAGTAGGGCCAAATTATGCCATGTCCATGTTGTGTCTCCCTCCTCTGTGTTTGTTGTAGTGTGGGTTAATGATTTCAGCAAGTGATTTCAGCTCTCTGACATAGTAGGCAGGAGACAGCTTCTTCATGTAACAACTCTTTATTCAGGCAAACAAGACTGAGGGAACTGAGGGTAGGGAAGCTACATTTATAGGGACAGAGGACTGGCAAGGAAAAGATACATTTTGGAGGGAACAATCTCAAGCAATCGCACAGCTGCTTTTTGCTGGGAACCAATAAGACAGAGGATCCAAATGCAGCAACTTGAATGCACCAATAGTAACTGTTCCTTCTGGGGCAGGAAGGCAGTTACTTTACCTTAATGTGATTACAGACAATAGTAATACAGATATGATAACACTCTGAATCAATACACAACAGTGTTTACATGGGAATACTTGCAGACATCAATAGATAGCAGCAAACATAGTCACAGGGTTAACCATGTTTAAGTGCGTAATTTATTTTAAAAAAGAAATCCAAGTAAAGACGGTTGATATAGAAAAGGCAATGATCTTATTTCACATACAATAGGAATGGCGTGCATATTCCTGATCATGGTTTGTTTTTGTGAAGCCAAACCTTGGCATATGCAAACAGCGTGCTTTTACTGTTAACCACCATCCCTTTAGTGTTAAATCCACATTATCTGCAGCATGACAACCAGTTTATCAGAAAATTCAATGAGGAAGAATAAAAACTTCCCAGGTTGAAATGATGATGTGCGAGTCTCTGAAGCAGTTGTGCATATATCTGGACTGTTTTAGATGCCAGAGGAGCAATGTCCCTTTAAAATGCAAACTAAATCGGTCTGTTAGGTGGTGAATTATTTATGTCTCTTGCCCCCCCCCCAGCTGAATGTCCTACCACCTGCAGTGATCAGCTTGTTGCAAACACTGAATCAGCCCATCCAAGAAAGATGCATTGGGAGTAATCTTTGAAATTTACATGCAAGGCTGTCTGTAAGTGCCTTTGTTCAGAAAAAGAGATACCCAAACACCCTGAATCCAGAGGGAGGGGAGAGGAAAGGAGTTGGCAGGTTTGGAAGATTCTGTTTGGAATCAAACTAGCAGGCATTTTAACACTTAATGTTGCATGGAACTGCGCCAAACCATTTTGAGTGTAGTACAGTACACACACCTACACACACTCATAATGCAGATCTGGGGAATGTGCCACAGGTAATGGGTTAGAACCAGAGAGACCTTCCAACAGAGCTTTCTCATCTCCCCCTCCTGTGGCACATGCTTGAGATCCATCCATCAAAAGACATGCCACTCCTGGACAGCATGGGCCGTGGCACAGGGCTGCAACGAGAGGAAGAGAACTGGTAGAAATTGGAAGGCGGGAAGGTTGCACTAGCAGATCTGCCTTCCCCAGCAGCGTTGATCCATCTAGTCAATATGTTTTAATACCATGCCATCTTTCCCCCTGTATTGATTCAACAGCAGATATTCACCGAGAGACATTTATCTACCCTGAGCTCGCATTATACAACTTGCCTGGTTTCTAACAGCAACAAGAAATCCCGTGCAATAAAACTGCTAGCACATTTGAGAAGCTAAGCAGGGTTTGGTTTGGTTTCAAATTAGATAGAGAAATGTGTGTTGAGATTCCTGCATTGCAGGGGGTTGGACTAGATGACTCTCAGGGTCCCTACAATTCTTTGATGCTATGAAGCGGACCAGAGGCAGAGTCCCTCTCCCTTCTTCCTGCTTTCCTTTGATGCTGACTTCCCCTTCTCCGCGGCTAGGATAGAAATGCAGACTACTTCCCTCTTAAAGGTAAAGGGACCCCTGACCATTAGGTCCAGTCGTGTCCGACTCTGGGGTTGCGGCGCTCATCTCGCTTTATTGGCTGAGAGCCGGCGTACAGCTTCCAGGTCATGTGGCCAGCATGACAAAGCCGCTTCTGGCGAACCAGAGCAGCGCACGGAAACACCGTTTACCTTCCGCTGCAGCGGTATCTATTTATCTACTTGCACTTTGACGTGCTTTCGAACTGCTAGGTGGGCAGGAGCAGGGACTGAGCAACGGGAGCTCACCCCGTCGCAGGGATTTGAACCGCTGACCTTCTGATCAGCAAGCCCTAGGCTCTGTAGTTTAACCCACAGCGCCACCTGGGTCCCTTACTTCCCTCTTAACAGGCTAGTAAATAAATTTGCAGGATAGGTGCTTTGGGGGGTTTTATTTTTAGAAGGCTGACCAAACCCCAATTCTGGGCTTGTAACTACCCAGACTGTTTCCCTTTGCAAAAAGCAACCACACATGTGAAAAGGAAAATTCCCTTCCATTGTGGCACTCTATCACTCACAAGCAGCTCCCTCTTCTTTTAGAGAAAATAGTGGAATCCATACATTTCTGTCATAAGATGCAGTTTGGCCCTGAAACAGAGAACAAGAGGAGCTAAAAATGGGATAGCACAGGGGTGGGGAACCTCTGACCTGCGGGCCAATCTTAATCTAACAAGGGGTCCAATTTGGCCCAAGAGGTCATTTAAAAAATAATAAGCACCCCCCCCCCGCTAATCAGTTTACAACACTTTGATCAGGTGATGGGTGGGGTTTGAGTCTTCCTTGATCATGCACACCAGTTCCCTTGCTTGAAAATAGCACAGGCAGCCAAAGAAGCAGGATTTAACCCCTGCTCAATGAGCAGGGGTTAAATCCTGGTCCATTTGGCTGCCTGAGCTTGTTCCCAGTTCTTGGAAGTTCCAAGAGCAGTGCAAGGGCTGTTTGCAAAAGGGCTTTCAAACAGCCCAGCACTGCTCTTGGAACCTGAAAAATAAGGAGGTTTCAAATAAGGAGGCTTCAAACACAGCATCACCTGATGTCACTATGGCATAGATCATGACAAAATGATGACAGCAAATCCATTTAATGCTGCCACAGCAAACAGCAGTATGCATTGGGTGGAAATGGATTTGCGGTGGGATGAAACCAAGGCACTTTACAATGAATAAATGATGGAAAGGACATTACTAACTTTATGCCTCTCTACCTAAGGTTTAACTTGCTTTAAAAATATGATACAATTGCTGTTCAAATGATCAGATGTCCCTGTGTTATTTTCCTGTCTCCCCATTATGCTAACTTACTTGAATTAACCCTAGAACACAATGAGTTTCCTTTTGTAGAAGAGGAAAAAATAACTGAGGTGCAGCACTGGTCTGCTTCCCAGCTTTTTAGTGTATTATGACACAACAGTTCCTAATCTGATGATAATTGTGGAAAAATTGAGATAAAAGTAGATGGATATTGTAGTGACTGAGTTATCTTACTGCACAGTCCCTAAGGTTAATTTAACCATGAGTGGGATGGACTCTGGTTCTCCTGAGAATTCCATCTCGTAATTAATTGTACCCAACATCTGTGACATGTTCAGATACAAGGACCTGTGAGAGGAACAATACGTGCAATGCAAAGGTGGTGAAGAGGCTTTTGAAGCTATCACAATGTCTGATGTTTCCCCCCCAACTTTACTTTTCAAAGATTTGATTAGGAAAAGGAAGTACGGAATCCATAGGGAAGAGCAACCTGCTGTTGCATGAACCGAATATCAAGTTATGCCTTGGTGGTCTCCTACAGCTGTTGCATCTGTTACTTGGTGTTATCAATTTTGATTTAGTACAAGAAACAGCAGTAAGGTTGCCATATGGATTCAACATTTCACTGATGCAATGGACCAAGTGTGACTATACAGCTGTCATTTATTAAGTGTGAAGACTATAATGCTCCCCAGAGTGGATGATGTGTTCTCTCTTATCTGAGAAATGCTCACCATTCCTTAGAAGACCATGCCTTAAAAGTGAAAAAACTTTTTTTTTTTTTAACTTTCAAGAGTTTTACAAAGTAATCAGATTATTTGACCTTTTGCAGGCTCTTTGATGAATATCTTTCATTCTAATCATCATCCTTTGTGAGCTTAAAGGACTATACCTCTGCCTGTAGTAGGATTGCTATAGCTTCTTACATAATTTCACCCAGGTTTTCTGTACTAAATTCTGATCAGGATGGGGCACAGAATCTGTTTATTGTGCCATATGCAGCAGTAGGGATGGGTGAATATTTCAATTTCAGTTTATCACCCTTTCAATCATAAGTTCATTTCTCCACATTTCCACACTACTTTGCATTTTTTTTAAAGCCATCCTAAAAATTCATTAGCATTTTAATGCAACTTTCTCTTAATTTGCACATTTTTGTATACAGGTTTGCCTCATCCATACACTCAATCAATTACACCTTATAAATGCATTTATGTTTGTTATGTTCACCAATATATGCATTTACATTCACACTTTGCCCCAGTATATACATTTTCTGTGTGCACATTACATGGCTGGAGAACTGCATTGCAAAATTCAGAGATGTGCAAATTTTGAAAGATGGCTGTGTTTCAGTTCCCTTCTTGTTTGGAAAAGTGCAAATTAGGTTAGCTCACCTTTAAATGTCAATTTAATCGTATTTCTCTCCCACTCTGTTTTAGCAAGTCACTGTATGTCTAATTTTTTACATGGTGTGTTGTGGAATAGTTGTCACTGCTTGTAACGCCATGCTGAATCGATGCTCACACAGTGACTGTATAATGATTGTGCTGGCTGGCAGTGTGAGTCTGGCAGTTTGGTTGCACATCAGTGTACAATCATTGTTTTGCATGCAGAAACTCCCAGAAGCTCCAAGCAGGGCTGGGAGAAAACCATGTCTGAAATGCTTAAGAACTGCAACCAGTCAGTGTAGACAACCCTGAGCTAGATAAACCAATAGTCTCTGTATAAGGCCTTGGGATGCGGGTGGCGCTGTGGTCTAAACCACTGAGCCTCTTGGGCTTGCCGATCAGAAGGTCGGCAGTTCGAATCCCCGTGACGGAGTGAGCTCCCATTGCTCTGTCCCAGCTTCTGCCAACCTAGCAGTTCGAAAGCATGCCAGTGCAAGTAGATAAATAAATACTGCTGCGGTGGGAAGGTAAACAGTGTTTCTGTGTGCTCTGGCACTTGTCACGATCCTGTGTGCACCAGTAGCAGTTTAGTTATGCTGGTCACTATCTGTGGACAAATGACTGCTCCCTCAGCCTGAAATGTAAGATGAGCGCTGCACCCCATAGTCACCTTTGACTGGACTTAACTCTCCAGGGGTCCTTTACCTTTTATCCTTACCTCTGTATAAGGCAGCTTCCTCTGTTTAGCATGGAGACTGCGTGCATCCAGCTTATGCTTACTGCAGATCCCATAGGCTGGGCTGGAATCAGAGCTACAATGCTGCTTTTTATATACCGTATTTTCCCGTGTATAACATGCCCCTGCGTATAAGACACCCCCTATTCTGGGGGACTCCAAATTAAGAAAATGGGGAGAGATTGCCCAGAGTTGAGGTTTTTTTGGGGTGGCGGTGGTGGCCACAGTTGTTGAGCTTTTTTTAGGATGGATTGCCAAGTCACTCACCCGAATGACCTATGCTGACACTTGCACGCATAGAAAACTATCGTCTGTCCCCTGCCAATCACCCGCCCTATTGCCGTAGTGACAACCAATCAACACCAGCCCTTGCCACAACCACCAAAAGCATACCAAATAGCCACTGACAATATTCGGCTCGTGGCAGCAACCAATCACACATACTACCAATGCACTATCCGCGTATAAGACAACCCCCCATTTTCCACAATATTGTTCAGTAAAAAAACCTCGTCTTATGCACAGAAAACTATGGTATATCACCCACGGGTGATTTGTTCCAGGAGCACTGCTAGCACCAGGTGAATATTGACAACTGACAGCAGCTATAGCACTAAGCTTTCATGCAACACACCTGGGAAGGCCTTTGAAGCATGCTAAGTGGCCTGCCAGTAGTAATGTACGGAAGTAATGAGAGCTGGACCATAAAGAAGGCTGATCGCCGAAGAATTGATGCCTTTGAATTATGGTGCTGGAGGAGACTCTTGAGAGTCCCATGGACTGCAAGAAGATCAAACCTATCCATTCTTAAAGAAATCAGCCCTGAGTGCTCATTAGAAGGACAGATCCTGAAGTTGAGGCTCCAGTACTTTGGCCACCTCATGAGAAGAGAAGACTCCCTAGAAAAGACCCTGATGTTGGGAAAGATTGAGGGCACAAGGAGAAGGGGACGACAGAGGATGAGATGGTTGGACAGTGTTCTCGAAGCTACTAACATGAGTTTGGCCAAACTGCGAGAGGCAGTGAAGGATAGGTGTGCCTGGCGTGCTCTGGTCCATGGGGTCACGAAGAGTCGGACACGACTGAACGACTAAACAACAACAACAACAAGTGGCCTGCTCACGGGAGGGAGTTATCCTTATTCGTGGGTGTGGGATACTAGACTTCGGGCCTAATTTGAGCAATATGCAATATCAGCCACCTGTGGGGAACCTTGGGAGTGGTTGAGATCATGGCCACCTGCATGCTTCTCTACTGTATAAAAGGGATAGCCACCTCCCCCCCCCCAGTGCCTGGGTGCAGACAAGGCACCCCCTCGATGTGGAATCCACCCCACATAATGCAGTAGGCACAAGCAAGGAGGGAGCTGTCAGATCTTTGTTGTGAGTTTGTACTTTTTCTTTAATAAACTACTAACACCTGATCAACCTGGCAATGTGGGCAGCCTTCTTTGGGAAGCCTGTGTATCCGGACCCCTGTGAGCCCTCCTCTGGCTCTGTGAGATACTACAATAAGTCAATATATGTCCTCACATGCACATAGCCCTAATAGTGAGATATCAGCACAGGATCGTTGCTGACTCCCATCTGCCTCGCATATTTACATTATGGAAATCCAATCCAATCCTTATCTGCAACTTTTTAAATGTTCCGAGTTTCTTCTTCTACTTAGCTGTAAACTTTCCCTTTCTCAACTTTAAGGCAGCAACTATTATTTCTCTCTGCGCTGTATTAAGCAGAGATAATATCCCCCTTGACCTTTTCTCCCATTTGTTAATTCCTTACAGGCATCATGCTCTGCTGTCACATCTCTCCCCCCCCTCCCCTCTTAGTCATCTTTCCCCCTTAAGGCTGTTAAAATTCAGTTCTTCTAACCTCTTTATATAGGTCATATTTTATAAAATCATTTATATTCAAAATCTTTGTTGCTTTTCTTTGGGTTCTTTGTAGCTGAGCTGAATCTTGAAATCCAGAGACAGCACACCAGGCTCGACTTCTCTGACAGATAATTCCTGCATAGGGAACGAATTATTCACTTAGTTCTATATTGATTTTCTTTGTTTATATGGGAGAATCTAGTATTTGCTCTGCTAATAGCTACTTCACAATAGGTGCTGTTCTGTTTATTTGGTCTCGCCCATTTCTTCATCTGCTTCGGTGCTATTTTATGTTTTCTTTCTAGCAAGCACTGGAATATGAACCTTAAAGGGACAGTTCTTTTCACCACTGTCCAGCCATCTCTAGCTTATTGTGCAAATAACCAGTATGGGCTCTGTTATGTACTGAGCTGAATCCTAGAACAATAGGATCCAAAATGCAGCAGTCTGATTGGTCCTAGAACAATAGGATCCAGAATGCAGCAGTCTGATTGGTCCACAGGAGCCACCCAATCCAGCTCCAGGTGGAAGTGAATCAGCGACCTGATTGGCCTGCAAGAGCAGCCAATCAGGCTCCTGGATGAAGTGAATCCGCAACCTGATTGGCCTACAGGAGTAGCCCGGAATTAGCCAATCATGTGGGGCCCATTGTGTAAATAATGTATATATAGCAGACGTTTTGGGGAAAGATTCATTCCTTGCTACTATGTGCTGAATAAAGAGACTCCGAGTATATTTCAGGCTCCATGTTCTGGGGGTCCCTTAGGCAACCTGTCCTCAGCAGGCCTCCCTCCTGCCCATGGAGGTCACTCTCCCTTTCTGTTTGGCTCCAATTCACATGTGGACAGCTGGAGTGGATCCCACTGGGGTGGACTCAGAGAAGAGCTGGCTTGAGACATTCAGACATTGCCCAGGGGTCAGCCCAATGGGCCACCATCAGCACTGGAGAGTGAAACAGGGGGGAAAGGATGGCAGAGGGCAAGAGGTCTTGGTGGCTTCAAGGCAAACAAGGAAGCAGCATTCATGGAAGGCTTAACCAAGGAGCAGGGACATAGCTGGGGGGAGGCAGGGGGCCTATAGCCTGTTTCACACACCCCGCAAGGATCCCTGTCCCATCCCACCTGATGTCAGGGGTCTCTGGGCCCGAGAGCCCAGCCTGGTCTTGGCACCGCATCCCCTTGCTGAATGGCCGCCTGGCCAGCAACCGCTTGCTGCTGACTCAGACAGTGAGTGGGCATGGACAGTAGGTGGCCAAGGGGTGACCCCAGTGGGCATTGGTGGGGGGATTCACCCACCAAGGGCCACCTTGGCTGGTTGGGCTCCCCCCTGCAAGGACAGACAGGTGGCGCAGTGCAGCCCCACTTGGCTCCGGTGATGATAGCTGGGCTGGCAAGGGAGGGGTCTGTTCACCCGCCATATCCCAGGCACTGGCAAATGATATGCCAAGGAAGAAGAAGAAGAAGAGGAGGAGGAGGAGGAGGAGTTTGGATTTGATATCCCGCTTTATCACTATCCGAAGGAGTCTCAAAGCGGCTAACATTCTCCTTTCCCTTCCTCCCCCACAACAAACACTCTGTGAGGTGAGTGGGGCTGAGAGACTTCAGAGAAGTGTGACTAGCCCAAGGCCACCCAGCAGCTGCCTGTGGAGGAGCGGAGACGCGAACCCGGTTCACCAGATTACGAGTCTACCACTCTTAACCACTACACCACACTGGCTATTAAAGCAAGCTATTAGAGGAAGGACAGAGCCTACATGTGATAAAACAGTTGGGTAAGTGGCACAGTAGTCAGCAATGGTGCTTGTCAGCAGTGGGTTACCCTTCAGGAGTACAAGATTTTGCACAAGCTCAGAAACACCGATCCCTTATGGTAACCTTGTTAATAAATTGAAGGTTTGATAGCCACTCCCAGTGCATATAAATAAACAGAAAACCCCCAAGAGTTTCTTGTTCTCAACAGGCAACTATTTGATATATATAATACCACAGTGCATTATATTCTCCTGCAGTAGGCTGAGAGTTTGGGAAAGGTACTAAATGAGGGGTAGGTCTGCCGTGGTACCAGGATAACTTCAGTCAGATTTATTTGTGAGTCACAGATCAACAATTCAGCCCATGGGCTCAGACTTGCTCCACAGGCAACGCTAAGATTTCATCTGGTTCCCACTGAGCTATGCAGGGAGCCTCAGACAGGGAGGGGTGTGTATGTTTCAATTACGGATCAGGATATCAGATATCAGAAGATAGCATTTTGTTATTTTGTGGGTTGAAAGTTTGCTGTATACTCTAATACATTCATTCACTATATATATATATATATATATATATATATATATATATATATATATATGTGTGTGTGTGTGTGTGTGTGTGTGTGTGTGTGTGTGTGTGGTGTGTGTGTGTGTGTGTATGAAAGATTTTTTTCCTTGTTCACCAAATGAGCCTTCTACAATGGCTCATCTCCCTTGGAAGAATATCATGAATACATAGATGAGCTTTGCCTCATGAATGCTGATCTTAAGAAGAAAAGAACCTAAAGTATAGCAAAGGCCAGTTTCCCCCAAGAGGAGAGCTGAATCGAGCCCTGGGGGTTTAAAGTGCAGTCACATTAAATAGTTTTAGCTGCTTGCATTTTCACGTATCCAGATGGCAGCTTCTTGTTCTATAAATGTGGGGCTTGGAAAAGAAGGAAGCCATCAAAGTAGATATATTCAGAATTACGTGATATATCTTTGCAGCATAACTCCTGTCATGCAGATTATACATCCTGTACTGGCCCATCGTTTTCGGATACCTGCTTTGTGCAGCGTAGGAGCAAACTCCTAGGGACTGTGGGGGCTTCAGCCCCCACAATAAAATATTTGAGGGAGCTGGGCCCCCACAAAGTTGATGGGCATTCCCATTCAAGTGGTGTGTGTGCACTATGTCATGTGATCAGTTATGTGGCGCAGGGCTTACCTGGGCCCTCACAATATTTTATTCAAGTTGGCACCCCTGGTGTGCAGAATCGGGGGCTGTTGAGATACCAGGCAATGGGGTCTCCAACCCATGCAGGCTGCAGAGCTGGATGTGTTCTGAAGCATAGCTGATCCCTTTCCAAACCATAGTTCAGACAAAAAACTCTTGAAGAAATCCAGCATTTCCAAAAACTAACTGGAGAAGCAGCCTTGATTTGAAAGTGAGGTTTCATTGGTGTATCTAACACTTAACAGGTCCAGTATACCTGAAGGAGCGTCTCCACCCCCGTCATTCAGCCCGGACACTGAGGTCCAGTGCCGAGGGCCTTCTGGCGGTTCCCTCACTACGAGAAGCCAAGTTATAGGGAACCAGGCAGAGGGCCTTCTCGGTAGTGGCACCCGCCCTGTGGAACGCCCTCCCTTCAGATGTCAAAGAGAATAACAACTATCAGACCTTTAGAAGACATCCGAAGGCAGCCCTGTTTAGGGAGGCTTTTAATGTTTTATAGATTATTGTATTTTAATGTTCTGTTGAAAGCCGCCCAGAGTGGCTGGGGAAACCCAGCCAGATGGGCGGGGTATAAATAATAAATTATTATTATTATTATTTGTTTACCACAGACCAGTCCTTATTTGAACGCTTGTTACAAATGAGCCTCGAAACTAAGGCCCACCCAACAGCCACAGCTAAATGTGTTTGTGTGGGGTACAAGATCTCAATGCCAAGGCACTAGAAATGCTAACATTTTAAGGCTGAACTAAATGGGATGGATCTACACAAAAAATAAACGAGGCCAAGCTATTTCATGCAGTTTTTACACGAGGAAAGGAACACTTTGACCATTTTCATTTAATAAGAAAATGTGTGCTATCTATCTGCTAGTTGCCCCTGAACACAATTTGTGAGCTATACTTCACTGGTGGAGGATAGTCAAAATGACCCATCATTTATATCACCTATTGTTCTGGATTCTTGCACGAAGCATGTTGTGAAAACAAACTCCTAGATGGAGCAGCGTTTCTCCTGCTAGTTCCCGCCGGGATATTTGGATTAATCCCCCCCCCCCCAGAAAACACTTTATTTTCCACTATCCTTCTGGCAGGCTCATCAGGTTTGATATATGTAGTCTATTTGAAAGGCTTTATTTTACTGTAAACTTTCCTGGAGGGGTTCTGCCAACGAGGCCACGTTGATTGATGTCCACCTCATTCATGATGGCCACCCTTAGAGAACACAGAGGGAGCTTTGTGGCACATTCAGAAGCGTGGTTTGTCTTTCACCTTTGGGGTTTTTGCGCCTGTGTGCAGCACAAAACATTACAGCAAGAAGATTGTCTCTTTCTTCCACTCCTTGTAGCTCTCCAAAAAAGGAACAGCTCAGTGTCTGGGTTTTGTATAAAGCGATCACAAAGCAGCTTTACTTGGGCTCCTTGATATTTGCTTTATCACAACGAGCTGCGACCAGAGAACCTGTCATTTGTCACTCGCAGAATTTTCCAGCCTTTTCCTTGCCCATTGAGAGGCAATCATGTCCTATCATGCTACGTGTTGTAGGTTCATTCAGGTTTGATGTACGAGACTCCGTTTTTCCTCTTCACTTTCCCATGTTGTCCTCTGGTTGTGCTGTTCCCCTGTTAATACAGAGAGCCATTTTCAATCACCGGGGCTGTTTTCTTCTTCCCTTCTCTTGTTTTCTCAGCTGACCTTTCCTCCCCCTGAAGCTGTTTGGTTCTTTCCGTTTATTCAGTGGCTGAATTCATGCTTGTCCTATATAGATTTTCTTTTACAACCTCTGCAGGTAGAAGAACAAATGTATAATGCTGCATTTACCAATGTTTTGTGTGTACAAATTGCTGAGCAGTCAATTTAAAATAATAATAATCTAGCTCTCCTGTGTTAATAACTGCATTTAGCACAAAGGTTAAAGCAGGAAGGGAAATTTAAAGATCAATATATCTTCAAGTGTGTTTAGCATCAATCCAGAAGAAACATGAGAATTCTTGAGTTGGCAATCTACATATATGACTGACAAGGAGGAAATGCATCATTGGAAAATGGCAGTAGTGTTGAGATAAAAATGCTTTTATGTTTAAATTTTAGGCGAAGGAAGGTAGCTTTGACTGGGCTATTAGTGGTGCTAGTTGATATTATCTGCATGGAGTAATAAACTTGTAGTCAAGTATTAAATTTAATTCTATACCTTGTGTTGACCACCAACGAAGTGACAAGGTACCCCGTTTCCCCTTTTTTAATACGTAGTCATAAAGCAAGCCATGGCAGGGTTTTTGTACCTTTGTGAGAAGTAAGACGTACCCCAAAAGTAAGCCATGGTGCCACCATTGTTCCCACCGCCTCCTCAGCCCCTCCTGCGAGCGCAGGGAACCAGCGAACCAGCGAGAGGCGCGCGGGGGGGGGAGCGCGCCTCTTGCGGAGTTCTGCCCCGCCTGCTCAGCGCGCAGGGGGAGGCTGTACCGTACCATACTGACGTAATAAAAATAAGACATCCCCCCAAAATAAGCCACCCTGTGTTTTTTTGAGGGAAAAAAATTATAAGACGGTGTCTTAAAAAGGGGGAAAGATGGTAGCCACCAGAGGGATGCTGTGATAAACATATTCCCCGTGACATCTGCTCAACAAATTCAAATCTGCTCAGTAATTTCACATACAGTGGTACCTCGGGTTAAGTACGCTTCAGGTTAAGAACTCCGCTAAGAACAGAAATCGTGCTCTGGTGGCGCAGCAGCAGCAGGAGGTCCTATTAGCTAAAGTGGTGCTTCACGTTCAGTATACTTCAGGTTAAAAATGGACTATCCCATTCTCACAGTGGCCAATCAGATGCCTATAAGAAGCAAGCAAGTGGGACCTGAACGCAGCAGCCTTCTGCCCTCCTGCAGTTTCCAGTAACTCGTATTCCGACGCATATTTCTTCCACTGCTAGCCATTCCACATATGGAGTATTTTTTTGGCAACTTGTCTATTTGTAACAAAATAAAATAATTCCTTCCAGTAGCACCTTAGAGACCAACTAAGTTTGTTCTTGGTATGAGCTTTCGTGTGCATGCATTACTCTAAGGTGCTACTGGAAGGAATTATTTTATTTTGCTTCGACTACGGCAGACCAACACAGCTACCTACCTGTAACTTGTCTATTTGTGTTGAACGTGCACATTTCAAGACAAATGTCAAAACAAGACCAAAATGTGGCATCTGTTTGCACATGATCTCTGTGGCTGATAGAAATTGTAGTACAAAACATCTGTATGGACCCCAGGTTGGGAAAGTCAGCCACAAAAGAAACCTATTCTGCATGGAAAGTGAATTGAGAGGAGAAAAGGAAAGTTCTATTTTTTCTTTTTTTAAAAAAATGAAGGCTAAGCTAGACTCAGTACCCATAGATGCTGTTGACAATTATGAAAGATGGAGCCTGGCTTTTTCAGACAAGTAAACATCTCGTTACATTCCCCGTGTGTTTATCAATTGTCCTTGAGAGGCTTGACTTCTAGCACATTACTAATACACCATACCCTCCAACATTTCTCCGATGAAAATAGGGACATCCCATTCCATAATGATAATTTTACTATTCATACCCCACACATCTTACTGGGTTGCCCCAGCCACTCTGGGTAGCTTCCAACATATATAAAAACAAAATAAAACATTTTTTTTAATAAAAAAAACCCTTCCCTATACAGGATTGCCTTCAGACAGTTCAGGGGGCGGATAACTCCATATCCTCCAACATTTCTCCAATGAAAATAGGAGGTAGGAAAAGTGGGACATTCTGGGATCAAATCAGAAACCGGCACGGCTTCTCTAAGTAATAATAATTATATTATTATAATAATTTATTATTTATACCCCACCCATCTAGCTGGGTTTCCCCAGCCACTCCAGCAATATCCCTGGAAAATAAGGTAATTTGGAGAGTCTGATACACACTGTTGGAGCTACTCAGATAGACCACTGCTTCATGCTTCTGAAAATTCTTTATTTAAGGCTTAGCATCTGTACTAGTTTCAGGCCTGTTTTTGAGGATGGCTTCTAGTGACCAGATTCTCCGATCACACAATGCACTCATACTTGCAGTCATAATGGCAAGGGTCTGGAAGAGGTGAGACATAATATGATCAGGTTGCAGGATCCAGAGAGAGCCAGCTGTCAGTCTGGTGATGACAGGGGCAACCATTGTGTCCAGGGCAGGCAATGATCATATTCTCTGAGTATTAACCTAAGTTAGAAGGGCCAGAAGTAGGAAATGCTGGACCAAATCACCATGCAGTTGTCAAGCAATTTCCAAAAATTGCAGGGATTTAAAAGAGTTAACAGCTTAATAAAGATGAATAGTTGAACTTGGGAGGCCCAGGAAAACTGTAGCAATCATTTGTAGACGGAAACCGCTCTTGGCTACCTTGAAAGTAAAGCGAGTGCAACAAAAACCTGCACACAAGCCATGATAATTTAGCTAATATTCATTCTCTTTTGATAATTCTTCTTATTAATTGCTGCAGAACAGTAAAAAATGCAGGATAAATTTTCAGCACAGCACTACTTAGAGCTGCTGTCCTGTAACATTTCTTCTAATGATCCAAAGCCAAGTTCTGGGCTTGCCTGCCCAAGTAGCCTTGTCTATGAACCTACCCAGAGACTGAGATCATCCTCTGAGGCCCTTCTTCATGTGCCTCCTCCATGAGAGGTCCAGAGGGTGGCAACATGAGAACGGGTCTTTTCTGCAGTGGCTGCCCACTTTGTGGAATGCTCTCCCAGAGAGGTTCAGCTGATGCCTTTATTATTCACCTGTAGGCACCAGGTGAAAATGGTCCTCTTTAACCAGGCCTTTGGCTGATTGACATCTGATGCCCTTTTAAAACGTGTTGGGGAGATGGGGATTATTGGATTGTCTTTGTCTTTGTTTTTATTATGTGTTTTGTGTTTTTTAACATTGTGATTTTATGTTGTGAACCACCCTAAGATCTAGATAAGATAAGATAATTTATTTATTGTCATTGCACAAGTACAAGCACAACGCTATACAAGTGCAACAAAATTGCATGCCATCCCATAAAAGAAAGAAAAAACAGCACAAAACACACACACACACACACATACACCCATCACAGCTCTCCAAGGTCATATTATCTGGTTACAGCATTTAAGATGGTTATAGCTCTTGGGTAGAAACTGTTCTTCAATCTATTTGTTCTTGATCTAATTGTTCTATATCTTCTACCCGAAGATATAGGTATAGGTTCTACAGGTATAGGGTGGTATACAAATTTAAATACTACTACTACTATTAATAATAAACATAGGTACTGGGACTGAGCATTGCTGATGAATCACAGTAAGACCTGCGGTTGGATAGGCCTTTTGGTTTTGCACTTCACATTGTAGTAGCTATAGTTAATATGTGTGTGAAGGTTATAATTAGTTTAGAGTTGCTTATCTTGAATTTAAAATAAACCGGTGCCTTCAGTTTTGTAGGCTCAATACTGCTCTCAATTTATGCATGCAGAAGTATAATTATTAGCTGTTAAAATATTTGTTCATCCCGTGCCTATATGCTATTAAATTCTTCAGATGGTGCAGCAGAACACATTAACAAATGGCCGTGTTTTAAGATTCGTTCTTATCGCTTCTTCTAATTAATTTTTAATACCATTTCAGCAACATCAATAAATCCGGGATGACATTTTCGCCATCTCCTCTATCTCACAGAGAGATATTCCTTAAAATGGAAGTTAGCATTGCGAATGTGCCTGAGCGAAGGTGCTCATCCATAACTAGTGATGCTGGATGAAATTGTAATTAGCTGGTCTGTAATACAAATCCAGGTTGCTTGAAATTTCCTTATGCGTAACAGGGCCTGGCTCTGATGTGCCAGAACTGTAATCTGTGTGTAATTTTAAGAATAAGTTACAGGTAGGTAGCCGTGTTGGTCTGTCATAGTCAAAACAAAACAAAACAAAAAATCCTTCCAGTAGCACCTTAATAATAATAATAATAATAATAATAATAATAATAATAATAATAATTTATTATTTATACCCCGCCCATCTGGCTGGGTTTCCCCAGCCACTCTGGGTGGCTTTCAACAAAGCAATAGAGACCAACTAAGTTTGTTCTTGGTATGAGCTTTCGTGTGCATGAACAAACTTACCAAGAACAACCAAGAACAAACCAAGAACAAACTTAGTTGGTCTCTAAGGTGCTACTGGAAGGATTTTTTTGTTTTGTTTTGTTTTAAGAATAAGATTTATTAGGAGTTAATTTCTGTCTCTGATGGGCCATAGCAACTTTCTGAGTGGTGGCCCTGTTGGGATTGTCCCACTTCATGTATGTATGTCAAGGGGCGACCATCTACCCAGGTTCAACCCACCTTACAGATCAAACAGCAGGTAGGCTAACTGATAGCAAATCAATTGCCTTTGCCCCAAACCAGCTTACATCTGTAATAAATAAACTCGTGGCTTTTTTCAACCCAATTCTGATGTCTTGGGTATTTGAACCCTGGGCTGGCTCTGTGGTGGGCTGCAGGTTTTCTGCACCTGGTCCCACAAAGTAAAAAAAACACACTCACTGCAACTCAGCCAGTTTGCAACAACAAGGCTCGAAGGCCTGGACTTGCAAAAATTCTAATGAAGTTCTAAGCTGCCCTGAGAATGAGGCGGGTAAAAAATGGAAGCCCCTTTTATGTGGGAAGAAAACTTTCGAGAAACTGGAGAGCAGATTTGGCACAGTACTAACGTAGACCATATTGTGTCAGATCAGGGGTCAGCAAACTTTTTCAGCAGGGTTCGGGTCCACTGTCCCTCAGACCTTGTGGGGTGCTGGACTGTATTTTTTTTTTGGGGGGGGGGGGAATGAACGAATTCCTATGCCCCACAAATAACCCAGAGATGCATTTTAAATAAAAGGGCACATTCTACTCATGTAAAAACACGCTGATTCCCGGACCATCCATGGGCCGGATTTAGAAGGCGATTGGCAATTCAGCAATAATGAATTGCAACTCATTACCAAGCTTAAAACCATGGAGAGACCTGGTCTGAACAAAGACATTGGATTCTTATCTCATTATACATGACAAAGCTTTTTTAACCTTCTCACACCTTGCTTTTTCCTGTAAGACTAATTGCAGTCGTCAACAGGTTTACCACAGCTATCAACCTTTCACCCATTTCCACCACCCCTCTGAGTAATACCCCTCCCCACCCTCTCACTATATATCAGGGTCTGGTGACTTCTGTTTCAGTGTATCTGAAGAAGTGTGCATGCACACGAAAGCTCATACCAAGAACA
Source organism: Darevskia mixta (assembly GCA_034641385.1). Taxonomy (NCBI): domain Eukaryota; kingdom Metazoa; phylum Chordata; class Lepidosauria; order Squamata; family Lacertidae; genus Darevskia; species Darevskia mixta. The sequence continues at coordinate 1,765,106 of JAWWNH010000034.1, read as the reverse complement.
AACTTAGTTGGTCTCTAAGGTGCTACTGGAAGGAATTATTTTATTTTATTTTGTTTTTTCTGCATTCAGTTTTCCTTGGAAGTTCCAAGTGAGCTTCAGTGTTGCATAGGAAAGCCAATTCCCCTCACAGGGAGTCGACATTGCGGGCAGATCATGAACCCGATTCGTGCACACGGGGCTTAGGTAGCTCCGCTTCACAGGGAGTTCCTGGCCGCATCATTTCATATTGGCCAGTCCGATCGGCCGAAGGGGGCATGGCTTAGCCCATTTAAACAAGCCGCAGCCAGGCTTGCACCCTCTTTTAGCTGGCTCCTGCTTGCTCAGTCCTCCCTCCCTCCCTCCCTAAGGTTAGGTCCTTATCCTTTGACCTTGCTATGGACTTCGGTTGGTTGCACTGGTTGTCCAGGGGGCCTGGTAGGAGTTTTTTCCACTTGGCAAATTGGCACCAGCCACCTGGTTTTTCAACTACCTTGTAGCAAATCGTCACAACTTTGTAAGGTTTGGCGGTTAGGCATTGGAGTATTCGGTTTGGAGGTGAGATGAGGTGGCGGCCATCACCTACCCCTCCTATTTCAAGGGTATTCCATTAAAGGAATCCGTGGGGCGTGTCCTCTGTCTGAAGCCCAGACGGGGGCCAGGGCCATAGCACAATCCCTATTGGTGACCCTGGGGGAATTCCTAGTTGATGTGCATCAACAGGGCCTCCCCCTATCAGTGGTTAACCCTTACTAGACTCCTGGCAGGCTGGCAGAAATCAGATATACTAGTCATTGGTTCCAATGCCTAAGCCAAAACCACTCACATTCTGTAATCAATAAAGTTGTGACCTTTTTCAGTCCATTATCCTAAATTCTGGTGTCAAGTGTCTTTATTCTACAATGGGGGAGGGTTCAGGACCTTGCCACACAACCATAGCTGTTAGAGCTGTAGTTCTCAAAGAGTGTGACATGCCACTGTAGTATAGTAGGGGAAGATGGCAAGTGTGCTAGGATGATTCAAGGACAATCAAAGAAACATTTAAACATTTCAATGTAGTATAGCAGGCACGTCCAACAGGTAGATCACTGAACGTTTGTGGTAGATCACTGGCTCCCCCCAAAGAAGCTCAACAACTTTGGCTCCCCTAAGAAAAGCTCAAAATTTTAGCCCTGCATCCCCCCCAAAAAACGGGGCCATCCTTCCTTTAAAAAAGCTCAACAACTTTGACCTGAACCCCCCAAAGTGGGGTAGATCACTGCCAGTTTTTAACTCTGTGAGTAGATCGCAGTCTCTTGGGAGTTGGCCACCCTTGTAGTATAGTATAGTATAGTATAGTATAGTATAGTATAGTATAGTATACATCTATCTATCTATCTATCTATCATCTATCTATCTATCATCTATATCTATAAATTATTTGTAGAATATGGATAGATATCTTTTCAAAATGAGAGCATGAGCATCAAGTGATACTAAGGACAATCCCAGCTGTGATCTTTCTGTTTTCCAACGTATTTCTTTTCAATTAAAAAAATTGGTGTGGCGCGAGCAAATTTTTATTCTGAAAGTATGGCCCAGAGAAAAAAGTTTGAGCTCCACTGGATTAGAAGATAATCACTAAATTATCATCATCATTGCTCCGAGCCAAGTATCTTTTGTTGTACACGGCTGATTATAATACCGTCATGGCATCCATTTGCATTAAATACAAAAAGAAACATTGTCATCTATTCAAAGACAAACCACTTAGATCCTCAGATGCTTGTGCAATATGATAAGATGTCCCAAATGTTGTAAATTTGACTGATTTGCCTCGGTGCCATTGAAAGAAATCTTTCCTCAGATGGACTCTAGATTGCAGTAATAATTTATACATGTCATAGTCATGTGGATCATTCAGATTGCACAGTTGCTTCCCATACCAGCATTGAATTTCTACCTGGGCTGCTGGGATGGAAAATAATAAGCACACAATCCAGACAATCCTCATATTTGATGCATGCGCCCATTACTATTGTAATGGACAAGAGCTTTCTGAGATTTTTCAACTGCAGCAAATCTGAATGGGACTCAAACGGTCTGCAAAGTGATAGGAAAGTACCCATAATATTGCAAAGGCGGCAGCTGAACAAATCGGTAAAGGTTCACGTTCGGCACAGGTAGAACTTTTAGTGGGTTCTTTTGCATTGAAAACATCCATTTGTTTAACTGTTGCTTGTAGCAGATGGAGGCTATCATCCCCTTTAAAGAGACTTGTGGAACAATAAAATAGCCACAACCGAATCGCTTTGTGTTTTAGCAATCAAACCATGTATGCTGAAGTTCCTGGTGAAATTAGATCCTCAGTAAATTAATTAAGAAGGCTCATGAAATCAGTATTTATTTCTCCAATTAACAATAAATGTCCAACACTATAATTTTGTAGACGGATACTAAGGACATACCCAATGCGTAGCGTGTTTGCGTGTCAAATGAGAAACACATTTCTATGCAATTATTGCCTGGAAAAAGGCCTGATAGCTGCACATTGCATATATATATGTACACATAAAATTGTACCTCTGTCACAAGCTGTTATAGGTAATTGTAGTTGAATGGGAGTCTTTTTGGCTCTACCTCGCCGTTTGTAAGTCTAGAATTGCACATTTTGGAGAGTCGCTGAAGATTTAAATTAAGCATGCAATTGCATTGCATATTTTAATCAGGAATTGTGAACATCAAGCCCAGAGAATTAATTCTGTAACCTTATTCAAAACACAGGCTGAATCAGAAGAGCAAATTTGTTCAAGAATTTATGGCTTAGACATTAAGGACAGAAAGCTTATGAAGCATTTAAAATCCTCCTACTTATGGTGTCTATATACACACCTCTGCATTTCAAGAGCCGTAGCTGGCTGGATTAGCTGGCTCTTTACTTTTTTCTTATCTGGATGCCTGCTGGAGACCTATTAAATTCAACTACAATTTGGCTAGATGATAACTTTTCTCTCCTTAATGGAGCTGTTGTTTACTCATAAATGGCGGTGTCAGACATCCCAAACCGAATATTCAAAATAAAGCTGTCTTCAGCCAAGCTTGCCTGTCACTTTGAAGAATGTCTCAATTTCACTTTACTGCTGAGTATATCAATATGCCAGATCATTGCCATTCCCTTGGTGTGATCAGAATATCATAAATAAATGTGTGCAATTTAGCTCTGGTAGGGTTTAATTTACTTTAACAAAAGTGGCAAAAATACTGTCAGTCTAATTTAAACAGAAAAAAGGCAGCTGCGGAAAATTAGAAGGGGGAAAAAAAAAAAGGCTCCAAACTGCTATCCTTCACACGCCATATGTTAGGAAAAACGGGAACAGAACAAGTGAATGAGAAACAAATTTGCCATGCATGGAGTATTTCTTTCAGCATTAGGCCTCATTGTAAAAGCTAAAACATGCTTCCTTGCTTTCACTCAATATTAAATTCTTTCACAGATAAATATTGTTCCCCGTGGCTGTTCAGTGCCACAGCTTGATTAAACATCCTTAACTCCCCTTGAATCCCAATCGCTCATCAGATAACCATTAGAGCAGTTCAATATCTTCAGGTATTCCAATTTTTGACATTCTCCCCCCCCTCCCCCCCCATTTTCCTGTTCTCATATCCCCTTGCCTCACTGCTTCTGTCATGTTGGTCACTGGTTTTCAACTGGTAGGTTAGGATCCACTAGTGAGTCATGGTCTGATCCAAAGTGGGTCGCAACGGGAGCATTACCACCATGCAAATATATGGTAGAATATTAAGAAATGGGTCCCCAAATCCATGTTTGGGTTAAAAGTGGGTTCTGGATCAGAAAAGGTCACTCTGGGCAAACTTGGCCCTCCGGATGTTTTGGGACTACAACTCCCATCATCCCTATCTAACAGGACCAATGGTCAGGGGTGATAGGAATTGTAGTCCCAAAACATTTGGAGGACCAAATTTGGTCATGCCTGCCCTAGATAAATCACCCTAACAAATCATTTTGTAACTTGACAGATGATCAGCTGACCTGTAGGAGCATCACATGACCCAGTCAGCTGACCTGCAAATACATCATGTGACCAGGCTTTCCAATTTTATTCCATGGTTTCTACACTTAGCTGAAAGAGTCCCTCTTTCACTAACCTCATCTTGATAGGTTGTCGAATTTTAATCTAGACCAATTGTTACTACCTGAATAATCTAGACTAATTTTAATTCCAGAGCCAGTGTGCTATAGCAGCAAGAGCATCGGACTAAGACCTGGCACACCAGGGTTCAAAACCCCACTCAGCCGTGAAGTTCACACAGTAACCTTGGGCCAGTCACTGCCTCTCAACCTAACCAACCTCACAGGGTTGTTGTGGGGATTAAATGAGGCAGGGGACAACCGTGTACTAAAACTTGAGCTCCTGGGAGAAAAGGTGGGATATAAATGCAACAATTAAATTAGATTAAATGAAGTCCTGTGCCTTACTATTCTATACAGCAAGCAGCAGTACCCATTTAGCAGAACAGAGAGAGACGTCTTAATTGCTGTGATTTCTGAACATCACCGTATGTGTGAATAAAAGAGCATGGCTATGCTTCGTGTGCTATGGCCTGGCACTTGGGAAAGCACATTAACCTCAGCAGGGGTTACCCTCAGAACTCACGGGTGGCTGACATTTGATTGCCCCTTCCTTTAAGGCACTACTATGCCAGCACAGAATTACCAGCACTCATGTGGAGCTGAGTGAACATCAAAAGCCTTTATTTAAGAAACCTTGACTCGTAAAGTACCCAGGGGCTTACTTTTGTCTTCCCAAAGTGCAACGGTTTCAGAATTCTCTCCCCCCCTTCTATTTCTTGTTTAACAGTGATCCCAGATCACAGGTACGTTTGGACATCAGGAAACTGACCTGGGTTTAGCTACTGCAGGGGCCGGCAAGGTTTACCTTGCCTGGGCCAGTTCACTCCAGCGGAGATCCCTCCGTGGGCTGGATCGCGCCGGCAATTTCCGGTGTCTGCGCAGACGCGATTTCCAGTGCCGCGGAAGTGAGTCCCCGCACCGCTGCTGTGCCAGTTTAGCGCATTGCACAGGGACTCGCTGAGTGGGCGGCTCGGTTTGGGGGCAGCTCGTGGGCCGGTTAAACGACCCCCGTGGGCTGCTTGTGGCCCATGGGCCTTAGGTTGCCTACCACTGAGCTACTGCATATCATCCAAATGTCCTGATTTTCCAGGGGCAGTCCTGGAATTACGAAAGCCATTCCAGTTTCTGATTTGATCCCAGAATTCCCCCCTTCCCCTTGCTAGTGCCACTGCTGCTAAGCTCGGGGTGGAGGATGAGCCGGCGCTTGTCCTGAGCAGAGGCAGTGGCAGCTGCAAAGAAGCATCCCATCGCCCCTCCATGGCCTCTCCATGGCTGCCACTGCTGGCCTCCTCCCTTGGGCAGCTCATAGTGCAGGCAAGGAGGGGGTGAGGCTGCCACTGCCACTTCCAAGGCACAGCCCTGCATGATTTGCCAGCTCTGAGGAGCAGGTAAAGGACAGGGCTGCTCTGGGCAGGAAAAAAGGGGGAGCAGAGTGGATGTGCTGGTCCTGTGGGTTACCCGAAAGGCGAGGTCCAAGTCCGGTCCATGGTCAGAGGTGCAACGTAAAGGCAGTCCATAGTCACTGAAGCTGGATGCAGGGCAGGGAGTCAGGCAAAGTCGGGAACAGGTAGGCAAGCAGGGAACCAGGGCGGGTCAGGAGCTCAGGCAGGAAAGCAGGACAGGTTTCAAGCAGGAACTGGTCAGCAACAATGTTGCTCCTGCAACTTGGGCTGGGGCTGGCTGGCTTTTATCTGCCCTGAGGCAGAGGGCGGTCCCGATCCTCTGGTGACTCGCCTCTTCTGGCTTGGAGGCGAGCACTCCTCATGCGGGAACTCAGTTCCCTTCGCCTCTCTGCCCTGAGCCTCTGCAGCTCAGGAGAGGCTGGAGGGTTACAGGACCCAGAGGTAACCTCAGCTTCCCCTGACGGGGCTGGGAGTGGAGCACCTGCAGGCAATGGGTCCTCCATCCCATCAGGAGCCAGAGCAGACTCAGCAGATGCCTGTACCTGAGGATCCAACACAGGTGAGGACCCTTCAGACTCAGGCCCCAGCCCCGGCTCTGCTGGTTCTGGAGGCGGGGAATCCTGTGCAGGCTGGGATCCCTCAGGTTCAGCATCTGAGTCTGAATCCCAGACCATCACACCGGAGCACAAGGTGTCTTGATTTAAAAAGAAAACACTTTGTGCATCTGCGTCTAATCTTACCCCTTTAAAAAAAAAATATTTATTGGCATGTGTTTTTCTTTTTGTAAGTCTACCAAAGAATGGTGCACAAACTTGACTCAGCTTATATTTAAAGGCAAACCTACCCAATTCGCACTTTTCAAAACAATACACAAACTGAAGCATAGTCATCCATTGAAATTTGTAGTTCTCTGACAATTTTTGCAATGGAATTCCATTGCAAAAATGCATACACTGGGTTAAAGTTTGCATAAAAAATGCATATATGAGTTAACCTATGAAAATGGGCAGAATTGCTTTGCATATATACAAAAAAACAGTATATTAGGAGAAATTTGCACTAAAATGCTAATGAATGGATGTTGGAAAAAGTTGAGATGTGGACATGTTGAGAACTGATCTTAAGATTGGGAAAATGAAAATCTGAGACAAATTGAAATTGACGGATTCAACCATCCTTGTTGGAACCTGAGTCTAGTGAGTATTTCAAGGGCTGTCAGGGGAAAATCCTCTATTTGAACAAGTCTTCTATCTGAAGGTTGCCAGTCAACAGTTAGGACTTGGACAGCTGACTGAACAAGCAAACAGGCCATCTGCTCACAATTCCCCTTACTGTGGCGAGATGTATGGTATTCCTATTTAAAGTATAATAATTATGTCTACATTTGCATCTAAATGTATACATTAGCACTTGCAAATATTATGCAAATCTGTGTTCTCTTTGGCTCTCTTCCTTGGCAATGTGTAAATTGGCCTGCCTACACTTTAAGTGACACTCTAACCACTACACCACACTGGCCCAGAGCAAGTGACATGTGTGTATATTTTAAAGGACATTTTAACCAACTTCCTTTACCATGAAGATTTCAGTCTGAAATCGTTCACACTGTCTTTTTCAAGCACCCCAGGGAAAATACTTGTACCTCACTTCCGTGCGATCAACTTATGTGCAACTGTGTATACTGTACACGTGACACTGGGAGATAAATAAATGGATTCAAATCAGGTTGTGGTGGTAGAGAGCTGAAGAGTCCCTGAGGCTTGTGAGGAGACCCTCCCCAGAGCCCAAAGAGGACTTCAGTGAGGACGAAGGAAGCCACAAAGAGACTGGAGGCGCAGTGGGGCTTTGTTTAGGCTGCTCAGCCTCCCCACCTAGCAGCTGACATGCGCAGTAGTGTAGCAGCTGCCATCACTTTTCCACACATCCTCCAGCCGGTCTTCAACTCTAGTTGAAGAAATAGTTGCATGCAGAGAGAGCAGGAGGGAAAGCTGGACAGCAGGGGGAAACAGGAGTTTAGAGGCTTTGAGAGGGTGCTCCACACTTACACAATTTTCACTTATGTGCACGGCGGCTCAGAACATAACCCTCCCTTAATTCGGGGGACTCCTGCAATTTAATACTGCTTGTTAAGTGGTGGCTGTACAGTGTTATGGCATTTACAGTACCAACGGCTCAGCACTGAACAATTAAGCTAGTGGTAAAATCTCAGCGGGAATGCAACATTGCCAGAAGATGAAGGTGCAGAATGGGAAGATTGGTAACAAAGGTTGAGACTTTCAGAGATCTTTTAAATCTTTTTTTAAACAACAACAACAACACTGTATGTTGGCATGTTTGTATTGTGCTTTTGCTCAACAGTCGTTGGATTCAGTGGGGCTTGGGGAGAAAAGCTTCCTGGTGGATGAGGGTATACTTGCTACTTATTTATTTCATTTATTTAAATATTTACAAACCACACTTTCATATAAAATATCACAAGGCAGTAAATAGACTGCCTTCTTAGTCAGTGCTTGTTTGTCTCCAGGCTGCCATCAGCTCTGACATAGATATGCATACAGCTTGTGAAAGCTGGAGGTATTTGTGTGTGTGTGTGTGTGTGTGTGTGTGTGTGTGTGTGTGTGTGCGTGAAGTTGAAAGGCAAAAAAGACTCTTTAGTAGGCCCTATCACTTTTATCCTATTCAGATTTAGTGGCTGTCAGAGGTAAATATTATGTTTTGTTGTACAGGGAGAAATGGCATTTTTAAAAATTATACTTCCCTGCTTAATATTTTTGTAAGCCAAAGCTATGAATATTTTACAGCATTCTGTGCTAAGCCTTAATAACCTGTAACACCTTGTCTCCATTATTCTTCATATATCATCTGATAGAATATTCTATCCCATAACACCCATGTTTTGTAGCAATAACCAAGGAATAACCAAGGGGAAATGGCTGTGATCCAGAAACCCCAATTTCTCTCATGGTAGGCAAAATAATGTTAGTCTAACCTGCTCTGTAGCTGACATGGTAGTTGCTTGGTTGTGGCGGCTTGGATTTCTGATCTGTAAAATGGAGACACAGAAGGCTAAATCATGCATGCATGTATATGACTCACTAAATTATCACTTGATGATTTAAGGCAGGCATCCCCAAACTTCGGCCCTCCAGATGTTTTGGACTACAATTCCCATCATCCCTGACCACTGGTCCTGTTAGCTAGGGATCATGGGAGTTGTAGGCCAAAACATCTGGAGGGCCGCAGTTTGGGGATGCCTGATTTAAGGCTTCATACCTACCCACTTCCTTGGGAGTGGACCCTGTTGGACTCAGTGGGGTGTCCTTTAGAACAGACATAAGCAGTGGCGCACTGGGTTCAGAATGGTCTATAGAAAGTATTCAAAAGTCAACCTTAGGACTTGGTCAACAGGTTGAGCACCATTCACAGTACCCCCATCTTCTCTGGGCTGCGTTCCAATGTTCCAATCGATTACTGAACCCAGCCTCATCTGAATTTGAATGGCAGCTCTCAGCAGTTTTATGTAGATGTTGAACAGCTAGGACACTTGTGTTGCCCGGAAGCAACGCTTCTTTTAGGATTTGAAGACAATGGACACGCTAATGGGTGTAGGCTACTGTGGCGTTCGTACAGAGCCCCTGATCGTTTTACAGACTATTGACCTGTACACCACTACTTTATTCTTCCGCTGCCACCAATTTTGTGGAAAAAAACCAGGGTTCCCCGGTGAAGTATTGAGTCTCAGTCAGGTAGAGTTAACAATGAAGATTAAAGTTTATTTCAAACACAAACAAGTTTTAAAATATATTCAAAACGCTGTCACTCTATTCCCTCTCAGTCTTGTCCCTGTCTCTAACTCACTCTGACTTCTCTATCTCCCCTCCCAAAAGAACCAACCGAACAACTGTCAAAACCTCTGGGCTGAGCCTCAAAATCAGGTAGGCTCCACCTCTGGGCTTTCTTATTGGTCAACCTATTAACCCTTTCTCTCCCCCAATACAAACGTATCCCCAAAGAATGGGCAAACGCCACAGCTACAAATTCTTTATTAATGCATGCAACGAAATCATAAAACATAAAACTACAGAACAATACAACATGAGCTTACATCCCTTCATTTAGTTGCTGGGAACCCCTCATCACATCAATAAGTGTGACTCTTGTAGCACCTTCTTCAATCCAGGTCTACATTGAAAGATCCAGGACTTCTCCATCTTTTTTATGTACTGTATGAATCTCTACATTACACTCACACAGCAGAATGATACAGTAATCACACTTGTGGTATTGGTTATACAACAGTCTGGACCATGTTTACATTCTTGTACGGGTGAGCTGTGGCAGTCAGCTATTATAGGCAACTGTGTGGTTATCCCAGATCCACCTAACCAGACAGCTGGCCTTGAGACAGTGTCAACAACTATGTAGAAGTAAATAGCAGACTCCCAGCACCTGCTGTCTTAGGTAGCTGACTCAGCAAAGAATGTTAGAGAAAGCAATAGAAGAAGAAGCATTAGCTGACCACTACAAGATTCTGACCACTACAAGACTGGGCACTAGCGGAGGTAATGCATCCCAGGGTTGCCATATGTCCTCTTTTTCCAGGACACACCCTTTTTCCTCATGGGTGTGTAAAATGAGAGTCGTCATAGCAAGCCATAGTTAAAAGTAGACGTCGGCAAATGTGTCCTCTTTTATGCTCTTCAAAATATGGCAGCCCTAACTCCACACTAACTCCTCAATATCACAATGGTCTTCCAAATATTTGCAATAAAGCACAAACCATAGCCATCCTGGGGCGAAGCAGAGATCCCCTGGCACCTACTGTCTGGAACTGGCTATCTAAGTTGTCGCTGGAAATGTTTTTCATTGGAAATTATTGTGCTTGAGAAACGATGGTTGTTCTGTGATGGGTTTCATAGCTCATTCATCAGTGATAAACTGGCACATGTGTAGTAACTGTCAATGGGGCCTGCCTTTTTGGGGTTATCTATTCTATTTTGTAGATAAATAGGTACTGCTCCAGTGGGAAGGTAAACAGCGTTTCCGTGCGCTGCTCTGGTTTCGGTGTTCCATTGCACCAGAAGCGGCTTAGTCATGCTGGCCACATGACCCGGAAAAACTGTCTGCCAACAAATGCCAGCTCCCTCGGCCTGTAAAGCGAGATGAGCACTGCAACCCCAGAGTCGTCTGCGACTGGACTTAACTGTCAGGGATCCTTTACCTTTACCTTTTATTCTATTTTGTATTTTATTTATTTTAGGTGTGTCTTTCCCACCTTTAAATATTTTTTAAAAAAGTCAAGGTGGCATACAATACCTAATGAGAGCAATAAATTCACAAAACAACATAATAAAAGATTCAGTCAAATATCCATAGAACCGCAGAATAATACAGCAATAAAAGAAACACAGAATATTTCTGTCCAGGGTGGGCTACAGCTGGTGCACTGAAGCTGAGGCTTGTGCTGCAAATACTATCTGAATATCCAACAAAAAAGAATAGAAGGGATGGACCCGAGAGGTTTCTTGGCCTGTCAACTTTCTTCTCAAGGGGGAGTGCAACTTGAACCAGAAAAAGTTGAGAATTGAAAAAGGAAGCAAAAGTGATAAAATACTTGCATCAGAGAATGCTAGCTGCACATAAGTCCTTGAATGCAAAGTTTTTCTTTCACAAATAGCCATAATATTTTTTTCTATGGTTTTGCATTCTGAACAGGGATGGGTTTTGTCACCAGGCAAGAAAGTAAATAATAATAGATAACATTCTTCTCAGCCCTAAATTTTTTTTGCTGCCGTTAGATTTAAAATTCAATGAACAGCATCATTGTGACTCAGTGTACACAGATTATGTATTATTTGCATAAGTGTGGCATATAGTTAATAACTAATAAGCCATTGACTCCACTGAACCCACAAACTGCATCTTAAAGTAGTCTAAGTAGTTTCCTCGCCAGCAGTTTGGGAATGTTAAAAGGGACATTTCCACTGATGCAGACACCATTTTCTCTCCAATTTTTTTATATTTAGGATGAACTTTCTGGAATTTTGTGGGGAGAGAATCTCCTGGGGGAAATTAACATACAGGAAGGCATTGTGGATAAAGTCCTCTTCAGTCATGCCAATGCTCACCCTGTAGGGTGGAAATGGGGACAAACATCCCATTTTTATTCTTAACATACCGTGAAATTGCTTTAGGGTTAAAAGAAGTTTAGAAGGCTTTCATATTCATATATCAATTTTGTTTAGGTTTGAGGGAAACACAATTTTCTTTGTCCCATCTAATGCTATTTTGTTATGTATTAAGAATAGATAAAGAACAGGCGCCATTTGATTTGACTTTATATTATTCATAAAACTAAACAACGCTTGTGACCTTTGAGTGTTTTTTAAAAATATAAATCCTGCAGGGATCTCTTTTGCTCTTTAAAAAGAATATACCTCCCTGTGTAGCCTGTTGAATACCAACAATGTTGCTAAAGGTATAAGTAACGTAACAGGTTTATTAACAGAGACAGTGTCCACACTCATGAGGGGTTCAAGTGCATCAAATTTAGGTTTTTGCAATTAAAGCAGATCAAAGTCTTCTGTTGGCATAGCACAACATATCTGCTTTTAAAAAGGGGGCGGGACTTTTGCAGTTAGGAAAATGATGTGGAAATGCACCGGAAAGGGTGGGAAGAATGAGACGACGTGTAACCCATGAATGCTCATTGTCTTACAATGTTCCTGCAAACAAATAAAAATGTATGATCAATAAAGACCAGACGTACTTTAACCTGTGTGTAAGCTTTGTGCAAAGAAATCACAATAAATGGTCAATAAACAAGCTGAGCTAAAGGACCTGGAGTCACAGGTGCCAGGTTTCCCCCAAGATTGTGTGACATCAGGAGACACTGTGGGGACCAGTGTGGCCTGGCGCGAGGTTGCACCAGTCTTTGTGGTGTTGGGAGACACAGTGCAGGCCGGTGTGACCTTAGCTGCACCAGTTCTCACAGTGTCTCCTGACACCACGCAGGATGGTGCAACCCAAAGCCTGCCAGGCCCGGACGTAGGAGGAAATAAAAAGAGAAGACACTGGGCAGCTGCTTTGCTGTCTACCATAACATCTAGTTCCAGAACAAACTTAGTTGGTCTCTAAGGTGCTACTGGAAGGATTTTTATTTTTTATTTTTTTTTATCTAGTTCCAGACTAAGACACATTGGTTTAGGCTGGTTTTCAGGATGGGTGTGTGTGTTTATATTGGCAGAGAAATGTGGAGACCTTTAAGGATATTGCAATGTAGTGAATGTAATGAAATAGCTTTACTTTTAAATCATCGCCTGGGCTGAGCCTTCAGGATGGGACCGACTATAAAATACATAGACAGTTGGGTTTAACTGGATTGCAGATTGCACTGGCAGCATTAACAGAAACCTCAGCATGACAGAGCCAGTACATTTTCATAATAAACTGTGGCAGCAATAAACTGTTAGCAAATTAAAACGTTGGATGAGAGGAGCAGCTTGATCATTCTAACCTCAGTAATAGTAGGCGGCTTAGGGAGAAGAGTGAGCACTAAAACCACATTTACCTTCCTGTAGTTTTGACGGTTACATATTTTATCAATTACAGCAACAGACTCTTCACTACTTTGCATGGCTTTTCATGTTTCCATTTATCACGTCAATTTGACAAAATCTCTCATTATCAGGTACGGGGGGGGGGGATAACTTTAGTGCTACACGAGGACTCCAAGGTGACCTTCCTCCGTACAAATTGCACTTAGCCAGAAAGCGAAGGCACTTCTTTCCCTTGCAATCTGCTTCTCATTTCAGCACGTTGGTTACACACAATTACTGCAGTCACTCGTCGTCCAATTTTCCCTTCTCAGGTTTGCCCCCCACCCCACAATTTACTTGTGCTTATTATTCATTCCGAGTTACGGCTACAAACAGAAGTAAATAACAAAATCAATAGCAACCAATTCTACTGTCCTCTCAAATCAACGTTACTTAATTTCAGCTGTGCCTTGCCTGTTAGCCACAAGCAACAGGTCAGGACAGATGAAGCCAAACAACATATCAAAGCTTGCCCCAGGTGCATTTTAGGCTGGGTAGGATGGTCCTGCAAGAGAAAATGGCTTAAGGTGTTGCCCACTCATAAGGGATGGCATGGCAGAGAGAGCCTTCCAGGTGGTGGGTGGAGTGAAATGTTAAACAATTACAAATTGTGTGGCTTAGTATTGAGCTTGGAGGAGAGAAGCACACAGTTGACAAACAAGAAGAGCAAACGGAGAAAGAAATTGTTTAGTGGAGAAGAAAGGCTTGCTAGTGTCCGCATTATTATTATTATTATTATTATTATTATTATTATTATTAAAAACCTATATGAGTCCTGCCAACCTAGCAGTTCGAAAGCACGTCAAAGTGCAAGTAGATAAATAGGTACCGCTCCGGTGGGAAGGTAAACGGCATTTCCGTGAGCTGCTCTGGTTTCCCAGAAGCAGCTTAGTCATGCTGGCCACATGACCTGGAAGCTGTACGCCGGCTCCCTCGGCCAATAATGCGAGATGAGCGCCGCAACCCCAGAGTCGGTCACGACTGGACCTAATGGTCAGGGGTCCCTTTACCTTTACACGAGTTCTGCAATGGTTTAAAAGTGATGCCCTGCTGTAATGCTAAAGAAGCTGAAGCTGAATATAAACTAGACAGTGCAGTGTAAAGTTCTCCTCTTCAGGATGCTTCATTCCATCTCCCCTCCCACCCAGTTTTTCATCCTCCTCCCTGCACAGCTAACTTTCTATAGCCACTGAGCACACTCAGGCTTCATTTGGTTGTTTGTGATCCTTTCCCCCTTTTTTGTTTTCCCATTGGAGTTTACACACACATACACACACACACACGGGTGCCAACTTGAATAAAATGGCAGGTAAGCATCGCCCCGCATAAACAATCACAAGATCCAATGCATGCACACTATTTAAATGGCATTGCCCATCAAATTTTGGAGGCCCTGCCCCCTCAAATATTTAATGTGGGGGGCAAAGGGACTTTAGTCCCCAGGAGTTGGCTCCTCTCTCTCTCTCTCTCTCTCTGTGTGTACAAACACACACTTCTGCAAATATATGGTCTCTTGTCTTCCCCATTCCTTTGGTACTTTCCTCTACTGTGTGGATGGTGCTGTTTAAGCTACATAGGGCCATAGCCAAATATAAAGTTAATGCCAGTGCATTAACTTTTAGCAGTTCAATGTAACTTTCCTGCCCTCTCCTCCCCATGCTGGCATGGTTCTACAGCAGCTGCTATCTTGTTTCTTCCCCCAAATTGTTCTGAAGCCACCACTAATGATGGGTGCTAAAGAGCTGTCTGACCCAGTGTTGATAGTCTGGGGACAAGTCCATTAATTTCTTTATTTTCTTTTTTTAAAAAATATTCTTAAAAAAATAAAATCTTAGTGTCAGCCCCAGTGGGTCCTATGGAACCAGTAGACCTCAGAATTTGCTTGACCTGCCAGGCATTGACTGAGGGTCTTCCAGCAGGCATGTTCCCACTGTCTCCTCATGTGTTCATTGAATGCTTGAGGGAGTTTGCACGAACACCCCTGTAATGCACTGGGAAGATGTGATTTCCTTATCACAGGGTTTCCTCCCGAAAGAAAGGAGATGGATCTCCTTTCAGCAACGAAGAACCCAGCACGCATTCAGTATTTGTTAACACTGATTGTCTTGAGTAGGCTGCAATTTAGAACTTAACTGCACTTTCCCCTTTCTGCAGAACGGAGTTCTAGTGGCTTCTAAAACCACAAGCAAAGGTTCATTGTTCTGGGCAAAACAGAATCGTTTGGAAGTAGAGCCAGCCAAACTGCGCAAGAAGATGCTTGGAGCAGAAGTGACTCTGGGTGTTCCAGTGAAGTAGTGATCCACTGGATTTCCTGCTGTGTCACATAGGATGCTAGGCTCCCTCTAGTCTGGGTCATACAGTGATATGGCGTGAGCTACTGAAATGCCACGACTCTCTTTGCACTGCAATATGAAGATCTAAAACCCAAGCGTAAGCAATAGCAACATGGGTATTACTTCCCTTCCATTTAAGGCTTAGGACCCTCGTACCTACAGGACCGCCTCTCCCATTATGCCCCGCAAAGGACCTTAAGGTCTACAAATAATAACCTGTTGGAGATCCCGAGCCACAAGGCTGCCAGACTGGTGTCAACCAGGGCCAGGGCTTTTTCAGTTCTGGCCCCAACCTGGTGGAACACTCTGTCACAAGAGACTAGGGCCCTGCGGGATTTGACATCTTTCCGCAGGGCCTGCAAGACAGAGTTGTTCCACCTGGCCTTCAGGTCGGACACTTAAGTTTGATGGTTTCCTCCCCTTGTTTAGTAATTTAAATCGGCATTTTAAATTGGTTTTTAATTTGTATTTTAACTAGTTGGTTTTTATATTTTATTGTGATTTTGTTGCTGTTAGCCGCCCTGAGCCCGGTCCCGACTGGGGAGGGCGGGGTATAAATAAAATTATTATTATTATTATTATTATTATTATTATTATTATTATTAATACTGCTTTGGGATTAGGGGTGGCAGTGGGCAGGGGGTTGATGTCTTTGGGTCCCTTTGAAACAAATGCTGTTCAGTGTGTTTGTTTAGGTTGCAGCTGGGGGAAAATATTGTAGGAACTATAAGTATGTTCCCTGCATTCCTTACCCAGTCAAATGAACCAGAAATTCAGTGTTACTCACTCTGATATTAATTTAGCCAAGCCAGAGAATTTTTGACATTTCTTATCTGTATATGCCAGAGTCTGGTCTGGAATTTGGGAGTTGCTCCAGAAATAGACATCCTTACTTCTTTATTATTTTTGTGTTTCTGTATGCTCACGTTTGTTCCAAAAAAATTTTTTTAGCAAACATTTGTGTATGTGCGAATACACATATAAATAAATGCCCATTTAAATATAGATGTATATATTGAAAGTAAATAGATATCCTTGCCATTATTTCACTGCTGCATTATTTTCATTACTGCAGTTCTGCACAGCTTGCCACCTGTTTATATATGTAGAGACAAAGACTGGGATTTTTCATTCTCCCTCTATAATATAATAGTTGGTTTGTTTTGCCTGGAAGCAAGAAGAAATACGAGGAGCTTAGCTATTAGGGGAAGAGGGATTTTATTTAATTTGTTTATAAACGTATCCAAGAAGCATTGTCCGGCCTCTGAAGAGCTGAACACTTGCCCACACAGGGAGCTGCCTTATGCCAAGGCAGAGCACTGAACCACCTAGTTCAGCACTGTTCCTACAGCAGCCAGACGCTGTCCAGGGTTTCAGGAGGAAATATTTCCTCGCTCTGTCTGGAGATACAGCAGATTGAACCTGTCACTTTGTGCATGCAAATAATGTGCTCTACCACCAAGCTGCAGCTATTCCCCTGTAAATTCCACATTTGCACAAACACACCATTCAAACCATTTATCCTCATATATATTGAGGATATATCCACTCATGGGGGCTTTTCAAAGATTCAAACCTCAGTCTTCTCAAAGCCGAAGAGATTATAATGTCTCTAGCCTGACTTGATTATTTCGGTTATGTTCAATATAATCACACACATATTTTTAAAAAGAACCACTGAAAGATCACTTCTGACACTGCTGAAAATGTCCACAAAGAGTGCCCCAATTTGGCTGAGCCCTGTGAGTTTATATAGGGGCAAGCACACTGGCTTGTCCTGCACTTGCCTGGCCCCCTCCTTGAAAATTGGGTGGGGGGCGTGGCTCCTCGCCCTCCCACCTCCACCTGATGCCACCCCAGTGTAGGGAACATTCATTCCTGCAATTTTCATCTGCAGCCTGAAGTGGTGCAATGCAGGGATTGTGTTATCATGGGGTGTGTCTCCATTACCCAGTTTGAACTGTGGCCTGCCCCAGTAAAGGATGCTCAGCTAAAGCTGTAGTTCTGTAATCGAAAGGGGAACATGGTAGCTGTGCATGATACTGTGGAAAAAGTGGATTGGGAGCAGCTCCGCTCCATTTCTCATAATACTAAAACCCAGGGCCATCCAATGAAGCTGAATGATGGGATGTTCAAGGCAGACAAAAGGAAGTGCAGACCACATAGGCACCTTTGTTTCCATGAACTATAGTGATGGCCATCAACTTGGATGGTTTTAAAAGGGATTTAGGCAAATGAATGGAGGATAAGGCTATGAGTGGCCCATGCAGGGGCAGATCTTGGTACGTAATATTTTGTGCAATGCCACTTGACACAGGTTTGAGTGGGAAGGAGGTGTGAGGCTCTGGTAGGGTCCTAGAGTCCTCCTACCTCCTCACAAAGCACAGTAAGCACTTGTCTGGCTTCAGAAAGGAGGAGGGAGGACTCTGGGACCTTGTCAGAGCCCTCACACCTCCTTTCTAAAGCCAGACAAGCACATATCAAGCTTTGAGAAGGCTTCTCAGCTGCACACCCAGTGCAATCGCACCGCTTCCACTGCCCTAAATCCACCTCTGATCCCAGTACCAGGGGCAGTGTGCCTCTGAAAACCAGTCCATTGAATCATAGAATTGTACAGCTGGAAGGGACCCTGAGGGTCATCTAGTCCAACCCTCTGCGATGCAGGAATCTCAACTAAAGCATCCATGATAGATGGCCATCCAACCTCTGCTTAAAAATCTCCAGTGAAGGAGAGTCCACCACCTCCCAAGGGAGTCCATTCTACTGTCGAACAGCTCTCACCATTCAAAGGTTTTTCCTGATTCCCAATTGCTGGGAATCACAACCAAGAAAGGACTACCATGTTCGTGTCCTTCTGACTGACCACAGTGAGTACATGTCTTTGGACTAGATAGGTCTTTGGCCTGACCCAGCAATGTTCCTCTTAGCGTTCTTAAGAGGTCTCATTGACCTTAGACACACTGAATCAATGGGACATATTTCTGAGTAGACATATTTATCATCATCATCAATAATATTCGTGTACTGCTTAATAGGCAAAATCCCAAAGCAGTTTACATAAAACACAGTAAGATAATATTTTTTTTAAAAAAAACAACAGCAAAATTTATTTAAACCAAGCTTACAAAGAAATACATCACTAAAGACAGCAAATCAGTAACACATTCAGTTAAATAAAAATAAATAATCAATGTAGGATTCAGCTGGAAGCCACATAGGATCTGGGCAATTATGACTTCTGCAATGTCAGGAATTGGGATGTTGATAATTCTCAGCACTGGCATGACAAATAGTTGTCTCATAACTATACTTGGAATCACATACCTGATCAAATAAACCCACTATCTCTGCATGGCTGCTTACAGGTTCAAACTGTTCCCCCCTTTCCCCCGATCTGGTGCCAAACTAGAGTGAAGCAAATTTTTTTTCCTCCTAGACATTTCTCCTCCTACTCCATTACAAATTAATCTTGAATGTGACTCCATAAACTTTGTGTAATGTACTAAGGAACTCCCTAGTACTCCATGTGAATTAATTCCCTCGAACGGTGACATATTTGGTTTATTGCTGTTATATTGATTGTCTGGCTGCGCTCTCCGAAAGCAGCTTGCTTGGAATTGCAGCCCACTAGGCAAATAGACCACAAAAAAGGCAAAATGAAACATAAAATGAATTAGAAATAAAAACATCAGACTTAAAAGCATATGATAAATGAGTCAGTGTGGAGCAGTGGCTAGTAGACTCTTGGGCCAGGCTGGCAGGAACTCCAATACCCACACAACCATTACTTTTTGGGGGAAGCCAAAGCCCTATATAGACCTCTACTCCATCCATAGATCAAATGCCTGAAGTGGGGAGCAGGTCATACTCAGTAACCCCTGCTCTAACCTCTGTGCAATCAGATCATCTTCAGATGATCATCATTCATTCACCAGCTCCTGCCTTTATTACTGTCAGTCGCCAAGCAACTTAGCACATACTAAAATCATAAGTACAGGCACAAATCATGCATAACATAAACACATTAAAGCTTCAGTCCAAATCCCCATTACTGTGAGATGTTTGGACTGGGTGGAAGCATCCCTCTGGTCACCTCTGATGGCTCAGTTGGTACAGACGCTCAGTTGGCGCAGACCTCCCCTCGCCACTTGCCGAACATGCAGATGGGTAAAGTGTTGGGCATGGCTGGTGCAGGGATAGGGCCCGATATTCCTGCCCCCACCTCCGCCCTCCTCCACTGCTGTAAGTTACCAGGTCATTGATGCAGCAATGGCACAACTGTTCTACAGAGTCCCGGCAGTGGCAGCAGGGAGTTAGGATTGCTCTGCCTCACAAAAACAGAGGCAATTTGTAAGCACACACACACACACAGAGCAACCCGGCTCCACTTAACAGCAGCAGAAAGCCTCAACAGCACACTAATAATGAATAACATTATCATAGCAGACTCCCTATTTTCCAGGGAAAGTGCCGGATTTACAGGAGCCATCCCAGTTTCTGATTTGATCCCGGAATGTCCCACTTTTCCTTAGGACGTCCCTATTTTCATTGGAGAAATGTTGCAGGGTATGGTAGGATGTCCCTATTTTCATCAGAGAAGTCCCCGAGCCAAGGAGATAAGTAACTATGCAACCTTTAGAAGAAATCTGAAGGCAGCCCTGTATAGGGAAGTTTTTTTAATATTTATTTTTTATGTTTTAAAATATAACTGTCCAGAGTGGCTGGGGAAACCCAGTCAGATAGGCGGGGTGTTGTTGTTGTTGTTGTTGTTGTTGTTGAATAGGACATCCCTATTTTCATCAGAGAAATATTGGAGGGTATGTCATAGTCCATCAAAAGTTTGGGGGGAAAGTAACTTTTCACCTGGTGCGGAAAAGATATCAGTAAAGGTGCCAGGAACATCTCACTGTGGACAGCATTCCACCAACGGGGACTGAAGGTAGGGCTTTGTTGGTTGTGGAATGCCCTCCCTGGGAAGGCATGTCTGGCACATACTTTTGTGCAGTGCTATTTTTCTAGAAAAAGAGGTGCTGGTGCTCACCATGAACACATCCCTTGTTGGCAATGGCGCCCACCTGAGAAGTGCTGATACTGAGTTCTGGTAAGTTCCGGCTAGGGGAAAAAAAAGCCCTGTCTTCAAGCTAGTCTAGGCTTCCTCAACCTTGGCCCTCCAGATGCTTTGAGACTACAGTTCCCATCATCCCTGACCACTGGTCCTGCTAGCTAGGGATCATGGGAGTTGTAGGCCAAAAACATCTGGAGGGACGAGGTTGAGGAAGCCTGGGCTAGGCATTTGGGAAGGTCTGAACCAGGTTTCTCTCTCTGACTTACAAAGTTGTGGTGAAAATAAAATGAAAAAAATCATTGCAATTTCACCTTGAGATCTTTGGACATTGGTATGAGTTGCAAGTTTCATAAATGTGAGGAAGGTTACATGGCTTTCTTGGCTAAATAATTCCTCCATTGCTCCGTACTTTGAGATAACAGTTGCAATTTGAAGTAGATCATCCGGCACTATTAGCACAACTGACACATATTCATTATGATCTAAAATTAATATATAACAGTCTGCCAGGAAAGCTTTCAAGAGGATTTACTGTGTAGCAAAATTGGCACAAATGATACTTCAGCATTCTGGGGGATCCTTCTCGCAGAGTTCATCTTATTTTGTTAGATAATGATGACAGCATAATACGTACAAAAGCAAGAAGCACACACATATCACCCTCCAATTTCTGGAAGTGTGTAATGATTTTTTTAAAAATGCAGTCGGTTTTAGCTTCATTTCATGCCAGGGAGACTATACCTGTCTTGCTTACTATTGAAGCCATTTCCACACTGTACATTATGCCAGATGGCTTCTAACTTGACAGTAGTTGGATAACCAAATGATTTTGCTCTCAGGAGAAACTTTAAAAAAAGAAAAAGAAAAAGAAAAAAGCTTTCAGCACAGCACCAACATCAGAATACAAGATACTTTAAAGCTAAGATTCCTTTTGATCTGCAGCTGTGAAAACCTGGACATCACACTGAAGAGGCAAATTAGAAATATTTTACCACAGAAAGGTCCCTTCTCCTTACATTTCTTATACTGTACTGTGTTTTAATCAAAGCTGTGTGCAAATGGCCTATTAAAATTCTCCACCCTATTTACAGGAAGAGAATGGGGGTGGGAATTTCACCAATTTCTCCAAGGGGAGGAGAAATTCTCCACAAGTTTCTCAGGGTTGGGACTCTTTGTGGTAGTAGGAGAATGCCTTCACCCCCACCCACCCACCCCCGACAAGGTTTTGTTTTTGCCTGGCTATCATTTTACATCCACCACAATGCCCCAAATTTAGTGTTATTCCGGTGCATTGTATGTGTTGGCAATCAGCAAGGGTGGTGGTGGGGAATCACCACGAAAAAATGGTGGGAAATATTTGGAGAAAATTGTGTGTAGAGGCCTTCTTTTCCAGAAAGAGTAAGTAACAGGAAAACATTTTCTTGGCTCAGCTCAGCTCTAGCTTTTAATTTCTCACTCCCTTGGAAAATTTCCTCGTATTCCCTTTGTCTATTTTGTGGCAACGTCTCACCATCAAAGCTGATATCTATCTGTATCTGACCTTGCATTATATCTTGGCTTTTAGGCTTTTATTTCAGGGGACAGGAAAGATGGGAGGGGTGAGAGTGAGCTCTTTATTCAAAGAAACCGAAACAGTGCAAGCCTAGCAATTCCAGCAACTCTTCCCAGTGGGTCTTGCTCCAATGAGGCAGTTGTGAGGACTGAAGGTCCCTCCTTTCCCACCTCTTCAGGGTCTTTTCCAAGCAGTTGCAAACTGCATCTGTGCACAACCAATCTCTGCTCTGCTCTTTTCATTTATTTGTATGTTCTAGGACAATGTTTCCCAACCATGGGTCTCCAGCTCTTTTTGGACTACAATTCCCATCATCCCTGAACACTGATCTTGCTAGCTGAGGATGACGGGAGTTGTAGTCCAAACACAGCTGGAGATCCAAGGTTGGGAAACACTGTTCTAGGAGACCAGGGGAAGGGGAGTTTGTTGCAGGAAGAAGAAGAGTTTGGATTTGATATCCCGCTTTATCACTACCCAAAGGAGTCTCAAAGCGGCTAACATTCTCCTTTCCCTTCCTCCCCCACAACAAACACTCTGTGAGGTGAGTGGGGCTGAGAGACTTTAAAGTGTGACTAGCCCAAGGTCACCCAGCAGTTGCATGTGGAGGAGTGGAGACGCAAACCAGGTTCACCAGATTACGAGTCTACCACTCTTAACCACTACACCACAGGAGGGGGGGGGGTGGAAGCCTTCCTGGATTCTTCAGCAGCCTGTCTTAACTCTGCCTCATGGCCAACCTACACACACACACACACACACACACTCATTAAATTTTCTGTTTTACAATTTAAAATACTCATTTAAACCTTCTTCTCTTTCCATGGTTCATTTTGCATATCTTAAGTCCCTGCATATTTTACATAAACTAAACCATTCAATATTCCATTATTATATCCATCAAATCTTATTTACACTGTTGAATTTGTCTTAATGCTGCCAACGTTTTCAAGTCTACACAATTTCCCCCATATATTCAATAAACATTTTCCAATCTTCCAATCTTCTCTAAACATATGTTCTTCTTCTCTTATTATGTATGTTAGGTCTGCAAGCTGTGCATATTCTGTCAGCTTAAGTTGCCATTCTTCTTTAGTTGGGACCTCACTTGCTCTCCATTTTTGGGCTAACAAAACATGGGCCGCAGTAGTCACATACATAAATAACCTCTTTTGACACCTGGGAATTTCAGCCTGAATTATCCCCAACAGAAAGTACTCTGGGTTCTTGTGGGAAAGTACTTTGAAACATTTTTTTTTCAATTCATTATGGATCGTTTTCAATTCGTTATGGATCGTTTCCCACATGGCCAACCTCCGCTTCAGTCTCAAGAGTCTGAACCACTCTCTGTCACAGCCTTTTCCTGATCACTAAACCCTGCTACCTCTCCTGCTTCTGACATCTCCTCCCAGTCTGCTTCTCCTTCTCCCTCTGGCCACTCATCGTCGTCCCACCACCAATCCCCTGGCTCTGAGCCTTCTTCCCCTGGGGGTTTGCTTGGGGATTCACCAGCCGGTGCCTCCCACCATTCTTCTACAACCAGCCAGTCCATGACACCCTTCTAACCCTTCTAGATATTCTCACAGTCTCCAAAACCATTGCTTTTTGGGGGGATCTCAAAGCCTAGGGGTTGCATGCAGCCCTCCAGGTCTTTTTGTGTGGTTCACAGGACCCTACCCAGGCCAAACCTCCCACAAACCCTGCTTCACACCCTCCTTAAGTATTTTTGCCTGCATGGAATGGGTCCTTGAATGTGCCTTTCGCTTGCATGGATGGAGAATACAGAGGTGTATGTACGCTTAGGAACATCCCCCTGTGCTCCCCATCATAGCTGGCACTAGAGCTGCACAGCTTCTTCACATCCACTTCTTGCTCAGCTTCTATTCCTGAAGGCCTGTAGGTTGTACTTTCCCCTGTATGTGGTTGAGAGAGGGGAGAAGGAGGGTCTATCTATCACCTTCCATTATACTTGGGCACTAATGGCTCCTGTGTTCAACTGCCTTGAACTTCCAAGCATCTAAGTGGCTCCTAATGTACAGTCTCCCTGGCCCCTCTGGCAAGCCTATGACAAACCATTTCTTTATACTGCCGATCAACATATGTCTTCGGCAGCAGAAAAGAATTATCTGCGCTTGAAATAGAACATAATCGGTTTTAATGCTAGGAATTCATTCCCACCGCTATTAGCTGTTGTTGTTTCCCTCCAGGGCAATGCACAGTATCAGGCCAACAGCACAGAGCCGGATTATTTGGGGGCAAGCATTTTTATGGGAGAGCTGCTAGCTGCGCTTCTAAATCTCTTCCTTACCTATCAACAAAATGCCTTTTGACATTCTACTCTAATTTCACATGATGCCAAATCAGATGTCATAGATGATACAGGAGGCTCGGCAGAAGGTGTAATTTCCACCCTCGCTTTGCAGGGAATGAGATAGCGAGGCTCCGAAGAAGTGCATATGCATGCATGTAAATTGCTGCAAATGGAAATTCCATTTACTTTAAACATTTAATTTGTGAAAAATTGGCAATGAATGACTACAAATCGATCTCTTCCCATTCCTTTGTGAGGCTATTGACAAGCCGAGTGGTTTGAATTACTCGGTGCAGCAAAGTCAAAGCGCAGATGAAAATGCAAAAAATATCATAGCTGTGTTGACTTCCAGGTGGGTGTAACTCCGAAGGTTGCCTACAGCACAGAAGCTGCACACAAAATTGGCGGTCAGTGGGCTCAGAAAATAAGCCATTGTGGCACATCAAAGACAGAATGAAGGTCGGCGGTTCAAATCCCCGCGACGGGGTGAGCTCCCATTACTCGGTCCCAGCTCCTGCCAACCTAGCAGTTCAAAAGCATGTCCAAGTGCAAGTAGATAAATAGGTACCACTCCGGTGGGAAGGTAAATGACGTTTCCATGCACTGCTCTTGTTTCGCTGGACACATGACCCGGAAAAACTGTCTGCGGACAAACACCGGCTCCCTCGGCCAGTAAAGTGAGATGAGTGCTGCAACCCCAGAGTCATTCGTGACTGGACTTAACTGTCAGGGGTCCTTTACCTTTACCCCATATATACCCAGTTGATCACTGTACCCGGAAAGAGAGCATCTCCTGAAGGTACCAGAGGTCCATTCCTTCTATTATTATTAATATTTTTAATATATTTTTTAAAAGAAACAATAATGCAACAACATTTCAGATTTTATGATCAATCCGTCAACCTAGGATTTCCCCTCCCTCCATGATTTCCCCAAAATTTCAATTCATGCTGCATTTTATAGTTACTCCACGCCTTCACTTCTGCAAGAAACCAAAAACAAAACTCCACTGTCCTTTCCCCTGCTGTTCTTAGTCAAATCCTATTTGCGTCTCAGAGATCCATTCCATACAAAGGGGGCCTTTAGTGTCGTGTCACCGACCCTTTGGAATGCCCTCTGATTACATATCAGGCACCATTCCTATTGCCATTTGTATTCAAAACTGCCTTTACATATGAAAATGTTTGAATGGTTTTATGTATTAAAAGCATGTTTGTTTGTTTTTTAAAATGTTCTATTTATTTATTTTTATAAATGAACTTTTGCAACTGTTTTTACTGCTCAGGTTTTATTGTGCAGTTGCTTAAATATGTTATATGGGAAGTGATTCATAAATGGAATCAAATAAACAAAGAAAGCAAACAAGCCAAGTCAGGGCAGAGATCCTGACCTTCTCATCTGGGCTGGGCTGCTACTTGTGCCTCTTTCTTCCATTTAAATAAATCTGCCCTGATCTAGCTAGCAAGTAGCGATCTACATATAGATGCACTGGGGGGCAGGGGTCTCTAGGAGGGTTTTGTGCAAACTGCATGTGAAAAGTACATTTCCCCCTCATTCTGATCCTGCAGCTGTAAATTTAGTCTGGGTTTCCCATACATGCACGATTCACCTGTAATTATTGTTCTGGGACCCTCTTTTGCAAGTCATCTGCTCTCTCCTTGCAACCTCACCTGAGGCAGGATAGTGGTGGTGGAGGATGCTTTGGGGCACAGGATTAGTCTTTGTAGCCTTTTGGTGTGTTTTGATGTTATCCTATGAAACAAGCGCATGGTATATTTATGGCTTCTCCACATATTTCTTAGTACTTGTCTGTGTCCTCTATTTTCTTTAAAAAAAACCACACACACACAAGGTAGAAATTCAATATCAAGAACTGATTATTTTCCAGTGTACAAAGTTCAGGCTTAAAGATACAGGATTCCCCCCTCCCTCCTTGACATTGCTTTTATCAGTAAAGGGCATTTACGAAACACTCAAAGAAAACCTTGGGGGGAAACATTAAACTGGGACTCAAAGCAGAGATGACTTTCAAAGACACAATGCATTTCAAAACAGATCTGGGACATCAGAAGGTAAAAAAGGAAGGAAATTACCGGTATATACACTTCAACTTACATCGGTAAGGATGCTGCTATGAGTTCTTCAGATGACAAGGAAGGTGGCTGGGGGTTCAAAGCAAATGGTATATTCTAAATTTTTGACCACCTACTGAGCCAAGATTGGCCGCAGGTTCGCCGTGCCGCCACCGCATGATTTCTGTTCTCATCCTGAAGCAAAGTTCTTAACCCGAGGTACTATTTCTGAGTCTGTAACCTGAAGCATCTGTAATCTGAAGCATCTGTAACCTGAGGTACTACTGTATCTTAAAAACTCTTGGAAGCTTTAACAAATTACAGTTCTCATAATTATTTGGATGAAGCCAGTTTGGCTGACGGCTAGCTGGGAGAGGTGCCTTGGACTCCACAGCTGCACTGCTGTGGGGGACAAGCCCCTTTGAAATGACCATGCTGTAAGACCTGGACTCCCTCCATGCAGACTGAAGGTGTAAATAGGTGAACAAACCATATTTCTTAAAGCTACGACAGTCTCTGCCATGTCTCACTCCTCCAAAGGAACACAGACCCTGGGTGAGTGTTTGAAGACCCCTGGAGTCTTGCAGAGAGTGGGGGTCACATATGACTTTTGTAACAGCACACTGCTGATGGGGACTAATTCAGATTGCATTGTTATCTAGAGTGAGAAGTATCTGGTGGTGGAAAGAGGCTGAGCGTTGCACCGTGTTTTCAGCAACAATTGAAAGATGTATCAAAGACCTGTGCTTTTCTCTTGCAGAGGGGAAAAAAAAACAGCTGCAGGCACCAAAAGAAGTAGTCCCTGGAATGCAATTAAGCTCAATCGCCTCCTAATGTATTCTATACCCTTTACAGCCATTACATTTCCAATGTAATGCATTACTTAAAGTAACAATTATCAAGTGATTTGAATTGCTTCCTCGCAAGATGTTACAATCAGAAGAATACTATTTACATATAAACTATCGAGAAATAGTGCTTCAAAATGCAAAGGTAGACAAATGGATTTAATTTTATCTTCTGTCTAGAAGCAATTATGCCATGCAAATGAGCCCATACCTGATCTTGAACAACAGTTGTGACACCAGGGCTCCCCTAAAGAGGGATTATGAATGACAGTCAATGCAGTGTGGGTGGAATCTAAAAACTGGACTTGATTTTGCCATTGGAAGCAATGCTATCTATTGTTAGTTGGTGGAGTAATTCCTAAGGTTATTAGTTCCTGTTAAATGGAATGGATTTATAATATTTTGAAGTATTTCATGAGACCTCAGAGTTCCAGCTGGCCCATCCATAGAAGCCGACTCTAGGAGGTTGTGGGTGCTTGGGCATCCACAATAATATAATTGTGGGGGCCGGGCACCCGCAAAGTCAATGAGAAAAGCCGGTAGGCAGCAGTGGCGCTACCTCCGAGAGAGAAGTTCAGCTTTGCCTTCCGCAGCCAGCCAGTTGGCACCCTTTTCCGGGGGAGGGGGACTCGGATGTGGAAGCAGAGTCTCTCTGCCTCTGAGTCTGGGCCCCTTCCATGGAAAAGGGTGCCTTGCTGGCTACGGATAGGAAGGAGGAAGAGGAACCGCAGGCCACCACAACTTCCACATTGTGGCAGAGAGCAACCACAATCCTGAGGGAGAGATGGCACCCCTGGGCCCATATATCACAGGTGACCCCAGTATCTAGTCAACATAGAAGTAGAGTTTTCAACAGAAAGCTAGTGCTTTTGAGTTTCATGGCTGCAATCGGCCAGCAGCTATCATTTCCATTAATTTCCCTTTTCCTTTTGCTAAGCTTTGTTTCGCTTAATTATTCACTTTGCAAAGAAGAATAACTTAAGCTTGCTATGTAACCATTATACTGGAGACCCCAATTCTTCAATTTAACCGCTAGCTAATTATTAGTTTTATGTTTCTTTGTTTTCTCCCCACAGAAAATTACAAACTTATTTTGAGGTCTGCCTTAATTGGTTTTCTCTTCCCTACACCCTTGCAGCTGAAAAGGCTCCCCTCACTTGCATAATTCCATAAATTATCAGTGTAGCATGATGTATGTGGGTACTTGTACACAATCCTTTGACCCACGGGATCTGTTTGGTCACTGCTGGTGAAGGAAATGGAGACAGGTTGTTGGGATAATCCAGGGACTGAGAATGGGCAACTGGAAGAAAAGATGTCTGAAAGAATGTTGATACTACAAGGTATTTAGTCGAATTTCCTTGTAACTCTGACATGTTGAGATATTGAGGATGAACACTGTGTGGCCTCTTCATTTATAAATCTGTCGTTGTTGTTAATTGCACATGGAGTTCTTAAAAATCTTAAATACATCCCTGAACATTTACTACTGTATAAGGGGCAACCTAGATGCATTGGTGGACACATGTATCTTTGAAAGTGTTGATTTATTGCATATGCATCCTTTGTCCAGTATCATATGTTCTTGCTTGGATTTAATTACTAAATTAGTTGAATGTAAAGAAAACTGTTTTGCTGAGAAAATTGAATTTCCTAATGGAAGTGGTGGTGGAGTCTCCTTCTTTGGAGGTCTTTAAGCAGAGGCTTGACAGCCACCTGTCAGGAATGCTTTGATGGTGTTGCCTGCTTGGCAGGGGGTTGGACTGGATGGCCCTTGTGGTCTCTTCCAACTCTATGATTCTATGATTCTATGAATCAAATGCTGCCTGTTTTCCAAACATGGAATCAGTATATTTGAAGGTTAGTCAAAGATGCAGGACTTCCAGCGCAAGCTCCAAACTAGCACTTTGGAGTGCTAGTTAAATTTTAAAAATGGTTTTCGTCTGGCCATGTTGAGATCTCATACACCAGCCATTCTTGTGGCAGTTCTCCCATGAATCTTACATATTTCAAGAGAGCAGATGTTTTCATGTGATATCACATATCTTATAGATTCAGTTCATCTGCACTCAGAATTATGATACGTATTTTGGTTTGGATACATTATCTTTTTGCTCAGACACAAAATCACCAAACAGAAGATCTACTTTACAGCACTCAGATTTTAAATAAAAAAGAGGAGGGAATAGGAACATACAAATTTAGTTTCTAAGTTCTGTTACTGTATTGCCCTAGGAATATAACAGTGCAAAATAGAAATTATTAAAATAATGCCACTATGCTGCTCTGTTTTTTGCACATGTACACACACACACACACACACACACAGAGAGAGAGAGAGAGAGAGAGAGAGAGAGAGAGAGAGAGAGGTTGTATTAAAAGCAGAGCATGGTTGCTAAGAAACAACTAGGTTCTCCTTTAAAGAATTCTGCTAAAAGAAGCAGGCTTCTTCATTTTCCCAGTCTAAGCAATATCTCTGTTTACAAGGATGCTTAAGTGAATGTTTTGCAGGGGGTTTCCTGAAACAGGGTACTTCATCTCGAAAGATTGTCCTTTATTCCACGGCATCACAACTCCTCAGAGTACAATGGAAGCATCTTCTTTGGAACTGAAGTGTTTTGAAAGAACCACCATCAAGGCATCACAAGCCCTCCTTGGCATGACACCGCGGCACTTCTTAATCACAGAAGTGCATTGGGACCGTTTCCTTCCTACATTTTCCTCGATTTCATTCCCCGTGTGTGAGATGGAACATGAATGTGAGCAAAATACGTTAGAACAATATGTTCTTTTTCAAACCCGTCTCCAACATTACTAGGCTTCCAGGTGTTTGTTTTAAAGCAGCCTTCCCCAACTTGGTGCCCTCCAGATATGCTGAAGAACAACCAGGAACAGGGGGAGTGAGACCCATTTTGTCGCTTGAGAAAGCATCCCTTGCCTAGGTCGGGGGGCGTCGGGAAGCGGTAATAATGATGGCAGGATCCAATGAGAACTTGTGAGATCTCATCAAAATCTCAGGAGATTTTGGCGAGATCTTGTGAGATCTCATGGGAAGTTGGCGCTGATGCCACAGCCACTTGTCCACTGTCGATGGAGGCAGTAGAAGAAGAGTTTGGATTTGATCATCTGTGCACAACCAATCTCTGCTCTGCTCTTTTCATTTATTTGTATGTTCTAGGAGACCAGGGGCAGGGGAGTTTGTTGCAGGAAGAAGAAGAGTTTGGATTTTATATCCCGCTTTATCACTACCTTAAGGAGTCTCAAAGCGGCTAACAATCTCCTTTCCCTTCCTCCCCCACAACAAAAACTCTGTGAGGTGAGTGGGGCTGAGAGACTTCAAAGAAGTGTGACTGGCCCAAGGTCACCCAGCAGCTGCATGTGGAGGAGCGGAGACGCGAACCCGGTTCCCCAGATTATGAGTCCACAGAGGCAACATCTCAGGGGCTTCCTCCACCTGATATGGCTGCTTCACTCTGCCTCATGGATGAACCAGCTTTGACAAGGAATAGATGAAGCTGTCAATTTTGCTTTCTCTCAGTTTCTCATGATTTTTCTACTCCCTGAGTTCAGTTCTCCACATTTCTGTATCAGTTTAAAATTTCTTAAGTCCTCATGAAAACTGATCAGCATTTTAGTGTGAATTTTCCTTGACATACACATTTTTAGATTCAACACACACATTTTTTTTGCAAGGAATTTCCTTTCTTTCTTTCTTTCTTTCTTTCTTTCTTTCTTTCTTTCTTTCTTTCTTAGATAGTATGTCCCTTATCATGCACACATTCCCCAATATGCACATTTTATTTTATTTTTTGCATATCATTTGGTCAGAAAACTTCATTGCAACATTTGGAGAAGTATGAATTTCAAAGGACAACTGAATTTTGCGTATTGTTTCAGGAAGCCAAACCTAACTTCTTCCCCATCCCTAACTACAACTCACATCAGCAACGGCCAGGGATCATGGGAGCTGTCATCTAAAACATCTGGAAGGCTTCTCCATGTGGGAAGGGGCTATTTGAAAGCTTTGGCAGCTGTCCAGGAAGAGAGAACTTATTGCTGCAATTTCCAGTGAATTTATTTCAAGACGAACTGACTGCCATTATGGGCTTATCCAGTGTTTAAATGCTGTTGTTGATGTTGCATGCAAAGAGCTGTAATGCTTTGTACAGGTGCAGGAGCATTCATTTGTACTCTTTCAGGGCTAACTGTGTATGGCGCCACATTTCATTTCCCCTCTTTATTTTGTAAAATTCAGATAAAAGCAACAGCAGTGTATATACGGTCTTTTATCATCTTGACGTTTTTCATTCCAAAGCGCAAGGAGGAATGGCAAATCTATCCGGAGAATGGTTATTGATTGGCAGTCCTTCTTAAACTCAAATATAATAGGTAATCTTCATATTATGTTGAATCAACTTATTCATGTATGGTATATGCATTTACTTTTGCCAATGTAGATGGGCTCAGTTGTAGATGAAGTGCCTTTAAAATGAGTAAGTGTGTGGGAGGGCGATTATTCTGAAGGCATGATGTGGGAGATTGGTGATCATGGATTATTTGCAGAAAGTTCGGAACGGGAAGCTCAGACACCCAGAACTTCCTCTCCGGGCCTAATAGCAGTTTCAAAACAGGAAGGACTATTTACTGAAATGGCAAAAAGGAAAGGGTGAAACTAATGGTGTTAAATTCTCAAGAATAATCTTGAGAATATTCTCCGGAGAATACTCTCACCTCACATCACTAAGTGAAACTCTCTTCCTCTGCTTAGAACCACACCTCCAGTTCTCCCTCTGTTCTCTGCTTTTGTTCTGGGTTCATTTTTTTTCACGTTAGATTCAATGAGCAAACAATCTGCACATGTGTGCACACAAGTATCTGAGCTGTTCACACCTAATGTTCAACAACATGCAGTGGCTGACCAGGTCTAAAAATATTGGTTGTCAGGAGACAAAGGGGCCCACCCACAACTATAAGGCTATCATTTAATTTTTATGATAAATAAATAAAATTTCCAAAAAATACTGGTACATAAGTGGAAAAGGTACAATTAATTTTTAATGAAATAGATGTATATATATTTTTAGTAATTACAGTGTACATATATTGTACATATTACTGTCAGTATGCAATAGATACCAAATGTAACTACAGATAGTTATAATTGAATTTTAAAATTATTATGAGGATTTCATTATATTGGAACTTCTATTCTATTTTCAAGCTACTAAAAAACATATCAAACAAATTGTCTAATGTATAAGGGGCCCCACTTGCCATTGGGCAAGCTGATACCCTGGCCAGTCCACCACTGACAACATGTGTGCAGTTGAACAAATGTACACTCTTTCACTGAAACACTTTCACATGTGCCTCTCTTTAGTATAACATGGTGAACAATTTGCTGGTTTACATATTATGGATGTCAAGGACCTTACTTAACAAAAGAAACCATGCTGACCTCCAAGACAAACACACACACACACACTTTTGCTTCAATATTTCTTGTACGACGTGTAATCTTTCTCACACATTCACAAACACATGAAGGGGAAGTGCTATTGTGCCCATGGGGCACAACTTCCTGCACACTAACACACAGACCACATGTTAAATGACAGTGTGAAGGGTCTGTGCATGTGCAATCCTGCTTCCCCTTCCCATATTTGTGAACATGTGAGGGAAATAATCTGAACGACCCTCCTGAAACACTGTTGTAAAACTGTCCATAGTGGTAGAACCCCTGGACGGTTAAGTCCAGTCAAAGGCGACTATGGGGTTGTGGCGCTCATCTCACTTTCAGGCCAAGGGAGCTGGCGTTTGTCCACAGACAGCTTTCTGGGTCATGTGGCCAGCATGACTAAACCGCTTCTGGTGCAATGGAACACCATGACAGAAATCAGAGTGCACAGAAATGCCGTTTACCTTCCCACTGCAGTGGTACCTATATATCTACTTGCACTGGCGTGCTTTCGAACTGCTAGGTTGGCAGGAGCTGGGACAGAGCAACGGGAGCTCACCCCATTGCGGGAATTCGAACCGCCGACCTTCTGATCGGCAAGCCCAAGAGGCTCAGTGGTTCAGACCACAGTGCCACCAATGGGGGAGCAATCTGGTTGTGTTAGTGCAAACTCTTCCCATCATAGTGCTTGAGGAGTGCATTGCCTCTCTTTAAAGCTAGTTGCTTATTTTGTTGATACAAGTAACTCCAGGAAGTGAATTTAATGGGGTTTTGTTGGCTTTGGTGGAGACTATTGCTGAGGAAATAGACCCGCACACCTGGATACACGTGGGGAAACTGGCCATTGTTTCTGCAACACACTAGAGTGGCAGGATTTAATACACACTTCTGGCCTATCGCACTTGGCTCATCAAATCTATATTTAGAAAATAACAAGAAGGGCTCATATTTTTGTTCTACTTATCTAAGCTTTATTATTCTGTCTGCTCCCCAAGAGTCATTTCTGGGAATCCTTCCAAGAGAGTGAGAGACCATCTGTGGGCCTTAGCACACTATAAACAAAGAGGATGATCTCAAGAAGAGCTACTGTGCGAGAAGACCAACGGAGATTTATATAAACAAACTCTACAGTTTGGCTTGGAGTACTTGTTAGGCTGCAACTAGGCTGTGACTGACAAAGAGTGGCTGACTCATTTAAAATTTCTAATTGCTCCAACTGACTAGAGTTGATAGAACGGTTACTGCAGTCATTTGGTCACACTCAGCCAGTTACCGCTGCTCATTTAAATCCACTTAATCTTGCCCCCCCACCCCCGCCTGAATTATCCCTGACTTGAAATAGTGGAAGATCCTGAATTTTAACCAAACAATTAGGGGTTGGGTTGCATCCAGACTGTCAGTATTTTAGGGGAGGGGATTCAAAGAGCATGCCAGAAAGTTAGGCTTGTGCAATTAAAGTGGATTAAGGGGTTTTGGTACAACAAATCCATTTCAAGAAAAACACCGACTTTTTGAGGTTAAGAAAGGGATGCGGAAACAAACAGAAAAGTGTGGGATGAAAGAATGATTGGTGGGAAGGAATATAAACAGTAGAAGCGAAACAGGGCGAATGCTCATTGGCACATAGCCTCCCCACAAACAAATCAGAATGAATGCTCAATAAAGAGTGGGCATAATCTAACCACTGTTTGAGCTTTCTGCAAGCAGATCAGGATGTATGCTCAATAAACAGGGTGCCTGGTGAAGGCTTTTGATGCTGCAGTTTTCACTCCTGGCATTTAATGAGTGCTATTCACTAAGGAAAAATGAAATTTTTGAGCAACGTTTACCCAGCAGTGTGGCACACAATACAGTGGTACCTCAGGTTACATACGCTTCAGGTTAAGAACTCCGCTGACCCAGAAATAATGCTTCAGGTTAAGAACTTTGCTTCAGGATAAGAACAGAAATTGTGCTCTGGCGGTGCATTAGCTAAAGTGGTGCTTCAGGTTAAGAACGGACCTCCGGAACGAATTAAGTACTTAACCCGAGGTACCACTGTATATGCTTAGAACATGCTGGAAGTTGTGCTGAGACATTGGCACTGATGTGCTGAAAACGGTATCCTATACCAAGCAAAGCCATATCCTAAAAGTAACACAACAAAGCTGTCTACCTACAGATTCCTTTGTAGGGTACCAAGGAAGACAGATATTGGATTAACTTTGGGTTGCTGTTCTACCTTAATGGCACTGTGGGAAAGTGAGGAATGATTCACATAGCCTTTCTTGCTCAAATTAAATTTCAAGTGGTCAGTGTTTTGGGCAGAGAAACCTGATACCCCAGAAACCACCAGCCATCATTAATGCTTTTCATTAGTTTCCCATTTCATAACACCAAGGTAACCTCTGGCCTTAAAGGTTGAGCTACAGCTGCCATCAGTCCCAGTCAACATGGCCAACAGTTAGGAAGAGAAATCATGGGAGTCAAACAACATATTGGAGACCACATGCTTTCCATCCCATATGAATTACTATTTATTTTTTGTGTTACAGCTTGGTGCGAATGCTATTTGGGTTTTCTATCTCTTTCTGTTGTCATGTAGATACCGCTGATACAAAGAGGTGGCTGTAGTTTTGAGATACGCTCAGCCCAACCCACAGGCCAGTGAAAATGTACAATTTAATTCACTTTTGTCCTATGCATCCCATCCCATTAGTTCTAGGTTGCACTTGGAGATGGGAGAAAAGTTGTATAGCTTTTACTACATTTGACATTTGTCCCAGTATTGTGTCCCCCCTTATCTTTTTCTTATCAAGCAATGTGCCACCAACCAGCAAAAAAGAATCACCCTAGATACAATCAGATTTGACTACAATTTAATATCACTGATGGCATGTGAAGCTAACTCAGAGTGAAAGCAACAGCTTTTCAGGAAGAATTGTCCTTGCTCTGAATTAGAATAATAGAATTGTAGAGTTGGAAGGGACCCCAAGGGTCATCTAGTCCAACCCCCTACAATGCATGAATCAAACCAATTGTTCCCTGAACTTCTCCTCTCTCTCCCCTCCCCACTCCTCCTCATGGCATCAAAATAGACAGCTATTTTTGTGACCAAAAAAAGGTTGCAGCTGATCTGCCTTTGAACAACACCAAGCAAAGCTTAGTGAAGCTTTTCAAACCTCCATATAAAAAAAGTCCACTGGAGAATGTTCAACTTATCCCTAGTGGAATCCATTTTTAGAGGTCTTTAGTGCATGGTTTGTTAATAGATAGTTTCCAAAGCCATGCTTCCAGTCCATCCTAAATTAATTTTTGTAACAGCAGCAGCAGGCGCAAATTGTGCCATTTTGACATTTATCCCTCACAACCCATAATTTCAAACACAGTCATTTGTGCTCTTTCTGTGCCTTTAAAATATACGTGAAAAAGCTTTCTTCGTCATCACTTCTGACACTTTGAGTTGCTCGCCATTGCTTTTGCTTTCCCTCCTGTGAGGCTAATGGAGCAACTTAAAACAAAGTCGTTGAATTGGAGCAAATATCAAATGCACTTAGAGGCTGATCCTTAACATGTTTCCCCCGAAAGTAAGTCTTGCTTAGTTTAAGAGACTAACTTTCTTGTAAACAGAGTATCTTTTATTTTAACAATCCTAAATAAAATAAAAAAATTCCTTCCAGTAGCACCTTAGAGACCAACTAAGTTTGTTCTTGGTATGAGCTTTTGTGTGCATGCACACTTCTTCAGATACACCCGGTGTATCTGAAGAAGTGTGCATGCACACGAAAGCTCATACCAAGAACAAACTTAGTTGGTCTCTAAGGTGCTACTGGAAGGAATTTTTTTATTTTATTTTGTTTTGACTATGACAGACCAACACGGCTATCTACCTTTAACTTTAACAATCCTGTTATTAGGCTTACTTGCAGTATCAGGCCCTACACAGCTTAAACCAGGAAGGACCAGTAAATGGTTTGAGGGGACCCTCAGCAATGAATCAATGGGACCCAGGTGGCGCTGTGGGTTAAAGCACAGAGCCTAGGGCTTGCTGATCAGAAGGTCGGTGGTTCGAATCCCTGCGACGGGGTGAGCTCCCGCTGCTCGGTCCCTGCTCCTGCCCACCTAGCAGTTCGAAAGCACTTCAAAGTGCAAGTA
The DNA here is from genome assembly GCA_034641385.1 of Darevskia mixta. Lineage (NCBI taxonomy): Eukaryota > Metazoa > Chordata > Lepidosauria > Squamata > Lacertidae > Darevskia > Darevskia mixta. The sequence continues at coordinate 1,728,227 of JAWWNH010000034.1, read as the reverse complement.
GATAAATAGGTACCGCTCCGGTGGGAAGGTAAACGGTGTTTCTGTGTGCTGCTCTGGTTTGCCAGAAGCGGCTTTGTCATGCTGGCCACATGATCCGGAAGCTGTACGCCAGCTCCCTTGGCCAGTAACGCGAGATGAGCGCCGCAACCCCAGAGTTGGACATGACTGGACCTAATGGTCAGGGATCCCTTTACCTTTTACCTCAGCAATGAATTCTCAGCTGTGGCCCCTCCTTAAACACCCTGGACCCCAACTCCCTGATTTCTTTATGCTCAGTCATTGAGGTCTTCTGATGTGGCACTTTTGGTGATTTCATATACTCTTTACATTCAGCTGACTTTTACCAAGGACCAAGCCTATAATGTGGTAGGCCCTGTCCCATGGACCTCCTTAGTCAACAGAGTTTCATCAGGAGTCACCCGTGCTCATTTTTAGATGTCTTCTATAAATTGCATTATTCTGACAAGATTTCAAACCTGAGATTCTTTGCCAACCAGCTCTTACCGATGTGTTTGACAATTTATTTATTTACTGTAATACTGTTCTTTTAGTTTGCAGATTTCCTTGTGATAGTTTTATACAAAAGTACAATTTAGACATATTTAAATCAATAAAAATAAGAAATGCTCCTCCCTGTCAGGTTTACCTGGTGGCGGTGACAACAGCAGCTCTCACCAGTGCTAGATCAGATCTACTGATGGAAGGTCCTATTTTAACTTCCCGACAATGATCTGGAGTGATGCTACATAATTGACACTGTGAGAAATTAAAATGTGGCTCCAAAAACTCTGCTTGCAGAAGCAGCTTGCCAGTCACCAGCTTCCCAGCAGGTGAGTTGCTGTTGCTTACTGAGAGGAAGAAGGACAAGGTGGGGAGGCAAATGCAGCAGCAGAGCCAATCCCAGAGAACAATTTCTGCCTTTGGGTGGGGAGGGACAAAGGCACCATTTTAATTTTCCACAGTGCCCCAGGCCCATTTCTCACTGGAGCTATTGTGGGAAAATAAAATGGTGGCCTGGCTTGCCTCTTTGTTACTGGAGCCAATTCAAGGTTTTAGTTCTAATATATAAAGGCCTAAATGGCTTGGGACTGGGTATATGAAGAAATGTCTCTCCCCGTGATCTTGCCTTAGCCTTCAAGGTGGTTGTGAACGTGCTTGTGTTAGGGTTCTGACCTCTGTGTGAACTTGCAGCTCAACACACCACACCAATCAAGCACCTGGGGAATGACTCAGCGTCTTCACAGCTGAAAGTCTGACCAGAGATAGTAACCTAGCAACAGCTAATTGATCGGTGGAGAGAACAATAAAGACTGAGACCAACATGTGCTCTGTGTGGAGAGATAGGAGATGGTGGAAGGTGTGGAGAGAGTGTGCTGGAGTTTGTTAGAGGTAGAGAGAATTACTGTTCTATGTACTGTTTGTTGTTTTCTTGTAAATAAACCTGCATATAGTTACTCAGTACTAGTGGCTGTAAGTTCCTGTGTTAGGCTGTTTGCTTTCAACTGCTACCAAGAAGTTTCCGCTGTGACTGCGCTTACTCTGCTGAAATCCAACTGGTATAGTTGGCTTTCAGAAACAGCCTATCTTTAACAGGTTATGGGCCCAGGCCTTGGTTGGCAGGTTGGCAGTAAGCTGGTGAAGCTGGGGAAGCTGTTGACACTTGGAGCTGCCAAGAACAGACTACAGTTGAAGCGGTTGGAAGCTGGGTGCTGTGGTTCTGTCCTCTCTCTATCGGAAGCTGTGAGTAGCTGGTTCCTGTGCTTGCTGTCCTTGCTGTTGGGAACATCGCTCTCAGATGGCTTCGCATCCTTATCCAATGGCTTTTGAGCGCCTGAATGACCACAACTACTTGCTTTGGTCAGAGCGGATGCAGGCTGTGCTCCAGAGGGATCATCTCTGGGAAGCAGTGCACAGACCGCCCGCTAAGCCTGATGCGGAAGAGCTTGACCAAGACCAAAGAGCAAGGGCCACCATCATACTTGGTTTAGACGACTCCCAGTTGCCGTATGTACATGCGCATAGGTCTGCAAAGGCTGTGTGGGAGGCGTTGAAGCATCTCCACGTCCGTGAGACTGCTAATTCCAGACTCTCCATCAGAAAGTCACTGTATAGAGCAAGGCTGCAACCTGGGGTTTCCATGCAGGATCATTTGCACAGCTTGCAAATGAAATTTGTGGCGCTGCAGGAAAGAGACTGTGTCCTGGATGAGGAGGAACAGGTATGCATCATCCTAAACTCTCTTCCTGAAAGCTGGGACACTTTAGTGTTGACGCTAGAAGCTATGCGTGAGCAGGATTTGACTCTTAGCCTCGTGACTGGGCGTTTGCTTGAGGAAGCTCAGAAGCGGGAGGATAAAGCTTTGGAAGCTTTGGCAAGCGGTCGGCTTGCAAGAAATGCAGACAGTCCGGGGGAGAAGCAAGAGAAGCAGCCACAACAGCGCCAGCGTCCAGTGCCTGGTGAGGAATCTGCATATGCTGTTCGTCGGTGTTATAGATGTGGGTCCAAACAGCATCTTAAGGCCGCATGTCCGGAAGTGAACAGATTCCAGGGCCAGCGACAGCAGCAGCAGCAGAAGAAGAAAAAGTTTGGCAAGAACAAGCAGTCGGCTCAGCTTGTAACAGCCGTGGCGCAGTGTGCTGACGAGAGGGAGAACACCTGGGTGGTTGACTCAGGGAGCTCTCGGCACATTGTGAACTCAGAGGAGTTGTTTGTTGCTAAGGGTTCAACACCGCGCAGCCAGGTAGCGTTGGCTGATGGCAGAAAATCCGAGGTACAGTCGGGGGGTTCTGTCTATGTTGCCTGTTTACGCTCCAACCTGGACAATGTACTGTGTGTACCGTCACTGCGCAGTAATCTGTTGTCAGTGTCGTGTTTGGTGAGAGCCGGGTTTGGCGTTCACTTTGAAGACAACTGCTGTGTGATTAAGAAGGACGGAGAGACTCTGGGTACAGCTATTTCAGAGAATGGGTTATTTGTGCTTAGAGACTGTTCTGAATGTTCTGCAGTAGTTAGTAATGCTCAAAATGTGTTTAAGAATGAGCCTATGCACAAAAATTGTATTCATTTACTTCACCGCAGATTAGGACATGCTAATTGGAAAAATGTGTTAAAAATGCCTGATTTAACTGAAGGATGCAAGTTGCAGAATTGTGAAAGGTATTTGGACTGTAACGTTTGCAAAAAGGTTAAAAGTCACAGAGGTTCTTATCCTAAAAGTGACAGGGTGTCTGAAATCCCATTTCAGCTAGTCCATGCTGATGTGTCAGGACCATTCCCTGAGAGCAGGGGTCGTTCACGTTTTGCCCTTATAATTGTGGATGATGCCACGCGTTTTGGCTGGTGTTATCCAATGAAGCATAAAGGTGAAGTTTTCACCAAGTTTAAAGGTTGGGTTGCTATGGTTGAAAGGCAATTTGACCGTAAAGTCAGAAAACTTCAATCAGACAGAGGAGGGGAATTTTTGGCTGGAGCAGTAGGGGGAAATTACTCTGCAAAAGTGTGTGTATTAGGCAAAATTGCATAAGAATATGTGCATATTAAGAGAAATTCACATTGAAATGTGAATGAATTTTCATGAAGATAGAAATAAATAGAAATAGAAATACTATATATTAAAAAATTAGGGAAAAGGGAATTCAAGAGAAACCAAAATTGACATATTTGCCTATCCCTAGTATAGAGCAGGCAAGTAAATGCTTCAACATTCTCAATATAAACCTACTTGGTCTATAAGTGTGTGGAAATTAACTATACTGCCACCTATAACTCTGCGGTCTAAAGAGAAAATGCATGGAGCGGGCAGTAACTTATGTAGCCAGGCTGTGCCCCACCCACTCTGAATGCAGACAGATATTCACACGCCTTGCTGGGTTCCAAGAGCAGGCCTGAAGCCGCCCACCATCCAAGCATCCCATTGAGATGCCCATTTAACACCACAGACTACATCTTCGAACTGCAGCTGTAATGTAGCTTCTGCACACTTCCAGATTCTTGTCCTTGGTTCTCCCGCAAATATATTTTGTGTTGTCTCGGCTGAAATGCCATGAATACTATTTCCATAGTAAACACCTAGATGGCAAGTTTTGAAAATTCATATAGTCTAAACGGATCACTCCAGCCCTTGACAGAGCAATCCAATCTCATAATGGGAAGCTCATGAATGGAAAGAGATGTGCTTCTTATTAATATTGATGGAGAGGCGCAAAAAGAGGGGAGTCCTCTGCAGCCTTGCATGCACTTGACGCTGTATATATTAAAAGACCGATGTTGCAAAGTGCTAGCACCTCCTCTTCTGAGCTCATTGACTACCAAAGCTTGCAAAACTAGACTTGTTTCCTTGCTTCTGTATCAGAAGTCCATGGATGGAAGATTTGTGTGTCTGCTCCATCAGCACATATAAAGGATAAGCCTCTTGGAATAAAAAATCACGCTACGGCAGGGTGAGCTGGGACTATCATATATTTATTCAAGGATTTGCATTTAAAGAAGCTTTGCAAATGGTAAATGTAGTTACAATGTGTATTTTTGGAAGTGTTGCCATTTATCCTCAGACATCATGCATCTGCATCTTTTCAGATATATATATATTTTTTTAGATGCATTTTTTCCCCCTGTACCAGGGTGTGTGGCACATAGACTAATCTCATCCCTACACCCTTAGAAGAATATGCCTGGACCTATAATACACATCCTTGCCGTGAATTGATTATTTTTAACTTATTTGACTGGTCTCCACTAGCAGCAATGCACGTATGTGTCCTTTAGGTGGAACGCTCAGCAGAAGTTTATGGAGTTACAACTCTCACAGTGGTTTAAAAATTAATCCTTCTTCCCAGGGAATTCTGGGAATTTTCGCCCTGGGAGGGGAATAGGAGGCTCCTAATAACTCCCAGCACTCTTAGAAAACTACAGTTCCCAGGATATCACTGTTTAAAGTGGTGTGTTATTGCTTTTAAGCCAATCAGTCTTTACTGATGTTTCCTGTCGGCCTCTGTCTGTCTCAGTAAGAGTGCACCTTTGAGGGTGAAGTCAAACCGCTGGAGAGTTCCATTGCTTGCTGTGGCTGTAATAGCAATAGCAATAACAATAATTTTCTTATTTATACCCCGCCCATCTGGTTGGGTTTCCCCAGCCACTCTGGGCAGCTCCCAACAGTATATTAAAAACACGAAAAAACATCAGACATTAAAAACTTCCCTAAACAGGGGTGACTTCAGATGTCTTCTAAAGGTCAGATAGTTGTTTATTTCCTTGACATCTGATGGGAGGGCATTCCACAGGGCAGGTGCCACTACCGAGAAGGCCCTCTGCCTGGTTCTCTGTAACTTCACTTCTCGCAGTGAGGGAACCGCCAGAAGGCCCTCAGCACTGGACCTCAGTGTCCGGGTAGATCGATGGGGGTGGAGACGCTCCTTCAGGTATACTGGGCTGGGGCCAATATGGGCGATACATGTTTTTAATTGTGTTTTTATGGGTATCTTTCTTGATTTTGTTTTTGTCTGTTGTATTCTGCCATGTTATATCTCTTATGAAAGTGTGGCTTATACATTTGCAAACAAACAAATAGATATATAGTACAGATGGGGACCCTGGTTTCCCTAAAATTCTTTTATTATGAAAAAAACATGGGGAGGGGGAAAACCCTTCAAGGCCATCCTTCAGTCTCTGCTGGGAAATAATTACTGTTCTAAATGGGATGTAACCTAAAACAAATGACCTATAGGGGAAAGATGGAATTTATTAAGGAGAGTGGGAAATGACAGCTTAAGCCAATGACTATGACAGCATAAGCAAAATGAAAAGCCTTCCTGCTTCCTATCTGTGCTAATCTGCCACTGCAGCATATGGTACGTTGGCATTCATTTATCAGGCTTTCACTTACCTCAGACTGCGGAGAGGAAACATACACAGTAAGAGACATTTGACAAGTTAAATGGCCAGAGAAGTGCATCTGAATATGAAGCAGCAAAAGAAAAATACTCCCCTGCTCTTATCATTTTAAAAGACTAATGGAGTCAGAGCAGCCATCCAGCACCTATTTTTTATTCCACAGTGTCTCCCCTTGACTGCTAGAGAAATGGATACTCTAAAGGCAATTTGAGATCTATTTTCATAACTTTGACTTACAAGGGTATTAAACGTATTTTGCTCTCGCAGAGCATGAACTATTTCCATGTAATTACCACTTTTTCAGGGAAATTTAGGATAAAAACCTTGTCACAATCTCACATAAATATGCTTCTGGTCCAGTTAAGACGATCGTATCACTACATATTTTTGAAACAACTAATGTAGGCTGTTAGCGAAATCACATATTCTGAGGAGAAGAACCAAGTTAAAGTAAGGAGACGGAGAAATTTAAGCATATCTGCTCTGAAATCCAACTTAATCTGGTTAAGTAATTTTTGTCCAGCTACCTACTGAGTTTTTCTTATCAGTAATGGGATGGGGGTTCCACAATATTCCTCTGGAACAAAATGAATCCAGAAAACATGGTTTCCCCCACTCAGACATGCACTCTGATTACCAGATGCATAATTAATACTATAAAACAATCCTGTGTTATCACATTGTTCTTCTACACACAATTATCACCCACACAAACACATTGTGGCCTTTTTAGCTGCTATGAAAAGAATGGTCCATCTGTAAGTCTTTTTGCAGAGGTCACTGATTCCTTTTTTAAAAAATATTCTACTGGAGCTATAACCAACTGAAGAGAAATAAGCAGACTTTTCAGAAACAGTAATTTAGAATGAAAGTCAAAGGGCACAAGTTTACTCTACTGAACCCCTCTGCTATACAGGATCGTTGGGCTGGGCTTCCAATTAATTTACCTGTTCTCCTTAATTTGTTCTGAAAAGGTTTCCAGGAAGCGTAAAACAATTACCTATGAAAAAAAAAATGATTCACTAAAGTGGGGATAAGCAAGAGGACATACTGCCACTACCTTTGCATTAAGTGGAGATTTCAGAAAGAAATTCTACAACTTTCCCATTGTGCATAATTCAGCAGGCTTCATTGTAACTGGTGACCTTAGTCCTTTGAAAGGACTATAAATCTTGGCTTTATTCTGTTTTCATTCCAGCCTTAAACGGTGCCAATTCTGAGCAGTGGAGGCAATTTGTGTGCCTTATACATTTTAATACTGCAATACCAAAATAGAATGGTGCCTTATTTCTTTCATTGTGCAATCATTTACATTGCAGGGAGGCTCTTGCTAGTTACTATATAAGCACCCAAGGGCAAGACATTTCTGTTGCAGTAAAAGCAACATTTGGTCACAATTGTAGGAAAAGAATTTTGTTTATGGCATGAGAACTAGACTGGAGTCTAGTTCAGAGTTCCTAAAGCTTTGGAGACAATTAATTTAAGATGGATCCTTTGACTCGGCAGTGTATTCTTTCAAGACTATTACCTAACCTATGATTTTTTTTTTGGGGGGGGGGGAGAATTCTGCTTTTGTAGCAGAAATAGAGCTCCCCCCCCACCACAGACATACAAATCCTGAAGTTCAACATCATCCAACACAATTAATTTAAAAGCATTTCTAAACCATTTATTATTATTAAAATAGTTTCCACAACATAAAAAAATCAGTAAAATATCAACATAAAAAACATAAAACATAAAATGAGCATAAAAAAGGTAAGGCACAGGACCTGTACTACAGGGTCTATCATTGAAAGCTGAGGTAAGTCTTCAAGTATTCCATCAAACATACATTTGATTAATTCATTTTTAGGTGAAAAATTATGGATTCCATCATAAAAATAGGACATCATCTAATGCAAAGTATTTTAAGTGCGATATAAGAGTTTTGTCACCAACCTTTCTGGGCCTATGGACTGACATGCAATTTTGAGTGAGTCCCATGAGCACTACCCACTCTTGTTTCTTTCCTTCCTCCCCGGATCAGTCCCCTCACCCATCAAATGGAAAAAGAGAACACACACACACACACTTTGGTGTGCTAATGTTCTGGGCAAAAGTTGGATCTAGTAGAAATACATTTTTCTCCTTACATGCCTATTATTATTATTACTAATATTAGAAAAAGGTAAATGACCCCTGGATGGTTAAGTCCAGTCAAAGGTGACTATGGGGTGTGGCGCTCATTATGCTTCAGCCTGAGCGTCTGTTCACAGACAGCTTTCCGGGTCATGTAGCCAGCATGACTAAACCGCTTCTGGCACAACGGGACACCGTGACGGAAACCAGAGCGCATGGAAATGCTGTTTACCTTCCCACTGCAGTGGTACCCATTTATCTACTTGCACTAGTGTATTTTCAAACTGCTAGGTTGGCAGGAGCTGGCACAGAGTAACAGAAGCTCATCCCATCATGTGGATTAGAACCGCCGACCTTTCGATCAGCAAGCCCAAGAGGCTCAGTGGTTTAGACCACAACACTAGAACAATAACAATAATTTATTGCATTTATATCCTGCCTTCACTTCACCTCAGAGTCTGAACTGCCCTCTGCCACAGCCTCTTCCCGTTCACTAAATCCTGTCACCTCTGCTGCTGACACCTCCTCCTCCCCACCTGCTCCTGCTCCCTCTGGCCACTTGTTGTCACCCACCCATAATCATCTGGCTCTGAGCCTTCCTCCCTTGGGGGTTCCCTAGGGGGTTCCCTGGCTGGTGTGTCCTGCCACTCCTCTGCATCCAGTCACTCCATGACAACACCTATGGATTTAAGAAGGGCATTTTCAGGAATAGGTATACCACTGCTGTCTTCAAGGCCATTGGAACAACCCCTTCATAGAATCATAGAATTGCAAAGTTAGGAGGGACCCTGAGGATCATCCAGCCCAACTCCCTGCAATGCAAGAATACGCAGCTATCCCATACAAGGATCGAACCTGCGACCTTGGCATTATCAGCACCATGCTCTAACCAACTGAGCTATCCATGGAAAGACGTACCCACCCAATCAGTTTCTCTTGATTTGTACAAACCAGCCAGTCAGGCTGGACAAGGGTCAAGAAGGCAAGTGGTGGGATAGACAGCCAGAAGCACCTTGTCTCCATCCTCAGGGCTCAATGGCTGGAACTGATCCCACATAATTGGATAAGGCATTGTGTGGGACATCAATGTGCAGCCACATAAAAATCAGTATGAAGGTGAGCGATTTTGTCCTTGAAGTGCCTAGCAAACTTATCACAGCAGGTCTTTGATGATTCCTATGTCCCATTGACCAACGTAATCTCCACTAAGAGGATTCATCTCTTCCTACCTACCCATCCATGCTGTCCTTGAAATCATCCCTTCCCTACTCTTCCCTGTCCTCATATTTAACAGAGAATTTCTTGCCTGACACAATCAGATTTCAGAAACCAATCCCCACCAACCCAAGTGTTCAGGACAACCTCCTTCCTGCAAACACAGTTCTGATCCAGTTCTTGAAAAGAATCATTACATATTGTACTGAGATAAAACACAGTTACAATGCTGGTGCACAATAACAGCAACAAAAACCCTTTAGTGCTATAACAGATGTTGCCTCTCACACATAACTTTGAAAATACTGAGCATGAGGAAAATACACAAACCAGCCAGATCAATACGAGAAACAACTTTTGGAAGTAAAGTAGGTCTGGAAACTCCAGGCAAAGTATAAAGTAGACTTATTAATAGGATATCATAAGAAGATCCCTGCTAGAGTTGCCATATTCCCAGATGGAAAGAAGATAAAGTCCCCACCAGAGAAGAATGGCAGATTAAGTTGATGGATTATGCCGAATTGGCAAAAATGACCAGAAGAATCAGAAATCAGGAAGACCAAAATTTTAATAAGGAATGGGGGAAATTTATAAATTATCTTAAAAGCCATTGTAAACAGTTAAAGCTGTTAGTAGGACTGGAATAACACTTGTAGTTTAATGGTTAATTTTGGACATAATGGAGATGTAAAAGATTTGGATTATCATGAAAGCTGTATGAAAAAATGATTAACAATAGGATCCACAAAGGGGAGAAGGGAAGTCCAGGAGATTCTTTGGAATCTTGTTTTTATGCTGTATATTGGATATGTGATTGTAAAACTTTGATCTGGAAACCACACACACACACAAAACAAAAGGTGCCATATTCCTAAAAGTGAAAATCTGGACAGAGGTTGTTTGGGTTTATTTGGTCAAAGTTGCTGAGCTTTTTTGGGAACATCTCCCCCCCCCCTTGCAAAAAACCATTTTTGGGCTTTTGGGGGCTTTTTAAAGAAACATCATTTCCACAAAAATTCGCCTGGATACCATTTTCAAGCCCATTTTCCAGCTGTGTTTGGGAAAATCTGGATGAATGGCAACCCTTCTTACAAAAAGAGGCATGGGAAACCAGATCTGTGCCAGAGTTAGATCTGGAAGTACTCGGAGGAAAAGCTATAATAAGTCCCATTAGAAATTGCCTACATAAACATTATCACAAAACATAACGAATATTCTTTACTTCTTTTTTTCTTCTTCCTCCACTGACTTCTGTGTAATGTACCCTGCACGGTCTCCCCCAATAGGGTAGGCCGTAAGCAATGACATACTTTGGTTTGTGTATCTTTGTAGATTTCCATCTGCATGTTTTCAGGCAGGTTTGATGTTTTGTGGCTGACTCAAAAGATGTGTCAATCAGATATGGCCCCAGTTCTTCTAATGAGAAATGCTGCTTAAAATTGGGTTTGCAATGTAAATTGCAAGAAAGAAAAGAGAAAGGAGATGTCATGAATGAGCCAGACCCCAGGAGAAGTTTGCAGCTAGCTCCCAGTGAAGAGAGGAGCCAGAAGGAGAGAAGGTTAACTACAAAACAAGAGGATTATAGCCGTGAGCCAACTCCCCCACCCGTAGGAATGCCAACTGATAGCAATGTATTACAGAGCCAGCCAGCAGCTTGCCAGCGTGCTAGCGAAGAGCAAAATGCAGGAGTTAGAAATGAAACCAGCTTAGAAAGCGGGAAAGACCACAGAAGTAAACTCTCAGAGAATGAGGAAGAGGTGGGAGCTGACTCCCTCTCCCCTAGGTCTAGGTGCATTGGGGGGTCTTCAAGACAGAATATGTCACAAGAGGAAGTTTGGCTGTTTCTGGCCTCACCGGAAACACCCGCCTTAGAAGGGACATCTTTGATTAATGGATGGACGGCTGTGCTCGCTGCTCTGATGAACATTGTTGTTTTTGCAATAAATCTTCCTTTAATGAACTCTGCTCGTTTTGTAATCAAGACACCCTGACAGGAGATGACACTTTTCACTCTTTCACGCATTGTCTCCGATAGTGCCTATACACACATTAATCAGGCCAATATGTGGATTGTGGTGTGGAGGAAGAAAAACAAAACAAAAACAAAACACAGAAGTCCCACTACACCAGGGTTTCCCAAACTTGGGTATCTAGCTGTTTTTGGACTACAACTCCCATCATCCCCAGCTAGCAGAGCCCATGGTCAGGCAGGGATTATGGGAATTGTAGTCCAAAAGCAACCGGAGATCCAAGTTTGGGAGACCCTGCACTACACTTATAGAGTAAGACAAAAAAGTGAGAGAAAATCTTTTCACTGCACTCTTAGGTAGTTCAGTCCTCAAGTGATGGCTTTAAAACCATATTAAAGCTCATTAGTTTTATGCTGCTGTTATTTTCCAGAATAATAAGAGATCCGTCATAAATATATATGTGTGTGCATGTGTATGAAATCCCATGTAGTGACTATTTATTTGTACAGCGATCCTTAGCGCCAAAATTTTTTTTATACCAACTTGCTATAAATACCTCACATAGCTAAACAGACAAGGCTGTGAAAGTCCAGAGAAGGCAGATAATGATTAATACATCACATAGATCATTCCTAATGTGGGTAATTCATCTGTTAACAAGAACAGCTCCACTAAGAAATATTGTCTTTTGCCTTACTTTCCTGCAACAAACAGCTTCCCCTATTTCTTTTACTGCTGCTTTAAGGTTTTGCTGAAGAAAACGTTGAGCAGTGCTGGAATTATGTGGGCATTAATCATAAAATCTGGCTCCTACTAATCATAGAATTACAGAGCTATAATACCAGAAGTTACTACAAGGTCATCTATTTCAGGAGTCTTCAGACCTAAGATTCACAATGAAGTCCAGTTTGCAGAATGGACACATTTCTAGTTTTTATTACCATATATTTCATCTCTTTTGCAATGTCTTATACAGTGGTACCTCGGGTTAAGTACGCTTCAGGTTAAGTACACTTCAGGTTAAGAACTCCGCTAAGAACAGAAATCATGCTCTGACGGTGCAGCGGCAGCAGGAGGTCCCATTAGCTAAAGTGGTGTGACGGGAAGGTAAATGGCGTTTCCATGTGTTCTGATACTCATCATGGTGTTCCATGCGCCACATGACCCGGAAAGTTGTCTGTGGACAAACGCCGGCTTCCTTGGCCTGAAAAGTGAGATGAGTGCCACAACCCCATAGTCGCCTTTGACTAGTACACGAATAGCACAATCTTATTTACTTGGAAATATTCCTCACTGTGTTCAGTGGGACTTCCTCTCATGTAAGAGGATTGTAATCCGAAATGACAGTGCCTGTTAACGTTAGCAGTACGTGGAATGTGTTGTGCATAACGTGCAACGTTTGGACATAATGAACATATTTATGTTGATGTACTAGTAACTAAAGGCAGAACTTCCATGCAAATTACTTTTTATTATGTCTTATGATGACTTGCAGTGCTAAACAGGAAAGAGATCTTGGGTCACGGTTGGTGTTTCTAGTCAATGTGCTGTGAAAGGGGAGAAAACTAATGACACGCTGGAGGATATTAAGAATGGGACTGGAAATAAGTAGAATAATGAGCGAATTTCCCAACATTTTCACGTGTGTTTGTAATATCTTTCCTCTCCCATAATAGAATTTGGGGTTTCACAATGTCACTGAAGCAGTAGATTCAGACAGGCAAAAGAAAAGACCTTATTTGATGCATAATGAATCTATGAGCTCCACTGCAACAAGATATCATGATGACTATAGGTTTGGATGGCTTTTTAAATGGGATGAGATAAATTTATGGAGAAGGGATCTCTCACTAAATGGAGCCTCCATTAGTTAATACAGCAGATCTCACACTTTCCCTCCCTCCGTGGACCACTTGAAAACTGCTGATGGTCTCAGTGGACCATTTAATACACAGTCTTTGGTTCTACAAATTAAAGCACTTACATAACTCAGTTTGATGACTTTAGTCTTGCCTTCCAGCTAAATAAGGTCTCACAGCAACTTAAAGAAATGATAAGTATTTGTTGTATTGTTTCTGTAAGTTGCTGTGGTTTTGAGTTCTACTGTGACTCATCTCATCAAAAGCTGACCATTGAAATCACTTCCATTTAGAGCACTGTTATACCACTTTAACTGTCATGGCTTCCCCCCAAATAATCTTGGGAACTGTAGTTTGCTAATAATGCATAGAGTTGTTAGGAGACTCTTAACAAACTACACTTCCCAGGGTTCTTTGTAGGGGAAGCCATCCCTATTAAAGGTGGTATAGCAGTGCTTTAAACGTATTGTGTGGCTGTGACCTTAGACTTCAATTATTAGCAACAAATGCTAACTGTGTGTGAAGAAGTACTTCATTTTGCCTTCACTGAAACAACTACGGTACTAATTAATTTCCCCGAGTGACCCTGAGTTTTAATACTGCAAGTGACAAAGCTTATGCACATTGGTGAAACAACCAATGGCCTGCAATTTTATGCATGCGACTCTGGAAGTAAGCTCTATTGAATATATTTCTGAGTAGGACTGCACTGCAGAAAGATTTTTTTTTAAAAAATCATTTTATATGCATGTCATATTCAGTTCCCTCTTTTAAAAAGTGTGCGTACACACACACACACACACACACACACACACACACACACACACAGTGGTACCTCGGGTTAAGTACGCTTCAGGTTAAGAACTCCGATAAGAACAGAAATCGTGCTCTGGCGGCGCAGCAGCAGCAGGAGGTCCCATTAGCTAAAGTGGTGCTTCAGGTTAAGTACGCTTCAGGTTAAGAACGGACCTCTGGAATGAATTAAGTACTTAACCCGAGGCACCACTGTGTACACACACACACACACACACACACACACACACACACACACAGAGAGAGAGAGAGAGAGAGAGAGTATTTTGTCTTTTAAAAAAAACAACTTTAAAAGCAAATTGCAAAGTTTAACAGTTAGGCTGCCGTCATTAGATAAGTAAAAATGCTGCTAAGTAAAGAACGAACCTCCATGCTGCATGTTCAGTATTCTTTGTAGAAAAAGGAAAAACGAAGTTAACCTATGATGGAAGTAAAAAACCCAAACAGTTTTAGCTATTTAAAAAGGTGCTTGATTATTAAAGGTTACATCTTTGACTTTGTCTCCTTGTCATGGTTTTTGGGCATCTCTTTGCTAATTGCATCCTTAATTTATCAGCTCACTAGATGCAGACCAGAGTGGAAGTAGCAAGCTAATTGCAGAAGAGAAAGAACATGAAGATTGACAGAAAAATCTCAGAACCTGCCACCTTATTTATTACATTTCCTGGAAAGCAATGGGATGTGACAAATGCGATAAAGCCGGAGGTAAATGTCTTCCAAAGGCTGTGACACAAGCATACTTCTCCCACATTACCGGGAAACATGGAAGCATTGGTGCATTTGTCGCTAATAATGTAAGTATTTAATTACCAACTTTTTGATGACTCTGGAATAATACACAGCATATAAAATATGCAATAATTTAATATGAAAAAAATTCCAGCTGAAAAATCACATATATTGCACAATGAGAAAATGCTAGATAGTATGGCAGCGTAGGGAACCAGAGGCCCTCTAGATGCTGCTGGTTTCAAACTCCCATCAGCTCCAGCCAGCATGGACAGTGGTCAGGGATGATGGGCACTGTAGTCCAGCAACATTTGAAAGGCCACCAGTTCTCCATCTCTGGCTTAAGGTTTGCCGTGGTAACCTGCTAGTTTTCTCTATTTTATATTCTTATTCCTACTACAAAATGGTGGTAAAGGTAAAGGGACCCCTGACCATTAGGTCCAGTCGTGTCCGACTCTGGGGTTGCGACGCTCATCTCGCTTTATTGGCCGAGAGCCGGCGTACAGCTTCCAGGTCATGTGGCCAGCATGACAAAGCCGCTTCTGATGAACCAGAGCAGCGCACGGAAACGCCGTTTACCTTCCCGCCGGAGCGGTTCCTATTTATCTACTTGCACTTTGACGTGCTTTCGAACTGCTAGGTGGGCAGGAGCTGGGACCGAGCAATGGGAGCTCACCCCGTCGCAGGGATTCGAACCGCCGACCTTCTGATCAGCAAGCCCTAGGATTAACCCACAGCACCACCTGGGTCCCTACAAAATGGTGGTACTCCCTCCCTATTCCACATACAGAAGTCAACTAGATAGGCAGCTGAAGGTGAGTCTCTCAGCCCCACTCACCTTCACAGAGTGTTTGTTGTGGGGAAGGAAGGGAAAGGAGAATGTTAGCCGCTTTGAGACTCCTTCGGGTAGTGATAAAGCAGGATATCAAATCCAAACTCTTCTTCTTCCTCTTCATCCTCCACCCCAAGCTTAGCAGCAGCAGCACTGGCAGGGAAATAGGCACATTCTGGAATCAAGTCAGAAGCTGGGATGGCTTTCATAATTCCGGAACTGTCCCTGGGAAATTGGAAAACTTGGAGGGTATGACGTTTATGAGCTTTTTAATAGTTATGAATGCATCCAATTTTTTTTATCCACCTGAAATCCATCTTTCTGATATCAGTCATGAGAATAAAAACAGTGTGATTCTTAACAACAATATTTTGCTCTTCCAAATAAATACCAATAGGATAACTTATAAATGAATTGTCCAGAGTGCTGTAGCCTTGATATAGCAAAGCAAGTTTTGGGAGACTGAGGAGAACCAACTTCCTATGTCTTGTTAGTGAGCAGCATACTGTGAAAGCCTTGTTTCAAAGCTGCAATGAAACACTAAAGGGGTAAATTGTGTACTTTTATTGCCAGGATTGCATAAGAAGCAATTTACTCACCCACCTGCTGCTAGTGAGAATTTATAGTGGTGCCATGTGTTTGAGGTTAGAGAGAAATTGCAATATAGCTTACTCAGTCTGTGTTTGTCAGACACCAGGCTATTCTAATCCAGAATAGTTGCTTCTTTCTTAATCGCATAACCTTTGCAATCAAGAAAACAGAAGCCAAAATTGGAGCAGAGGATAGCAGCAGGGCCTTCAAAGCACAGTAGCTGCTAAAACAAAACAAAACATGATATTGAAACTGGTAGGGATGTGGCAGAAATTCAATTCACTTTGCATTTAATGGTGAACCCATCAAAATCACACTTTCTGAAACCATATGAGAATGAATATCCCCTTACCTGGGACTCTGGGGGAGTGGTGTTTTCCACACAGCGCAGCCGCGGCTGGTTTCGGGGGGCTGCCATCTTCCTTCATAGCTGGGAGAAGGAGTGGTCATTTGGCACCATCCTCCTCCGGCTATACTTGACCCTCCACCTGGGGTGGGCCTCATCTGCAAGGCCAATTGGGGCAGGGGCAGGGGCAGGGGCCCTGCCCCCCTGCCTTATTTAAAAGGCTGGCCAAGTGCAGGCTGCCCTCTTTGTTGAGTATCATGGGATTTCCGCACCCACCCAGTCTGTTAGGGTAAGGACCTTGCTATGGTTTACATGGCTGCTGTATTAAGAGCCAGGGAGGAATTTTCTCCTAGAAGCAAATTGGCTTGTTGGCAAGTTTTTGCCTACCTCATAGCAACTGTCACAACTTGGCTGGATCCTTAGTTGCAGGGGTACCCCATTAGAGGGACCCAGGAGGGGTGACTCTGTCCTGGAGACCATGGAGCCCAATGGGCCAATACAGTCGTACCTTGGATCCCGAAATCCTTGGTACTCGGACATTTTGGCTCCCGAATGCAACAAACCCGGAAGTGAGTGTTCCGGTTTGCGAATGTTCTTTGGAACCCGAACATCCAACGGGGTTTTGGTGGCTTCCGATTGGCTGCAGGAGCTTCCTGCAGCAAATCAGAAGCCGCGCTTCGGTTTCTGAATGTTTTGGAAGTCAAACAGACTTCTGGAATGGATTCCGTTCGACTTCCAAGGTATGACTGTACATGCTATTTCATCAATTTTCTATAATTACCAAAGGATGCCTGGTGGTGTTCTATCATCCTAGCCAGTGCTTTTTTTCCCCCTTAAAAAAATGTTTAGGGGTACTCTCATTTTCCTACTCATATTGAAATACTGCCCCTCAATGAGGCCAAACTTAGATTCACAAAATGTTTAGGGGTATGCATTCCCCTGCGTCCCCCCAGAAAAAAAGCACTTATCCCAGCCCATATCAGGTCTGAAGGCACCTTGCTAAGACTTAGCAAGTTTGTGGCTTATCAGTGTTTGGATACCAACTGGGAAGTTATGCATATCAGAAGTTATACAATTCAATGAAATAAATAAACATACTTGCTTTTAAATCACTAACAACTGTCGCTTAAAAAGGAACATGTTCTTTCTTAGATTGTTTCATTAAAAGATCATGGAGTCATTTCAGTGAGGGGATCTGGTGTTGTTATGTCATTTTGGGTAGCGATGAACCTTGGTGTGAGTATAAGATAAAATGCACCACAAACCAGGGATGGACAAATCTGTCCACTTTGCATTCTCTCAGTTTCTAAATATTCTCAGTTCTCCATGTTTCTGAATCTGTTTGTGATTTATTTATTTTTAAAAAGTCCTCACAAAAATTCACCACCATTTTTGTGTGCAGTTCTCTTTAATATACACATTCTTGTGTGCAATTTTGCTTAATATACATTTTTTGCATGCAATCTCCTCTAACATAAATACATTTATTCATACGCTATTGTCACTAATATCTGACTTTCACATGCATCCTTCCCAATATACACAGTTTCCTATGTATTCTGTGTTGATTTGTGGCCTTCACTGGAATTGCTCACACTAATGTGAACGACCCCGAAGAGTTTCTCTAGTAAACAGCATTTGAGATATACATTTTACATTAAGACAGATGACATGATTTATTATATATTGTCACAGCATACACTGCAGGGAGCAATTACAGAAATGGTTGCTTGTGACATTAATTACCATGGCATAGTATTTAAAATGTATTATGTGGTATTCAAAGTTTAAATGAGAAAATATGTATTTGTAAGTAATCTCAACATCTTATTTGGCCTCAGGTCACTGAATCTCTCCTCCCCATCCCCATCCCAAAATTACATTCAGATTGACTATCATAACCTTGAGTAATCAAAACTTCAATTTCAGCTATAAGAGCAGGCAAAGGCATCACCCCCCTCCAATTTCTATGAGATAGTTTTGCTTCTCTGGTTTTGTGCTTTTCTCTTTATACACATTGCTGCTGTGTCAATTCATTCCTTCAGTTGCTAATATACACTGTAAATGTTCAAATGGATTCTAGGGGAAATGGTTAGAAGTTATAGCAACTCCATCTCTTATTACATTTGAAAGACTTCCATTTTACTTAAACATACATTCTGGCAAGGGGTGTTTTGGGGGGAATAGATTGAAAAATGTTGACAAAGTGCATCCATTTCGACCTTTCATTTACATTGGCCCAATTCATAGAGGTTTCCTTTTTCTTTATTTTCCCCACTGTCTTTTTAAACTTCATCAGAAACATACATGAAATACATGAAAGCCTGCAGTCTCTAACCCTCATGACACAGCAGCGGAGCAAGCCGATCGGGCGCCTGGGGCGGTGCGCATGCCCTGTGCCCAGGGGCGAGGCCAGCCGGGGCAGGACGCTCCTCAGGGCCTCTGAGGAATCTGTCTGCCTCCTCCCACTCAGCCGCCCTACAGCTGACGGGGAGGTGGCGGGCGGACCGTTTGTGCAGCGCGGAGCCTGCGGGTGCCCAAGCCACCGCATCACTCCCAGGAGCGATGCATGGCTTGGGCGTGCTGCAGGCACTGCGGTGAGTGCTGCCCAGTATTTTGTTACCCCCCTCAGTAGTGACACCAGGGGTGGCCAGTCCCCAGCGCACCACCTTCCTCCGCCCCTGTCATGACACGGTCTGAAACTATGCATATTGCATGTGTGGAGAGGAAAAGGAATTGTGGCCACTGTCCCCTGCCCCAATCTCCACACATTCCTTGACTCTGTGTTCCCAGTATGTACATGAAGACCTGAAAAATGCATGGCAGCTGAAAGCAGAGGCAGTTGACTGCAATTCCTCCCTCTCAAACCTGACCTTCCCGCCTCAACAACTGCCATGCATTCATTATAGAAAATTTCCTTCAATGGACACGGTTTTGAGCTATTCAGATTTATTGGCATATTATTAGAAGATAGGGTTGCATGACTGGAAGAAACAGAATAATACCTAGAACAACTAGCTCAAGCAGTAGAGCATCAGACTCGATCTCCGGTTGGCGCGCCGGTCGGCGCGCCGGAGGGGAAGGTCGGGGGACATGCCGCTGCTGGCATTCCCCGACCCGACCGGCTTTAAAGGGGTGCTTGCGACGGCGACGCAGCCCCCAAAACTCCCGGGAGTCTTGATCCCGGGACCCTAGGTCCGGCAGCGGCTCTTAACGTCGCCCCAACTCCCGCGGCGGCCACAGTAGAGGCTGCCGTGTGAGACGCGGGGTGACGGAGCTCCACGGACCGCCATTGCCCGCCGGGTTGAAGCTGCGAGCCCTTCCCAGCTGAGCGCGCTGATTTCTCCGCAAAAGGACAAGATTGGCTATCTTAACCGTGAGTACTAGAAAAGTACCGAAGAATTTGGACTAATTTGGCGAAGTATAGGGATGTAATTTACGGAGGTCCGTCCCTTGCTATTGTGGCACTAAATCAGGAACTTTATTACCGATGCGATTAAAACTGTAACAGAATTTGGTTTGGCAACAGAGATTCGATCCTTTTGACACCCCTGATCGGGGGGGCAACTAACTAATAACTTTGACATGTAGTGGATTGAATCGGACCTGTTGGATTATATTGTGGAACATAGATTTTGAGTTGAGATTTGGTTCGGTGTGGAACTTTGCATAACTATGTCTTTGAAAATGGAGGATGATTTGGACAAAGGAGGCTGGAAGAGGGTCCTTGAAAAAATCTGGGAACTGAGAAAGGAGTTCCAAGCGGAAACCGCAAGAATGAGAGGAGTTGTAAACAACAATGATGTCATCCCAGCTGCACAAAGGATGAAAGGGGGAGAAATCCCCCTCAAGGTTAAAGGGAAGCCTCGCTGCAGGAAAATTTCTTCTCGGCACAAGATAACTGGACCCAAGAAAAGAATCAAGAAAACAACATCTGCGAAAGTTAACGCTTTTCAGTGCAAGAGGACGTCAATGAAGGAGAAGAAGTTTTTCTTTAAAGACTGGGAGTTGGAACAGCGGAGAAGACACAGAGATGATGAAGCCCAACTGCAAGCAAGCACTTGGGCTTGGACTGGGGAACGGCGAGGGGAGGGTTGAGCAGGGTAGGTGGGCAACCAGGGACTGATTATAAATGTGGACTTTGAATACCTATGCCGGACATGGTTTTGAGTTAGGATTATGTTAGGATCTTTCGAAGTTAGGAGCCTGAAGATTAAGGGGAGTCAGAAGGAACCTTATAGAAGATTTGGGAGGAGGACGCGGAGGTTGGAACTAGAAGATGAGGTGAAATAAGAATTAAAGATATTGTTTTTGAGTTAGAATTATGTTTTGAAGTAATGTACAACATATGTTTAGCACACCTATGTACCTGAACCAGAATTATGTTTTGTTTAATGCAGCCACTGGGGAGGTGCGGAGGAAGTCACTATGGATATGTTTTGTAACCAAGAATGGTCTACCTGAGAATAGGGTTAGGCCGAAGTTAGATAATGATTGTTTAAGGTCAGGGAAAATAATGAATGGGTTTACCTCTGTGAGAGGGAGGGTAAGATTAAATAACTCCTCATGGTGAGAGGTGGGGAGTGATGAATCCTGACCGAAATGTAAGGTCTTATGTGTATAAAATTTTAAAATTAATAAAAATTATTTAAAAAAAAAAAAACAGATTTATTGGCATATTATTAGAAGATAGGGTTGCATGACTGGAAGAAACAGAATAATACCTAGAACAACTAGCTCAAGCAGTAGAGCATCAGACTCGATCTCAGGGTCATCATTCAAGCCCCACATTGGGCAAAAGATTCCTGCATTGCAGGGGGTTGGACTGGATGGCCCTTGTGGTCCCTTCCAACCCAACAATTCTATGACTCTATGAATGCAATCTGGTTTTAGCACAGCCTTGGTTGCTCTAATTGATAATCTCTAGTGAGAGACAGACAGGGTGAGTGGGATCCTGTTGGTTCTCCTTGATCTCCCAGCAGCTATTGACACTATTGACCATGGTTTATTTCTGGAGCCACTCAGGGAGGTGGGAGTCAGAAGCACTGTATTACAGTAGTTTCATTTTTGCCCATGTGGTGGTAGATAGTACTAGGAGACTGTTGTGGGGTCATGAAAGGATACATTCTGTCTCCTTTGCTATTCAACAGCTATACAAAGTCACCAGGACCTGCCACCTGGGGATATGAAGTGTGATGTCATTAGAACGCCACTCTGTATCTCCTATCTGTCTGCATCAGGAGAGACTATGCAGAGGAAGAACTGAAGAACTGGTATTAGTGGCTGACTAGAATCCCCCTGACTGAAAAGGTCTTTAATTGCCAATGAAGCCTTGCACAGTGGTACCTCGGGTTACAGACACTACAGGTTACAGACGCTTCAGGTTACAGACTTCGCTAACCCAGAAATAGTACCTTGGGTTAAGAACTTTACCTCAGGATGAGAACAGAAATCGTGTGGTGGTGCGGCGGCGGCAGCGGGAGGCCCAATTAGCTAAAGTGGTACCTCAGGTTAAGAACAGTTTCAGGTTAAGAACGGACCTCCAGAACGAATTAAGTTCGGGCTGAAAAAAGCCCTGCCAATATGTATAGGAGGAACAGATTACCTGGCTCTGGCTTTATAGATTAATAAAATAATGTTAAACTTGGCTTGCAGTTATTTTAGCCCAGGTGTCATATGTGAATCACTTAGCATTCTGCACCAACTGCAGCTTTCAGACCAACCTTAAGGGCAGCTCCACATAGAGTGCATTACAGTAGTCCAGTCTTCAGGTTTCTAATGCTCAGATTACAGTAGTTTAGTTAGGCAAGCCAGTGCCATTTACTTACCAGTGCACAGTGATTTCAGATGTTAAAACATATTGGGAATAAACTGTTCATCTGAACCCATCCTTGAATGGAAAACCAAGGTAACAGCATCAACAACAACATCGTTTTCTAAGGAGTCATTAAGTAGAAATCTCTGTTGACTTGATTGCTACTTCATCTTGTACACAGCATTATTTTCATTTGGATTCCCAAATTAATTGCAGGCTGAATCTGAGCCTTTCTGTGTTAAATTGCACAGAAACAGAATGAGCTGCAGTTTGCTGGTATGTGTATCTGTGGTGCTGTTTTTTGGTTTTCTTTTTTCTTTTTTAAGTCAACCAAGGAGAATTTTCACACATCGTTAATAAATATAAACGAGAGGTAAAATGAAGCCTTTAGAATGCAGGAGCAATACTTCAGGCTTTTTGATCACTCATTATACATGGGGGCTTTTAGGAGACCACATTAGCTTTACTGTCTTATCACACAGAATAACTCAAAATTGCTCAAAGCTGCCGCAAATGATACAGAGATTATCTGAAGCATAGCGACTCTTCTCTTCTTATGTTATTCAAACCTAATCCAATTTCTTTTTCTATTCTCAAAGACCCTTTTATGAACATCATAATTTCCTTATGAAGAGAGACTGAACTGCTAAGGATTTACTGTGTGATGGAAGGTTGAGTTTAGAACAAGGAGACTTTTTCATGTTACTAATATAATGTTCCGTGTCATTTTTGCAGATAGCCATGGACAGACCCGGAAGCACTTTATGGAGAGCAGTGTGACTTCTTGTTTTCTTATGCCTTTGTCATGTGAGATTCAGGAATGGCAAAGGAAGCGGAAGGAAGAAAGGAGTTCCTGGCTCACAGGCATTCAAAACAAAGGCCAAGCAACAACAAAAAAGGCATCACTTTGTAGAACATGTTGCCAACTGGGATACGTCACTAGAGGCCTTTTGAAGACTCAAGTCCTGCTTGTAAGTTCATAATGAAGCTTAAATAAACACAAGAGAGAAGAGCCTGCAGGAGCCTACTAGCTGTTCCCCTTGTCCACATCATCCGTCACATGTTCAATGGAGAAAACTCATGAAAGTCTCCCTGAGTACAGAAGGCTACCTGCAGTGCCAGGAGTTGGGGTCAGGCATGTTGTTGTTGTTTAGACATTTAGTCGTGTCTGACTCTTCGTGACCCCATGGACCAGAGCACGCCAGGCACTCCTGTCTTCCACTGCCTCCCGCAGTTTGGTCAGACTCATGTTGGTAGCTTCGAGAACACTGTCCAACCATCTTGTCCTCTGTCATCCCCTTCTCCTTGTACCCTCCATCTTTCCCAACATCAGGGTCTTTTCCAGGGAGTCTTCTCTTCTCATGATGTGGCCAAAGTATTGGAGGCGGGGTCAGGCGTAGGTCAGCAATAAAACAATAAAGGACCCAATGTAATTGAAGTTAACTTTTTATTCAAAGAAACAAATAGCACAGGACTGGTAATCTCAGCAACCCTTCCCAGTAGGTCTTGTCCCTGGGGCAGTTGTGACGACTGAAGGTCCCTGCCTTCCCACCACTCTCTAAGGCTCCTTTCCCAGCAGCCTAAGGCTCTGTCGTCTTGTCACTCATTGCTCTGCCCTTTTCATTTATCTGCATGTTCTGGGAGACCAGGGGAGAGGGGAGCTGGTAGCAGCAGAAGTGGGAGACTCCCTGGATTCTTCAGCAGCCTGACTCATCTCTGTCTCCTGCCTCTGATTCTGGACTGCTCTCCTGCTCACTAAACCATGTTACCTCTTCAGCTTTCAACACCTCCTCCTCCCAATCCTCCCTATTCTTCCTCTGATCACTCATTGTTATCCCACCACCAGTCCCCTAGATCTGAGCCTTCTTCCTCTGGGGTTCCCTAGCTGGTATCTCTCAGCACTCCCATGCCCTCCAACATTTCTCCAATGAAAACAGGGACGTCCCATTCCATAATGACAACTTTACTATTTATACCCCGTACATCTTACTGGGTTGCCCCAGCCACTCTGGGCAGCTTCGAACATATATAAAAACATAATACAACATGAAACATTTAAAAAGAAAAACCCTTCCCTATACAGGATTACCTTCAGATGGCTTGGGGGGGGGTCAGATAACTCCATACCCTCCAACATTTCTCCAATGAAAATAGGGACAAATCAAATCAGGATCAAATCAGAAACTGGGATGGCTTCTCGAAATCAGGGATATCCTGGAAAATAGGGGCACTTGGAGGGTCTGCACCCCTCTGCATCCAGCCACTCCATGACATCCAGGCATCCACTCTTAAACATGAAGCAGGAAACAGGGCAGGAGGGCAAACCATAATGAATGCCCACATAATGTTTTATATGTTCTCTATTGCATTTGCTTGAATTAGAGGTATTTGGCTGAGGTTGATGAAAGTTGGCATCCAATGACATCTGAAAGGCCACAGGTTTCCCTCCCCTCCCCTTATGACTATAAGAAAACCTTGAAAATATTATCACATGGTGAAGATGAAAGGGTTTTTTTTTCCAAATAGAAAGAAGAAGCTGATGATTGATTTTTTTGGGTGGAGTGGGGGAATTGATTGATCCCTTATGAGACATCAGAAAACCAAATTCTAACAAATGGAAAGAGTTTCTGAGTTGACTCCCTCATTTTGTGCTTCTTTGTACTTTCCATATGTTTGTTAAAACTTCCATAACAAAACTTTCTCTAACATAATTCAGGGCATATAGCTCTGGAGCACTTAGCCACAGCCAGCAAATCCCTAAAGACAAGCATGTTTTCCAGACATTTGACAATTCAAAAATGTAAACAATGAGTTTTTCAATAAAAGTTGAAAGAATTTTTATTACTAGTTGGCTGGATAGTCTGAGCTGCCCAAAAATAATTATCTCTTCCATTGAGAAATAAAATGAAATTGTGCTTGGCTGACAAGAGATGTCAGATGTAATCAGGGAAGAGCAAGCTATTATTTAGGCATCCGTGGGTTCTCTCCATATTTTATTAGATAATATTCAAGGAAATAGTTTGACAATACTAGGCAGAGCCAGTTTGCATAGCGTGCCAGAAGAGTTTTATTGAAGTCTGTGCTGCAAAGCCCAACACACACAGTAGGATTTTAGTCCTAACCTTCATAGAGAAGGCCATGTTTGTTGTGGAATATTCTCAGGTGGCCAAAATTTACTTTAGATTCACCCAACATAGGGCTGATTGGGTAGCAGATTCATTCTCTTATAGCATGGGTAACGTAGGGCAGGATTGCAAAGATCTGAGAAGCCTGGATAGCTCAGTTGGTTGGAACATGGTAATGCCAAGGTTGTAAGTTTGATCTCCTTCTACCCTTTCTAAGGCTCCTCCTGTCCTGGATGTTTCCCAAGCAGTCTCGAACTGCTTCTACACACCTCTGGTCTCTGTTCTGCCCTCCTCACTATCCTGCGTGTTCTTGGACACCAGGGGGAAGTGAGCTTGATGCAACAGGACAGGGAAACTCTCTAGATTCTTCAGCAGCCTCTTGACCCCCCCCCCCTGCTTCAGCCTCGGAGTCTGAACTGCTCCCTGTCACAGGCTCTTCCTGCTCACTAAACCCAGTTGCCCCTTCAGAATCCAGCCCCTCCTCCTAATCTTCTTCCTCTAACCTCCCCTCCGTGTCCCACCACCAATCCCCAGGTTATGAGCCTTGCTCCACTGGGGTTTCCCTTGGGGGTTCCCCTGTTTGTGCCTCCCACCACTCCTCTTTGTCCAGCCAGTCCCTGACACATGATCTGAGCTAGGCAGTCTTAAACAAACTATGATGATGAGGCCCCTCATCTGCCATGGAAGATAATAATGCCCACTTTATGCATAAGGTTGGTGTTGGGAATATTAATTTAATGCATAGGAAATGTTTCTCTATAAAACATACTGTGGATAAGCAGTTGCTAATGTGTGGTCCTCAGAAGCAGCTTGCTCAGTGGCTGCTATTTGTGTGACTGCTATTTACCACACCAAGAGTGTATCTACACTGTGCTGACCTACCCACAGCCTTACTCCTCCCCCTATCTCTCTCGGTAAGCAGCAGTGACACACCTGGCAGAAAGCTAGTATTGCAGTTTCACCTCGCTGGGTGAGCCGCCTCTGCCTGTCGCCCTCCAGATGTTCCTGATCTACAACTCCTATCAGCCAGCATGAGACAATGGGAGTTCAACAAGATTTGTAGGGCACCTTAGTCAGCTATGATATAAATGCTGATTAATATAATACAGGTTTTCATGTGCTACCCATTATTTTAAATACAACTTGTTATCCAAATGCCAACCACAGTCACAGACTGCCCCATTCCATCAATCAGGAAGATTGCTTATCTGGAGAGGCAGTGCCCCTGTGACTCTGGACAAATAGAAACAACAGAGCATGTGCTTCTCCAGTGTCTTGATTATAGAGACATTCGTACTAGCCTCATCTGACCATCACTGCATAAGTACCCAGGTCACACAGGGCAATTCTATACCTCCCTGCTGCTTTCAGATGCCAGTCCTGCTATAACATACAACGTTGCCAGATTCTGCACAGCAGCGCTCAAGATTCGACGGATGATGACCTGTGCCACAAACTAGATCTAATGGGCACTCATATTGGAGAGCTCTGTAGACTGATATCTGTGGTCTTATATATACTAGACTTTTGCGCTCTTTCACTCTTGTCTGATGTTCCTTCTTTTAGACGTTCTTAGCTTCTTTTTTATTCTTATGGACATATGTGTGTGTGTGTGTGTGTGTGTGTGTGTATTCTGTTGTAACTTCTTTTAGTGTTTTTGTTTGTTTTGTCTACGACCGTAATAAAGTGTTGTTGTTGTTGTTGTTGTTGTTGTTGTTGTTGTTGTTGCAAACCGCAATCACAGACTGTGCCCCTTTCCATAAATCACCCATAATCCATAGTGCCGTGACCAGCTGCCCTAGCAGTTTTAGACAATTACCAGCACCTTGGAAGTAAACAGGGAGATGTTAAAGCAGAGTAGGCCCTGAGTTACGTTCACAGCTAGGAGAAATCAGTAAAGACCAAGTCCTGTGCTAATGTAATTTGACACAAATCCTATGAAGTCAGTAGTGTTGCATTAATGCGCACCAGGAGGACCTGGGCTTCGATCTGAGTTGAAATAACACAGTGCTTTAGAAAAAAAATAGCCCTGTAGATATGCCAATATAAAATTGTAGCAGTTAACATAAATTTTACAAATTGCTCAAGATAGTGCATTTTTTGGAATTTTCTCATCTCAGCATCTGATTCACACAATTGCTTTTGGCGGGGGCTTTTTATTCAGCCTACGTCACCTTTTTTGTCTATCCAGACTAAATGATCATATTGTGAAGCAGTCATTTGAGTAGGACATTGCAAAACAGTCTTCTGAATGTCACATAATGAGCCCACATCCTGATAGACAGTGTTACTATAAAGATTTGCAGTTCTGTATTAAACCAGGATATTGGTATATGGTTGGGCAGTCTGCTCAGTCCTGCTCCATGTACCCATTTAGACTAGGCCAGAAGAAAATTGGTAGAAAATAAACTTATTGGGTGAATTGCCTCTTCCATACCTGAAAACGATGCCTTAGAGGACACCCTCTTAAACAGGGGTGAAAAGCATTCAAAATATTTCCACTATTTCAGCTTCATTCTAAAGGAAATGACTGCCTAAGTGACATCTGTTTTTGAAAACCAGGGCCAACCCTCCTATTAGACAGACTGAGACAATTACCTCAGGCAGTAGATGTTGGGGAGCAGCAGCCCTGGTCCTTCCTCCTGAGACCCACCTTGTCCATGTCAGGCAGTAAAATGTCTTGGCCCAGCCCTGTTGAAATCCTAACAACTCTTTGTTTTTACAAATATGTTATCTGATTTTAGAAATATATGTGCTAATAAGCACCATAGGTCTCTGCTCTGTTTGATACAGTGAGGTGTGTCTGCAGCAGTGCTTTTCACCAAGGTGGTAATGGATGTTGTTTTCATGCAATGCAAAACTGCCCTAAGAAACCAAGCTGGGGGATGGATGAGGAGAGAGAACAAGGCAGCAAACAGTTCTGATTGCTAGCATCTCCTGGCATCACCAAAGGGCTAGAACAGTGTTGGCATAGGGACCTCCTTGTTTTTTTTTAATAGTCCAAGTATATGTCAAGTTGCTTATAATACTCAAAGAGAAGACATAAGCAGTACATGTGAAAAGGATCTAGGAGTCTTGGTAGACCATAAACTTGACATGAGTCAACAGTGTGATGCAGCAGCTAAAAAAGCCAATGCAATTCTGGGCTGCATCAATAGGAGTATAGCATCTAGATCAAGGGAAGTAATAGTACCACTGTATTCCGCTCTGGTCAGACCCCACCTGGAATACTGTGTCCAATTCTGGGCACCACAGTTCAAGAAGGATACTGACAAGCTGGAACGTGTCCAGAAGAGGGCAACCAAAATGGTCAAAGACTTGGAAACGATGCCTTATGAGGAACGGCTTAAGGAGCTGGGTATGTTTAGCCTGGAGAAGAGAAGGTTAAGGGGTGATATGATAGCCATGTTCAAATATATAAAAGGATGTCATATAGAGGAGGGAGAAAGGTTGTTTTCTGCTGCTCCAGAGAAGCAGACACGGAGCAATGGATTCAAACTACAAGAAAGAAGATTCCACCTAAACATTAGGAAGAACTTCCTGACAGTAAGAGCTGTTCGACAGTGGAATTTGCTGCCAAGGAGTGTGGTGGAGTCTCCTTCTTTGGAGGTCTTTAAGCAGAGGCTTGACAGCCATCTGTCAGGAATGCTTTGATGGTGTTTCCTGCTTGGCAGGGGGTTGGACTGGATGGCCCTTGTGGTCTCTTCCAACTCTAGGATTCTATGATTCTATGATAACAGATGCATCTTCATGGGACTTGGCATTAACTCATAGATGACCAATGCTGCATTCAGATGCAGGGTTTATTGTGTCAGACCCTCCAAGTGTCCCTATTTTCCAGGGGCATCCCTGATTTAGAGAAGCCTTCCTGGTTTCTGATTTGATTTCTTACCTTTTTTTTATTTTGACACAATCTTGCAATAATCTTTTCCTTTGATGAATGTTTTGAATCAACTATCTTCCACGGAAAGCAAAGGTCTGGTACATGGGATGGAAAAGAAAATGGCTGCCCTGGGGTTGGGTTGTGTCCATGTCACCATTTGCCATTGTTTTCCAGCATCAGAGAATGAGCTGAATCACCTTCATCCTGATAAGAAAGGTCTATTGAAATTTGAACAATGAAACAAACATACAGTTTGGTAGTGAGGAGGGTCACATTTTGCAGTGATTCACCAGACAGCCATCTCACAGAACAGTCACTCAAATATATTGTTATACCTTGGATGTGAGGCTAGATCAATAGGATTATGGCTTTTTATGTCCAAGGGCCATTGTGATAGATCAATGGCTTAAACAACACACTTGAGTGACAGCTTAACAGAAGAAAAATCCAATAACCATAGAATACTCTTAAGGGAAATTTCCCTCTTTATATTGTAATAATACACACAGACATGGCAGCTTGATACTTTTCCTGCATGTCATGTTCTTAAAAATGGAATAAATAAAACTTGAGTTCTAATAATAGAGAGGTCTATTAGATTTATTGGAAGATCACAGCCATATATCTTATGCTGAGGCTTGTCAGAGCTAATATCTCAGGGTGGTAAGTGGGTGATTCTGGCTCACCCAACCACTTTCCAGCTTCAAACAAGTATCCTATACTGCTGGCAAAGATTGGAAACCAACAAGCCTATGTAAACTCTAGTTTTGTGTAAAATAGCTCCTGTGCACACACTTTCGTGGAGCTGCCAGCACAGCCATCTTTGCTATTCCTGAGAGAAAAGAAATGGGGCCCATTCAGAATGTGAATACATTTTTCTCCTCTGCTGCAGCCTGATGTAATGACTCTTGCCAGAAGACAGCTGATGAGGGAGAAGCCTGATGTCTTAACAGAGAGTGGATGGTGGTCCTGCTTCCATTCTCTTCCCTCTGATGCAGAACTAAATCTAATGAAACAGGCTGCTGCTGTCTGTGAAGCTCATGCCATAGAAAACTGAAAGCATCTTAATGGGATTAGGGCATATTAGAAGACCTGTTGCACTGTTGCAGGGTGACGACCCTATTTTTTGTGTGGCCACCATTGCATCATTTTTGCTACTGAAAACTTTGATGTCACAGGAGAAATGTGGAACAAACAAATTCTAATTTACACTATGCAGTTCTCACTACAGCAACTCTTTTGGAGGGCATTCAGGATAACTGGCTATTAACTTTCACACCATTGAACTCAATTATTATAGTGTGATTTCTGCTGTTGATTTATTTTATTTGCTTGATTTATATTGTTGTTAAGCTGCTTTGTGGAGTCTGGTGGATGGAAAGCACACTATCTGAGATTTTCTTAAAATAAATTGAACAAACACCACCATTTCACTGATTTACCACCTTTATCTGAAGAGACACGGTTGGACTCTGTTAATTTCTCTAGATGTTCCAAAAGCTTTCAATCCCCGTGGATTTCCCCCAAAGAATAATGCAATGTGTAGTTTACCTCTCATAGAGCTACCATTCCCAACACTCTTAACAGAAACCCCATGATTGCTTTAAATGCTTGGTGTGGATGTGACCATTTTACTGCCTGAGACAAAGGACAAGATGGCAGCCCCATTCTACAAACCTTCCAACTTCAACTAGACTGGAAGCTGAATCTTATGACAGTGTTTCTGATCCTTCTTTCTTTTCCTAAAAAATAAAATTAAAAAATGTGTTGCATTTCTTTTACCTGACAAAATTCCAGCATGCCAACTGTTAAATGTTAAGAGAAGACTAAAAACAAGTCACTACTCTTACTGATGATCTTGTATTATTGGCATAGCATTCTGGAGATGCTATAATGTTTGTCTCCCCCCAAGAGTGAATGTTTGGTGATCTGTGAAATGCAGCAATATTCATGTTTCATAGCACAACTATTTTTAGACACTGTGCGCTGAGTGCTGTTCAGGTGCAAGCCATGAGTTATGATTATGCAATAAAGATGGATTGACTCTTCTGTATGAAAACATTGAAAAGCACCGCTGATGGTTGGAGTGGTGGACCTGATAATTACAGTAGCAGCCTAACCAAATGTTGTATTTGCTGAAAGCAAGCAAACCTTATTTTGGTTTGCAGTGTTTAATCAATAGGACCCATCGATTCAAAAAAATGTTTGATTGTGTAAAATAAAAAGGTGCATTGCTATGAATGCAAATAATTCTAAAAACTAGTTAACAGTTCTCTCAGGAAGGGACTTCTAATATGTTTCCTGTTACAACACAAAGATGTGTGTAATTTAAAAACAAAAGAAATACTCCTTTGCTTCAAACTATTGCTTCCTAACATCAAAATTGATGCACATCGTGCAAAAATCTTACATTTTCAGTGCAATCATATTCTACTCAGAAGGAAACATAATTGAGCTCCATGAGGCTTACTCCCAGGCAAGTGGGTATAGGATTATGAGCAGGGCAAAACTTATATGAGATTGTAGACCCTCCAAATGTATTCCAGGGACATTCATGGATTTACAGAAGCCATCTTGGTTTCTCATTTGATCCCAGAATGTCCCGCTTTTCCTTAGGATGTCAGAGTTTTATTTGCAGAAATGTTGGAGGGTGTGGACTTTGCGACCTTGGAGCCAGGGAGATAAGTAACTATACAACCTTTAGAAGACATCTGAAGGCAGCCCTGTATAGGGAAGCTTTTTAAATGTTTTATTATGTTATTATATATGTTGGAAGCTGCCCAGAGTGGCTGGGGCAACCCAGTCAGATAGGCGAGGTATAATAGTAGTAGTAGTAGTAGCAGTAGTAGTAGTAGTAGCAGTAGTAAGGATGTCCCTATTTTTATTGGAGAAATGTTGGAGGGTAGGGCAACAGAGTAGAACAGAGCAGCAGATCCATTGCTGCATCTGACATCCTCCTGGCTTGCACCACTGAGGGCAAAAGGGGTGGGCGGCGTGATTTGTTTAAGTATTTGAGACATCAGCTCCAGACAGGCATAGCTGTAGATCTTGAGGATCAGGCACCTTGGATAATCCCTCCAGTACCTAGGCAACATGGAAATTGCCTATTTTGGGGAGCTTACCACTGTTTGAAGAAGAACAGCAGGCCACAGCTTTCTACTTGCTAGGGAAAGCTGGGGTGCTCACCATGGCCGAGCTTCTCCACCAGCGGCACTCCAGCTAAGAACATAAGAAGATCCTGCTGGATCAGGCCAATGGCCCATCTATTGTGGCAGGTATTAATATTGTGCAGTGGACTGGATGCATGAAAACTGACTCCTTTTGGAAAGGGAGTATTGCCCAGACCCATGAAATTATTATTCAAATTTTACAAGCAGAACTCTTCAAAACAAAGCAGAATGCAGTAAAAAACACACATCCAAAACATCCACACAATGTCTTGTGTGCTGTCCAGCACAGGCTCAGCATCTTCTGTAACCCAAGATAAATCTTTAATGAAAACAATTTAAATGAATGAATGATTCCAAAAATCCAAACTGTGTCTCTCCTCCATTCCAGCCTGCATTCCAGCCACCACTGGCCTTAGGAAATGCAGCCTTTGGAGAGCCATTTACATGCATTGTTCTCCCCATAGAGTTCAGAGAGACTTACAGCCCTTTCAAGATGACAAATTTGCAACTCAATACCTTCATCACAAGAGCCTAGGACTTGCCCATC
Organism: Darevskia mixta; assembly: GCA_034641385.1. Classification (NCBI taxonomy): domain Eukaryota; kingdom Metazoa; phylum Chordata; class Lepidosauria; order Squamata; family Lacertidae; genus Darevskia; species Darevskia mixta. The sequence continues at coordinate 1,695,322 of JAWWNH010000034.1, read as the reverse complement.
ATCAGCGGTTCGAATCCCCAGGACCATTGCTCGGTCCCAGCTCTTGCCAACCTAGCAGTTTGAAAGCATGTCAAAGTGCAAGTAGATAAATAGGTACCGCTCTGGCGGGAAGGTAAACAGTTTTTCCGTGCACTGCTCTGGTTTGCCAGAAGTGGCTTAGTCATGCTGGCCACATGACCCAGAAGCTGTACACCGGCTCCCTCGGCCAATAAAGCGAGATGAGTGCCACAACCCCAGAGCCGTCCGTGACTGGACCTAACGGTCAGGGGTTCCTTGTTACATGATCCAAGGGTCGCTCTCAGCACAGAGTAACAGAAAACTATCAACAGGTCCATTACTCATTAACCCATTTAGGAGCTTAGAGTCCTTACTACTGTCGGAAAACCCCAATGTGTTAGAAGTACACATTTAGCCATTTTCCATTTCAAACCTTCATTGATACACATACATTTTTCCATTTCTGTGACAATTAAACCAGTTATACTTAACATCTCTCCTCGTCTAGATACTGTTGGACTACAACTCCCAGCATTCCTGACCATGGGAGGTGGAGTCCAAAAAAATCTTGAGAGCCACAGATTCCTCTTCCCTTGCTTACAGCCTAATGAGCCTTGCATCAGTCTGCTAACTTAAAGAAAGTAAACTTAACAGTCATTAGAGAGGAAATGGCTTAGAAATGACAGTCAAAGTCATACGAACAACAAAACAAAGCAATATAGTGCAGAAAAGTAAGGAAAGGATGTCAGAATCTGCTGTCACACTGAGTGACAGAAAGTCCCTCTGAGTCTAAGTTCTTCCACTTGACAGCTGTTACTTCTGTTTCTTGCTTCTGTTGAGAGTTAGCTACATAGGTTATCTTTAGTCATCTTTATACATTGTTCCAAATACAGTGTACTAGCCTCTTGAACAAGATAATGGAGACTGCCATACTTCACTCAAGACATAAAGGCTCACTGAACTTAAGGCATCATTCGTACAATAGATGTAAAGCACTCTTATACCGCTTTAATGGTCATGGCTTTCCCTAAAAGAATCCCAGGGATAATAGTTTGTTAAAGGTGCTGGGAACTGCAGTTGTTTGAGGGGTATCCTAAATCTCTCAGCTGTGGATGTGACCTAAGTCAAGGAAGAAGAAGAAGAAGAAGTATTTGGATTTTATATCCCACTTTATCACTACCCGAAGGAGTCTCAAAGCGGCTAACATTCTCCTTTCCCTTCCTCCCCCACAACAAACACTCTGTGAGGTGAGTGGGGCTGAGAGACTTCAAAGAAGTGTGACTAGCCCAAGGTCACCCAGCAGCAGCATGTGGAGGAGCGGGGACACAAACCCGGTTCACCAGATTACGAGTCCACCACTCTTAACCACTACACCCCACTGGGTGCATCCTATGCATGTTTCTCCAGGAATTTCAGTCTTCTGTATTAGAGTTCTTTAACTTTAGGTCCCCAGATTAGCTGGACTCCCACTATCCCAGCCAATGGGATAGCTGCAGCCCAACATCTGGGGAACTAGTCCTGAAGAACTGTGTTCTACATCATTCCTTTGTTCACTCTTCTGGGTATTTCAGAAGTTGCATTTTGGTATTACGGGTTGCAGCAATTAGTAATTGCTTCTTTTATAACACTATTTCCCCTTCCCCTTCCATATGCTGCCAAAGTAGACCAGATGTGGCCTGGGCAACACCTTCTTTTAAGTAGCTCCTGACACATCCTGCTCTTCCATTGCATCACAGTTCCTTCCAGTTCACTTCCTCCTTATTTTCCATGGTGTTTTTTTTTAAAAAAAAGCATTTCCTCTTCTTTCTATGTAGATTCTATCAGAAGGGGCATTATTTTATAAAAGTATAAATTCATATATTTATTCTGGATTAGTCTTTATTTTGGATTAGTTAAGACAGAACACTTTTGCCTCTGGCTCTGCCAGTTATTGAGTCTAACTCTGTCCACTGCCAGCATGTGGCCCCCAACAGATTACTTCAGAAGGAATGTAGCCCTTAACAATAAAAGGTTGTCCACTCCTGACATTTTGGAATAGCCTAGTGATTTTTCACTGACTGGCCTATACATTTAATGTACGAACTCAAGAGTAGGCATAGTTACTAAACTTGGACCAGGAAGTCCTGAATTCAAATTGAGGCTCAATCACAAAGTTCAAGACCTCATGTCCCATTATCTCTCTCTCAAATATCTCCCACACATTTCCTTACTTCACCTAAATGTTTTATTTTTGCTTAATTCATGCACGAAGCATGGTAGAGGGCTTGGGCAGACACTGCACACTGTGTGCAGAAGGTAACAGAAATGGCTGGCATGTGCTCCAGATCGCCAAAATGTATCATCAGTGCTCACATTGTTAAGAGCAATGGAATTTCCTGCAATGAAAATGCATTGAGGACAAGAGCACTCCGTGATAATTGTATATTCCTTTTCCAGCCATCTCATTACTCATCACATCAACACTTGCTATTTCCCCAAGAATCTGATGTACTAAACATGACAAGAAATTAGGTTCAGGAATGATCCACAACTAAGAACATCCATTAGCAAATTAACTTGTATCAGAGATGTTAAAATATATAGTAAAGACAGTTAGGGGGGGGGGAGAGGCAGCTAATCTATTTAGTGGTCCCTTGAAAGCTTAGGAGGAATGTATTTCTCTCACCCTCCCTTTCATTTGAATAATCTCCAGTAAGATGTCTGTATCTTTAGGGAAGGCAGATTAAAACTGGCAACCGTGGTAAATTTATTAATGCCTGAATCGAGTAATTTGGGGTTGTATGTGTGCGTGTGCATGAACAGCGCATCCTGAAGACATGTCAGCATCTCAGTCCCTTTGAGATCTGTGGTCTGTAAGCTGTCTGGATTCCAAACCATATTTAGCAAGATGCTGCAGATACACTGATAGGAAGAAGTCAGCAGTCACAGTTCATTAGCTGAATGACAGGCTCTGACAACACTTCTATTTTATAAAGGCTGGTTCCTGTAAGACTAGAGAGTGGATCCTCACCTCCAAGCATCTATAAAGTCCCGCAATGTGGTGGGTTGGGACCCATTACTACAGAATGAATGGTTTGCGAGTGAATCACCAGGATGTTAGCTTAGAGGAAGGGCAATAAAGAATAAGGGATTCTGATTGCCCTTGCAGACAAGCATGTTGGGAAGCCTCCTTTATAAGAATCACAAGTTTATCTCTTAGTAGATCGCCAGGAACCTAGGAAGGAAGGAAAGAGCAGAGGTTGACTTACTGTAATGATACAAAAATAATGTCTAGCAAACCACAGGCAGAAGAAAGCTGTCTTATTCCAAGACCAACCACTGGTTTCCCCCTCTCATTTTTGTCTATTATGACTGACAGTGGCTTCCTGGGTTTCAGAGGCAGTCCTCCCTGAAGCTGCCTGAGATTAAACCTGGGACTTTCTGAATGCAAAGCATGTACTATAGCTCTCTAACCTGAAATAGACAGTATCTGCTGCATAGAGCAAAGAGCAGGACGTTTCCAGGTTTGTGTTTACTTCTAAAATCATGGGGTCTTTTATCCCTTACAGGACTCTTGAGAGTTTTTATTTTAAATGATTTTATAAATACTCCACAGCCATCTTCCATTTGTCTACACAACGTGTACGGCATGATGTCACGCAGCTGAGCTTGTACAGGACATGAACAAAAACCAGGACTTGGTAATTTATTGCAACTGATGTTCCACAGACAGGTTTAATTTTTTATGGGGCCGTCAGTTTTTAAGAGGCTTTCATTTACACGTTTGATTTCCTGCTGCACTGCTTCCACAATATAATTCAGGCATGACTGCAGAGGCCAGGGAGAGTAGCAGGAGTGGCCTAATTAAATGATATATGACTTGTCCGTGTGTGAGAGAGTCTGTTGCCTTCCTAGCCAGATAAAGTTGTCAGGAGAAGCACACTAACTCAGCATTAAATGCATGCCGCTGGCTCCTTAGGCTGTAAAGATTGACAATTCCATTAACAACAAGGCCTGCTATTGGCTTTTTATTCTATCAATATTTTAATTTTTAATACAAATCATGTAATCCATTTCAGAGCCTCAGAAGAAAAAGCCCTGGTAAGATGTTTCCATAGGGAAGTATCCAATAGCTTAAATGAATTCAACCTTAGTTTTGAATAGAATAAAATAGAATAGAATAGAAGAATAGAATATATTTTATTGTCATTGTCCCCTTCGGGGACAACGAAATTACTTGGCTGCTCCATCCACCCAGATAGGGCACTCCACACAAAAACAAAACAACTACAAAAACACTGATTAAAACCATACACTCTGATTAAAACCATACACACTGATTAAAACATAACATGTAAGATTAGATGACTTCAAAGTCCAGGCTTCCCATTCAAGGCCGCAATCGCTCTGCAGAAGAAGCTGTTTCTAAGACGGCTTGTTCTTGTTGCCATCATCCTGTATCTCCGTCCTGATGGCAAAAGTTCAAAGAGACTGTGACCAGGATGTGATGGATCTTTCACTATGTCCAGTGCCTTTCTGTGGCACCTCATGGCATAAATCTGCTCTAAGGTGGAGAGCGAGCAGCCAACAATGCTCTCTGCTGCCTTAACAACTCGGCACAACCCCATCCTGTCCTTGGTAGTACAGTTTTGGATACCGGTAGTAGCTTCAACGAATTGAAATTAAAAGAAACACGAAGCTCTCCATTTCCATGTGCTTGTATGTCCAAACGATTTCAATAGCATTTAGCAGATGTAAGTGGGAGACAGATTGCAGCTTTTTATGCTTTTCGGTTCCTTTTCAAAAACTGAGCATGACTCAGTTCTTATTATCCTTTCTTACTCCCTTTCTGCTCTTTCAATCAAATTGCATGAAGCATGCAGGCCCCGAGGCAGAGACTGTTGCATGGGACCGTGTGGCTGAGATATGCAAGTTGAAAGTGGAGATTGCTGCCACAAGGAATTGTAGATCTGAAGGGATGAAGGCTAAGTCAACTCAATCCAAAAAGAATTGAGGGGTAGAGAGGAAGATCAAGATGTTCACAATTATTGTTTCTGGGGTGAGAGTGGGAGGTCCTACCAGTTGGGTGTTGTTGAACCTGGGAAGCTAAAGCAGCTCCAGACCAGAAAAACTATGAAGGACCCATCAATGTCAAAGGCCCTACACAGAAGCAATAGGCTGTAGCTAAATCAACAAGTGGAACATCTACTAATCAGTAACATTGAATTAAGTGGTAATGGAGGTGAATAATACATGCAGGCTAAGATGGTGTGTTAGGACATTCAAGAGTTGAAGATGAAGATGACTGCTATCAAGGAAACCCTCAAAGGAGTAGATTTGAAAGGATGGGGACCAGGCCAACTCAATCTCAAAAAGCCAGTGAGAATGCACTAGCTGTGAACACAGAGGGTTGCTGTGCCATCCAAGATGGTAAATAAAGAAATGCACTCCCACCAGAATGCCAAGGCATTAAAAATAAATAAATGCACCTCCTCATTCTCATGTGGATTCAGGTGACAACTCACTTCTGAATATACATCACTCCATGGATGTGCATCTAGGTCTGATTTGCATGTTGAATGGGCATCTGTCTATATGTGTAGGTCTGGCCTGCTGGATTGTGATCACGGTATAGGAGGGCGGAAACAACAATAGGGTGCTGAACATTATTGGAAGAAAAAACTGTCTTTGTGGCCTGGTACAGACGGCTAATTTAATTTTATCGATTTAAGTGAAAGTGACTTTAAACCAAGGGAGACTAATATGAATGGTAAGCCTAATTGCAGATGCCTCAGTACATTATGTAGATAATAACAGCTCCCCTGTGGATAATGCAGGACTTACTGAGAGAAAGGGAAATTATGCTCTCTCTCGCTATAATGAAAACGAGCCAATATTGCATTTTATCCCTCAATCCACAGATTGAATTGGAAATGTCCCGTGCTCTTTGTTTTTACTAATCCTACCCTAATAATCACATATGAATGAACTTCTTTGCACATTAATTTGTTCTGACAAAATGAGAACATTCTTGATCTATCTAAAAACAGTATGCACAAATTTTTGAGGGGGCGAGAAATACTGTCAAGGGAATAGAAGTCCACCATCAATATGTTACTTACATGCCATGTTTTGGCCAAAAGAAACCCCCCAAAGCAGCTTGCAAATAATAAACTCACAAATTCAAATAATAGACAATTCTTGAAACGATACTTCGGTGTTTTTAAACTGGCCACTTTCCACAGAAGCAGCCATGACACATTTCCAGGTTATTAGAGTTCACCAGGCCCGTCACAGTGCTTCAGTTCCTAGAATTCCTTAGTTGAGAGTTGGATTCGAAACTGGTTTAAATATGTGGTGTAGACACCATGCAGCAAACAAGTACACTAATTTCCTGTTGTATTACAATAGATTATAGGATGGGAAGGGGCATATTCAATATATTTAAATGTTCTTTTTTTAAAGAGTTTTATGTATTTTAGTTTTAGCATTTCATTGCCTTGTTTGTTGTTCTGAGCTTCTTTGGGAAGAAGGGATAGAAATTTAAGCAATTACTTCTATTTTAAAAATACGGTTCATTGTATTGGACCAGGAAAACATCTTTTACATTTGTATGTATTACTGTGCAAATCACACTGCAAATGTGTTGGGTTTGAATTGTCTTGTTGTTTTAAATCCTTTAATAAATACAGTTTTTTTTGGGGGGGGGGATGTGGTTTTATGTGTACTGCTGAAGCATACCCCATGCAGCTTTCTCTAAGATGTATAATTTGTTGTCCTTCATAAATAGTTGCATTGCGATAAATTAGGAACCCTATCCCCCTGAAAGCTCTCCTTTTGTTTGTCTTCAGTGATTGGGAATTGTGATGGGAATTGTGCCAAAAGAGCAAATTTCCATCCCTTCCTCTTGAAAGATATGGTCAACAAGGCACTAAACAGCCGTGCTTGCTTTGATTGAAAGTGTGCTTTCTTCATTCTTCAACTTTACATCGCTAGTATGCCAGGTTATTTCAGAGACGAAGCCAGGCCAAAATGGCTGCTTAACAGAGGAACAGCTATGCGGCCTAGGACCCTCGTGCCTATGGGACCTCCTCTCCTGGTATGCCCCGCAGAGGACCTTAAGGTCCACAAATAACAACATTTTGGAGGTCCCGAGCAACAAGGTTGTTAGACTGGTCTCAACTAGGGCCAGGGCCTTTTCAGTACCGGCCCCAACTTGGTGGAACGCTCTGTCACAAGAGACCAGGGCCCTGCAGGATTTGACATCTTTCCACAGGGCCTGCAAGACAGAGCTGTTCCTCCTGGCCTTCAGGTTGCACTCAGTCTGATGTTTCCTCCCCTTATGGTTTTGATTATGGGTGATAAATGAAGCTGCATTTAAATTTTAAATTATATTTTAACCTGTATTTTAATTAACGGTTTTTATTTCTTTTATATTTTATTGTAATTTTATTGGTGTTAGCCACCCTGAGCCCGGTTTCGGCTGGGAAGGGCAGGGTATAAATAAATTTTATTTATTATTATTATTCAGAGCGGTCTAGAACAGCAGGACGACTCACTACCTCCGTTGCACACAGTGCCACCTATAGATGGAATAACAGTATAACAGTTAATTCTACAACACACATTCGCAAAATCTACATCCTGGATGAATCCTCATTCCCCACAGAGATCTGCTAAGCGATTAATACTGAAACATTTTCAGTAGCTCGTAGCTTCAGAAATGACCTGTAGCCATCAGTGATGCTCTTCTGTTTTGATACACTAATACAAAGTGTAATTTTTATCCTCAAAAATCTTTTGACGACATTTTTCCTCCTAAAAATGCTGAGCAGTTTCTTCGACAGACTAAAGTCATTATATGTTGATGGCTGTCAGCCAAGCAATTCCAACCACTACTTACACACAGGGTAAGAGAAAAAGCAACTTCAATATATATATATATATATATATATATATATATATATATATATATATATAATTGACTGCTTTCTGATTAGTAAGGCACAAGAGGATAATATTGAAAGGGATTAAACAATGAGCTAAAAAACAATTTCCACTCAGTGAAAGCAAGCAAATCCCACTATGGCATCAAAGGTTAAAATAAAGTTACTTTGCACTTGCTACAACTCTCTTAACATTTGTCATTTCTAATTAATGCAAATGAAATCACATTTGAACAGTAAGAGGATCTAGTGATATCAGAAAGCTACAGCATCCTACCTCATGCAGGGAGCTGCCATATATTGAGTATTAAGTCAGATCATTGGCCTATCAAATTTAATATTATCTGTGCTGGTCTTCCTCAACCTGTTGACCTACAGGTGTTTTCAGCTAACAATAATCAGATTGGAGGGTACCCAATTGGGAAAGACTGGTCTGTACTAACTAGCTGCAGCTATTTAGGATTTCAGTTGGGAATGCTTTCCAGGGGCAGATCTACACTCATGGTTTTTGATGTTAAGGAAGGGTTAAGGAATGGTTTTCATAATATGGCTGGACACATGACATCCTACTTTTAACATTCATAATACGTTATTAAAGTGTGACACCAGAGGGTGCTGCAAGAAAAACGAGCAATAGGGAGAAAGCGTTTTGACGAAGAAAGCAAAGGTAAGAAACACTTTCAATTTACAAGTATGCCCTGTGACCTTTTAGAATGATATAATAGCATTCTAATATCGTTAAAAAGGTCAGTGCAGATCCAGCCTAGATCTACTCAAAGGTGTCAGGGACCATGTAAGGGCTCGGGGTTGTCTCCTTGAGAATAAAGAGCCAGAAACCTCCGTTTCTTTAAGGCTAATAACTTTATTTACAGACTATGTACATACAGAGCGTTAAGATTCATGTCCGCTTGAGTCGGTTCCAGAATCCGGGAGTGGCTTTCGCCTACTCCTCCCCCAACATAAGAGTTTCGGTATCCCAAAGCGTCGCCTCCTTTCCTTACGCTTTCCCCCCCTACGCATTTGGGGCGATGGAAGTAGCTGACCGCTTTGCTTCTCAGACCACTCAGGTGGTGCTGAGGCTCTGCCAACATCCCTAGCCCTCAGCTCCACCGCACTTCCTGGCAGTTCCTGCTCATCACCACTGGGGCTCTCCTTACTGTCCTCGCTGGACTCTGAACAGCTTCCCAGGAGAGGCTGCGCTTCCCTCCATCCCGCCTTCCCTGTCTCAGGTGCCTTGCGCGAGGTCAGGTCCCTGACAGACCATCTATGTGCAAAGATGTTTTCCACCTCCACTGCCAGAGGTAGTATGCTTCTGAAAACCAGTTGCTGGGTATTTCAGATGGGGAGTGCACTGTTGTGTCCAAAGTTGGGTTGCAGGCTTCACAGGGGCATCTGGCTGGTCACTGTGAAAACAGTGTGGTGGACTACATGTGATCCTGCAGGGCTCTTTTGTTGGCATCTCTCTATCTTGGGAAACAATGGAGGAATGCACCTTTAGAGGTGAAGTCAAATTGTTGGAAGATTACAGTGCCTGCTGTGGCTGTAGAGACCGATATGGGAGAAACCTGTTTTCTTGCAGCTAGGGCAGATGAAGGCATCTGGTTGTGCTGCTACAGGTGCATCATGTCATCATTCCTCTTCTGGTCACTGTTATGGATACAACCAGGCGTTGCGGTTGTCTGCAAGGGATTCCCACATGGCGGGGCTGATGTTGCCAGCCTTCATTGCAGACATCTTTGTAACACAGAGTTGGTCTGGCAATGGGCCTGGTGCCTGAAGGCAGCTCCCTGCAGAGCACGGTCCTTGGAGATCCTGCCCTCTTTCCATTCTGTGGACATGACCAAGCCAGCAGATAAATTGCTGAGACAGGAGTGCAAACATGCTGAGAATGTGGGCTTGGAAGAGCACACCTTTGTTTGAAACTCTGTCCTGCCATGTGATACCCAAAATCTTCCCGATGCAGCACATGTGGAAGTCATTGAGGTGTGACTCCTGACGGTTGTAAGTTGCCCAAGATTCACTTCCATAAAACAGCATGCTCAACATGCAAGTCTGGTAGACCTCCATCTTTGCCTTGCATGTTAGCATCACATTCTTCTGTACCCTTTTGGAGAGGGAAGCCATTGCAGTAGCTGTCTTGCCAATACACTTGCCCAGCTCAGCATCATTGGGGAGATTGCTGGTTATGGTGGAACCTGGGTAGATGCATGGAGTGCTGCCAACATCCTGACCCATAATGTTGATCTTTGTCGGGTTGATGGTAAGACTGAATTCCCTGCAGGCTTGGGTTAAACAGTTGATGAGTCTCTGTAGGGCTTCCTGGGAGTGTACTGTCAAGGCTGCATTATCTGTAAACGTCTCTCGGATAAGGATCCGTCACACTTTTGTCTTGGTGCAGAGATGTGACAGGTTGAACAGATCCCCGTCGCTCAGGTGTTCTCATATTCTGCCACTGAGCTATAGTCCTTGGTTCATCTTCACTAGCTCTCTTCCTTCTTTTAGGTTCATCAGTTTGGCCTTCTTCAGCTGCTGGTCCATCCTTGTACTATAGTTGTCAACCTTTCCCTTTTCTTGCGAGGAATCCTATTCGGAATAAGGGAATTTCCTGCAAAAAAAGGGGAAAGTTCACAGCTATGCCTTGTACCAGTGTTTATTGCCAGGTGTGGCGGCCAGAGAAGGGAGGCACCGCACAGTCCTGGTTTCTGTAGTGTCTAACATGCTGATCACTCAACATCAACTTCGTTGGACTGGTCCTGTTGTGCAGATGCCTGATTATCATCTTCCGAAGCAACTACTCTATTCCAAACTTAAAAATGGAAAGCGTAATGCTGGTGGTCAACAAAAGAGGTTTCAAGACTCTCTCAAGGCAAATCTAAAAAAAAAAGTGGTATAAACACCGACAACTGGGAAACACTGGCCTGTGAGCACTCCAACTGGAGAACAGGTGTCATGGGTTTTGAAGATGCTCAAACTCAGGACAAAAGGGAGAAATGTGCTAAGAGGAAGGCACGCTTGGCAAACCCTCACCATGATCAACTCCCACTCGGAAACCAATGTCCCCACTGTGGAAGGACGTGTGGATCCAGAATTGGCTTCCACAGTCACTTACAGACTCACTGTTAAAACTGTGTTTATGGAAGACAATCTTACTTGGCTATGAGTGACCGAAGAAGAAGATGATGATTATGATGACGAAGACTTGCTGATCCCACTGCCTGACAAACTCCCTGGTAGGCTGGCTAAGATGGTCTGGGATTTATTCGTGAGAGGCTTTTAGTTCCAAGAGACCACAGCATAGACTGTATTTCTGCTGCATCTTTCGCTTGGTTCCTCCCCTTCCCTCAACAGCTCCTTCATCCTATCTGGCCTCTCTGCTTAACTATGCTAACAAAATTAGGTGGCAGATCAAATCATACTCGTGTCATTATGCAAAATGCAACAAGATGAATTTCCATTGTATTTTTAAAAATGCATTCGTTCTGGATACGAGGCCAGCAGTCAAAAGATATTTCTGTCAATTCACATTTGGAGCATTGGATAAAATAGAAATTCACTCTGAAAGGAAACTTGGGCTATTTGCAGTGGATTATAAAATGAAAAATGTGGTGGCTGGGATCACAGCATTTAAGGGAATTAAGTGTGGTTTCTTGTATATCATGATTCTTGTAGGGATATGGATTCAGTTTATGGAAATGAATGAGAAATTAAATGGACCTCCGGAACGGATTCCATTCGACTTCTAAGGTACGACTGTACCTCTTTTAAAAATAACCCTAAAGTACAACAAAGTGATAGAAAAGGATCTTTTTACAGATTCCAAGTTCTGATGCTGGTTGAAGTATGAAAATCTATATTGCTTTTATCTCAGCATTAATATTTTCACATCCGATCTTTCAAGTGCTGCCAAATTGATTTGATTAAAAAAAATAATGATTCCATTTTTGGACATGTAAATGAACTCTCTGAAAATAAACTCAGTATTGAAGTTATAAATACAAAAGCATCTAAAAGAAAATATGTTGCTTATTTTATTTAACCTTACTCCAATTAGCTTTTTCACGGGATCTGCAAACTGAATCCTTCCAGAGACCTATTGTTGCTTCAGCAATAACCATCACTAAATCTGTCTTTTGAGCGCCTGCCAAAGCAGAGACATGACTCACTGAATGCCAGTCAAAATAATGCTCAATTTGACAGTATAATCATATATGCTTGGATAATGAGACTAACAAGCTTCTCTTCTCAATGATATGCTAGTCCTAGAAACTCTTTTGTATGGTTATTCAAAAGGAGCCAGCAGTTGTATTTCGGATATGGACGTCCCGTGGGACAAGTAGAACCAAATTTTGAAAATCAAGAGATATTCTTGATGGATCAGCATCTCTTGCTTCTATAGCCATATTATTACACCTATAGCCATATTGCATGCCTCTATGATTATATATTATTCTGAAGTCGCAGAGAATACACTGGGAAATGTTTCCAATATACAATAAGATTTATAGCTGGACACAAATATGTTTGCATGCAGGAAATGGACTCGAATTATTGGGCATAGGGTAGACAAAAAGAATGAAGTGACAGACCTGGACTGCAGCTTTAACTCTGCTTACTCAAGAGTAAACTCCATTTAATTGAAATGGACTTACTTTTGAGTAGGCATGTAGCATTTATTATTGAAGTCGGAGTGGTAAATATATTCTGCCCAGGAGCGGCAGACTCCATAAATGCACCACTGGTTACAAACACACAAAAAGATGCCTGCTATTCTGCACTATTCTGATGAATGAGCAGGTTTGTGTGCAAATTAATTTGTGATTTCAAGGAATGCTTTTCCAAGGAAAACAATAAACCAACAACACACTCGAAAGCAAGCTAAAAGGATATTACCGCCTGCCTGACTTTTGCTGTTACTGACTGACATGCCTTTAGAGGGAAGCCTTAAAGAAAAATAATAGTTTTTAAAGAAATGTAGAATGCCGCACTGTCTCTTGATAAGCACACACAATATACTTGTTCCACAAACATGTCTCTTGAATTATGTCAGGTATATATTACCAGAACAATTATATGAGCTGGTATTGAATCTTTCAGTGGCTGCCAAGTTGATTTATGCCAGGCACTGCAAAGCATGATCTGTGATGCCTTTTAGACTTTACATCAGTGATGTGGAAGATTTTTCTGTAGTGCTTCTATAAGGCTTAAAGTCCAACTATCACATGGTCAGAGGCAATTCTATGTGTCTTTCCCACCCAATTGTGGCCCCAATGGAGCTGAGTGATGACTGGGTGCTATGACATGTGGTGGCAGAACTCATGTAGACTTTTGAGAACAAAATTAGATGGGACAGCCATGATTCGGATCTCCTGCAGGTTTGCTTTATTAATTAGCAGCCACCTGTGTCCTATTAAACTTGGCCCTGGGGTAGACTTTTAATCTGAGTACTAATGAACATTTTATTGAAGCCAATGACTGGCTACCTGTCAGCCATCATTGAATTTGGTCTTCATTGGATCTTGTGAACTTCTAATTGTTATTTGGTGAGAATCTAATTAAAGTTTTTCATATATTTCATTTTATTTCTTTGGTCATTTCCTGTTCATTTTATCTACAGGCTTTGTTACTGCCCACATTTGTGTGTGTGTGTGTGTGTGTGTGTGTGTTTGTTTTAAGTTAAAAAAAATACAAGTAAAAAGTTAATAAACATAATATTTTTCACTAGGTTTTCTATATTTTTAATATTTGACTGTTACGATTTTGTATATATTTGCATCCAATATTTATTGACTTTTTTACAAGTCCAACAAGCATGATAAAATGTCCCTTTGTTTTTTTTTCATACTTCCAAAAAACAGTTGGAACACCTTTGTACATTCTAAATAATTTCATCGGAGTTAGATATCACTGATTTATAAGATTGCAACACAATGTAAATTTTAGCCCTTTCACCCACATATGTTCCCACTGTTCCATCTGTATATTATAACCAAACATGTTTGCCCATTTAATCATGCTTTCTTTAACCTGCTCTTCTTCCATTTCAAATTTCAACAAACATGTTGAAACAAACAACAACATGTTCACCATCTATTGTACACCATTGGATTTCAAAATCTGACTTTTTGTGTTCTATACCAAAAGTCTTTCAACCAACTTAAATCTCTTTGCTAGTTGTAAGTGAGAAAGCCACTGGAAGCTATAACCTTCCAAAGAAAAAATATAATGGTTTCAAAAACAAATACATCTGCAATACAAAACAGTAGATCAGATGAGGATTGCACTGTTAGGTTAGTGCTTTTGGCTACTGAGTACAGTTTTGGAGAAGTCATTGGTTTTGTTTTCCTTCCTACATCATAAACCTGCCTATTTTTGAGATCTTTTTCTTTTTTAAGAATCCCATGAGAACAACTCCAAGCATATTTCACCCTAGACTGAGAAAAGGTGCACAATACCGTTAATTATATAAACTTTCCCTAGGGATGATAATTTTATTTCTTTTCTTTTTAAAAAATTGCAATCTTTTTACACCTATTACTTTCAGGTGGTATACATTATCTCAACTTAAGAGCCAGTGTTTTTGAAAGCATGCAGAATCATACAAATTAGATATTCATTTATTCTGACTTTCACTTGCAATATGTGAAAATGTTCTGTTCTGAAAGCTTTTGTAGAGTTCCGATCGATTATCTCGTGTATGCTTGTAAAAAAAAAAGTTTTATAGCAAACAATCAAAAACAGAAGGGATATTACTTTAATGGTCGGACCTCAAACAATAGAGTTGGTTGTTGTGGTGTTCGCCCATTCATGGGGGGGAACATGTCTGTGCAGGAGTGGGGAAAGAGTTAATTGGCTGACCATCGGCTGCCCAATGAGAAGTCGGAGGAAGAGCTTAGGGGCTTTAAAACCCAGCCTGGAAGGAGAGAGAGAGAGAGAGAGAGAGAGAGAGAGAGAGAGGGAGAGAGGAAGTTGGTTGTTGGGTGGAGGTTCTGAGGGAGGTTTGAAGTGGGTGGTTGGTTGGCAGTTGAGAGTCAGTTAGTCAGTGAGTAAAGAGGCAGTAGTTCAGTTGAGTTAGGAACAAATAAGACAATTAAAGAACTGTAATCTTGTGAATGTTATGAAACCATATGCTGTTAAACTACACTAAATAAACACAAGCTTTTGTTCGAGTTAACTCTGACTGGACTCCGTGTGTTAACCGGTAGGGGCCGGGTTGGTGGCAGCAAGACATAAAACTGGTGGCACAGGGTCAATAGACGGTCAAACGTCCGGGGGCTCTGTGGGATCGCCACAGTTGTACATTAAATCTAAGCAACAAGGAGATAGTTCATCTAAAATATCACAGTAGGAGAAGTGTAAGGATGACTGCCTTCACACCTATACGGTTAAACAGCAACAGTTTCCCCCAGTGAGAAAGCAACCTTTTCTAGCCATTGCTGCCCTGGACTGCTTAAGGAGGAAGGATGAGATATAAGTTTAATAATAAATAAAATAAATTCTATGGGGCATATTGAACCTACAGCAAGACTTTGAACTTTGGCAAGAACCCTGAAGGGAGATGGAACAAACGAGACCCTGGAGTGGGAATGAGGAGACAGGGGAACCTCAGTTCACAGGAAATAAGATTTCTGTTGGTAGCACTTGAGTAATGCAAATACTGGGACGTCCTTTATTTTTTAGCTCATGTGAAAAGTTGTATTATTCATATTGTCGACTTTGAAATAAACAATTAACAATGATCTGTTGAATTCTAGGCTCCTTGTAGGTCTTTTGTAATGAGCCCTAAAGATGCAGTTCAGTTGAGTTTTTTTCTGTCTTCTAATGACGTCCTTATAGAGCTTGTTCTTTCCCGAACAAATATTCTCAAGACTGTTCTTTTCCTGCATAATTTTTCATATACATTGAGTCATCGCAATCACCTTTGGGATAAAGGTTCTATTACTTTTCCACCCACTTCCTCTAAAGGAGTCCTACAGCTTTACAGCCTGCTTATAAACTCATCTACTTAGGAGTAAGTTGCATGAGGACCACACCTGGTCCTAAAAGTATGACCTATTGCAGAACTTTTTGAAAACAAAAATGAAAAACAAAGCAGTTGCCACATTTCCCTTCCATGATTGTGATGTTTTCCCCCATGAACTCTGGAAAAGAAAGAGTGAGCTCACCTGCTATTGGGAAATGCAAATTAGTTCCCACTGAAACTCATCAGAATTATTATTATATAATATATAATTATTATATAGGACTTTGGTCTGACCCAGAAGGGCTCGTAGGTTGTATAAACCTACACAGGATTGTGTTGCATGTGGTTTCCATAAAAAACATAGAATCACAGAATTGGAAGGGACCTGAGGTCTTCTAGTCCAAACCCCTGCAATGCAGGAATCCTGTCCACAGTTGTCCCTGGGTGGGCTTGAATCACCAGCTTTCTGGTTAACAGACTCATTGCCCTGCCTGAGGTGGTCACGATGACATGCAGACATAAAATCTCAGAAGCTGAGCCATTCGCTTCAATGGCACACTTGGACTTTTTTTCCTTCCTGAAATGCTGAACAGTGAGCACTTGCCTCACATACAATCAAAGGGTGTTTATTCCTTCATTTTGCAAAAAATAGCATTCCATTCTCTTTCTGAACATTTCTCCTATAGCAAAAACAAATGCTTCCAAATTCTCAGTGGCAAGGATTGTTCAGAAATGATTTTTCCTGGAAGAGTTGAGATAATATTGTCAAGTTATTAAACAAATTCTTGTAATTAGCAGGCTTTGAAATACAACACACATGCGTGTTAGCACAGATTTGCCGCATTAGATTTTCTTACCCTCATCTTTCTGCAGTCACTATCACATTCTTTCTGTTCCTTAGGCTACTCCAGGACTACTGCAGAACTAAAACGGGACATTAACAGCACTTAATTATGTAGCAGAAATAAAACCTCAGAAGAGCTGGAAGCATGATAAATGTTGTGGTGCGTGGTGATACTCACAGACTGCTCCCCCCTTTTTTAAAAGGCCCAGATTGTGAGACTTCTGATGAGATACTTTATTCAGTGTGCAGTGTAGTGTTTGAGGCAGCCTATCTTGGAGTTACTGAACACTGACAAAAGTTTGTGATATGCATATAAGCCCCGAGGAACTCAAAGGCGTTGATTCACATACCAACACTTCCATAAGCCTATTAGGCCAAAAATACTTTCATACCAAAGAGACTCTGTTGCTTGTTCTTTTGTGGCTTCTTTCGGAAGACAACATTCTATTTTCACAGTTAATATTTAACATGTATTTAGCCACAGCAATGTGCTAAACTGCTTGTTGAGCACTGTTGCCTCAGGCTGTTCAAATAGCAGAAAACCTTTTAATGTTAAGTGTCATCAGTATCACCAAGGAGAGAAAGGGATGTCATATGCAGCTAGGACTGCACTACAATTTCACAGATGAACTTTAATTTGGCTGGAAAAGGATCTGGAGGATCTGTCTTGTGGGACCTTTTGAACATGATCTAGACTTAGCAGTGAGGTGACCAGATTCACTGATGATGACAAATTACCCAAACAAGGAATTGTGGAGAGTTAAAAAAAAAATCTCCCCAAACTGGGTGAATGGAGGAGCATACAAATGGCAAATATAGTTCAGTGTAGGTAAATTTAAAGTGGTGCATATATACCAATGGTATCTGATGTGGTTGTGATGAACCAAGGAAGGGATCTTGGAGACAGAGCTTAATGAAAACATTGAAGAGCTTGCTGGAGAACTAAATGAAAACACTGATTCAGTGGGAAGCAACTATGAATAAAGCAAATTCCATGTTAAGTATCATTGGGAAAGATACTATAGATTAAACTGCCACCATCATATTGCTTGTATACAAATCTATGGCACAACCACAGTTATAATTCTACAAATTGTGTGGTGTACAAAAAGCTATATACTAGGGTAAAGTGTACATAAAAATGCTTATTGTTACAAAGATTGTATGCCACCCCCAATCTCTGCCGAGAAGTAGCAAGATTCCAGGTTGGTCCTGGAACTCACCCAGGGTCGTGTTTCCGTTGGGAGACAAGATGCAGTGAAGACTGCCATGTCTTTAAAACTCTGATCCTAAACCTCTGCTGCCTTGTGTCTATACTCATTTGTGAGAAAGACTTCTGGGAGCAAACCCTGAGGAAAAATCCATACCTACTGCCTTGCAGGACATCTTCAGGAGAAGAAAAGACTAAGGAGTAAACCCTACAGAAATCCAGAGTGGAGTCCCTAAGACAGAAGGCATCTTGCATGTCTCCTTCCGGCAACTACTGCAGCCAAGCTGGTGCCAAGTGTTTTGCTCTGTTTTCATTTGGACCACATCAGCAAGGCCAAGAAGGGGATCTTGTCCAGGACATCCATACACACTGCCCAGGCTTGCACCCTGGGGTGCTCACACATTAAAACAATGCGGGAGACAGCAGTGATGAGTTACCAGTCTCTGCAGCCACAGCAGGCGCTGTGATTCACCCCCAGAAGCACACTCCATTGTCTCTCAAGACAGATGGATGCCAACAATTTACACCTGGGTGTAGCTGGAAGGGGCGCAGAGTTTACAGCATTCACATCTCAAGAGGAGCTTTTCTCCCACAGCAGTGCAGTATCAGATTCCAAGAAATCTCTATTTCAGCCGTCCTCCAGCCAGCCCATCAAGATAGTTCTCCTACTTCCTCCTCCTTGTTTCCAGAACAACTTTAGATTTCAAAAAGGACACATTTTGCTATGGCATCACTCCCGCTTTACCTTAGCAACCTTCCAAATCTCCTGTCCGTGTCCATTCCTCGGATTAGCGTGGGAAGATAGCTTTCTGCACTGCTATTTGCCCTTAATGGCCCAGTCCCTGACTCCCCATTGTTTCTCAGTGTCTCTGCACAAAGTTTTTCATAAGTTGACCCAGGAATTTCATTCTACAGCTTGTATTTTCCCTTCATATCCTAAACATTATGTAAATACTACCATTTATTAATTTCTACCATTCACTAATGGACTCTGGTAGCCTAGATCTATGGCAATTTATTAAGGGAAATAATACAAAAAAGCATTATACTAAGGGAAATCAAAGTGCAAAAAAAAGCATATTATGCAAAACTGTAAATATGCAAAGGTGTATATTAGGAGAAATTCACAATAAAATCCAGACAAATTTTGATTAGGACTTTAAAAAAGAAATCACAATGATGTGGAAATGTGGCGAACTAAGCTTGAAAGTGGAAAAATAAGGCAAACTTGACAGATGCACCCATCCTGCCATGACTGGAATTCTTTCAGTTTTGCAGCTTGTAAACCAGGGAGAGGTGTGTCATTTCATCCTAGTTGCTTCCATTGCTTCCCACCTGCAATTAAATAACACATTTTTCATACACTCCAGTCTTTCATAGCTCCTCAGCAGCACTCAAGTAATCCATTACTTCAAAACACACATCTATCCTGCCTTGCATTTGGCAACACTCCCTCTTTCTCAGGGTGCCTTAGAAAACAAAAATTAGTATAAAAATTGTACTTTTGTCACATTGAAGCAAGCAATGGTTTACTTACTGTCATGAGGCGGACAAGGAGATATTTAGAGGCAAATGTCAATGTTAAAAAGAGTGGCAATGATTTCTATTCTCTTCCACCGCCAGAAAACTGGTTTAAAATACCAAGGAGCATAGACAAAAGAAGAAAATAGCCTTGAGAGTGGGGAAAATTTACATCAAGCTGTTGTTTGTCACGGCCAAGCATATGTTGTTTTATTCCCCAGATAAAACAGTCAGACAAAAATTACTCTCATTTGCACATCTTTCAGCTTCTACCCTATTGTGTCACTGGAAAGTGTGAAATGGAATCATGTCGAAGTAATTTTCCTACGACATGATGACAATCCTGCAAAAAAGTAGGTTAGTTTAATATTTGTGCATCTCATCCTAAATTATTAAGGTGGGCAATTATAAAACAATTTTCAGATTATCTGTTTCAAACCAAGGGTTGATGACTGGATATTATTACACGGGATTGTAGTTTTGTATAACCAATACCCTAAGCATGTTTTCTTGAGCAAGTTTATTTAGAAGTAGGTCACTTTCAAAGTTTGCTGCTACAGAAGTTTGGGTCATAAACATAAAATCAAATCAAAGTAGATTATGCTTGCGCATTGAATTTTGAGGTGTTAAAGTCCATGTTAAGCAACTTTATCAACTCATTTGCACACTTGGGAGTCATTTGATTACCTCTCCTGCCTCCATTCCAAGCTCTGGAAGTGTCACTTCAGAAAAATATATATGACTTAGCTATGTTAGTATTTTACTCCAACCTGTTTCGTTTGGATATTTTCTCATGGAGATTACAGTTCCCATGTACAAATGAAGAGTAAACAAAGCTACCAAATACAGAGTTTACAATCTCAAAAATGAAAGTGTGAATTGGCCTTGCTTAAAACTCTAACTTGTGCAACCAACTGTCATTGCAGATAAGAAACACCACAAATCTGAAATTACTTTTAAGCTAATATTGTACAGAATATGTGTGTTGGTTGACTCTTGATGCAAAACCTTGATGCATGAAACAGTCTGTAAAAATATCTTGCCTTCCACGTTTTTGCAAAATGTTGTCACCACCATAGTTGCCTTGTCCTCTTCCTGTTTCATCTGTGACAGCTGGTTTTAAAATGAAATCTTCTTTACTTTTTACAGAAATCAGTGCAGATTCCCCCCACCCAATAAATCAGCAACTGCTCTAGCCTCAGGCACTCTGTAAGCAGCCCTTACAGCTTTCCATGCTTCAATGAATGCTCAAGGGAAGATGAGGCAAGCTCTCCCATGGGACTTTGTCTGATCAGGAAGTTGCAGAGTGCTAGAAAGATGTTTCAGGAAAATAAAAACACCCACACTACCCACAGCTACCTCAGAACCAACGGTGTGTGGTCAGTGTACCAAGGGGACTATGCTAGTCCCCTAAATGTTTTCCCTTGTACATCCTTCCCAAAGCCCAAAAAGCTGCTTCTTCTCTTTTTTTTTTAAAAAAAATAATTTTTATTGGTTTTTACAATTTTATAAACACATAACATAGCGGTTAAATTTTCATACTTCCCCCCTCTCACTGTGGGAAGTCAAGATCCATCCCTCCCTCTCACAGGAGTATACATATTCATTGTACATTTAACCTTACTGATATTTTTCGATAACATTGCTTAGGCCTGGCCCAATTTGTAGGCCAGGCATTTCTAATTTTCTCAATTTCATATTTCAATTGACTTCCTCAAATCCCCCACTGTTGATTTCATAATAAATCCTCTTTAACAGATTCATGCATCTTTTAATTCATCGTCGAATACATAGGTAAATTTACTTGTTGATCCTAAATTCACACCTAGGCATCCAGGTACTTCTGCTCTTTCCCTATGTTCTTGCCATCTTTCCACTCTAGATTTAACTTATTTCAAAAATCCAATTTTTACTTTTGTTCCCCCCTTCTTCCCTTTGGTCTCAGAGTATTCAGCCATATTTTCCTCCTCTTACTAATCATTTAAAATTGATAATCCTTATTAATCACTCATGCCGGTAATCATATCCATATTCA
Source organism: Darevskia mixta (assembly GCA_034641385.1). Classification (NCBI taxonomy): domain Eukaryota; kingdom Metazoa; phylum Chordata; class Lepidosauria; order Squamata; family Lacertidae; genus Darevskia; species Darevskia mixta. Next base: position 1,673,830 of record JAWWNH010000034.1, on the reverse strand, counting down.
TTGTCAAAAGCCCAGAAAGCTTCTGCCCAGCTTAGGGAGAGAGGCATGATGCTCCAACAGGTCCAAAAGGCCTCCCATGAACTTCCCAGGAGGCAGGAGGACTCCAGCATTTTGTCGGAGCCCTGGCACCTCCTCCTCAAAACTGGGGGAGCTTCTGCCCAGCTTAGGGAGGGATGCACGATGTTCATGCGTGTGACGTCCTGTCGTGACATAGCTCCCCCCCCATTTCTCTCTCCTCTGGCCCTAACTGTTCCCCTACGAAAATTTTCACCACACGCCACTGCTCAGAATGAGGTAAACTCAACCCCACATCCGCCAAAATTGTGAAGAAATTCTAAAGCACCCTGGGAAAAGGCAGAACACTGGGAATTAGTCAACAGGTGTTTGGCACATCACTACTTCTGCAGTGGCTGAGCTACGTGCCTTTTCCCTACGTTCCTGTACTAGTGTCTAGATCTCACGCTAGTTCCAGCACCTGCACAGCTGATTTAGTTGGCAGCTCTGGCTCATTGCCAGGTACATTACAGTAATTTGGAAAGGGTTTAAATAATAGGTGTTTTAAAAAATCAATTAACATAAATACGGCCTGAGAATGAGCCCAACTGTTACGGCCTGAGAACTGTTTAGCCTGGCTCATAAGAGCACCTCCTGGAACCCGGAACCTTCTGCGTACAAAGACTGTCCGCCGAGCTGCATCTCATCCAGCGTTCTGAGATGGTTCCCCTTCTCAGATCTGTGTGGATTTGTGGCTATGAGAAAGGCAGAGAGAACATTAATAAAAATGCATGCCGCACTGCTGTAATATTTGCAAATTGATAATGAATGTACGAAGAGCGGGGTTTTTATCAGCAAGGATCTTAATTTGTTTATTTAGGCAATCGGGCAGGCAGCGGAGAGCCTTGCGCAAGCTTACTTTATTCCAAATGCAATTAAAAATGAATGATCTAATTGATCTAAAGGCAGGCATTTCCCTGGCATTCTCCGAGAGCCCGCAGATAAATGTTGGAAGGTTCATTTTGGAAACAGCTAAAGTTCTACCCAGAATTATATGTGTGGTGATCGTTTCCTCAGGCTGACCCAATCATCCTGTATTTATGTCCCTTCTATTTCTGACTCGGATTCTATCCCGCTGAGAGATGTACAGTAGCTGCAAGCCAGAAGAATAAGTCGGAAGACTGCATTGTTGTATTTGTCTTTCATTATTTACCAGTAAGAAATGTTCCACGGGAAAGCTTTCACCATAAATATCTCAAGAGCCAGGCAGCAGGATTCTTCAGTCAGAATCTGTAGCTGCAGGAACCAGGCACCACAGACAGAAGACGGACACATTCTGAAATGTGGCACAAGTGGTTTCGGCTAAGATTATTGTGAAATTAGCCACCCGATTTCTCAGGACTTTCTTTTGTTTTGTCAGATGTGGGGCAAAAATAGTTTCGGTTGTGGGGAGAGAAGGCTGAGCATTGCATTTGCCCTTAATGATGTAAGTTATACGAATCACAGCATCTTTCTGTTTCCCCATTCTGTTTCCAGTGTTAATGTGGGGGGATGGAGGTGAGGGGAGTGATGTATTTATGGGTTGGAGAGGCTTTTCCAGTCCAATGGTTACATTCACTTCTGGACAACCTTTCGAGGGCCATTGGGTGGTCTGTGTTTGCCTGAGTCTGGACTAGGATTCTGAGTCCCTGTGTTCTGATTCAATGCATATTACCCAATCACATAGCATTTTCAGGGTTTGGGCTACTGGCATTGGCTATTAAGCTCTGAGTTATGATTCGCAGCTTGGCAGGGGCGGGGGTTAGACAGCCAATCATGTTGAGAGTGGGAGTGGCCCAGGCCTTCAGAAATACATATAAGCAGTTGCTTTGCCCCTGTTGTTCTGTTCATTCAATGAAGTCTCTTGCTGTAATCGCTACATCTCGCCTCGTGGAAACCTATGTGTACTTCAACATGCCTATGGAGTTCAGGGCCAGAGGCAGCAGTTGGCGAATAAAGTAATGTAACATTTTACAATAAGCCATAGGACTTGCTGATCAGAAGGTCGACAGTTTGAATCCATGTGACGGGGTGAGCTCCCATTGCTCGGTCCCAGCTTCTGTCCACCTAGCAGTTCGAAAGAATGTCAAAGTTCAAGTAGATAAATAAGTACCGCTCTGGCAGGAAGGTAAACAGTGTTTCTGTACGCTGCTCTGGTTTGCCAGAAGTGGCTTAGTCATGCTGGCCACATGACCCGGAAGCTGTACGCCGGCTCTCGGCCAATAAAGTGAGATGAGCGCCGCAACCCCAGAGTCGGACACGACTGGACCTAATGGTCAGGGGTCCCTTTACCTTTACCTTTATTCTTATACAGTGGTACCTCGACTTACGACGATAATGCGTTCCGACGCGATTTTCGTAAGTCGAAAAAATTCGTAAGTCGAATCCCCATAGGAATGCATTGAGCGAAAAAAATTCGTAAGTTGAAAAAATCCTATTAAAAATTCATAAGTCGAAAAAATCCTATTCAAAGCAGCCGCGACTTCCATTCGTAAGTCGAAAAATTCGGTTGCGGCGGCCATTTTGTTTCTCCCGGAAGTCATTCGTAAGTCGAACTGCTCATAAGTCGAGGTACCACTGTACTTATTTGTATCCTGCCTTTCCCCAAGATCAGGACTTGAGGGGGGTTGCATAAATTAAAACACAGATAAAATACAGAAAACTAAGGACATATAAAAGATAACTGTTACCAAGTAATATATAAAGAAATCTATTACATTACTAAAGACAGCCCAGCACTGTTAAAAGCCCTTTCCTTTAATAAACAATTAGTTTCCCAAAAACTGTCAAAAGAAACATTTTTCACAGGCAGAAGGAGAACAAAAGAGGGAGCCAGTTTGGTTTCTCGAGGCAGGGAGTTCCAAAGTTTGGAGGCTGTGGAAAGTTATTGGGGCTGGATAGAGAGGACTAGAGGGCCTCATGCATCCCCAGTGACTGACATTCCTCACTCCTGATGGGTGAAAGAACAAGTGCGCCTTTGGCAAGCATAGCCATAGCTGATGGTGTGCAGCAAGCATTTCTCTGTCCCCCAGAATGACACTTTAGCTACACTTTTCAGATGTTGGACTACAGCTCCCATCATTCCTTGCTAGCCAGGCTGATGTGAGTTGGATCCAGCGACATCTGGAAGGTTAGCCAAGTCTGATGTACAGTATCTTTCTGGGAGCAGGGAAACGGCAGTGGCCAGCCAATAGGCATTCATGCCAGCAGCATATTTCTTAATAATGATGATGATGATGATGATGATGCTACATACAAAATGCCAATGTTATTCCAAAAAAACTGCATGCATGCATGTATGTATCTTAAGATCTCAGGGCAGATCACATGGCCCCTGCCTAAATGTTTTTATTTTGTATTTTAATACAAAATAAAAACATTTAGGCAGGGGCCATGAGTTCATCTGATTTGTTTTGTGTTATAGGACTGGGAGTTAAGTGACATTCAGAGTGAATGTTGGATTCCACAACTTCCCCAGGCTATGGTTTACACATTTCTTTTTAGAGCACTAAACTGAAAGTTGGCAGGACTTTAGGAATGCTTTGGATGGGGATGCTGGAAGCTCTAGGAAGGAACTGGCAGCATTTCTGTCTGCTGTTGAGACAGAAAAAGTTGATCTTGGCATGCCTATTGCAAAATATTTACATATTTGATATTAAAATGAAGAGATAATGTATTAAAGCTGTGGGCTCCCTTTCCAGCCCTATTAATGCTGTTTCTTTTCTCTCTCTGCACAAATGTACAAGGGGTTGCAAACAGGAGAAATACTAACAAATCTGCATGACTTAGGCCCTATCTGCATCATGCCACCATAAATAGCCCAGCAGAGCTCAGAACCATAGCTGTCAACTTTCCCCCTTTCCCCCCCTTATTCCGAATAGGATTCCTTGCGAGAAAAGGGAAAGGTTGACAGCTATGCTCAGAACCCGAAGTTATAGTGCCTGTGTTCATTTTATAGAAAATCCTGCCGAATTATTTTATGATTTTACCTGCTCTGTTTTCACTGTGAGAATCACAGAGGCAAAATATGCTAATGAACATATGTTGTTGACAGTCTGAGAATGGTAGTTGTGATGGAATTAGACAGACAGTAATAGACTGTAGAAAACTGAGAATTGCCATGTTTGCCGAAACTATCTAGGTTAGAAGGGGAGGAAATGTCTGTCTGCATTTTCTAATAAGAGAGGAGAGAAAAATCTCACAAGGCACTCCTGTGACACTTGTCCTAGCTGCACGATGTTGTGAAACATGCTCTTTACTTCTTTATTTGGGCTGGTTTTCAAGGGATTGGAGTGAAGATGTAGGTATTGCCCGCTGACAGTATAAATGACTGTGTGTTTATAAAATTAGACACGCTTATTTTGTTCAGGAGAGTTATTCTAGCGACCTGCCTCCGTCTGTGTGAGAATTAGGCTGGGACTTATTTTCTGTCGGCTCTCCCACAACATGGAGACACCTCTGGATATTATGTATCACTTAGGTTTCACTGGAGAATATATCAGAACAAGGCACCAAACTTGAAGAACATGAATTCAGATTTGAAAGGATATATTGAAACACTGGAGACCAAATATCTGGCTGGATATTTCAATATGCAGCTAGATATTATTAAGAACAAACGAAGAGCCCTGCTGGATCAGGCCCATGGCTTATCTGGTACAGCATCCTGTTCTCACAGTTGCCTTTGGAAGACCACATACAGAATCTTAGCACAGCAACACTCTCCCCTCCTTTGGTTTCAAACAACTGGGATTCCAAAGCATGATGTCTCCAGCAGTGGAGGTAGAACATAAGAGTTAGTAGCCATTGATAGGCTTATCCTCCAGGGGTATGTGGATGGCACTGTGGTCTAAACTACTGAGCGCCTTTTGCTTGCTGATCAGAAGATCGGTGGTTCAAATCCCCGTGACGGGGTGAGCTCCCGTTGCTCTGTCCCAGCTCCTGCTAACCTAGCAGTTCAAAAGCATGTCAGTGCAAGTATATAAATAGGTACCACTTCAGTGGGAAGGTAAACAATGTTGCCATGCGCTCTGGTTTCCATCACGGTGTTCCATTGCTCCTGAAGCGGTTTAGTCATGCTAGCCACATGACCTGGAAAGCTGTCTGTGGACAAACGCTGGCTCCCTCGGCCAGAAAAGCGAGATGAGCCCCGCAACCCCATAGTCGCCTTTGACTGGACTTAACCATTCAGAGGTCCTTTACCTTTTTTTATTTTTACCTGTTGCTTTCAGTCCACAAATGATATGTAATTGATTACATTTCCCGGTAGTTGCATTGCATTTCCTTTGCATTGACGGAATAGCACAATGACAGTGTAAATCACATAATTAATCAATTACACAAGTTACATAATTTCACTGCAGCCAACATAGAGACGAATAATGTAATTTTTGGTAGAAGATGAACTGTAGCAGTTGAGAAACAGTTCTGCATGTGATGACTACTGGGCAGAATGAAAAACAATGTCTTCTCACATCCCTACTTATAGTATTCCTACCAGAACCTGTATCCCAGAACAACCCCCTATTTAACTTGTGTGTAGACCAGTGATGGCTAACCTTGACACCCCAGATGTTTTGGAACTACAACTCCCATCATCCCTAGCTAACAGGATCAGTGGTCAGGGATGATGGGAGTTGTAGTCCCAAAACATCGGGAGTGTCAAGGTTAGCCATCACTGGTGTAGACTTAGTTACTGTGATGCAGATAAATCTCTCTCTCCTTAGAAATGAAACAAGCCATTTCCCCTTTAAGGATCTATGTCCTTCTCTGCATGTGTGCCAGCCATCTACACAGTTTTCCTCTTCATGCCAGCTTCAAATGTGAGAGGCTATCAACACCTTAGCCAGTTCAGCTTATTCTTTCACACATTTTCTCTTTTTCTCTGTATCTCTCTGATGTCTCAGCTCACTGAGTGGCCAAGTGCTTCAGGCTACAAGTCGGTACTGCTTAACCTCAAACGTGCAAAACCAAATGTGGGAAGGGGGTGGGGGGGAATAGCCTGAAATCATGCAGTAGTAAATGCATGGCCAATTTGTAATCAGCTGCAGCCTTGGTTCTTGTGCTGCATATAAAGGGTAGGCTTATTCATAATTTAAATGTGAATTTATGGATCATTTTGCTTTTGGTGCTCTTAGCACTCTTCTGTCCTGTTGTTGTGAATCTGATGTTCTTGTCAGTGCTTTTTGGTAATGTGGAAAAATAAACAGGCAAAGGAAGTAGTACACCAGGGCCCACTTATCCTTGTCAGGAAAAACAGAAGCAGCCAAATCAAAGAAGCAAAGGAAATCTAAGAAAATAAATGATAGGCATTAAACAAAATGCTGTGATCATGTACGTGTTAATTTCATTTTGGAGAATGGTAATTTCTGCCTGCAAAAAAAAAAAAAAAAAAAGCGGGAGTATAATCATATTTCAGAATATTCACTTGCAAGCCTACCAGGTGTAAGAGACAGTGTTTCTTGAGGCTGCTCTGCTATGGTTCCCAGCTTCTCTGTGTTTCTGCCGTTGGCCACAGCGGATGCATATGTCTGGGGTCCAGCCTTCCTGGTATGCAGGAATTGTAGCCTGAGCCAGAAAGCACAATTACAATCTCAGTCCTGATCACCACCTGGCTCCTGGGAGTTATACTGGCCCATCATTGGAAGGAATGTGTTAATTTCTCTTTGGTTTGGTAATCCACCTAGCAAGGCTGGTGATCGAATTCCACTAAGAATCTAGTAAGTTGATTTAGGCCAAACCAGATCACTAGTCCATCTAGCTCAGGATTGTCTATACCAGGGTTTCCCAACAGTCTGCAGCTGTTGTTAGACCACAACTTCCATCATCTCTAGCTAGCAGGACCAGGGGTCAGGGATGATGGCAATTGTAGTCCAAATACAGCTAGAGACCCAGGTTTGGGAAACAGTGGTCTACACCAACAGCAGCTTTTCAGGCTCTCAGACAGTCCTTCCCAAACTAAGCTTGAGATGGTAGCATTAAACTAGAACTTTGTGAGGGCAATGCATGTGCTCTGAAATATAGTATTTCCACATGTTTGGTAGCACAAATACCATAATTACATTGTTTTTCCTGGTTTCCTTGTTGGGGTTCACATGCTGATTTGAAATAATCAGCCACATTTTTGGCCACAGACCTATTGATTCTGGAGAATTTTTCTCTGTTTGTTGTTATTGTTATGAAAAGTACTTAAGGAAAGCTTTTAAATCTACAGATTAATCTCAAGAATTGCTCAGAAACAGACATGAAATAAAGCAGATAAAGCTATTTGAAAATCTAGCTTGAAAAAGCCTTAAAGATCTATCTTTGTCTAATATCTTTTTTCAGATTTTCAAAGTGGATATATTGCTTTCTCCACCTGTGTGTTTAGTTCAAATCCAAACTGAATCAATTTAAATCAAAAGAACGGAGCTGTAGCAGGTGGCTCTTCGCAAACTAGATAAAGTCAGCACCAGTGAAAGAATCTGTGGGAGCTTTGCTGCTTTTCTTTCTCTTAGATAATCTAATCACGTTTTTCCTTGGATAATCTAATCACACTGTGCCCAGTCCTGTGCAAGAGTTACTTGGAAGTAAGAACCACTACCGTCAGTAGGCCTTCCTCCGCAGAGCAGGTACATAGGGCTGCAGTTGCAGAAACATCATGTTATGCCCCTGTATTTTTCTCAAATACCAAACAGGTGCTATTTATTCACTTGCAACAGCCAGCTGTGAGGTAGCAGGACCTACAATCCCAGGATTCATTACTTGGCAAGACAATAAAGAAGGAGTATTATTATTGAAGGCTCCTGCAGATTTTACTGTTTGTTGAAAACCTAGGATTTGTCCCTGCTGTTTCATTAGTCTCCCTGATGTATTAGAACGGCATCACAGTGCTTTTATTTCGGTTTAAGAAGAAACCTACTGATAGATTATCAGTGATTATTGACAGTGATGTCAATTCTCCAAATGTTGGTCCTTATGTAGACAATGCAACCACACACACACACACACACACACACACACACGGGAGGTATCAGGAGACCAGGCAGGATCCCATAAATTGCATGATTTGGAATGGTGATTGATGGGGACGGATGGAAAACCTGGGCTGCCCCACCCTTAACGCAGGGAAGTAAGTTCCATTGATTGCACCATGATCCACGTTTCAGTTAATGTGATGCCAATTACATTTAGAGGTAAAGTTCCATGAATACATTTGGCAAGACCGTTGCTTCCTTGCTAAAGCAAAGTCGTCATGGATTCGTTCCCATCCATCCATATAAATGATTCAATAGGGAGGAATGGAAAGAGGCTATTTTACTGCTGTACAACAATAAAACAGTATGGATGTATAATTGGCAAAAAAGTCACTGTAAACACACTTGCTGTTTTATGCTAATGAGTACTATATTTTAAAAAAAGCTCTTATTTTTATTTGCTTTCTTTACATCTGAAGAGAAATCTCAGCTGCCCAGAAAGACTGGAAGCAGATCAAAATATAGAAGAATGTCAGGCTGAATGCATCTAACATTTTAATGATGTGAACCGCCCTGAAATCTACAGATGAACAGTGGTATAAAAATTTAATAAAAATAAAAAAATCATCAGTTAAAGATTTGCACTCAGCCTATACCAAATTGACAAGTATTGTTTCTCAGCTGTTTCACTCACCTCAAAATCAGCTCTTTTCCTTTGGCTACATGCATGAGCAATGTATTGGATGGATGGTAAGGGGTGTAAACTTCAGTGGGAGCAGTGTGGTTCCACGTTCCCCCTTCCAGCCACCAGCCCCACAGACCAATGCTGGGCTACTCCAAAAGACCCAGACATTGTAACACAGAGCAGGTTTTCTAGACAATAGTCTCGTAGCTAAGCCTTCCTTTACTTCATAAGAAAAGCCCTGCTGGATCAGGGCCAAAGACCCATTTAGTCTCCATCATCCTGTTCTCACAGTGGCTAACAAGATGCCTATGGGAAGCCCTCAAGAAAGATGTGAGGGCAACAGCACTCTTCCCACTTGTGAGTCCCAGCACACTGCTATTCAGAGATATACCTCCTCTGACAGTTGAGGTAGAAACAGCCATCATGGCTAGAATCCATTGATAGCCTTACACTCCATGAATTTGTCTACTATTTTAAGGTCACCCAAGTTGGTGGCCATCTTCTGGGTAATACTACCTCTTGGTGTCTAAGGTTGGAGACAGCACTGTTCCTTATCAAAAGTAATGGCGTCGATGAGAAATTTTTTTTGCAGGCAACCCATGTTCAATCCCCTGATGCAATGTGGCCTGAAAAGCTGAACCTGCTGAGAGATTACCCTTTACCCTATCATTTATTGGCAACTTCAGTCTTACTTCCCAATGGCCTATACCAGTGTTTTCCAAACATAGGTCTCCAGCTGTTTTTTGGACTACAACTCCCATCATCCCTAACTAGCAAGACCAGTGGTTAGGGGTGATGGGAACTGTAGTCCAAAAACGCTGGAGACCCAAGTTTGGGAAACACTGGTCTATACTTGAAAAAAATATATTTTTCTTTTGGATTAACAAGCAAAAACATGGGCAGATGGGACCAGATAAACATTGCCTTAGATGGCAAGTTTGTGCTAGGGGTATTACTTATTGACACTGGCGGAGGAAGGGGGCGGGGGGAAGCGCATCGCCCCCGGCACCATCGGGGAGGGGGGTACCATCGTGGCCGCCCCCTGGACATGCGCTGCGGCCTCCCCACCGTGCCAGGCACCACACCCCCTCGGGTGGCATGCCACGCCCCCGGAACGAATGCCACACCCCCCATGGGCAACGCACCACGACCCTGGGACGTGTCCCACGCCCCCGTGGGTGGCGTGCCACGTCCCTGCAGGCGGCATGCCACGTCTCCAGGCTGTGTGTCACGTCCCCGGGATGCACGCCAGCCACGCCCCTGCCTGCTCTCTTCCCCCAGTGCTGGAGCATGCAGCTTTGCCACTGCTTATTGACACTTATTTGGGACACACATGGCACACATGAATAAACACTCTCCGTTTTCTCCCTGCCACATTGGACTTTGTTTGGAAAAACTATTGAACCTTACTCTGGAACTACTTATCTGCACTCTTCCCCGCTGTAACACATTTCATTCATTTGGAGGTCTTTCCTCAGTTGCCTTTGATTGTCCAAGGGGCAATATAGTAGTTTCTTTTTTGTATCATTGTATCCCAACTCCTTTTTTTCTTGACACACAATAAAGCTTGAAAAAAGTGTGCTGGAGAATTTTTTTGTATGGCAATGTTTAAAACTATCATGGCTGGAAGATCGTTTTTAAATGCTAATAGACCGGGGGGTGGGGGAGGGATTGAGCAGAGAAATTATTTAGCTATTAAACAACTCAAAAGCATTTCAAGAAATGCTGCTTTTGTACCTGACTATCAGGAAATGCTTTCTGCGGGTTCATTTTTCAGCTTGGGAGTAACTAACAAAATAGCACAGGGTACCTGATGGTGAGGCATTTCCCCCATTCTTCTCTCCCCCCCCCCGCCCAATCTTATCACAGCTCAAATTCTGCTGTCTAGAATTAAGTTAAGATGTTTTGCTAATGCATTGGGCTTACTCAGAATCATTGTAGATGGATTGAAATGGAGCCATAATGGGTTTTGAAGTTAATGCTTGCTGTGGGAAAATTGTTTTATCTCAGCTGGCTGACCTAGGTTAAAGATACAACCAGCACTTCAGCATTTTACATCCACAGCTGCTTCCCAAGTACAAAAGATTAAACTGACTGAGGTGCCTTTCAGAAGATTCTTTCAGGCTGTCATTTTGTAAAGTCAGCTCTAAAGTTTGGATCACTTTTGTTGCCATAACAAGCAAAAGCATTTTCAGCTAAGAAGACCTTTTAGCCCACTGTGAATTTAGCAGAAGGCCGTTTGAGGCCTGCTGATAAGTTAAATAAGGATGCCTCTGTTGTGAAAACAGAATTGCAGCTATCTTGTGGCAATGGATGCACGCACAAAGCATCAAGATAAAGCTAACTCTTTATTCTTTGATAGTCTACAACCATTAAGGATGATAAGAGACAAACGTTAGGATGGTGGTTTTTTGGGTTTGTTTTTTTTTAAAAAAAACCCTTCTATTGCTGGATTTGTGAAGATTGTTTACATTCCACTTTTATTTTTTTTAAAGGAAAATCAATTTTCCTTCTACCTTACAGGAAGCACAGTGACACAAAGATTGCGGCTTGTAGGTTGTGTGACTGTCATTCCCTCCCCTTCAGTGTGCAAGTTGTCATTAAGCAGCTAAAACATGGACTATGGTTGGCAACTTTGCACACAGCTTTCATCTGTTGTATGGGAATTATAATTCTGGAGAAATTGCCCCAACATCATATTGCAGGGCTGAGATGTGAGGTTTAAGCTTAGTGCTGTGACAGAAAATTCACTCTACTGCAACAGTTGGGTTGAGAGAAGAAGTTTAAACTTCTCCATGAAGCCAGGTGCTGCAAATGAGGTTTAGCTCTTTCTCCTCAGCCCAGTAACAATTAGGAGACGTGTTTGTGTGAATATGTGAGAGAGAAAGCTTTGTCCCTTCATCTGCAAGAGAATGTCTGTAGTGTGCTGAATTGTGTACACTGTGTGAGAGAGGTGTACCTGTGTGTGTGCTCACATAAGTGAATGTAACCAGTTAGACTGTGCATTCAAATGCTGGCATGCTTCTCAAAAAAGTTAGTCAGCTTGAATGTGGACCAAAAAAGTTACCCACCCACCCCCCATTGTGCAGAGTTGCGGTCAGTGTTACTGAACTAATCTACTTTGTACATTTGAAATGTATGAAATAAATAATAAATAGTATTATAATATGGTTCCATGAAGCAGAAGCATGATTCATGGTAGTTCCCCCATCTGAGGTTACATTATTTAGGTTTGTCCGTACATCAGAGGTTTTCAACCTTTTAAAGTCCACGGCTCCCTTGACCAACTACATTCTTTCTGCGGCTCCCCTGTGGGGCCCAGGAGCCCAGTTATGTCACCCCTTGCCTGCAGATCTGGCAGCCTCTCACCTTTTTTTCGAACACCCTCCCTTGTGGAGTGTTCCCTCAGCCTCCTCTCCTCACCCTTAGGAGTCCTCCGGGCAGCCACAGCTGCCACCCCTGGTCTCTGAGCTGCTCCAGAGAAAGGTGCCTCCGCACACTGCCCCACAGGGGCCTGGGAAGCACCCAGTGGCCAGCCCCAGAGGCACCATTTGCCTGGGGAGCTTGTAGCCAGGGCTGCTGCAACAAATAGCTGTGCAAGCCTTTGGGAGGCCGAGTTGCGAGAGGGCATCAGAGGAAGGGAAGGAAGGAAAGGGGGGCAGAGGCCAGTGTTGCCCGCGGCACCCCTGAGCATCATTCAAGGCACCCCAGGGTGCCACGGCACACTGGTTGAAAACCACCGCTGTACATGATCAAAGCTACAATTCTGCACACAACTTACCTGAGAACTCAGTGGTGCTGGCTTCTGAGTAAACAATGCATAGTATTGGACTATATGTTTGAAACAATTCATATAGATCAAGCTCTGTGCACAAGAGTATGTGCATTTCATTAAAAAAACTATCATAAGTAATTGAATTTTCAGCTCCAGTGTCATGTATGCTTCTGGGCTTCCATTAGGCACCTGGTTGGCCACTGTGAGAACAGAATGTTAAACTTGATAGTAGGAATATTATAGTAGGATAGTTGGAATCGGAGGAATCCGGAATCCTGAGGTGTTCTGGTTAACCTTGGCAGAAAGAAATAGTGTTTCCATTTTATTTTTTAAAAAAGTTTTAGCTTTATAATAATGGGAACTTTGGTTCTTCTTTAGGACCTTATTCTCTCCACCATTGGCTTTGCTCTTAATCTGTTAAGAAGTATCTCATTGCAATGAGCTGGCACATATATATTTTTTTCATTTCTTGATATTCAGTGTCTGGGCATCAGAATGCTACACAGCACAGTTCTAGTATGTGATCCATAATTGCAATAATATAAACATGGAGTCTACAATGGTAAAACCACATTCAATAGAAATCTGAATTTTGTTAGGGTTTTTTCCCCTGAATACAATACAAAACCAAATTCCAATTACATTTCTTATTATTTTGAATGAAAGAAAAATAATTGCATGATGGAGGCAACTCACTGATTTGTCGGCGGTTGCATTGTTTCAAAACTCCAAGGAACTGTGATTACTACAACAAATAATTTTTCAGTTCATTGCAAATAAAAAATGCCATTTGAAAAAGCATTTATTCCAAAGAAAACAATCCATTACTTCTTGGCAAATTTGAAAGGTCATATTTTAACACTGGCTGTTTTTCAGAAAGCAATCTTACACCATTTGATGATTTTTCTGCTGTGCACCTGCTGAAGAGAACATTTAGCTTTGCTCAGCTACCAGTGAAACTGCTTTCCTCCTGATGGACACGTGTTGGCAAGTATTTTTCAACTAGTTTGACCTTATTCCTTCAGAAATCAGGCATTCTCCAGGGCACAATGGGGCTAGTAAATCAACTGTAGTGTTAATCAATAAAAGTAATCAACCCCTGAGGCCATGGCTGTCTATTACAATATGTTAGCAACCAAAGATTTTGTTAGTCACTAAAACACTGTTCAATGGTAAACAAAAGGACACTTTGCACACAAAACCCACAGCCTTTGTTTTTAAACTTGGAACCTTGTTCTAACATCAATGAATTCTAGATGCTTTAGAGATAGTACTTCAGTCCATAATTTAGCCCAAGGCAACAGTGGAAGAGCTTGCTGGAGAAGTGCCATGAGTTTCTCCTCTTCATTAATAGCCACCGGTGTAAACCAGGTCCTCTGTGGTGAACACCAAGTACAGGAAGTCCTGGTTTGCATGATTCTATACACACCCACCCAAAAAAGCTGAGTTTCGGGTATTCATGTGCAAACCTTTTTCTTAGTGCTGCTCACAGCCGACAGTAGCCCTATACAGACAATGTCAAAGAAGGCACAATCAACCTATGGAGAGGAGAATCTTGAGCTCAGAAGTAGGCCCTGTCTCTTATGAACATAAGAAGATCTTGCTGGATCAGTCCAGTGGCTCATAAAGTCCAGCATCCTAGTTTCACAACGGGCAACCAGATGCCTATGAGGAGCAGGATCTGACCATGAGAACACTCACCTGTCCAGTAGCTGGTATTCTGAAGCACATTGCCTCCAACAGTGGAGGCAGAATGTAGCCATGATAGCCTTGTCCTCCATGAATTTGTCTAATGCTCTTTTAAAGCCATCCAAGTGGGTAGTCTTGTGGAAGCAAGTTCCATAGTTTATCTTGGCATTTTCTTTTGTCTGTCCTGAATCTTCTATTGTTCAATTTCACACTGGGTGTCCCAAAGCTCTAATATTATGAGAGAAAGAGAGAGAACCTTTCTCTAGTCTTTCCAAACTTTGCATAATTTTATAAATCTCTGTCCTGTCTTCTTACATTTTCCCCCTAGGTTTTAAAGAGCACAATGCCTACATGTATACAGCTTCCGATGCAAATGGTTTCTCCACAAAGTCTTGCCAGCATGTGGAGGTTAGGGTGGAGCAGCAAGTCTGCTCCTCTCTCCACACATTGATCGCACTCACTTCAAGTAGGCCTTCAAAGAATTATTATTATTATTATTAGCACCTTTCAACGGAGGATCACAAGGAGGTTTGCAGTATCAAAACACAAAAATTACAAAGGGCTAGTGTTATAGAAGGGATGCGGGTGGCGCTGTGGTCTAAACCACAGAGCTTAGGGCTTGCCAATCAGAAGGTCGGCAGTTCGAATCTTCGCGACGAGGTGAACTCCCGTTGTTCGGTCCCTGCTCCTGCCAACCTAGCAGTTCGAAAGCACGTCAAGTGCAAGTAGATAAATAGGTACCGCTCCTGCGGGAAGCTAAACGGCGCTTCCATGCACTGCTCTGGTTCGCCAGAAGCGGCTTAGTCATGCTGGCCACATGACCCGGAAGCTGTCTGTGAACAAATAATAATAATAATAATAATAATAATAATAATAATAATAATAAACTTTTATTTATATCCCGCCCTTCCCCGCCAAAACCGGGCTCAGGGCGGCTAACAATCAAATACAAATATAAAAACACAGATTAAAAATACAGATATAAAATACACTTTAAAACTTAAAAATTTTGAATTTTAAAAGTTACACTAACAAATTACCCCAAAAGCCAAACGGAACAGCTCCGTTTTACAAGCCCTGCGAAAGGGTGCTAACTCTTGCAGGGCCCTCGTTTCTTGTGGCAGATCATTCCACCATATCGGGGCCAGAACCGAAAAAGCCCTGGCCCTGGTGGCTGCCAACCTGACCTCCTTATGACCTGGGATCTCCAGAAGGTTATTATTTGATGACCTCAAGGTCCTACCTGGGGCATACCAGGAGAGACGGTCCCTTAAGTACGAGGGCCCTAGGCCGCGTAGGCTCCCTCAGCCTATAGAGCAAGATGAGCGCACAACCCCAGAGTCGTCCGCAACTGGACCTAACGGTCAAGGGTACCTTTACCTTTACCTTAGTGTTACAGAAGATTCTTGACTTCCAGCAATCCTCCCTCCCACTGCATCCTGATAAGATGCAGCTCACAATCTCCTCAAACCCTCTGGGGAGGCTATTTTGGGGGGGGGGATGCAGAGGGTGCAAGCGAGAGGAAGGGATGGGAAAGATTGGCTGTGCAAGCTACTGTGTTGTTTATATCGATCCGGTGGCTGTGAAAGCTTTGAGGAATGTCTGTAGATAATAAATGAAGCTGAGATGAAAAGACTCGCAAGGGAGAATAAGGGATATGAGCCAACATCTGTACATCATGATACGTAGAAATTTGCAAAAAACGTGAAAGACAAAATGAAAGGCTGGCTTTCTATCACAGTTACCAGATGTGAAATAGGAGTAGGGGTGGTGACTATGCATTCCGAGTGTTATAAACAATAGATTTATGGTGCAATATTTGATACTTGTTTTCTTTAACTATAATCCTCTCATATAAAGTTTTACAGCCATGAGATGAAATATTGTTGTAAGCCCAACGCTTGTAAAATCTCTGCCTCTCTCTCTATATATATATTTACAAATCTACTGAGTATTGTTTTACAATGCCCAAAGCTTTAATTCCCTATTTTTATATGCTCTCTTAATTTAAAAAAGAATGTTCTAAAGAGGAACTGTAGAAAACATACAAATTATGGCTGTGCTTGGGGCTGGGGGAGTTCTATGGATGGAGCAAGCAAGATAGACTATCATATTGTAGAAGCATATGGCAGTGATATGTAGGAAATGTGGGGTGGTTTTTTTAAATATCATTTTTATTGGTTTCAAAAATAATTTTTTACAATAATAACATTCACATAATTTTACACTTCTTGTACCTTTTTGGCTTTTTAGAGCCTTGACTTCCTTCAGACTTTCCTTGTGACCTTCTAATAACTATACCTTAATTTTATATTTCTTATTTCTTCCGTTGTTTTATTATGTCTCTCGCTACCTTAATCACTATAAATTCATATTAACAACAGCATTTCTTCATGTGGGGTGTTTTTTTTAATGAAATGGTGAAAGAATAAAGGCACCCCAGGCAGTCACTAGTCACCTTCTGCCAAATATATATATTTTTCATTTTGAAAGATTTGCTTATATAGCAATTAGGGATGGGCGAATATGTAAATTTTGACTTCTCTCACTTTCTCATTTTCCCACTCTTAAGTTCATTTCTCCACATTTTCACCTCAGTTTTGAGTTATTCTTTTAAAAAACAACAACACCATGAGAATTTATCTGCATTTTAGTCCAAATTTATCCTAATATACACATTTTTAAATGCAATTTTGCCGAATCCATTTTTAAAAGCAATTCCCCCCCAAATATGATGCATTTTGAGGCTGTTTTAACTGATTTGTACAGTTATATGAATATGTTGCCCTAAAATATGCATCTATATGCTCATTGCTTGGCTGGCGAATTGCATTACAAAATTCGGAGAAGTCTGAATTTCAAAGAATGGTACCTGGGTACTGGTTCAGAAAACGTCAAATTAATTAAGTTCACCTTTAAATGTGAGCTAACTCAGATATTCTCCCACACCTAGTCGCATGCACATAGCAACCTGCCTGATTCATACATTCCCTTCCAATGAGTGGACAGCAATAGAGGAGACAGGGTCTGCAGCTACTGTATTGTACAGTCATGAGGGGTGAATGCCCAAATAGCATTTATGTGACTGAACAATTCAATTGTTTCCAATGTTGAGAAGAAGTCCTGCTCTAAGAAGAGGCTGCATTGTGCACCTTTGGGCTTGTGCCTTCCAAATTCCAAGCAGGAGGCACACTTGAAGGAGAGAGGTACAAAAAAACAGAGTCATTTCTCCTGAGGATGGGGAACTCTTGGTTGCAAATTCTAAAAATAGGCTTCATTGGATACAATAATGAAAGAGAGTCCACTTTTCATCCAGAATAAAGTAATCTTAAGAACACTGCACTTGGAAACACATAATGGGACTCTCAGATATGCCACAGCCCAATGCAAGATGTATTTAAGTGTGGTTTTCTAAATAGGAGAGGGATAAAATTAGTTTACTCTATGCTGAGCCATTTAACTGACAAGTCTCAATGCCTTCCTGAGAGGCTAAAGAGTGTTAATAATCATTTTAAAGATCTCTCACAGGTTTTCTGAAAAGGGATAAACCTCTTCATATGTAATGACATACATTTAGCACTTACCTTCCAACATTACAATCCAAAGTACTTTCCCCCAAACTTTAGCCCAGGAAGAATAGCTGGAGCAAAGGCTTTAAATAATTCAGAACCAAGCCTGAGTTTGCGAAACAGGATTTACTCATATAATTTTCATGTGTTTTTTATTTGTTTGATCTGAAGAAATGGAAATCAGTGGATAGCTTTTGGAAAATCCACAGAGAATGCAGCAATCCATCTGTTCTATACAAATCCGGTTATGCAGCACACAGCAAGGTATACTTGTCTCTCTGCCCGAGCAAATTGCTCCTTGCTTTTGTCTCAGCAAATTGTAGTGTGGTATTTTAATATTGCAACACCACAGTGTACCGTTAAACCGTCTAGGATTTCTGTCAACACAGGGTTGTGTTTGCAATTAGCCGCTCCCTGCAATCAATGGTGTTTGTGGGTACCAGCTTCGAGAGGCATGGATTTCTTTGTTCAGTATCAGACTTCATGCATGATCTTTGTCAATCAAGTAAAGAATGCATGTTCTCACTGAACAACTTGTCCCTGGCATGGGAAGGTCTCTGTGCCTTGGTTTGCCACTTCTCCCTCATACACAGATGTGAAGATTGGGATAGATGGTTTCATAAGAAGTTGTGATGAGGAAAGTCCAGGTTGTGTCCTGTATTAGGGATTGGGGTGGGAATTCAGTTTGCATTTAAAGCTAAATCTATCAAATCTGCTCTTTCCCGAACAATATGAGAACCAAACTATAGCCCCCACATAAAAAAATAATAAATCACACTTGTCTGAATTTTGCAATGCAGTTCTCCAGCCAAACTAGGGCTACATTCAGACATAATAATATAATAATAATCATTTATTTATACCCTGCCCATCTGGCTGGGTTTCCCCAGCCACTCTGGGCAGCTTCCAACAGAATATTAAAATACAATAGTCTATTAAACATTAAAAGCTTCCCTAAACAGGGCTGCCTTCAGATGTCTTCTAAAAGTCTGGTAGTTGTTTTTCTTTTTGACATCTGGTGGGAGGGCGTTCCACAGGGTGGGTGCCACTACCGAGAAGACCCTCTGCCTGGTTCCCTGTAACTTGGCTACTTGCAGTGAGGGAACCGCCAGAAGGCCCTCGGCACTGGACCTCAGTGTCCAGGCAGAACGATGGGGGTGGAGATGCTCCTTCAGGTATACTGGACCGAGGCACTCTATCCAATTTGCTGGCATTTTCTTAACTGATTTTATGCGATCTTTCACATGATGTAAAATACACTTTTGGGAATCTAGTGGAAGTCTAGTGCTCATTTCCATGTTAGTTGTTTCCATAAACCCTGAAAAACCATGAGAGTTTTGTGTTGTATTTGTGTTGTGATGAAATTTGGGGTGGTATTCTGGCAGTTCTTTCCTGCCATTTAAAATTTAGTATGACATGGCAGTGTATTGATGAAAAAGTCACATTTCCATAATGCAGCCAGTAGTGTACTGCAATAGGAATGTTAGAATCTGGAACAGCATTGCTGCCAGCATTATAACCAGTAAAATGATTGCAATAAACCCAATGTCTGAGTGCAGCTACTGTTTGCAAAAAAAAGGAAAAGGAAAAGGAAAAAAAAGTTTAGTAAGGAAAAGTGTACATAAAAATAATTGTATTGGTGAAAATAACATGCACAAATGTGTTATATTAGGAGAAACTGTTTGCAAATGTGTATTTGTCAGAACTATGTACAAAAATGTGTACACTAGAAGAAATTCACACAAAAATGCTGATGAATTTCCATGAGGATTTTTAAATAGATTACAATTTGTTGCAGAAATGTGAAAAACTGATTTTACAGTTGGGGGGGGGGAGAACCTGAGAGAACCAAAATGGGCAGATCTTTCCATCCTTACTGTAAGACGGATGTGTGGTCTCCTCGGGAGTAAGCATCCACAGACACCGGCTACTAGACTAATTGCTTTATTTACAGTCTTAAGTAGTACAGACGTTACGATTCTGCATCCGACCCTTCGGAGTCAGATCCCTGAACTACGGATTTGCGACTCCGCCCCCAGCAGAGGAGCTTCGAGAATCCTCGGCGCTTCCTCTCTCCTTTCTGCTTCCGTGCCCTTGACCTGGACGGGTCGCCGCCTGCCCCTTCCCTTTCACTTTCACCCTCCACGCTGGTGGTGTCTGATGCTCTGGCAAGCTCTCTCAGCCCCAACTCCTCCCCAGCCTCCATGTTCTGATCCCTTCCCATTGGCTGTGCTAGATCCCTGGTTGGGGCTTCCTCCCATTGCTTCATTATCTTCTCTGGCGTCAGCAGGGGCTGTGCCTGCTCCTGATCCCAGACCCTCAATATCTCTTCAGGCACCAGCTGAGCTCTGTCTAGGTCAGCTGTTTCCCCTGACACTGCCTCGACACCCGGCCAGCCCCTGACACTTACCTGCAGTGAAAAACAATGATCTAGAACAATGACGATAGGAAGCATATGGTGGTAAGGGAAAGCATTTTGGTTGTTTACATATGAGGGCCTTTTAGCACAACTGAGGCATTGCTTTGCTGTAGGGCATTAATCCCCCCACCTACATTTCCTTGTATGAGTCTGCTGTGCCTTTTAAAACATTACAATCTGTTTCTGTGTCATTTCGTGCACAGACATCTTGGAGGATTAGGAGAACCCTGAAAGGTTTTCCCCAAACCAGTCCCCCGAATGTGAAATTGCACTGTCTAGAACAGGGGTAGGAAACCTAAGGCCTGTGGGCTGGATGTGGCCCAATCGCCTTCTCAATCCAGCCCGCGGATGGTCCAGGAATCAGCGTGTTTTTACATGAGTAGAATGTGTCCTTTTATTTAAAATGCATCTCTGGGTTATTTGTGGGGCCTGCCTGGTGTTTTTACATGAGTAGAATGTGTGCTTTTATTTAAAATGCATCTCTGGGTTATCTGTAGGGCATAGGAATTCATTCATATTTTTTTCCAAAATATAGTCCAGCCCACCACATGGTCTGAAGGACGGTGGACCGGCTCACGGCTGAAAAAGGTTGCTGACTCCTGGTCTAGAAAACTTCAGAAAAGGTCACTGGCCATTTAATGGCCAGATACAGTCCTGAGCTGGTAGTGACTACTTAGTCCAGACTATAAAGCTCTGCCAGCTCCTCCAAGACACCATTGTGAAAACTTGCAATTTCTGTCTCAGCTGGTCCTGAACAATTACCTTGGTCCTTATCAAAGGGTGTGTCCTTCTCTTCCCTTCCCATCCCTTCCCTTTCCAGCTGGTCTACTGATCTCCACCTTGGTGGGATCACCCTCTTCCTTTGGTGGTGGACATCACCATGAATGGGGACAGCTGGATGATACCACATTGATTACGTCTCTTCTAGATGTTTTGCAAATTTTAATGTGTTGCCAGTGGAACATGTAACAGTACAAGCTTAATGATTAGACTGCCTGTTGCCTATTCTACTGCCATTGTTAGCTTACATGATTACTGACATCAATGGAAACTGGAACATAAGGGTAGGGGAGCTTATTTATATGTACCCACCCAAATAGGTAGCATGGAATAGCTTGATTCATTAGGTGCATGTGATTAAATCCAGATTTTGTATGATCATGAATCTTCACTTCCTCTCCCCAGACAAATAAACTCAGCAAACTACAAATAGCCAGTGGCGTTGGTCAAGGAACTTTGAACCAATTTTGTAAGCCAAATGCTAATCATTTTCCTGCAATGGCTACAATAAATGGAGCATGATAACATACCCATCTGAAGTTTAAACAAAGTCTTGATTTGCATAATACATTGCAGAAGCTGTTCAAAAGCAAGAGCTTTCATCCATGTGGAAATATTATTCCCATAATGTTCTCAAAGTAAATGTCTGGGTGGGTTGCAATCATCTGCCTTGCAATTGCTAGTCATGTTTGGCAAGTTAAGATAGCCAGGGGACAACTACAAGACTATCTAGAACACTGTGGGGTGGGGAGAGGGGGAGAATTTCATTTCTACAAACTAGCATGGATTTCTCTTTCAGTAATAGTCCGTTTCTGTCCATTTGTCACTTCCCGAACCATATCCCAGGACACCTTTCTGACATTTACACCAATTAGTAAATCCTTAGAAAGATCTTCTACTGGATAATAAATAATCCATTATAATGGCTGTAACTTTTATGTAAATTACTAGGGTGCATAGAATAACCATGATATGGAATTTTATTCATTGGACCTGAAAGTATGGTAATGGGAAGATAGAGAATGTTCTGAATGGGAAATTACAGAGCTGTAATTGGGATTGTTTTCCACTGTTTACTAAGATATTGTATCAGTAAATGTGTCACACCATTAGCCATTTGGATCTGCATCCACCTCGGGATAAACATGAATACAGTAGTACCTTGGTTTAAGAACAGTCTGGTTTAAGAATGATTTGGTTTACAAATTCAGGTAGGTAGCCGTGTTGGTCTGACACAGTAGATTATATATATATATAAAATTGTCCAGTAGCACCTTAGAGACCAACTAAGTTTGTTTTTGGTATGAGCTTGTGCAATGTGCATGCACACAAAAGCTCATACCAAGAACAAACTTAGTTGGTCTCTAAGGTGCTACTGGACAATTTTTTTGGTTTACAAACTTTCCAAAACTGGAAATAGTGTCCTGGTTTGAGAACTTTACCTTGGTCTAAGAACGGAATCTGAATGGTGGAAGGACACTAGCGGTGGGAGGCCTCATTAGCGAAAGCGTGCCTTGGTTTAAGAACAGTTTTGGTTTAAGAATGGACTTATGGAACGGATTAAGTTCGTAAACCGAGGTACCACTGTATATCTCTTTTCAAGGGCATATGCTCAATAGCTGGCTTGGAGTGGATGCATAAAAAGGGGCTTCTCTTAGATAAATTTGGAAGTTTGGGAATTAAGGGTGAAGAAGACAGAAAAAAACGTGTTGCAGAATTTATTTGAACTGAAACCTCCTTCAGACATTAATTTCATGAAGTGTTCCCCCTGCAATTACTGGAGAGCAAGACCATACTGCTTTCTCTGGCCTGGAATTAGATGTGCCACTGCCTCTGCTCCCTAGATATCAACACACTGACACAGACAGCTGCACAGTCCAAACCTTTGTGTGAAAAACCAAAGCAGTTAGCACATGGAATGGGGATACATTATACCTGTATTGTGTGGCATTGTGTTTAGACGACTGTCACTTTGGAAAGTCTGCCTTCACGCTTAAAACATTTTTGCTTTAGAATATCTCGCCCTCATCTTCCATACTGCCATACTGTAGAAAAATAAAAAAACCAACAAAACTTTCTGTTTAAAGAAATGTTAAAGGTAGCTGTATGCATTTTAGGATATACCATACATTAAGACACCCCCTAATTTTGGGGACTCAATATTAAGAAAATGGGGGGAGATTGTCCAGAATGGGAGGAATGTCGGGGGGAAAAGCTCACTCAAATTCCAAATGCTTGCAATCAAATGCAATGCAGAAGCCTCCTATTATATTTCCGATCGACACCAGCAGCCACCAATCATACGCCCATTTGCCATAGCAGAGCCCAATCACCAGCAGCCATTGCCGCAGTGGCGACCAATCGTCAGCGGATATTCTCGCAGCAGCAACCAATCGCAAGTGGACATTGTCTCAATGCCCAATCGCAAGTGGACATTGCCACAGCAGCCTATCACCCGCAATAACGCCAGTGAGAATCTACTACTCAAGACAGAAATCATTTCCACCAGAAATCATTTCCACCATCCCCCCTCTGCACTACCCCAATTTTAAAGCATTTTAAGGTTAAAAAAAAAAAATTTCGTCTTATACACAGAAAAGTATGGTATTTTGATAAATTTTAATTAATGCTCATCATATGATGTCATATAGACCCCCTCCCCCCTGATTACAGACCATAGTAACACGTGACTTCCATTATCTTGGGACATAATATAAGGCCATGAGCCTTCCCAAAAACATCTGGGGGTGGGGAGTAAATGGGCAATTGTGCCATTCTTTCTCTAATTGTGGCTTCAGATTGTACCATTTTAATTATACACCAAATAATATATTCAAAATTTGAAAACGACACTGCAATTTATGCATGTTGTTAAAAAGGAAAAATCATTACAGAAAACACAGCACAGTAATTTCTTTTTATTTAAAAAAAATAGTTTCTTAAAGCGATATGTTTTCCAGGATGTAAAACAGTATATCACAGACAAGTATGAAAAGCAAATGGGCTGGAATAAGGTCTTTATATGCTTGAATTCAAATACTTCTGTTAATTTATAAAAACTCATTTGACAGGAAATAGCAGGAAGCCATTTTAAATCAAAACTGTGCATTCACTGATTAGGACAATGGTAATAGATGGCTAAGGGACCCAGGTGGCGCTGTGGGTTAAACCACAGAGCCTAGGGCTTGCTGATCAGAAGGTCGGCGGTTCGAATCCCTGCGATGGGGTGAGCTCCCATTGCTCGGTCCCAGCTCCTGCCCACCTAGCAGTTCGAAAGCACGTCAAAGTGCAAGTAGATAAATAGGAACCACTCTGGCAGGAGTGGCAGAACCACTCTGGCACGGTGTTTACGTGCGCTGCTCTGGTTCGCCAGAAGTGGCTTTGTCATGCTGGCCACATGACCCGGAAGCTGTACGCCGGCTCCCTCGGCCAGTAACGCGAGATGAGCGCTGCAACCCCAGAGTGGGACACGACTGGACCTAATGGTCAGGGGTCCCTTTTCTTTTAATAGATGGCTAAATAAGGCTAAATTTTAAAGCACAAGCTTCTTTTCATGTTTCCTGAGAATATGTCAGTTGAGAGCTGATCCACACGACACCTAGAAGACTAGCTTCTGAAATGGAAAAACTGCAACAGTGAAGCAGCCCTTGATGCTCTCTCTCACAGATCTAGCCCACTAATGCAAACGATTCAGAAAAATTCATGCAGTGGCACATTAATCAAGACCTAACCCTGTGGTAGAAAAGGGGCAAGGTCACACAACAGCTTTGCTATCTCGATTTTCTATCTTTAGCCACACAAAAAATACATTAGCCCAGAGAGAGAGAAAATAAATCCCACGAATCATCACCCCAAATGCTCTAATACAGTAGTGAGGAACCCAGTGGCAGAGGAACCCTCTCGGGCACCCGGGGCGGAATGCCGAGGGGTGGGGCGGATCGCCCGGCGACGCATGCGCAATGTCCATACCAACTGTGCATGCGCGGCATCCCATACGAACTGCACACGCATGGCAGCCTGTATGGTCGCCGTGCGAGCAGCAGCGCGTACAGACGCCTGTATGGATGGCGCGAGAGAGTGGCAGCCCGTACGGACTGCGCACGTGCGGCATCATGTACGGACGCTGCACAAGCGACGCCCATACTGACGGTGCGTGCACCCTCGGCCGCTCTACAGCTGGAGGGAGGCAGCCCCTGGAGGAACCTCCAGCCACAGGCCTAATAATGCCCCCAGATGTCCCCATTTTGCCCACCCTGCCATTTCAGTCAAGCCCTGTCTGCCTACTCCACACCAGACATTATGTCAACTGTGGGGCAGTTAAAGCATTGGGCTGTGCAAGCACAGATCAGTTGATTGGTGGGGCTTGCAAAACACTGGGTTCTGCAAGCTCTTATTGGCTGATCGTGGGGGGCATGCTAAGTGTGCACTGGCCCCTGAGCTTTGCAATCCCGGATGATCAGCTGACTATCAGGGCTTGCAAAGCCTAGTACACAGTGCTTTGCAAGCCCCACTTATTTGACAGAACAACAACTATATCCCTGCAGAACATATGTGGATGTGTTGCATGAATGAGAGTACTGGAGCAAATAAAATTATTATTATTATTTCTAAAAACTTGGGCCACTGCCTTGCTTTCTGCATATTCCACCTCTAATCTCAGGTTGCATTTATGACAGTCTGAACCACTGCCCCCACCCCCCAAGGACCTGGGAAATAGTTTTGACTAGTTTGCTATCCCAACCTTTAAAACTGCTGCAGGGTCGAGATTTCAACTTGCCTTTCAGTAGTTTTGTGAAGAGATGGTTCCTTAATTTAATTTAATTTAATTTAATTTAATTTAATTACAAAGAAACATTTCTCAACCATTTCTCTGAGCGGTTTACAAAAGGACAACACAAAAGCAATAAAACAGTACCATAAAAACCAGACAAAATAAGGAATTCAGTAATAGCAGATTCCACTCTTATGGGTCAAGAAAAGCCTGAGCATCTTTTTGCATCTGAAGAAACCAATAGATAATGCTTTGTGTGCAGAGCAGAGAGAAGTGCTTTCCACAACGTAGAGGCAATAGCAGGGAAATGGCCACTTTTGGATAACTTCCCTGTGATATTCTGTAGAGCTGTGAAATTTCCCAGATGGTCTAAGTGGTCTTACAGGTCCATAAAGTGGCAGGCTGTCTTTCACATAACCTGGTCCTGAATTCCACTTGAGTTGTACTGCCATTGTTGTCTTACTGTCTGCAGAGGAATAGCCCAGCTTTGACATTTGGGCTCTTGAGAAATTGACCAGAGAAATGGGAGCATTTTTCTTGAAGAGTGATTCTTCTTGCTTCTGTCAGTAGCTACATGATATCAGCCAGCAACTGGGAAGAGGCCCTGTGTACATCTTTCAGCAACACAACAGCAGCAGCAGCAGCAGCAGCAGCAACAACAACAACAACAACATTTGTACCCCACCCATCTGACTGGATTGCTTCTGGGCAGCTTCCAACTGATATAAAAACATAACAAAACATCAAACATTAAAGAAGAAGAAGAGTTTGGATTTGATATCCCGCTTTATCACTACCCGAAGGAGTCTCAAAGCGGCTCACATTCTCCTTTCCCTTCCTCCCCCACAACAAACACTCTGTGAGGTGAGTGGGGCTGAGAGACTTCAAAGAAGCGTGACTAGCCCAAGGTCACCCAGCAGCTGCAGGTGGAGGAGCGGAGACGCGAACTTGGTTCAAGGATACAGGGCTGCCTTCAGATGTCCTCTACAAGTCAAATAGTTGTTTATTTCATTGATATCTGACGGGAAGACGTTCCACAGGGCGGGTGCCACAGACGAGAAGGCCCTCTACCTGGTTCCCTGTAACTTCACTTCTCGCATTGAGGGAACTTCCAGAAGTTTCTGGGCTGAACAATGGAGGTGGAGATGCTCATTAGTTTACTTAAGAGGAGGTTTTGGTTTTTTTAAGGGCTTCCTCACACAGTTCCCTCTCTAGAAAGGTAAATGTATTCAAAACATGTCATATACCAGAAATGGGGACTCTTTGGTCCTCCAGCTGCAGTTGAAAGAGAACTTCCATCACGGTTGACCACCGGCAATGCTGGCAATGGTTCGTGGGATCTGGAGTCCAAGAAAGTCTGGAGGGTCACGTTCCAAATCCCTGCCATAATCTTTCAAAGATTTCAAATTACTCCCAAATGGTAGTTTACTGTTCTTATTCCCATTACTATTTTGTATTTCCTCCCAGTATGCAAATCGAGACTGAACGATATGCAGTACAGCATTTCCCCCTCTAAGTGGCTTCTGCTTAAGACATACTCTCCTCTCAAAGAATTGAATGTCTAAGGGCCACTTTACAGAACTACGGGTATCATGGCAGAAAACTAGTGTATTGAGAAAAATGTGCATGGAAGTGCATATAAAGTATGTTGCCCAAAGTATGTTGAAATGGAGGAAACTGAACTTCAAGGTGAGAAAATGAGAGGCAGAAAGGATTGTGCTTTTCATCATCTTTTTTGGCTCCCAAAAGACCAGAGCATCTTTTCTCCTTTAATAATAACCTTAAACAATTGACAGAGGAAAGAACACACTCATTGGGAAGGATATGGTTTTTAAATATGCAAGAGTAAAAAAGGGAAAAAAAGGCACTTACATTTTGCTCTCATTACTTCTGCCTGTAGTTTAAGCTTAGCAGGCATAAAAAGTGACACACTCTTCTACTATTCTGGCATGATAAAACCACAAGAGGAACTGCAACTGACAATCTTCCAGAATATTTTCTAAAGGAGGGCAATATCTTTTCAGCGTGTGTGGTCATCCACGAAGAAACTTAAAAGTAACAAGTTTGACAGGACAGAAACTCAACTTTCCTGACTCTCTTGAGGCAGCCTGCGTGTGTCAATCTCTAGATTTCCATTTCAGCCAGAAGTGACGGGTTGCTGGCCATTATGCACCATGAGTACAGGGGTTTTGAAAGCATTTGTGGCAATCATCTTGCATTTTAATACAAGTAAAGATAAAAGCAATATGTCAAATAACTGGTCTTCTTCTTCTTCTTCTTCTTCTTCTTCTTCTTCTTCTTCTTCTTCTTCTTCTTCTATGTGCCTCCCCCCCTACACAAATCCTGGATGAATGATTAATGACTGCATGGATTCTGACATTCTGTATCCTGAATAGATAGGTAGATAGATAGATGATAGACAGACAGACAGACAGACAGACAGACAGACAGACAGACAGACAGACAGACAGACAATCTAGGGACCAAACAAACCCATAAATGATGTACAGTACCTATGCAACTCTTGTTGATTTTGGATTTTATTGTATATTAATACAGTATTTCAATACTGTTGTGACTATTGTCAAACTAATAATACTTAGTCACGTGTATTTATTTGTCTGCTACCGTACAACCTTCCAAATGCGATCTTGTGGATTAAAATTGGTACAGTAGAAAAACTTTAATCAAAGATAGGCTGCAATAACATGATATATGGAGAGGAAACTTTTTAGGGTATTAATTCATTTGCCTTAATACTTTAGCCATCTTAATTCAGTCATAATACTTCAGCCATGACTATGTGAGGTAGGTCACTAGAACATGGGTCGGCAAACTAAGGCCCACAGGCCGGATCAGGCCCAATTGCCTTCTGGATCCGGCCCACGGAGGGTCCAGGAATCGCCGTGTGGATCGCCAGCGCACATGTTTTCTCCCTCTCCCTCACACGGCGGCAGCGGTGGTTCCTCCTCCCTCCCTCCTCCTGGCTTCTCTCTGCCTCGAGGAGGAAGGGGGCTGGGCTTTGTTGGTGCCAGCAGCAGCAGCACTTGAGCGGCCGCCATTTTAAGCAGCCCCTCTGCGGAGCTCTTTCACGCACCGCTCATTGTCCCTCCACCGCCGCCAGCCGCTGCCGCTCGCAAGACACAGGTAAGCAGCCACTGGGGCTCGTCCGGTGCTGTGGAGAAGGGAGGGGAGAGTTGGGGGATGGCTTATAGTCCGCCCCCCCAAGGTCTGAGGGACAGTGGACCGCCACCTGCTGAAAAAGTTTGCTAACCTCTGCACTAGAACATTCCTGTTTTACAGATCGGGAACTTGTGCAGAGTGAAAACTGCTCAATTTAGGACATCTAAAGAAAGTCTGTGGCAGTGGAAGGCTTTGGAAATCTAGACAGATGATGTACTTGTAGATGATACATGAGGGTATTTATGGAAATGTTTTCCCGTGTATCTGATGTCCAGATCTTGCAAGATTTCTTGCAGTCAATCTGAATCAATGCTGAAGCAAAACAAGCTATATTCTGAACACACATTTGCTGACCCAGAGCCTTCTCTGGGTTAAACTAGGGCCGGTAGTTTGAGAGCTATTGGTGCTATCCTATGGGATATGATCTCTCAGGTTCACAATTCCTTGTGCATAGTCAGGAGGAAGGAAGAGCTGGTAGGAGGAACAAGGCACAATAATAGTCAGCGACATTGATCCCGGCAGCAGAGTGAGCCAGTAATGCTGGTTAGATTTACAGGGTGGTATCCAGCGAAGTCATTCTATCAGCAGAAGAATTTCCACTTGCACAGTGGAACTTCCGCCCGCTCCCCCTATGTGCCCCGCCTAAATCTGTTCTGGGTCCCCCCTCCATCCTTTGGAGCAGATTTGGAGGGAGGACATGAGGCACATGCAAGGAAAAGAGAGAGGAAATTCCATTGTGCAAGCAGACATGCTTGTCTGATTCAACAATTATTTGGATACCACCTGAAGGAATTGCCAAAAGAGTTACATCAGAAATGCTTAAAATGTTTTTGTGCATATTCTAGGTGTTCTTAGCACTCCTTCCCACTGTAGCTCCTCATCTCCATTCCCTAAATGCTTCAGATTCTCGAAGACCTATCCATCTGGAGGCATGCACATAAATTATTTAGATTTTGACCTGCCTGAGTAAAAAATTTATTTGTATACAGTTTACTATTAGGATACGTTGCAGTATAGTCTGCTAGATAAGCTTTTTTCCTAGCCCTTCTGTAGTATGCAATGGCAATAGTACCAGGGCATGCTATCCTGTGTTGTGTCATAGCTTTGCCTGCTTTTGAGACTTGGACCGTCCATTAATAAAGGTTAATGCTACCTTCCATCTTCTGTATTGCCTCCAAAGAGCCTTTCTTGCTCTGCTTGCTGTCTCACTTTCTTCATTAGATAGAGCCACCAAGGGAGCCCTGTGACTGAACAGATTTGTCTCCTTTATGCATCTCCTTCCATGTTGACATTTTGTTTTGAATTTCTAACAGGCCGTTGCAGTAACTCAGCTTGATCATCTGCTGAAATCAACACTCTCGCAAAGCACAGTTTCTATTAACTCAGTAGAAAGCTTAATGATTTTGAGACTTGCTCAGAAAAAGTCAGGTTTCCTATTTACTACCAAAATAACTCAACACAAAGGTCATGTTGAATTTATAACAGCAGATGGGTTCCAGTGGCCATATATTGTTAAGGTGATAAAATGCAGTTTTTAAAACTATTTTACGGTCTGCCAAGAAGGGCATTCAGGAAGTTAATTGTAGCAAAGAAACCCACTAATTGCTTCTTGAAAACACACAATGTGGAATGACAACCCCATTCAATGAAGTACTTATGCACATGTCTAACTCTGTGTATGTGGATGGCCCCATTCATTCTCATTGCCACTACTCTAATGGATTTTAATTGTATTTGGAATGTGTAAGAAGTCGTCATAAAATGGTAAATAAAAGTTAGTTAACTAAAAGCTTACTGATAAAAAGAAACAAAACAAAACTGAAAATCTTTCTGACCCTATGACTTGCACTGTTGCCTTTCAGATGCCTTTCATACACTAAGAAAACTGATGGCTTAAAATATAACAATAACAATAATTTATTATTTCTATGCCACTCATCTGACTGGGTTACCCCAGCCACTCTGGGCGGCTTATAACAAATTATAACACTGTAAGACGTCAAACATTAAAAGATTCCCTATTCAGGGCTGCCTTCAGATTTCTTCTAAAAGACATATAGTTTTTTATTTCCTTGATGTCTGGTGGGAGGGCACAACCTTTGCCTTTATATATTTTTGGGTTGGGTTGCATTGGGAACTCCTCACCTGCTCCTAGGGATAGAGGTTGTATTTGTTCAAATTCACACTTCCTGAACCGATATGAAAAGTGAAGCACAGCTCTCTGTTGAAATTTAGATTCTCTGAATTCCGCAATGCAATTCTCCAGCCAACAAACGCCTACAAAATTACATATATTAGTGAAAGGTATGTGCAAAAAATGTGTATATTAGTGAAAATTATTTACAGTTATTAGAGGGGGAAATTGGGAGAAATGAGAATGCAAATTGTATGTTTTTATACAGACTTTTTAAAAATTGCAAATATATGCAGAAATGGTACAAAACAAACTTAAGGTAGGAAAAATGAGAAAGAAACTGAACACAACAGCTTCATCTATTCCTAGCCAGAAATCCTGTTCTTACAATGGCCAGGCGCATACCGTACCTGTGGGAATCCTGCAGGCAGCACCTGAGTGGAACAGCACTCTTCCCACCTGTGATTCCCAGAAACCGATATTCAGAGGCTTACCTTATTTTGCATTTAAACCTTATCTATTGTACGCTGTTGTGGAATGGCAAGCAATGGCATAACTGACCAGATCAAGAAAATCAGGCTGGAGAGCTACTAGATATGAAACTAGGGAAACGACCAGAATTGCAGTGGTGGAACTTGGGCTCAAAGTAACCTCCTTCATTCCCTGGGTCAATGAGATGTAAAGGAGCCAGTCCTTTGAGCTGAAGAGGCAGTGGATATGAGTAAAGTAAATACTGAGTATTTTGATGAAATAAATGCAGGTGATGAGAGACATGATACTAAACAGATGTTGTTTTCAGGATTTTGTTCTGTTCTGTTTTGAGGCAGCGCTCCTAGTTGATGCTTTGTCAAGCTGAAGAACAGAGTCAAAGTGTTTTTATCACAGTTGCATGGGAAGCCGAAAGCACAAATCGCTTCAAAGGAGAATATAATTGTCACGCTGAAGCAAACTGTGTAGCTAAAGCTAAGAGTGTAAAGTCTTAAATGAAACCTAGCTAAGCAACATAATATCCCAAATCAATATCCTTAATGGAGAGACCCTTTATGGAATGAAAGCAGCAAAATAAAATAACAAAGGAACTGAAATTGTTCGTCGTCTCACATCGCAGTCTTTTAAGAACTGCAAAAAAGAGGGAGAAGAGATGTAATGGGGTTGCTTTCTGATCATAAGATTCTTTAACATTCTGCCTCAGAGAGCAATAATGAAAGTAAGATGTTAGAGACGGTAAGCTTAACCCTGGGCGCAACGTATCAGTAATCAGTGCGTAGGCTAAAGCAATGTTGCACACATCCACGCACCCTGTTCAAAACATCTCCTGCCTTTGAACAGATGAAGCCACCTATTCTCTGTAGGAAAATAGGTGGTATTTGGCAGAGAAGTGGGGACTTGGCTCAGCAGCTCTGGAGAAGCATGCATTATTCATGCCCGCACTGTGCTGTCTCAAGTAAACAGAGGATTTGAGTCTCCGGTGTATGAGGGCTCATTTGAAATTTTGATTTCTACTCATATTTTCTTTTTTAAAAAAGATTGGCTCTATTTAAAAATCCATTTCTTTCTGCTTACTTGCATTTCCCTTTTGCTTCTACCCCACTAGGGGCCTTGTTTTTGGGGGCTTGAAAGACAGAATCACTGTAAGGCCTTTTCTGGCTGAGAACCTCCCCTTGCGCCCTGCAAGGGACCTTCAGCAACCATGGGGCTTATGAGGCCTCTCCTTCCCAAAGAAAGAATGTGGGCAAAACAAAATATGGGTTCAGCACTTCCCAAGCACCAACCAGCAGCTGATCCAGGGGGGGCAACTTGAATAAACTATAGGGGGGCGCTCA
This sequence comes from Darevskia mixta, assembly GCA_034641385.1. Classification (NCBI taxonomy): domain Eukaryota; kingdom Metazoa; phylum Chordata; class Lepidosauria; order Squamata; family Lacertidae; genus Darevskia; species Darevskia mixta. The sequence continues at coordinate 1,641,014 of JAWWNH010000034.1, read as the reverse complement.
GGTAAGCCCTGCCCTGCATAATCAATCACAAGAAGCATCACACACACCTCATTTGAATGGCAATGCCTATCAACTTTGGGGGCCCTGCCCCCTGAAATATTTTATTGGGGGGGACTAGGAGTTGGTTCCTATGTCAGCAGTGCTGGAAAAGCCAATAGATACCTGGCTGTCTCCACTTGGGAAGTACTGATTGTAGCACCTGCAAAGCTTCTTTTTTCCCCAAGCCACTCCTTTGCTTGCCACATACCTGATTTCAAATATGATATCTCATGTAGGGTGGGCAGCTATGGCTTAGCCAAAATGACCTTATGGACCAAATGGGAAGGCCTGGTGAACCTGCCCCTGTTGTGGACAATATTGACCTAGATGGAGCAGTGGTCTGATTCAGCATAAGGCAGCTTCCTATAATGCACATTCCACACATATTCTGGCCCAGCTATAATGGATTCTCTCCTTCTCTCCTTTCTGTGATTTTAATTTGGGAAACATGCTCCTCCTTTGATGGCCTCCCATCACCTGACACTAGTCCTATTCTCTAATGCAGTGTTTCTCAACCAGTGTGCCTCCAGATGTTTTGGGACTACAACTCCCATCATCCCTCGCTAGCAATACCAGTGGTCAGGGATGATGGGAATTGTAGTCCCAAAACATCTGGAGGCACACTGGTTGGGAAACACTGCTCTAATGTGATCACTTGCCGTTATTTCTTCTTCTGCAACCACATGGCTCTTTGCAGAAAGCAAGAGGGATCAAAATTCTATATGTGTCATTGGATTCAGTGGAAAACAGCTACATGGATGTAGAAGGATGCAATTTCGGTGTGTGTGCATGATAATCCAGAGCCTCATACACCCTGAGAAGTTCAATTGATATCAGCTTGATGACATGGACAAGTTCCTTAAAGGATCCAGCCCACCACTTGTCTCCTTGACCTTTAATAAATTTCCACCAAAGGAGCACAAGCGAACAACAGAGAACCTACACAAACGACGCTGACACCAAACCCTACATATATTAAGAAGAGTAGAAACATCATCACCCCATCCCACCCATCTCTCCATCCCGCCCACCTCTCTCCCCCTTTTCTTCCTAATGTCTCAATAAACAAAACTGATGTGTAAAAATGCTACATGAAAAAATACGAGAGACATTGCATATACCTTTGTAAAACAAGAAAATCCTGTTAAAAAAAGATATATATAGATGATAGATAGATAGATAGATAGATAGATACCATAGATGATAGATAGATAGATAGATAGATAGATAGATAGATAGATAGATAGATAGATAGAAAGAATTCTTAGGTGCTTCTACAGGGGGCTTCTTCATGCTTTTGACCAAAGGTGATTCGAAGCTCCTGTGTGATTGGGAATTATGCAAGAATCTGAGTTTCCAACTGTGGGCTTCTAAGTGTACTTATTCAAAAGCATTTACAAAACCCATTCGTACTTTCCAGCTCAGTGAGGGAGCACACAGGCGCTGGTGCATGCAGGGATGCAAGGATCAGGACTAGTGCACATTCCCCCATGCCCTCCACTCATGTTTACATTCTGCATTCTGCAACAATGGCTAAACAAGGTGGATGAGTCTGTCAGTACCTATCACCTTAGAGAGCCAATTTAAGGCATGGCCTCCCCCCCCCCCCACACCACCACCACCTTGCCTTTCCATCAGGTAACTAGCAGTGTGAAAACTGACCAACCACCTGTTTGTTGGAGAAAATGGTTGGAACATAAATGCACAGGTATTCAGTACCCTAGAACAATTGAAGATCTGTGGATCAGGGCCAAACAATACGTAGAAACTTTTAATACACTTCGTTAATAAATTCTTCTGATACCTACTTGATTTTTTTTTAAATTATTCTGCCCATGGCTAGAATATCAGAAGTTATATTGTATTTTATTTGTAGTAAAGTAGATGCCCTCCAATATCAGTGTGTGTTGCCTTGCATTGTAAAATAGAATCTTGCACAGTTGAGTTCTAATCTAAAATAGACTGCTTCTCTGTTTCATTTACCATGGATCACAGGGATGAAAAAAGTTTATAGACATGGAAGATGAAAGAGAGGAGTAGGAATAATAACGAGAAATAAAGAAAGCAAAGAAATATGTATAAGCCAGTTGCCACTGAGGCAGACAGAATGAAGCAAGTTAACAGAAGCCGATATAAAGCTTCAGGCTTCAGAGCTGAACTGCTGGCTCAGAACAGCTTCTGCTGCAAAAAAAGCGAGAAAAAAGCAAGATGGGTAATAAGAATGCAGAGAGTGCAACTTTAAATATAAGACTGTAGCTCAAACATCTCATGCCTTCAAGTTCAGTGTAACATTTTCAGGCCGATAGGCTTTCAAAGGGGTTTAATTTGTAATTTCACAAATTAAAAGTTCTTGCATAATTCTAAACTTCTGTTCCATATTTTCACAAACACTTAAAAAAAATACCCATTTGTTTCCTGGAGCCGAAATAATTAATGTCACCATGAGTTTTCCCTTTGTGTTCTTCTAAACAGTGGTTTTTCATACAGAGATTTCTGGTATGAGCACTATAACAACAGCAACAGCCCTTCAGTTTCCTTTAATGGTATGCCATGTTTCCTGGAAAGACAATTCACTATGGTGGATGGGGTCTCAGTCCAGTGTTGTGTGTGTGTAACTGGAATGATTAGGTAGAGTTTGATGAAATGTAGTCTTGGAAGATGGGGAAACTGCCCAAGTTGTTCCCTGTTGGATTTCCAGTTTTCTGAATTTGAATTTCCTGTTTGCCCCACGTGCTCTTTTTTTATGCATTTACAAGTAAAACAAGTATATTAAAAAGACTACATAAGTCTCTAGTACTCTTTCATCCAAAGGAAGTTAAACTCAGAGAAGTGAGGAGCACATCATAATATTCATGAAACGAAATTAATATTTACTAAATGAATGCAATATTCATTAAATGAATATTAGTAGGATAATCTAGTTGACACACATTATATGCAAACCAACAGCTCAGAAACAGAGTTTTATAACAATTGTGGGAAATGCACTTTGTTAAGTGCGTTAGGAATTCCAGCCCTCTGTGGTGTAAATTGCAGTTTCCAGGATTATTTGGGGGAAGTCATGTGCTTTAAATGTGGACATGACCTTATATTCACTTTGGCATCTATTCTACTTGTATTTATACACTAAACATTTGATCATTTCCTGTTTTGATCACTCCCTGTCTAGCCCCAGGACTTGCTCTTCATCCAAATCCGCTTAATAGACTGGTCAGATGCAATAGACCAGGCACGTCCAACTCTCTAGAGACTGTGATCTACTCCCAGTATAATAAAACTGGCAGTGATCTATCCATTGCCATTGCCAAGAGTTCTCAAGTTTTTGGGGAGAGCATTGCTCAGAGTTGTCAAGCTTTTTTAGGGAGGAGTGCCCAGAGTTGTGGAACTTCTTTTGGGAGGGGTTGCATAAAATCATGCACCCAACAGTCCACTGTTATCCATCCTCCCTTTCACAGCCAGTGATGGGACATAGCACAGGGGGTGTGGCAAGGAATGATAGATCAGGAGAACCAAGGCGATCACTTTTTAAAGTCCCGCGATTGATCTGGAGCACCTGAACGATCTAACTGTAGATCGCAGCCAACCAGTTTAACATGTCTGCAATAGAGGACAAGGTTCCTCTACTTCCTGAAGGAGGAATGGAGTAAGATGATATGCAAGTTACATCTGCTTGAAATTCCCTCTTCTACGCAACTAGTAAAAGTGCACAAATCCTGTTCTCCATTTCACCTGGCCACTCCACCACTTGCTCTAATGCTACTGTCATCTAGTGCCCATGGAACCTTTTTGACTGATCTTTCATCCACCATCACGACAGCTCAAGAATTTTGCAGTTCAGAAATTCTACTTGAACAAAATTCTTGCCGAGGCGTCTACTAAGTACAATCTGAGCAAATCATCAGCAAACACAAATTGACTAAAACATTTAAGCAATAAGCCAAAATAATTTCTTCAAAGCAGATAGGTTACTATAGACATTAATATAGAACAATTGAGTTTGAACTCAATAATTTGATAAGGATCTTTCTCTTTGGAACGAAGTCAATAAAGATTTTTTTTATTTATTTAAAAAATGCTGACAACACTACTAGACAGAACCATATTTATTTGATTAACTGTTTTCTATAACTGACCATTTATTCGTGAAAACTGGCAAGATTTACTAGTTCAGACAATGATCTTTGGTATTGATTTCTGAAGTCTGCTTGAGTTGAAATAAATTGGCATTTTTGTCGCTAGCCTAGAAAGAATAAAATGTGAAGGAGTTTATAACGAAGCCCTCCGGAGCAACCGTATCAATACAATACAAAGGTTTTTTAACTTCACTTTGAAGGTGGAAAATGAGGGAGGAATGGGGTAAGATGACCCTGTACATTTTTAGAGAATAAAACAAAAAGAAGAGAGAAAGCAGAACGAAATAGCACCCAAAAGAGTATTCCACTATGGTAGATTCAGTAGACTATTTCAGTGCGTCTCTTGCAATGGAGTAAAATGCAATACCCACTGAATAAAGACATGTAGAGAGTTGCACTGTTAGGTTGAAATCCTAAACACACTTACGAGGGAGTAGGAACCATTGAATTCATTTCAGCAGGACTTACATTTGAGTAAGCGGGACTACAGTGCTGATTGATTCCAAATTTGCCTATGATACAAAACTCAGTTGCTCCAAAAAGGCACCAAAGGATGGTGTAAGCATCAATGCATCTATAAATTGTAATTCATTATGTTCTGTTCTTGCTTTCTAACAGATGCATCTTCTGCAAAAGCGCCAAGTCAACATATAACTTGCAGAGTTGTTTATGAACTTGCACATGCCTATTATGTCCTGTGAGCTCATTTTCATTCCATAGCAGCCTTCCCCAACCTGGTAGCCTCCAGATGTTTCGAGCAAAACTTCCATCATCGCTGACAACTGGCTGTGCTGACTGGGGATTATGGGAGTTGGAGTTCAAAACATCTGGAAGCTACCAGGTTGGGGAAGGGTGGTGTTTACTGCACATTATCTATCTACAAATATACATGGTCTACAAACATGTAGATGGTCACTTCTAATTCATTTCTAATACTTTGCAGTGGCGATAATTTTCATCTTCTATAATGCACCCGGAGTGATGTAGGGAGAGAATCAACCCAAATTCTCCTTACGTCCCAGCACCACTGTTGACAGGTTTTGCTTTTTAGAAGCAGGTGGTCAAAACGAGAAGTCACCAAGAATGTTTTGTGGCACATCTTGCTTCTCTCTCTCTCCCAAATGCCAGCGCTGCAGAGCCACTGGGTCGGGTAACAGTTGGCCGCTTTGCTAATTCCTCCCTATGGAACTCCCTTGCATCAGATGTCAAGGAGATAAAGAACTACACAACTTTTAGAAGACATCTGAAGGCAGCCTTGTATCGGCAAAACAAAATAAAAAATAAAAAAATTCCTTCCAGTAGCACCTTAGAGACCAACTAAGTTTGTTCTTGGTATGAGCTTTCGTGTGCATGCACACTTCTTCAGATACACTGAAACAGAAGTCACCAGACCCTTATATATAGTGAGAGGGTGGGAGGGGTATTACTCAGAAGGGTGGTGGGAATGGGTGATAGGCTGATAGCTGTGGTAAACCTGTTGACGACTGTTAACGACTGCAATTAGTCTTACAGGAAAAAGCAAGGGGTGAGAAGGTTAAAAATAGACACACTCGGTACACTTTGACTATGAAACTAAGAAACTAGAGCTGATGAAGAATAAACAAAACAGGGCCTTGTCCTGGAGTTAAAAATCATTGCAACTGGAATTTGTGTCATACTTCAAACAACAAAAATAGAGGAAATTGTTGTTTATTGCTGTCCTGGCCTGAGTCCTTGCAACCTTGTTATTTGATTTCCTGAATTCTCCAAGGACCCAGAAAACCCAGCCAGATGGGCGGGGTAATAATAATAATAATAATAATAATAATAATAATAATAATAATAAATCTTCCACCTGGGGCACTTGACCCCATGGAAAGACAGACACAGTGTTATTGCTACTGCCCAGTGAGCCCCACTCCTTAGAAATTGTTGGCATTCTATGATGGATGTGATGAATTGGCCCACCCAATTCCTCTGCCCTCCAATGCAAAAAGAGGGTGTGAAATTTCGAGAAGCCATTTGTGCACGTCTGTGCCTTAAAACCCCCTGTGGTTATTTAGTGAAGAGTTAGTTTTGCAACTCATTATAGCAGGTGAATCGAGCCGAAAAGCACTTATGCAGGTTTGTCAATAACAGCTATGGGCAATACAACAGGCCCTCCCATTACTCACTTTACTGAGGCTTAAAGGGGGAAAAGAAGCATAAGTCTCAAATACAAACTTGCCTGAGCCTTATTCAACAAGCTAAGCCAACATCAGAAAATTGATTACAGTATAGGCAGCGTTTTGCCCTGAAGCTCATTTCTTGCTTTTCGGTAGACATAGCAAATAGAATATCAAGCAAACAGGAGCCCATTATCTGGAATAGTTCCCAAGATAGTTGGAGGCATTTTGGAAGAAGGGCTTGAGCGCAACATTAGAGTCTGACATTCCAGATTGTGCAAACTACTATTACAGGAGTTTAATTATGGAGAAGCAGCTTGCCTTAATTATCGTAGCCAGCAGTGACTAGACCCAGGCTAAAATAATGAGAGGAAAATAGCAGTGGAAATATTAATTGAAAAGGGTTGCTTGGTGACATTTTCATGCTTTGTGACATATGGCTTCATGGGGAGAATCTTGTAAAATGGGCAATAGAGGCTAAAAGCTAAAATGTTATTATGGAAATGGTGGTATATGGAGTCACGGGGCACTCTAAGGCAGGGCAAACATATGGTGTAGGAAATGTGGGTCATATCCCTCATTCAGAGTGCATAAAGAGCAAAATAAATAAATAATACAGCTATGTAGCCTATAATTGCCACTGCATGTATACACTCCTGAAACGGCAGAGACTATTCGGAATATAAGAAGAAGCCGTTTCAGGTTGTCTGAAATTAAGCTATATTTAAAATATTAAAAGTAGGAATTTGGAGATGCATTGTGCACTGGTCAACCAGTTTCAATAAAAATTGGAGGTGCTTGATGATACCTGACGCTCCCTCCCCCAAATATGGAACTCTTAGTGTCATTCATTTTCCTGCAGGTGATGTTTGTGGTGACAAAGTAACTTTGACAGTGAAGGAACAAACTCAGTGGAAAGTTAGTATCAAAAAGCTAAGACACTTTCTATAACAGGGGTCAGCAACCTTTTTTAGCCATGGGCCGGTCCACCATCACTCAGACCTTGTGGTGGGCCGGACTATATGGGGGGGGGGAATGAATGAATTCCTATGCCCCCCAAATAACCCAGAGATGCATTTTAAATAAAAGCACACATTCTACTCATGTAAAAACACGCTGATTCCCGGACCATCCGCGGGCCGGATTGAGAAGGTGATTGGGCTGCATCTGGCCCATGGGCCTTAGCTTGCCTACCCCTGTTCTATAATATAAGAAGAGCAAAAGAGAAAAGAAGGATCATGTCACATACCCAAAATTAAACATCTAACTTTATCGTACGCATCACTATGTTTAGTGCAGTTTAACATTCCCACAGAAATTAAGTGGGCTCCATCTCTTGACACTTTATTTTTAAAAAGGTATTAAAAACTATCCAGCTTATGTCAGGTTTTTTTACGGTGGGGGAAGTCATAGATGAAGTTTGATTCTTGGATTTGAGCCCCACCACACTGGTTTTACACTGGTTTTATTTTTTCAGAGTGTAATTTTGATATGCGGAAGTGTTTTAGCATATCTTAAGATGCTGTTTTGTTTTGTTTTCCTCTAAAAGGTGAAGTAGATTTAAAAACAAAAATACAGGGTATTTCCCCACATAATTCCACAGCAAGCAAGGGATGTTTTAGAAGTGACATTTATTTTCCCTACTTACATGCAGGAAAAAATACACACACAAATTGAGGTGTACGCAGTCGCATATAGTGAGTGCATAGCTGACTTTCTCGGTGCCAATTGTCAGTGTGTAAAAAGGCAACATGATGGATATGTTAAATGAACAAGACAGCCATGAGATAATTATAAGCAGCATTTTTACAACTTTATCGTATGGTTCTAGGCCCACAGTAAGATGCTTTTGGCAGTCTTGAGCCCTGAATTCCTTTCTGGGGACCCTCAATTGAGACTGAAGAACCAGATTTTATTTGCAATTTTTAATGAATGAAACGCAGAGTTCACTTATGATCGGCATCAAAACAAAGTGCTGGGAAGTTATCCATCAAAATGGCAGGTTGTCATTCAAGGGGGACTGCTAATTTACTCCTTCAAGCCATATTCTTTCACCCAGCCTCTGTGGAGCCTGCAGCTGGTCTTCTCATTCGACTCGTGTACCGGACACCGATTATGTTGCATTAGGGTCACAGAAAGTTAAAGTGTGTTAGACCAAAAAATAGAGAGAATTCTTCTGTCCAGGAGTGGATGACAGATTACTATCAAATTTTAATTTTATGCAATACGTTTTTCCAAGGCTTGGGAAACTCAAAAGAAACTTATTAGCAAGACATCTCGCTGGAACATATATTGGATGTATGCATATTATTTTGTTCCCTCATGACAAGAAAAGATGAAGGGAGCCTCCGCAATGCAAAAGGGTTTGGAGAGCCACGACACTAATGTGATCTCCAATTTTGCTGTCAAATATTATTTGCTTGACATCTGGCAGCTGTGCCTGGCATGTTCTGAATCTGTATGCTTCAATTCAACACGGTAAAAACTAGCAAAGGAAGGGCGAGTTACAGATGCAGGCAGCCCTCTTGAAACTGGTGTGGACGGAGGACAATTAGCAGAAGATGCCCCACAAATGAATAGGTCAGCCCTTCACCAATCTGTTGCCCTCCAGATGTTTTTGACTACAGCTCCCATCAGGCCCAGGAAAATGGGAAGTTACAGAATATTCTCTAGGAGAGCGTGGAATGAATTCTTCAGTAGCACAAAGGGGGGGGGTGTCAGAAAATCCCATATGGTTCTCTTCTGCTCAATTTTTCTGGCTCACTTAAAACTGAAAGAAATGGAACTGTTCATACTGGTGGATGAAAAAAGAAATGGGTTAAGACAGAGTAAGCCATGTACAGTGCTTCCTTAAACAATATTAAAATATATTGGGTTAGATCCACAGTTGCACCCTATTCACAAGACATAAACTGGGAAGGGGTATTTCTTTGATTAATGTTTTTAATGTTTGATGTTTTACTGTGTTTTTAATATTCTGTTGGGAGCTGCCCAGGTTGGCTGGGGAAACCCAGCCAGATGGGCAGGGTATAAATAAAGTTGTTGTTGTTGTTGTTGTTTTGAGAGAGAGGAATTCTCCAACTGTTTGGGAGTGGTCTGAAAAAGGAAAATCTGTGAAAAATTTGAGCTCAGTTCTAGAAAGTCTTCCAAACTTCACCCAAACTATAGTCATGGCCTTTGTGACCATCTGGTTAAAGCATTGCTTAATTAGAACAGTGATAAAGTGAATGTGGTGTGTCAGTCTTTGAGGGTGGAGGCCCTCATTTATGTATCAGTGTTCCCCCCCCCACTTCTTCCTTCTTATGTGGATTGTGGGGAAACAAAACTCCATATGCATACAAATTTGCTCAGAGGAATGGGGGGGGGTACAGAGCTTTGGTGTGCAGTTTGACACAGAGAAATGTCCATAATTCATATTGACCTGGTTGAGAACACAATTTTGCCTAGCTTTTAATGCTCAGTTGAAATATGAACGGAAAAGTTCTTCTGCAGCTCATGAAATGAAGTTGTGCTGCGTACATTGGCAAAGGATACACTTTCCTTTGTAGCTGGTGACCCATTTCCAACCGGAGTTGAGGAGAGTTTGTGTAAAGTCTATCACACTGAATACAGTGTTAGACACTGTGGGAGGAGAGCTTCATTTGCATCTGATCTTTGCACGCCACACAGCTGATCTGTAAATGGAAACTTTTTTTCCCCAGGAGAGAGGAATTTGAGCAGATAACATTTGCTCTTACTGCACCAACCTTCTAAACATAGAAACAGCTGGTCCTGCTCATACATTTGCTTTGCTTAAGATCTGCATTCCTTTAAACTTCAGATTAGTTGTGAATGCAAGGACTATGAATTGGACGTCTGCTTGCTTGTTTGACCAGTGAATAGCACAGTAGAGTTAAAGGTAGATAGCCGTGTTGGTCTGTCATAGTCCAACTTGGTCTCTAAGGTGCTACTGGAAGGAATTTTTTTTATTTTATTTTGTTTTAGCACAGTAGAGGTTTGGCATCTCAGCAAAAGGGCAAAACAAACAAGAACCGTGCTTGGAAAGTGGATTTTAGAAATCTGACTGACACTGCTCTGTACAAGGCTGACGTTTTCAGGGGTTAGGGTATGAAATTGAAACTCGAAAGACGATAAAGCAAAGGGCAGGGAGCATCTTTCATTACCCTTATGAAAGCTTGTGCACTTTTTGACACTGTCCTCCTTGATGGAGTACAAGGTATTTCCTCCTCCACCGCCGCTACCCTTATTGAATGTCAACATCTGTCTCAAAGCCGAATGTCACAATGCAAACTACTTTTCTGAAGAGCGTGTGGCATGTTGATCTCCTAACAGCTTTAACAAATATCCAATATAAAGTAAGTGGTTTACTGTGCCAGGTATGGGCAGAAAGGGGGAAGAATGCAGCAGAACTGAAGAGATTATCTCTCAAGGCTATAATCAGAAACAGCCCTACCATTAGGCAGAGTGGGGTGGCTGCCTCAGGCTGTTGATTGTACGTCTCATAAAAGGGGAGCAAATTGTTAGCCGTTTAATTTGTTATTATTAGACTTTTACTGCCAGAGAGAGAGAGAGAGAAGGGGGAAAGTGCTTGTGGAATTTTCAGGTGCAAAATAACTTGGTTGGTCTTGGGTCCAATGCATCTGAATTAGGAGGTGTGGGCTCTGTTTAGTGCTTGCCCTAGGCAACAAAGTGTTTTGGGCCAGCTCTGGCTACCATTCACAACCTACTTACTTCAGATAATTTCTTTCGAAGCACCTGGTGTTTGCAATATTTGATTTGTGTGAATTGTGGCCTAATTTTTCTGGGTCTCAAACTCTTGGTGATTTAGGGACTTGATAGATTCAGCTTCAAATGACATCTGAACCCAATTTCTCAACCATTCCTAGGTCAAAGGAAGGGTCAAAGACCATAGCTCAGCTCAACTCCCTGTTTTCAGTGAATGTAGATATATTATCTACATTGCTATATTATCTGAAAAGGACTAAAAACAATAAATACCGGTACATAAATTCAGCATAATAGCTATAAGGCCTAGTCACTGACCCACACTTTCCTTTCATCATTTTAGGACTTACATTTCACATCCAGCTCATATACTTCCCACTATCCGCCAAATCTTGGCATAATTTAGTTCTAGAGGCCTTTCAAGAGTATATATTGACTCCCCCACCCCCGAGGGTTTTGAATTATTTTTATGTTAACTTTTATTCCAGGCTTATGTTTTGTTTTGTTTTTAAAGCCCTGGGCTTTTGCCATCAACACAATTTTCTTCTGAAACCCTCATAAACAGTGATGCCAGCAGGGGAGAACTTGGGGGGGGGGAAGTATCTGGGGCCTCACTTAGCAGAATGAGGAGAGCCCCCAAAAACAGTTGGGCTGGCTTTGGTACATTTTAAAGTCATTGAAGTAAAATATAATTGCCATAATAGCAGAATCTCAAATCACCTAACTGCCCCACCGCTCATAGAGGCTATTGTTTCTGATTTGAGTGGGGAAGGTGTGTGTGTAGGAGCACAGGTTAAAATTTTACAGATACTAAAGGGCCAACTTACATCAAAAAAAGACAATCTCAAGTATGATTGACATAAGAAACCGGTCATTACTCCAGCAATGAGTGCCATAAACTGCAGAACAAAGGCGTTAGGAGGCTTAGATTAGTTTTTACTTATACCCTTTATATTATAGCTGTGGTAGAAAAGATGTCTGAGCAGCCAATGGAAGAGATATCACTCTATAATTGAGAGAAAAAAGAGTAAAATGTCCTGATGGGTATATATGAAAGTAATTTCTTTTTGAAGTGGTCTGTGAAACAGAGTTTCACTCCTGGGACCGTGCTCTGTGAATTCTGGCTTATTTCTGTTTTAGGCGTTCTTAAGGACGTCTTATAAAAGGTGAAGACTTTTGTGAAGGTTTCTGCATCTTCATGTGTCTGTAGTTATAGCAGCTAACTCTGTGGGTACCTAGACCAGACTTGACCCCCAACAAGTGATCTGAAGTAACTCACTTCCCAGGGATCCAATTTAGAGTCGGAGAGCTCTTTCACATGTTTACAAGAAATGCCAAAGGAGGAAACCCAAGTCTTTGTCTCTTACCATTTCCTCTAGCACAGGGCTAGATGTTGTTGGAGCAACCACACACACACCACACCAAAAAATGTGGCCAGTAGATCGTGTCCTCCCTCAATGAGGGCACGTGTTGCGGTGCGACCTGCAACCAAACCCTGTGTTGTGGGTGGGTACATTTGGATAGCCACAACACCCTATTGGTAGGTCCCTCAATGCTGGGTGTAATCAGACCAATGGGATGCTAGCTAAACGGATCGAGGAACCTATATATGCCCACCATGCACATGTCTCTGAGCTTCCTCTTTGGACCAGTGCATCGGAACACCTGCCCACCTCTCCCTATATTTAGGGCTTGACCTTGCTATGCTGTCGTGTGTTGTCTGTCGTTGGGACAGGGGCACGGCAAGAATTTTCCCCATTTGGCTGATTGGCTGGTGCCACTTGGGTTTCACCTGCCACGTAGCAAATCATCACAACTTGTATGGTTGCAGATAGGCTCTGGTTCAGGTGATAGGGGTGGGGGAACGCTCTCGCCATCCCTATGTGAAGGGTATTCCGTTAAAGGAATCCAGGGACTCAATGGTTTGGCCAACCCTGAGAGAGGTTGTGACTGTGCCCGAGTCCAGGGGGACATCTGGGTGGTGGACTAGCCTGACCCCGGCCTTCTGCTGTTCCAGGTGTTCACCCCAGGCTGACCTATGCTGGTGCCCAGGGTCAGCACTACCTGCAACAGTGCAGGGAGCTAGTCGAACCAGAGCCTATGCAACCACTCACTTGCTGTAATCAATAAAGTTGTGGTCTAAATTCTGCCAAAAACCAAATCAAAAATTTGAGTCTTGTCTGAATTTATTTAAAGGGGTGGTTAAAGGTTTAAACATGCAATAAGAGATTATGGCAGTTGCCTAATTTGATATGTGAAAGAGATGGGCTGGCCGGCACTGTCCAATGAGTGAGCTGGGCAAGTGATTAATGATTTCATAATGACACTCAGTGCTAACAGCAGTGGCACACCCGTCAACATTTATCTGACGAGAATAGGGACGTCCCATTCCATAATGATAATTTTACTATTTACACCCCACTCACCTTACTGGGTTGCCCCAGCCAATCTGGACAGCTTCCAACACATATAGAAACATAATAAAACATTTTAAAAAACCTTCCCTTTACAAGATTACCTCCAGACGGCTTGGGGGGGGGGGAGAGGTCAAATAACTCCATACCCTCCAACATTTCTCCATTGAAAATAGGAACATTCTAAGGAAAAGCGGGACATTCCAGGATCAAATCAGAAACAAGGACGGCTTCTCTAAATCAGGGACGTCCCTGGAAAATAAGGACACTTGGAGGGTCTGCAGTGGGCATGCTTGTGCCTCCTGCATAGATAAAGGGAAGGAGTCTAGCCGGGGTTCATGGTACATGGCAGGTGATGCTTTGCATTGGTTTGGGATAGGAGTCAATACCAGTAGCAGCTGGAAGGGGACATGGCTATAGCATGGACCAAGGTGAAAGCAGTGTTGCTCTGGGTTTTGATGAATCATTTAAGCCAGGCCTAAACCAACCATTGAAATGGAATCCTGTAATGTCATCCTCGTTAAACCTTGGCAAACCTTGGCACTATTGACTACACTCACTACATAATAGGCTGAGGAAGTTTTCCTTTTACTGTATGTAACATAAACATGTTGTTGTTTTATATATGCCAATAAAGGTGCTGAACTGAACTGAACTGACTACACTCACTAGGGTTGCATGAAGATAACTCCATTTATGCTATTAATTCAATTTTTCTAACTGCCTTCAGATGAATGGGCTTGGGAGGCGATCTGCTTATAAATGCTTCTCCCGCACCTCCCTAAGTTAAACAAAATAATGGTATACATTGACAAAATGCTGGATCTTCCTACATTTCCTCCTTCAAAAATAAAAATTCATAAAATATTAATTCGGAAAATGTTTTATCAAGAGTGTTTTATCAAGTGTTTCCTTGAACATTTTTATATTGTACATAGTGTACATAGTGTACAATAGAGATTATAGATTTGTAAAAGAGTAAGTGGTACAGAAATGCTTTTAAATGCATGCATACCTACATACATAGAATGAAGTTATTGCAGTACTGTTTTTTCTTGAATTACATTAGTAGTTTAAAACAGAATAGTTATACAAATGTCATATCAATAAATGGAGTGTCCACGTACTATGAATATTATGAAAGACTGATTTTCTCATGTCCTTGATTCTTGATCCTTCAATGCATAAAATAAATAAGTTAAAATAAAGATGACATAAAAGTCCAATAATATAACAGAATTATATCAACAGTTGTGCAACTGAAGGTAGGGATGGGCTTAGGGAAGCTTTTAATATTTGATGAATTATTGTATTTTAATATTTTGCTGGAAGCCGCCCAGAGTGGCTGGGGAAACCCAGCCAGATGGGCAGGGTATAAATACCGGTAATATGTTGTTGTTGTTGTTGTTGTTGTTGTTGTTGTTGTTGTTGTTACTAGTACTACCACCCAATGTCTTTCTCCAGGTGTTGATTGTCCCTTTAGATCGTGATGGCATGAGATTCCTGACTTGGGCTTTGTTGAGGGAATTAGATGGTTAAATCTGCCCTCACTATCTTAAAAGTTTATTCTTTAGAGTATTTTTTAGGAAGTATTTATAGCAATTCAGAAATATGCTGTACTCAGGGCCTTTTTTTCAGCCAGAACTTGCTGGAACTCAGTTCTGTCACCTCTCAGGTGGGTGCTATTGCCATTCTAAGAAAACCACGGAGGTGAAAATGGTGAGTTCCGGCACCTATTTTTCTAGAAAAATAGCACTGGCTATGCTGTCTTTGATTTTGTAAAGGTCTCTGCTGATTTTTAACCAGTGAAGCCATACCTTACATGCAGTTTTTACACCTTAAAATCAAGAGTAGTCTCATATATATATATATATATATATATATATATATATATATATACTCCCCATCCAACCCCCTTATTACAAATCATACCTTCACTGATATGACTACTGTATCTCATTTAAAACACTTCACAAATAACAAAACTCCATTCATTAAAACACACACGAGAGAGAGAGAGAGAGAGAGAGAGAGAGAGAGAGAGAGAGAAGACAAGCTGTTCCTTAAAGAATTAATCTAACCATGAGATTTTATAGCTTGGGAGACGCCTTCCTCACTCAGTGTCACCCCGGTGACAGATTAACAATGCTGAGGACAATCCAACCATGCAAAATATATGAGGAAGCCTTCCTACTCACTCACACCTCAAACCTTGGCCATACATTTGAATGAGTAGCAGATCCTGACTTACTATATTTGCATTACTGTTGCCAGCATTTTGTTATGAGACAATCCCAACCCTTCGCCAGCAGCGTCGGGGCTTAATAGCCCCTGTTGCATCCACCACCCCACCACTTCCACTGGCCAGGGTGGAAGGAGGTGAGCAGGAAAAATGCCTCTTTACTATGTCAGCTCCCAAGCTGGCACAGTGGAAAGGCCCAATTGAACCCACTGAATTAATAGGCCCCTATTATAAGCTGGCAGGCGCCATTTTGTAGTGGTATTTGGGAAGAAAGTGCTGGTGGAACTTGACTCAGGTTATGGTGATTCCTTTTATGGAGGGCTGGGATGAAAATGTATCAAATTCTCAATGGACTGTCCATCTGAAGCTCCAAAACAAGCCTGAGGTTGGGGGTGGGAGTCAACCTATTTCCCTTTGGACCGCTTTGGAGCAAACATTCTAGGGTTAAAAAAAAATTCTCGCAATAATCAGTTCCCTTGTTTTTGTAGTACATGTGTAATCACATTTGTGAATATAAAGTACAATTATTAATTAGAATTAATAGCCTCTAATCATCTACTATCATCAACTGATTATGTTTAATTAGGCTTCACTGGAAACTAATTTCAAATATTCATACTTAAAGCTAATATCAATATATTTTATGTCTTTCAGCAATAAAAAAGGATAACTTAACTAAAGCCACCTGTTTTCATGGTTTTTCAAGATTCCCTAGATAATATACTGTGCCCTCAGCTCCATATCATTGATCAGATCCTAGACTATTTGAGAAACAGGAGTAAATATATTATCTTACCCTGGATGAAAACATTGTTGTTTCAAGACCCAAGGCAAGCCATGGTGTATCATATGATGCCATTATTTTTCTTTCAAGTAGATAACAAAAGATAAACTAAAAGAACAAAGAGGTTATAAGGACTGGCATCTTTGCAATTGGGGGGCATAAGTCACATCAGACTGAATGCCCGGTTGTGGTTAATTCAGATTTAAAAAAGGTATAACTAATGTTACTGACCATTATGGCCAATGCAACTGTTAAATTAGTACAAACAAGAATGGCCATAAATCTTGGGTGTGAAATGCCCTAATATCTCAATTTGTAACCATTTGTGCTCATTACAACAGAGTTCCTGTATGTGCAGGTGGTCCCATTCGTTTCATCTTGAGGACATGGGGGCAGGGGCAGTTCTGCATCAGCATCAAACCTCCATGACCCATAACAGATGGATGTAACCAAATATAAAATATCTGGTTCTTATTTATGTATTGGTGCATGCCACCCCAATCTCCAAGCAGCACAAGATTCTGGGGGTTCCAGGTGTGCTTACCCAGGGTTCATGTTTTCTTTTGGAAATGAGGCACAGTGGAGACTTGTGGTGTTTTTATAATATATGGCTTATTTACACATATACACAACCTGAGTCTCCCATGGAGGGGTTCACAGCATTGACACCCCAAGAGGGCTTTGCCTCTCCCAAAGCCTCGGATTCAAACAAAAATCCACCATCGTGCTCTCTCCCTCTCAAGCTTGCTGCATTTAATAGACTGTGACCTCTTTCCCCAAGGTCACATCACTGCCACTGTGATCCTAAATGCAATCCTAAAACTCTGGCATTGTTGAAGGAAGGGCTCACACCCATCTGCATTATGGCACAGGGTCTTTGCTTTGTAAATGCCCCAGTACCTTCTCTTTCTTCTCCTTAATGGCTCTTCTCCCATGCGATTTCCTGAACTCGGGAAGCTGGCTTGTCTTGTATTTCAACATTTGCTAAATCTTGTGTCTGGCACCCAAGGTAAGACTCCAAGCATTGATTAAATTCTAACCCCTCCTGGATCCAGCACTTTAAGGGAGTCATGTACCCCTGAACTCATAACAGTATTCATTTATATTTTTCTTAATTGCATCAGGGTACATTGCAAACAATTCATTGGAGAGAGAGGCAGAGCTGATGAATAGCGCTTCATCTCAAAAAATGGATGAAAGCCTGGGTGAAACATTTCCCAACACTTAAAAACATAAACAAAGCATGATGAAACAAACTAAAGGACTTTTCATTTCAATGGGAATTAATCCGCAACTACTTTCATTGTTTATGTCATAGTCACATTAAAATCAATAGGACTTAAAACTGCCTGACTGAATTGTGCTTACATTGTTATTGCCCCCCCTCCGCAATGAAAGCAAACAGCCTACAACACATCATATTGCCTGTTCTTCATTTTATTTTTATCTTCTGTTATTTTATTTTTTTTTGTCTCGCCAACAGCATTTGGCCTTTTAACTACTAAAGTGTTAAGGAGTGCTAGTTTGCTAATTAAATTTAAGCACGTTTTAAAGTGCAGCTTGATTAGTTCAATTAAGCAGGATTATAAATTACCGATGATATTTTGTTCTGCAAATTTCATAAAGCGAAACATTCTTCAGTTATTATTGGTATGCATTCCACAAGTCATTAGCTCTTTATTCAGGAATACAAATTTGCTCCTATTGATTAAACTGGCATTTTCATGCAAATGGAAATATTTCATTTTATTATCTTTTGTAAGTATTAGAAAACATTTCTGAAATATTTTATTTCCGCTTCCCTCATAGTCTGTTGAAGAACAGTACTGAGCTGGGCAGACTTCAGGTGTGATGAGCCTCCATCATTTATTACAAGAACCCCCAGATTCACCAGGTGCAAAGCAGAGACGTGGGGAAACTGATACAGTATGTACTTAGTATTACAGAACACAGAGGAAACCTCTGAGCTCATTCTCAACCCAAGGATTTATTTTCAGTACCAGAACTGAACTCTCATCCTTTTACATATAAATCTATTCCTGATTCTGCCCCTCCAGGGAGGATTCCTTTTTTTGCTGCTATGGTTAAATGACTGTGAATCAGAAACCATTTCTGATCAATGGCAAACCTTCCAAAGATTTACCAGTAGCTCTCAATCTTAATTTTGCTCATTCCCAGTGTATACCATAATAAAAATCTAAGCTGTTTGTGGGTGAGCTTTGAGGCCCACTTTGTCCTCTCATGCTTTGTCAATCCTATTGGTTTTTTGGGATCATTAAATTACCCTGATCTAGAAAAGGAGATCAGGCTTCTATGCACACATTTCCTTATTGGCTCAGCATCTCTTGTGCATGCAGGTTCCATTGCCGGATGCTTGAATGCCGCAACTGGGTCTATTTACATAGTAAAGGTAAAGTGACCCCTGACCATTAGGTCCAGTCATGTACAACTCTGGGGTTGCGGCGCTCATCTAGCGTTACTGGCCATGGGAGCCAGCGTACAGCTTCTGGGTCATGTGGCCAGCATGACTAATCCGCTTCTGGCAAACCAGAGCAGCGCACGGAAACGCCATTAACCTTCCCGCCGGAGCGGTACCTATTTATCTACTTGCACTTTGACGTGCTTTCGAACTGCAAGGTTGGCAGGAGCTGGGACCGAGCAACGGGAACTCACCCCATCGTGGGGATTCAAACCGCCAACCTTCTGATTAGCAAGCCCTAGGCTCTGTGGTTTAACCCAGAACACCACCTGTGTACATAGTACACAGCACTAAATCAGAAACCACACATGCAACCAGACAACAGCTTGAGAAGGGATAAGAAAATGTATTTGCATATCAGGGCTGCTCAGATGCAGTTCTGTATCCTGCCAATGGAGTCCTGTTCAGACTGCTGCATGACATAAATGTAGGATATACTGTATATTCCTGCGTATAAGACTACTTTTTAACTCAGGAAAATCTTCTCAAAAGTCAGGGGTCGTATTTCTTATACGGCGAGTATATCCCAAACTCTATATTTTAACTGGAAAAGTTGGGGGTCGTCTTATACGCCGGAATATACGGTACCTTCACATTGGTCCTGACCATTGAATGAAAATCTATCTGCCAAGTTTGGCTAGTGTGTACTGTTTACTTAACACATTAGCCATAGCACTGCAATAAATCTTCACTCTTTCGATGCACAACCCTACTTTCAACTCATTCACACGCTAATCTGTTCCCACTTCAGCACTATTTGTTCGTTTGTTTAAAACTTGCTTCTTCACTGTGGAATCTCAGCCAATGGAGGACGAACTGGGGGAAGAAGATGACATCACAGTATAACACAGAGCCAATTCTCATTGGCTGTATTGATGTCCCTGAGGACAAACTCTTCTTACTCCTTTCATTCTGAATAAAGAAAGAACTCACCCATACTGACACAACTGGTCAACATTCCCTGTCTTTTGTTACATGGTGACAGTGACATACCCTCCAACATTTTTCCAATAAAAATAGGGACGCCATATTTATTTATTTACTGCTTTCTTTACTATTTATACCCTGCCCATCTAACTGGTTTGCCCCAGTCATTCTGGTTAGTGCTCTCTCTCTCTCTCTCTCTTTCTCTCCATAATAAAATATTTAAATAATAAAACATTAAACATTAAAAGGTTCTGTATACAGGGCTTCCTTCAGATGGCTTTGGTGGGGGATAACTCCATACCCTCTCACATTTCTCCCAAGAAAATAGAGACGTCCCACGGTACCCTCCAAGATTTCTTTGATGAAAATAGGGACATCGTAAGGAAAATCCTTTGGCCACCTCATGAGAAGAGAAGACTCCCTGGAAAAGACCTGATGTTGGGAAAGATTGAGGGCACTAGGAGAAGGGGACGACAGAGGACGAGATGGTTGGACAGTGTTCTCAAAGTCACCAACATGAGTCTGACCAAACTGCGGGAGGCAGTGGAAGACAGGAGTGCCTGGCGTGCTCTGGTCCATGGGGTCACAAAGAGTCAGACACGACTAAACGACTAAACAACAACAAGGAAAAGCGGGGCATTCCAGGATCAAATCAGAAACTGGGGAGGCTTCTGTAAATCCAGGACTGTCCCTGGAAAATAGGTACACTTGGAGGGTCTGCAATGAATGCTATATGACAAATCTTTTGCTCTGATCTGATTGCAGATGCTTTCAATCACAGATGAACTTGGAAACAGGATGAAAAGTACTAAGAGTGAACACACAAGAGACTCACAGTGACTAAGAACAGGGTGATTTGCCCATCCCTATTTGGACCTGATTAGAGGAGAAATGCACAACATCAAATGCAGCTAAATGTTTGTGTATATTGAATTTTTTATTGAATCACTTTTTTGTTCTCTTGACATATTTTCTTTCCTCCTCTGCCATGTGTTTTCAGATCAGGATGCTTTTCTTCCAACTGTCTCCAAGTTGATAAGTAAATCCTTAGTGCCTGCTGGGAAAGTACATATCTCTATGCAGAAGTATTTAATCAGCATGCACTGTCAGTGCAAATAGCTTTTGTTGTAATCTTGCATAATGCACTCCAACAGCACTGCTGCAGATAATTGTTTCATTTACATCCTTCAAGGGGGAAAAAAAGTACAAAACATTATGACTAATGCAGATTGATGGGAATCCTCTGCTAGTCTTTCGCATAAAATCACTTGCATAAAATCCTGATACTGATAGAAATGATAGAAACAGGTGTAACTGGAATGGGAGAACACTGGTAATCATATTACATTTTTTTATTATTATTATAGCCAAGATGATGCTTTTGAAGGCAGTCATTAAAAAATTCCCATCTGTTCACACCATTTGTCAAGCCGAGGCTGAAAAGTGTCTGAGAACAAAATCAAACATGAGGTGTGTGAGGGAATTGATTGGAAATCTTGCTGTTGCTGATGCCATTTTCACCTGCTAGTTTTTCGTTTTTTCGTTTAGTAAGATGCAAGGCAAGTTTGAAATTGGTGAGATATCTCATTAGGCAGCGAAACACAGTGAGTCAGTCTGCAAGAAGGTAGAAGGAAATTAAATGCCAAATTATATTTGTCCATAGGGGTCCCTGCTCCCCGCTGCTTCCTATAAATCCATGTTTAGATGGAGAAGTTCTTTCCTTGGAATAATCAGAAATTAAGTGCCCATTTGCATTATTGACTTAATTGTTTATGTTAGCCACAATCCAAAGATGTTATACCCTTAGTGTGACATCACATGCTGCTTTTGAAACTTTCATTAGCACTTTCACTACATGGTATATTGCTGAAGAATGAGGGAGGGAAAATTCTTCAAGCAGACAAATATTTCCAGATATTTATTAGCAAGCATCCTCAAACCCCCATCAGTAATAAAACCAGTTAGGTATTTACTAATAAGATCAATAAATCCCAATAAATGGATTCTTTTTTCCTATACTGTGATTCCTGCATTGCAGGAGGTTGGACTAGATGACCACAGGATCCCAACCAACTCTGTGTTTCTATGATCCGTGCACTTACAAAATCTTGGCTACATTATGGCAATATTGGGTTGCCTGTGAAAAGTATTTAAGTGCCTGTGAAAGGTGAAAAATTTGGCTGTGAGCTGTTAACTGTGTTAGCTATTGCAGACCCTCAAAGTGTCCCTGAGAGCCAGTGTGGTGTAGTGGTTAAGAGCTGTGGACTCGTAATCTGGGGAACCGGGTTCGCGTCTCTGCTCCTCCACATGCAGCTGCTGGGTGACCTTGGGCTAGTCACACTTCTCTGAAGTCTCTCAGCCCCACTCACCTCACAGAGTGTTTGTTGTGGGGGAGGAAGGGAAAGGAGAATGTGAGCCGCTTTGAGACTCCTTTGGGTAGTGATAAAGCGGGATATCAAATCCAAACTCCTCCTCTTCTCTTCTTCTTCCCTATTTTCCAGGAACAGTCCCAGATTTACAGATGCCGTTCCAGTTTCTGATTTGATCCTGGACTGCTTACAACATAAATAAAAGCATGATAAAACATTAAACATTTTTTTAAAAAAACTTCCCTATACCTGGCTGCCTTCAGATATCTTCTAAAGGTTGTATAGTTACTTATCTCCTTGGCTCATGGGTCACATAAACTGCATACCCTCCAACATTTCTTTGATACTATTTTATCATGGTACAGAAGGGGCATTGCAATAACAACCATAATGTTTATTAGAATTTTTTGTCTTGATCATTTCTGTGTTATACACGCAGAAAAGGCTTGTTTTCCTTAAAGTTTTCTCTCTCTGTTGTAACAGTATTGTATTCTTTGTGTAATGTGTACCTTTTTTTTACACTGCAGAGAATGTTCTGATTACAGAGAAACAGACAATATTTCATACAGGTATCTTCTGGAGGAAATCACAGCAACCTTACGAAATAGCAAAGGTGCTGTGTCTAGAAAGGGCAGATCTAGTAGAAGGAAAGTGCTGGGCTGCTTCAGGAGAGCATTAGTGCTGTTATATAGCAGCCATTCTGTCCAACACCTCTCCCATTACAAAACAAAGAATGTATGCTGCAGGCAATCTCCTGCTGCAATTCTTCTCTTATTGGATTAACTGCTTTAAGTTTCAACTTGACCCACAGGAGTAATTGCAAATCGAAGGACTTTAGAGCTGCCAATATATCTGCTTTCTGCAGAGTTTTTGTTGGTGTCAAGATTAATTTGTGACCTCCAGCGTGTAGGTGAAAGGGGAGATGTTCTATGAATGTAGCCCAGGAATTGTTAGTGCTTAGTACTAATAAGAGAAAGACTTCTGTGTCAGGATATTTGTCTATGGCATTTGTTGACATGATCACCTGGATCGATTGAGAGCTCATGGCACAAAGGAGACTGAACCATCATGGATCATTTTCATTGTAAGGCATAATTTAAGATGGTCTCCTTTGAAAAATTGAAAGAGTTGTTGATGACTGCCATACGCCTTCTTGGCATCAATGCACAATGGTTCTCCATTCAGAAGTTTGATGTTAAAGTTGAGTTTGGCATTTCCTTCCTTGTGTTTCCCCCCAAAGGGGTCAAGCTGAATCAGCTGATGATGGCCACTGGGCCACAGTTATGTAGAAACAAGGCCTATTTGCATTCAACACTTTAGGTAAAGGTAAAGGGACCCCTGACCATTAGGTCCAGTCGCAAACGACTCTGGGATTGCAGTGCTCATCTCGCATTATTGGCCGAGGGAGCCGGCGTACAGCTTCCAGGTCATGTGGCCAGCATGACTAAGCCGCTTCTGGCGAACCAGAGCAGCACACGGAAACGCCGTTTACCTTCCTGCTGCAGCGGTACCTATTGATCTACTTGCACTTTGACATGCTTTCAAACTGCTACATTGGCAGGAGCTGGGACCAAGCAATGGGAGCTCACCCCGTCGCAGGGATTCAAACCGCCGACCTTCTGATCGGCAAGCCCTAGGCTCTGTGGTTTAACCCACAGCGCCACCCGCGTCCCGCATTCAACACTTACCATTACTTGGAAATAAATGCCATTGATTCTGTAAAACTGCCTTCTGACCATGGGCCCAATCTACCAGTGTTTTAAATTATGCAGTTTGCCATTGGAATAAATATTTGTATAATGCATGAATTGTCCCCAGATTGCAGTGCAGTAGGTGTCTTGGGTCTGAATTCTGCATTGCAATAAATAAATAGCGGGGTAAAGTTCTTGCTGGTTCCTTCTGTCCTACCCAAGCTGGACCAAAGCTCTGAATCTGAGAGGGGAAATAAGGTTGTCTGCCAAAACAACGCTAAGGAAACAACCCTGGCCTCTTGCAGGCAGCATCAAGCTTAACAAAGCAGCAGAGCCACTTCTGCCACTCACATCAGCAAGTGGGATGGGGGAAGCAGGAAAAGTCTGCATGTTTGCTGTGCCAGCTCCAGGATCGACCCCTTGGCAAAACTTGGCAGTGGTTGGACTAGTTTAGTTCTCAGCAGTTTCTTGGCCGGCTCAGCTCTCTTCTCTTCCTCCTCAGAAACTTTTGGGGATTTACACTGGACCCAGGTGGCGCTGTGGGTTAAACCACAGAGCCTAGGGCTTGCTGATCAGAAGGTCGGCGGTTCAAATCCCTGCGACGGGGTGAGCTCCCGTTGCTCGGTCTCAGCTCCTGCCCACCTAGCAGTTCGAAAGCATGTCAAAGTGCAAGTAGATAAATAGGAACCGCTCTGGCGGGAAGGTAAACGGCGTTTCTGTGCGCTGCTCTGGTTCACCGGAAGCAGCTTTGTCATGCTGGTCACATGACCCGGAAGCTGTACGCTGGCTCCCTCGGCCACTAAAGCGAGATGAGCGCCGCAACCCCAGAGTCGGTCACGACTGGACCTAATGGTCAGGGGTCCCTTTACCTTTTACTTTACTGTTAGTAGGGATATTGACAGTGGTAGCTTTTACCCACCCGTCCTTTCAGCAAGTGGAGCAGGGACTTCTGTGGTTGCAATGCCTCTCTGCTGGTAGAGACCGGCAAAGATGGGGCAGAAAGATGCCTCATTATCACCCAAGCCCCCTCCAGCACAGCAGTGCTTAGATTGCTCTGCCCATCTCTCCCACAAGAATTTTATAACCCATCTCCATTTTGGCACGATTAGTGATAATCTACATGCATTCCAGTTTATTTAAAAATTCAATGATGATAAATTTCAGTTTCTAAGTGAAACAATTTGCCGCCATATACAATTTGCCACCATATATATATATAGCATTACTTGTGAGAGTACATTAAAGAAACTAAACCCTCATTATTATAATTCTCCAAGAATCTGAATAATAGATTGTTTGGCATAAACCAAGGAAACTAATTTTAAACAATCCTGAGAAAATGAATAAAGCTTTCCTGTAAACCTCTTGGTAATTATATCAATCAAATACATTATTTCTGAAACTGTACCATTAGTACTTAAAATATACTAATTTTGAGAAAGCCCGAATTCTTCTGTAATCATGTTTAATCATTGCTATTTCTATGTTACAATTCTTTTTTCAAAGATAGCAAGATATGATTTCAACAAACAAACAAAAACCTTTCCCCACTCTGGGTTATGGAATATTCCAGTATAACATCTACAAGTATTCTTCTGGCTGAAAAATAATATTGGCTACCTTTAAATTAATATCATCAGGACAATGTTTAGGTCTCACAGGAAATTAAAGGCTGCCTCTTATCACAGGGTGATTGCTTTCGTAGCTAGGAGATGAGATTTTAATGGACAAATGAAAGCATGTTTTTGGCTGCTTTTTCAGCGCATTTAAAAACATTGGATAGTTAGTGCATTTCATCTTATACATAAATGCTGTGTTCTGAAGGCTGTTTTCCACATCTAGTGACATATTATAAATTAAAATTGCTTAATCTAATATTTTGAGATTTGTCAGTGGATAAACTGCTCATTTCCAGATTGGTAGTCCATGGGGAAGTTCAGGGGAAATACCATCATGGGGTAAAAAATTCTGAAAACCAAGTTCAATGGAACTTACTGCAAAATACATATGTATAGGATTTTTTCTTACTCATGGTTATTAAGGTACCATGCTACTTAAAATCTCTCAGTTGCCTCCCTAAAGGAGGGAGGAGTTATTTTCTTATACATTGTGCCCAATATGTTTTGGCCAAAAATGCCTTTGTCAGGGTCAGGGGTTATTTCTTTGTGTCTTAGTGAACGAATCTCAAAGGTTTCAGTAGTTGAAAGAAACTGATTTTTGTCTCATCAAACACAAAGTACTGGGAAGAAGTGTACCTCTAGCTCTCATTCAGTGGAAGTCCATGACCAGGTGAGACATAATACAACTTGTCGCCCTGAGTTCGAGCGTCTTCAAAGTCCATGACAGCCTTTGGTAAAGGCTGTTCTCCAATTGGAGCGCTCGCAGGCCAGTGTTTCCCAGTTGTCAGTGTTTATACATTTTTTTAGATTTGCCTTGAGAGAGTCTTTAAACCTCTTTTGTTGACCACCAACATCACACTTTAGTGATTTGGAAGTAGTAGTTGCTTTGGAAAACGATGATCAGGCATCCGCACAACATGACCAGTCCAATGAAGTTGATGTTGAAGGAATGCTTCGACACTAGTGATCTTTGCTTTCTCCGGTACACTGGCATTAGTTCACCTGTCTTCCAAGTGATGTGTAAAATTTTTCAGAGACACTGTTGATGGAATCACTTAGGCAGTAGCAGCTCATGTATAGCCACCACAGTACAACTTATCTGGATGGAGGCTGGTGACAAGGTTGGAGGTGTGTGTATGAACCAGAAGTGACAATCCAATCCTCCGCCGATGCATCTCCATAGCCTCAATCTTCCACTGGCCTACCCTGTCTCACTCTTGCCCAGATGTCAGGAGAGAGGTTGTGTGTCTCTGCCCTACCATGCAAACTACTATTGCACGTGAGAATTTATGTGTCTGACAGGTACACAGTAGTAGAATCTACATACATATTAAAAAAATGCTGTGAAAATGCTTTTAAAAAAACGTTTTGAAAAATACATTGAATTTTGGCATAGCTCCGTTTTGCCATCTAGTGTCCCTTGTATATTGCACTTTACAACACATTTAAAACGTTTTATTTGCAGCTGTATAGCTGAGTCCAGTGTGACACCTAAGATATAAATAAGTAGATAAATAAGTCTCTGAGTATCAAATAAGACTTTATATTTCATATGCAGAACAATTTGTAAATGTTTTCTTCTCTACACATCCCAATCTGATCTGGTAGTAATTCATGTGGAACTGGAGATGGAATATAACTTGGAGTAGAGAAATGGACATAACTTTCCCCTGCCCAACACTTTCCTCCACACCTCCTAACTTGGGTCCCAGCGACACTGAAGATCCACCAATTTGACACATTGTTTATGTCCTTAATATGATATGCAGTATTCCAAATGTATCCATTCATTCCAAGAGCAAACCAACTGAAAAACAAACACCATAAATTGCTAAAAATGTTATTTGTTTAGGTCAAATTTTGTTTCATTAGAGTTACAATGGTATGTATTGATTTATCAGGGGGGATTCCCCTCCTTGTCTCACTTTTTGTAAAATCAGATTATATTAAAATTGGATTTACATACCGTACTTTTTTCCTGATTGCTTGTTGTGCACAAAATGAATAATATTTGCTTTTGTAAAGCACAATTGTAGAATTACTTTTAATTTCAGAACAACTGTTGTGGATTCATAAAAGCCATACAGTGTTCTGGAAAAGGGCAGGAAATGAATTTTTTTCTCTCTCTCTCAACCTGATTGACACTTGGTTGGGTCTCCTAACAACTCTCAGCACCCTTAACGAACCACAGCTCCCAGAATTTTTTGGGGGGGAAAGCCATGCCTAAGGTATCACAGTGTTTTAACTGTGTCAACACTGGTAACCCTGATGTTTTACATAACACAGTGCCAATCAGGATGTATTCAGTATCCCCACCAGTGTAAAATTCTACCCTCTCTCCCTTACTGTAGCTGCAGGTGTTCTTTACCAGCACCTGATTCATTATCTCTCCAGTCAAAGGAAGTTCATAATTTTGTGAAAAGAGTATAAGCACAAACTTTCGATCCATCCTTAGCTTAAGCAACAACAGCACCTGTCGTTGCCCCATCAACTCATCACTGCAACCTCAATCCTTTCTTAATTAAATATGACATCAATTTTCACTACTCTAAACCAGGGAGGGTTGATTTCTTTCCTACAAGTAGAGCGCCATCCAAACGGTGTTATTTGATACTTTTACAAACAGTGCCAGCCTGTCATCCATCTAGGTCATTAGATGCTGTCAAGAAACAAAAGGACTGGAGCATAAGGATTTTATTTTTTTTAAAGGAAACACAATGCTGAATTATATCAGAGGAGTGACACCGTGCTATTAGCAAATGTTAGCAGCACTGGTTAAGTACATTAAAGAAGAAGAATGGGAGGCAGTTTAATGGTCATTGCTCTTTGAGCTTTTACTTAATTGATTATGCACAAGATAGCTTAAGACTCTGGCATTATGAGAGAAGAGCTGGAAAACAAAGCACCTCTTATAATGTGCTTGCCTTAAGAAGCTCTGTAGATCTTTTCTACTGTTCTGATTATGTGAAGGCAAATTCTCCATGTTTCTCCTAAAATAAGACACTGTCTTATATTTTTTTCCCTCAAAAAAAAAAGACAGTATGGCTTATTTTTGGAGGATGTCTTATTTTAACCGCTCCGCGTCGGTACGCTGCATAGCCACGCCTATCCAGGCCGTTTTAATTTTCGGGGTATGGCTTATATTTCACAAATGCGTAGAAATCCTGCTATGGCTTATTTTATGGCTACGACTTATTTTAGGAGAAATAGGTACCATACTTCTACAATGTTTATTCAGGAGTCAGCTCAATGAGAGGAGCAAGGCAATCTTTTGGGTTATGCCAGAGGTTACATGGGTGTTATCTTCTAAGCTGTCCCAGCAGAAAGGTTATCCATGGTGTTACATGCTTGAGTTGTTCTGGCTCAGCCTTAACAACTTTAACTAAGGTCGTTCATTGCCACAGATCTTGCACAGAAGAGCTTTCTGATAGATTATAGATAGAGTCTGGCTTTCATTGGTTATTTGCTATATGCTTATTGGAGTTATTGTTAACAATAGGGTGCCATTGAAGTGTTAATAAAGTCTTGTTCTTTCTTAGAGCCCTTGGAATGTGCTCTAAGCTAGAAATGTACAGTACATGAATAGGTAATTATCGGATACAGGAGCTATTTTGATGGTTGCGTAAAGTGGAAGTTTAAACATTGCTAACATTTCCATATAATTAAAACTGAACATTAGTTATGTCTGCAGCAAATGAGATGTACCGTTTTTAAGCTGGTGCAATATCAATCTTTTCTTTTATTGTTTGGCAATTGTAGCCTGCTTAGAGATTTTAAAAATAAATAATAAATATTTAATTCTGTCCCTAATTAATGCCCCACTTCTGAGTTTTTGCTCATGAAAGTCACTGTGTTATTAAAGAGCTACTAGAACTCTGTAGTGTAGTACTGTATATTTTAGCTTGTTTCAAACTATGGTTCAGTTTGTATTTCTTTTTATTAGTATTATCTTTAATTGTACTTTTTCTTTCTTTCTACTCTGCTAGCTGCCTTGAGAACAGAAAATTATATTGAAGGTATGGTATAGAAAACATGTGAATAAATCAGCTCTGCACATGTGAGACTGGTCAAACATCCTAGAAAATCCCTAACCTCTGCCTCACTGTGCCTCTACATAAGCTTATAGAATCTGTTTTTTTATTTATTTAATGCTTATTTTGGAACTATTCTTCCTTGCCATTATTAGAGCATTGTTGTTTTCTGACCTAATACAGTTGGGTGGTTGAGAACTCAAGCTAAATAAATAATAATAATAATAATAATAATAATAATAATAATAATAATATTTGTACCCCAGTGCCAAATTTACATATAAGTTAAACAAGCTATAGCTTAGGGCCCCATTCTGTTGGGGCCCCCAAAAAAATTTAAAGGGAAAAAAAACTGGATGTACATTTCCAAAATATAAGATAAAAAACAAATAAAATAAAATCTACATATAGCAACAGTGTTTGTACACATTTTGTTATGTGCAAATGGCTTTAGATACCCATTATGTCCATAAATTACCATATAGTATATATTCAACACAAAAAACGGTGACAATTTGTTGTTGACAAAGGACAGCTGGACATATAAAGGGCCCCATTACCTTCAGTAGCTTAGGGCCTCATCAAACCTAAATCCGGCCCTGGGGTTGCCACTCTGGATGGCTTCCAGCATATATAAAAACACCCTGAAAGACTGAGTTGTCTTTGTACTGTTTTTCAAAACTGACTCATGGTAATACCAGCCCCACATATGGTTAGGATTGGGTTGCTTAGTAGATCTCTAGATGAAATAGCTTTGCTGGAAGAATTTTGCATATTTAGGTCCCAGTTGCTGGAAACCATAGGAGCTGCGAGTCCTCTTGTACTCATGTCCTGCTTGCAGGTTTGCAATAGTCATCTGGGTGTCCACTGTAAGAACAGGATGCTGGACTAGATGGGCTTTTGCCCTGATCCAGAAGTCTCTTCTTATGTTCTTAAGTTAGTCTACTCTGAAATAAGTTCCATTGACTTTAATTGGACTTATTCCAAGGCAAGTGGAAGTGGGTATAGGATTGCAACCTTAAATACCATATTCTTCAATGTGTTTATTTTAAAGCAGGCTTCCTCAACCTTGGCCCTCCAGATGTTTTGAGACTACAATTCCCATCATCCTGACCACTGGTCCTGCTAGCTTGGGATCATGGGAGTTGTAGGCCAAAAACATCTGGAGGGGCAAGGCTGAGGAAGCCTGTTTAAAGGATATCCTAACTTCACCCACCTGAGCAGCATACTTACTGATATCATTAAATATATTGTAACCAATGAAAATGGAGTGCTGCTGTCTTAAACAGCTATTGATTCGACTTTTGTCAGTTGTTTATCACCTGAAAATTATCTTGCTGGATTAATTCCAGATACCTGCACAATCTGTATCTGATTATTTCCTTCCAGTAAAGAAACCACCATGAACACAATAACCACATTAATTTGATTGATGCATCATAAGGGGATGAGTGAACTTTGCAGGAACCCAAAAAAACAACTCTTCGCAACACAAGGAAGAGGCATAGTTCTTAACAGAATTCATTGTGGGCCAGTTGTAGTTTAATCAAAGAGATCTGCAAGCTTGCTGTTGGGAATACACACACAGATGTCCTTGCTAATTACACCCTTATAAATCAAGCATTATATTTATTTATTGGGGGAAAGTTCAGTCTCAGCTACGCACTAACAACAGCACAGCTTTGTCAAGGACTTTTGCAGTGCTTTGCTCTCAAAAACCCAGAAACAAAACACCCACCTGTTCATTTAACTATCCCAAATGGACAGCACTAGAAAGATGGAATGGTGCACTTAAATGCAAATAGTAATTGGATTATATCCAATTTAGCAATGTTCAGAGTAGACCCATTGAAATCAATGGACTTAAGTTTGTTTAAAACTATATTGTAGCCTAAATAATATCAACTGATATGTGCATTGCTGACTGATAGTCCCTGGTTTATAATTAGATGCATTAGTATTATCCAAATTCATTGCTTACTGGTACTTGGATTGTGTATGAAATGAGTTTTGCTACTTTAATTCTGTTATGATCTGAGCTTCTTTGGGCATAATTATTTGGAAAAGCATACAAATTGAAACAGTAATAATAACAATAGCAAAGATAATGATGATGATAATTAATAATAGCAATAATTGCACACACACCCCTTTTCCAGCACAGCTAGTGCAGTTAATTTGAAGGCCATCTGCAAAGTTTTCCAAGACAAGAGTGAGAAATCCTTAGAGCTGACTTTATTGCATGGCTTCACCTCTTCCCCCTCAATCACATCTTTGGCAGCAACAGTATGTGATTAAGGTTTTGTTTTTTCTATGCTGTGGCCTATTTTCTTTTTCTTCTTTTTTTTTAAAACAAGGCTAAAGCTGCTGGCAGGTTCACATGGCAAGCAGCACATTAGGTGACAAGTGATGGTGTTTTTCTTGGCAGGAGACCTGAGCTTTTGCTGGCAACTGGACAGCAGTCTCTGAGTAGATCTAGGACAGGCATGTCCAACAGGTAGATCGTTATCTACCGGTAGATCACTGGACGTCTGTGGTAGATCACTGGTAGATCATTGGCTCCCCCCAAAGAAACTGAACAACTGTGGCTCCCCTAAAAAAAGCTCAACATTTTACCTCCTCCCTGAAAAAACTCAACAACTTTGACCTGAACCCCCCAAAAGGGGGTAGGTCACTGCCAGTTTTTAACTCTGTGAGTAGATCACAGTCTCTTGGGAGTTGGCAACCCCTGATCTAGGAGATCTTCTTTCTTTTTCTCCTCAATGAGCAGTCCTAAACATAACTGGGCTGAGGAAGACACTCATTGTTCTTCATAACAACAACAACAACAACAACAACAACAACAACAACAACGCTCCATCTGTGGTGGTATGCAGAGAGACCTGAAGATTTGGCTAAATTTCTTAGAGTGGTATAATGGTACTTCCTTTTGGTGCAACGATTTGTTTCTTGAAACTGAGCTGCAGGTTTGTTTAGATGCTGTTGGTGGTTTGAATACAGGTCCCTATTTTGGGGTCTGCTGTGTAGTAGACAGATTGTTGGAAAAGCAATGGGGTTACTAGGGACTTGGTATTCTTGAAGTTTTGCCCACTGTAGTTGTGGTTCCCATCTTGGCTGACATTTTGTTAATGGAACAGTAAAATTTTTGGTGTCATAACCAAACAACTGTGATTTTAATTGCTTGTCAGTGGGTAAGTCACCTAGGATTATGAGGCTTCTTAGGGTATTTGTGTTTCATGCCTTAAACATAATGGGTGGTATTCATCTAAGTTTTGCTCAGAGAAACTGAAAACACTAAGCCTGAGTTGGCCAGGCTCATAAATTTCAGTGGGTCTATTCTGAGAAAACCTTAGTTGAACATCACCCATGATTCTTTTTGTTACTCAATAATTTGGGCTCAATAATGAGATTGTCAATTTCCTTTCTTCTTTCCAGGTGGGGCCCTATTGAGTTTTAACTCCAAAGGGCCAAACTGGGTGCTATGTCTGCATCTTGGAAGATCAAGGCACAGTGAGCTGTAGAGGCTCTCTTGGCTCACACTATGCATTCAAGGTATAGTAGGGCTGTTACTGAATTCTGGGCTTTCAGAAAAAGGGCAGGTTTGTCTGATGTTTGGCCTATACCAATGGAGCATATTATTCAGTTTTATATAGTTCTCAAAGGAAAGGATTTAGCAAAAGGATCTATTGCAGGGAAATTGGCTGGTCTGCTGCATCATTCAAAAGCCTGGGGATTTTCTGTTCCTACGGGGGATTTTTGTGTTTGGAAAATGCTTGAAGGGTGGGCTGAGGAGACCCCTCGGCACTCTTATTTATGCAGTACAATTTCCCCTGACTGCTTGTTGGTACGTGTTAAGGTCCTTGTTGTTTTAAGTCCTTGTAAATATGAAAGCTACCTTTTAAAGTCGACTGTGCTTTCAGAACAGAGGAGTTGGTTCTGGTTCTGCTTCGGAAGGGCTCTGAATTTCCAGGAACTTTCCTTTTAAAATTCTGGTGTGGTTCTTAAGCTTCAAAAGGTGGACAGACTTCTTGCTTCCATGAGGGCCCTTTGCCTCAGTGCATCTCCATCAGCTGACATTTGGCATGGTGATGGACCTCTTTTTCATCATGAAATTTTGACTCCCTTTGCCTATTGTTGCCTTGGGGCAGTAGTTAAGAGACCCCTGGAGATAGTTGAGACTCATTCTTTGAGAGCTACCAGCATGGGTATTGATGCCCAACATATTCAAAGGACTGGCAGGTGGAAGTTTGGGCAGTTTCTGCAGATGCATTTGTTGGGTTGTTCATTTTCTCCTTGTATTTTTCAGGATCTTCATTTAGCATGTGTTCCTGACTGTGTTCTTTCATTTATATGTTGGTTATTGTTGTTGTTGCAAGTTTTAGTTGGAGCTGTGAGCCCAAGCGAGTCCTGATCTGCATCCAAAGCAAAAACAACTCCTTGAGTGAAGTGGAGCTGTTGTGTAAGCTCCCCATCAGGAGGGTCATTGTTGCTTACCAAGATGGTTAGGAGGCAGGCAGGAGGAAGGCTGGCACAATACAAATGCACCATCAGTGTTGGGTCTGTTGGTTCATTTGTACCAGCTAGTCTCCCTGCCACCATGCCCCTCTTTCCCTCTATTCATGTACCATATTTTTGGGGACTCCAATTTAAGGAAATGGGGGGGGGGAGATGGCCCAGATTTGTCAATCTTTTTGGGGGGAGCATTGTCCAGAGTTGTTGGAGGGGATTGCCCACAGTTTTTGAGCTTTTTTGGGGGAAGGGTTGCCTGCCCGACCCATCGCTGCCAGCAACCTCCATCGACTGCCCGCTTGCCATAGCGCCAACCTATCAACAGCAGCCCTTGCCTCATACACTAATCAGCATCCCTATCGCTAATGAGAATCTCCTGCTGGCGGCAACAACCAACCACCAGTCCACCCTTGGCACAATCAGTGTATAAGACGCCCCCAAATTTTGGACATTATTTTTTAGGAAAGAAACCTAGTCTTATACAGTGGTACCTCGGGTTACATACCTAATCCATTCTGGGGTGCCATTCGCACCCCAAAAAGTATGCACCCCGAGCAGCGATATTGCGCATGCGTGAAAGTGCGATATCGCGCTTCTGCACGTGTGCAAACTGCGCAGAACACTTCTGCGCATGCGCGTGTGGTGAAACCCAGAAGTAAACACTTCTGGGGGTTGCCGTGTTCGCAACCCGAAAAAACGTAACCCGAGGTATGACTGTACACAGAAAAAATATGTATGTAAAATTTGGAGAGTATTTAAAAAAGCAGTGCCCCACGATAAAGACTTGGATTCATTTTTAAATTACTTTGTATTAGATCTTAAGGAAACTGGAGGAAATTGGATGTAAAGTTGAAGTTGGAATTATGAAGAGAAGTAAGTAGCAGCTAAAGAAGGGTAAGAAACCCGAGAACAAGGCAAGGGGAAGTCAGAGGGGAGGGGAGGGGGGGGGATAAACAGGAAAGATAATAAACAACGAAAAAGATTGGAGGGTAAGGAATACCCAATAAAAGAGAAAAGAAAAGGAGAAATGATATGTAAGGAATATATAAGGAATGATTTACTATTGGAATGTTAACTTTCAGACTTTTGACTCTTTGGTTTTTCGTTGTATGTTTGTTTTAAATGTGTATGTTTAAAATATTCAATAAAGTTTAAAAAAAGAAAAGAAAAAGAAAAAATATGTATGTAATCAGCTCTGACTCTTGATTCGCCCCGCCCTCCATGTAAGCACCTTTTTGTGCCCCCGGACTCCATCCGATAAAAAGAGCCATATATAGAAACCCGTTTCTTATCTAATGTATGCCAAAGTACTTAACAATACAACTATTTTATTAGATTGACTGCAGCGTGGACTTGGTCTCCAGTTTGACGATTAAAGTTTGTAAAGGTTATGCCCAAGTCACAGGAACATCCAGCTAAGAATTGACATCCCCATGGCATATTGTGGGTGAAGACAGCACTTTCAGTTCAGTTCAACAGAATTCATGGATGCCTGCATTATGTCTAATATTTCAGTTATGTTGTACAGGGCCAGTTTTACACCAAATAAACATTTTGACAAATGATCAACAGTCATCCCAGTCAAAACGTATGCAACATATCTTGGCAATGAGGTGATTTTTCAAAACCATCAAAATGTTTCTGCGTTCAGTATCTAGGTTTGAATCTCTGGTTGTCATTAGGAACTCCACTCAGATTTGACTTCTGCTAAATTGCATATGTGAGGAGAATATTGATAATCTCCTAGAGTAAAATCACCTGGAGTTAAACATTGTTTTCTAAAAACAATGATTTGCAGCCTTACTATCAGCATAATAAGATTCTTTTATAAAACAATGCTTTTAACTTGAACATCTTTTATATGAACTAATTCTCAGACTGTAGTCAAATCGTTTGTATTTACAGCACTTTTTTAAAAAACTTATTTTTTCTATAAGAACTGTTTGAAATTTCTTTCACACTCAATTGAATGAACAATTGAGCAATTTCCTTTGGTAATAGGCTTAATTAATCAGAGAAAGTATGGCTGCCAAAATGACAGCTTGAATGGGTTTTGGAGAGGGTATTTTATTCTATTGGGAGCATTGGAGACTAATGCAATTTGCCTAGGTTTCACCAATGAGTGTCACACGCATGAATCATATTTCCAAGAACTGGGCTATTTAAAGCAACTCCTTGCTGGGGTCTTCAGCTTTTAAACATGGGAGGGAAAAGATCTTTCAATCAGGTTGGAAAGTTTTTCAAAGATAAGTACAAGAACAGTCTATATAGCACTTAAATTTAAGGAACAGGGTTTTAAGGAACATAGTAGTGTTCTCTGTTTTGTCAAAAGTTTGTCTTGGTTCCATTTTTCTGCCTCATTCTCAAAGCACTTGAGGATTTATTTAGAATTATCACTGTATGGTGGTCGAGAGTGTTGGGAGTGTGCTTTTCTTTCCATTAAACATTTCTTCAGGAAACTGTAGCCTCCCTGGCTGCCCACACTTCCTGATTTGAAAAACCCCCATAGAAAAGGGGGAATGTGTGGGTTGCAAAATGTTCCCTGACCCTGACTACCCCCACTGTGTTTATTCTCTCTTTCTTTTTTGTACATATCTGATGCTGTTCACAGGTCCTCTCAGCTTCTGTTGTGGTGCCATCTCTTTCTTTTGAACTCCATCATCTTATTGACTATATGATTGATCAAATGGTCACAGTGACAATGCCATGATGTCATACAGTCAAGGTTGCTTTTACATGGTATGGAAATGTCTCCAATAAGTCCCCCTCCTGGTTTCACCTCATTTATAATCATTGTATCTCTTTGGGCATAGGTTGAAAAAACAGACAGAAGTATTGCATGATCAAATGAATGTGGTTTGAACTTTAGGGGCTATTTTAAAAAACCAAAATATGTATTCATGTCAGTGCTGTGTCGTAACTTGCTGCTGAAGTTGTGTGTTTACCTATTCTGCATGAACTGATGCTTGCACAATCAAATGGCTAACATGCTAAGGGTCTCAGGTGGTCTTTGCAGCAAAGAAAGGGACCCATTTCAAATCACTGATTCTCAAAGACTCTGCTGGAGACACGCGAGTGTTCCTTAAGAGAGTCTGAGGTGTGTCTTGAAAATGTATGCAGCTCAAGAATGAAGGAGACCTCATGCAACATTCAGTCCACTATCTGCCAATATGAATAGAATAATGAAGACAGGATTGTAGATTTAAGGTGGTAGAGCTTCTGATTTGCATGTAGAATGTTCCAGGTCAATTCCCATCAGCTCCAGATAGAGCCGGGAATATTCATCACCAGAAAGCCTGGAGGGTCACTGCCAATCAGTGTAGACAATACTGAGCTAGAGGGACCAATGGTCTGATTGTGAGTAAAATAGCTTCCTCTGGCACATTAGGATTTCCTGATGTAGTCTGCACTGCAGAAGACAAGTGCAGGCGAATCCAGAGCGGAAGCATTACAATTGCCTCCAAAGCATAGCCCCAGTTTTTAGATATTAACCAGGCCATCCCACAATTGCAAGGAGGAAGCCTGGCCATTGTTGTAGGAGTGGATTGAGAAAATATATACGTATCTTTTTGAACATAAAAGTAAAGTGTGTCCTGGGTATCAAAAGTTTGAAAACATTGCTTGAATGGCATTTATGATCAGTACAGTACTTGAAAAGTTCAGTTGCAAGTTGTAATAACAACACATGATCACCAATTTATAGCTTGTATCTGAAGCATCAAGAGAACATTATGTGTTTGTTTTAAGATACAGATACAGATTTCTACAGGTCTATGCATACTTACTTGAGAATAAGCCCAATTGAATTGGTAGGATGTACTTCTGAGTAAATGAAAATAAAGTTGAGCTATAAAATTGACAAAACTTTCCCCTGGATATTGTTGTTAGCATTGGCAGCAGCAGTCCTGACAGCCCAGAGCTCACTCAACCTTCCCACATGCTTCCTGGCTTGGATTTACCGAGTGGCAGTGGAGAACAGGAAGGGGTGGCTGCCATTTTGACACTTGTAGAATGCCCTGCAGTGATACTACATTGGGGCATTGCTGCAGCATGAAAATCATGGGTGGATGTCAAGCACGCACCACAGATTGCAGCAGTGCTACTGCTGAATGCTGCCATGGGTAAGTCTGTGGGGTATGAGATATTGGGTGGGCATTGTATGGAGGATGCTTGCACCTGGCACCAGTCTTGATTGTTGTCATATTTTCCTGAAAGGTGCCAGGATTTTGTAACGATTTGTCTTTATTTTTCAAGCAATTCATTTGTCAGGATAAAGTAAAAGGTAAAGGGGCTCCTGACCATTAGGTCCAGTCGTGACCGACTCTGGGGTTGCGGCGCTCATCTCGCATTATTGGCCGAGGGAGCTGGCGTACAGCTTCTGGGTCATGTGGCCAGCATGACAAAACCGCTTCTGGTGAACCAGAGCAGCACACGGAAACGCCGTTTACCTTCCCGCTGGAGCGGTACCTATTTATCTACTTGCACTTTGACATGCTTTCGAACTGCTAGGTTGGCAGGAGCTGGGACCAAGCAATGGGAGCTCACCCCGTCGTGGGGATTCAAACACCGACCTTCTGATCGGCAAGCCCTAGGCTCAGTGGTTTAACCCACAGCGCCACCCGCGTCCCCAGGATACTGGTATAGAAACATAGAGCTTTTCAGTTTGGATATTTCTAGCATTTTCTAGCACAGGGGTAGTCAAAGTGGTGCCTCTTTATGTTGTTGGACTACAACACCCATGAGCACCCCTAACCCTTCTGACTGGAGCTGACAGTAGATGGAGTTCAACCATACCTGGAGGGCAACACATTAGCTCCCCAATTCTAGCATTTTTGTGAATGAGTGCCAGCATTTTAGAGCAATTATTTATCCCTATTCTTTCCACTCTTCAGAGTACACTACTGAGACACAAACACAGAGAGCTTTTCTGCTGGAGGTTCTTAGTAAATATTTCCAGTATCTATTTCATTCAAAGCCATGCTTCCATTTCCTCACTCTGATTTGAACGGAATACATTTGCGTTGTTAAGCAGACAGTTCTCCCCCAACTTTCCTTTGCTTTCCCCATACAGTAAATGAAGACACACACCCCTCCCAAGACTAGATTAGGGAAAAGATCCAGGCACAGCTTTTTCCTAAGCTATTGTGAATGGATTTAGCACGAACCCTGAAAGACAATATCTAGTCTGGCATGACGAGATATGAAAACTCGCAGCCTAATTAATGTGGTTGTGGCCCGCAGTTTTATAGAGGATGCTAGGAACTGAAGTAGAAGACATTGTGTTTCTTTAATCCTTGACTGATTGCTGTTCTTCTTATCCACATGTTGTTTTTACCTGATAGCAGGAAAATGCACCAGCAGAGCTCTGTTTTATAATTGCAGGGATGATTATGAAGCTATGCATTCTTGGAAGAACAATACATCTAAAGGAGGTTCAAAGTTTCATCTCCATTACTGAGAAAAAGTGCTAGACCTGATCCAATGAAGTAGCTCTCTTGCATACAAAAATAGATACTCTTAATCTGAAAGGGATTTCAACACATTATTGTGAAGTGTTGTGTCTTTCTGAAATATTAACTCTATCCACCCTTTCACTGAAGTATTGTGTTGTCTTTCAAAGCTCTAATCAGATAAATAACATGTATTGTAGTCATATGTCTTCCCTGTTCGTACAGAAAACAGAGAGTTGTAGTCTCCCCCTTTTTAAATGTTGAAGGGCAGGGTTCAGGGAAGCCAAGCCCTGATCTGTTTCTTTACCTTGCTTCGCCGCTCTCCACTATTTCGAGCCATCTTGTGCCAGTCTTATGATTAAACTAGATGAGATAATATTCATTCAGTTAGCAATGGCTTTTATTTAACAAGTCTAGGGCCCCATCTGCACACATTAAACAGGCATGGCTTTCCCCAAAGAATCCTGGGAACTACAGTTTGTTCAGGGGGCTGAGAGTTGTTAGGAGACCCCTAGTTCTCTCAGAGAGCTATAATTCCCAGAGTGGTTCAACAATCAATCCTCTTCCCAGGGAACTCTGTGAATTGTGGCTTTCTAAAGGGGAGTAAAGGACCCCTTTATGGGATGCGGGTGGCACTGTGGTCTAAACCACTGAGCCTAAGGCTTGCTGATCGGAAGGTCGGCGGTTTGAATTCCCCCAATGGAGTGAGCTCCCGTTGCTCAGTCCCAGCTCCTGCCCACCTAGCAGTTTGAAAGCATGTCAAAGTGCAAGTAGATAAATAGGTACCACTCCGACGGGAAGGTAAATGGCATTTCAGTGCGCTGCTCTGGTTTCACCAGAAGTGGCTTAACCTGCAGAATGGGCTAGATTCGTGCCATTCCCACCGGTCGGCAACTGTATATGCTGCCTAGATTAGTTTGATCTAATGGAGGTGGGGGTCAAGAGCACTCAAGAGAATTGTCTCCATATTTTTTGGTATTTCAAGCCTGATCTAGAAGCCTGGATCCAATCACTGCACTGTGCGAAGATAACAAACAGATGACAGTGCTTTGAAACCAGGCACTCAGCAACATTACAGAGCACATATTTTTCTGCCTTTTAATTAGAGTTCCAGCAGCTCTGCTGGCATGTACTATTTTATCTAATTATTTCTGGCATTTCATCTGTCACATTCTTACCTTTCATCAAGCGACAGCAAATATA
The DNA here is from genome assembly GCA_034641385.1 of Darevskia mixta. Taxonomy (NCBI): domain Eukaryota; kingdom Metazoa; phylum Chordata; class Lepidosauria; order Squamata; family Lacertidae; genus Darevskia; species Darevskia mixta. The sequence continues at coordinate 1,600,255 of JAWWNH010000034.1, read as the reverse complement.
TATTGTCTCCTTGGTAGCAAAGTACAAAGCAGTCCCTGTAGAGAAGAAATGCTACTGGAGTATCTTCCTTTTAAAAAGAAAACAAACCCCAAAACCCTGCTTTGTGTGCATATATTAAAGAACCCTGTAAGTAAATGGCAAAACGTTTGCATTCAGTTTTCATGGACACAGCAGTCTTTTCAATCAGCTTTTCGCTTTCTTGAGAAATTCAAATCTGGGGAGTCAGACGAACCTTGCACAGTACTGTATTTGCATAAGGAGACTGCTCTTCTGAATCTGCTCCCATGTGTCCAAATGGCTGTTGCGGGATTGCATATTCCAAGCACAGAGCTGCATAGGCAATGCCTTTGTACCACCTCCGGGTGCACCAGCTTCCAAACAGACAAATCACTTGCTGTTGGGGAAAGAGTGCAGCCCTTTGACTGCATTGGCAGCAGCTGCATGATTTACTGCTGTGCAAGGGCATCCAATCTCCCATGGCACCTTTTCTTAGCCAAAGATGGTCCTCTGCTTGCTTGCTCTACATTGTCAGACTTCAAGGAATCTGCTTCCTTCCCCCTTGGCTGGTAGATAAGCAGAACAAAGTGAACGGAGTCTTCTTACCAGTTAGAATTCTTTAATAATCACAGCGAGGGATAACAAACGTCTCCCTCTAAGAATGGTGGAGCTTCCAATTAAGGCTACACCTGCCCGTCCCTCTCAATCCACGTCACCCCTACCTCTGGTAACCTGAGCTTGTAGTCACTGTGCCTTCTGTTTGGAAACTTTTTCAGTTCTCCTAGAATGTGGGGAGGGGGGAAGGGGGATGCTATCCAACGACTGTGAATCTGTTAACCCTCTCTCTTCCAGTGTTTATTCTCCTAGCTGCTCTTCATCCAGTATTTCCCAGCTTTTCCCTTCTGAACTATGCCCCTCTGCAAACCACTGCTCTAAACCTATACTGTCCTCCTACTCCTGGGGAGATTCAGGCTCAGGGGGAGAAGGTGGCGCCCACCATGCCTCCTCACTGTAGCCCTCCTCAGCACGGTATCTGACATACATATTCTTGGGAAAGCCAAGAATGAGTTTAGTAGGCATAGTCTACATCACAACATTAGGAATTATACTTTGTGTTCTTCTGATCTGCCTCATTCCTAGCCATTCCCTTTCCTCTAATATCAACATGGGAAGCACTCATTCAAGATATACCCTACTTACATCAGTGTAGACATCCATAGCAATGGAATGGGAAGACACTAAATAAAACACATGGCAGAAGCTAAGTGCATATGTGGTTTGTTGTTGCTTTTTTGAACTGGCTGGATGCTTTGGGAACTGGGGGACTGATGTTTGTGGCAAGGAGAAGAACAGGAGACAGAGAGGATATGAGGAAAGACTTCATTCTTCTTACCACCTGCGGCTACACCCTCCCTTCTGCTAGCCTTGCACCTGTTGAGCCTGCCACCATCAGGCAAGACAGCCCCACCAGTAGCGATAGTTTGGTGACCTTTGTTTGTGGAGTTTTGCTGTTTGTTTTTATTGAGTCTGGGAGGAAAGGAGCTGGAGAGAGAGGGGCAGTGGCAATCAGGGTAGGGGAAGGTATGGGTGGGGTGGGGTAGGCAAGCTAGGTAAGGGGCACAGGCAGTTAGCGATTGTACCATGTGCCAGCCCCTCCTCCAAGGTAGGAAATTGTAGTTGTCCTATCAGCCAGCCCTCCTGTCTGCAGCTGCTGTTGCTGAATGTCAGATCAGCTCTGATTCAGCCTTCCCTCACCTATGATCTTATTATGGATGAGAAGGCTGATCTGGCCTGTATCACTGAGACCTGGATGGGTGAGCAGGGTGCAGTTGGTCTCACCCAGCTGTGCCTACTCAGTGCAGCATCAGAACAGACTTGAAGGTCGGGGAGGGGGAGTTGCTGTGGTCTATAGAAATTCTCTCTCTCTCCAGGTTCTCTTGTCCAGTTATGTGTGTCTGTATGTGGGGTGTATAGAGTGTGTGCTCCCAGCACTGGGCAATCCAGTTTTTGGGGGGGTCAACATCCATGCTGAGGTGACTCACTCTGGGGTGGCTCAGGACTTCATGGCTGCCATGAGACTGTCCCAATATGCCATTGGCCCAAAGCACACTACAGGCCACACTCTGGACTTTGTTTTCTCAACTGGGCAGGAAGAAAGTGATCATGTGGAGGATATTGACATCAGTCCCTTGTCACTCAGGGAAGTGACAAGGGACTGATGTCAATATCCTTAGGGCCCCGTTCCTGCCACTCACCATCTGGCCTAGGGCGGGGCCTGACAGGCCTCATATAAGGACTGCTGCTGCTTTGCTGGTTGCTGCCCAGGAGGACTTCCCTGAGTGAGATTTAATTTATAGGGCATCATATACTATTTAGTATCCATGTTATCAGTAAACCATTAAAACTTAATTTAATAAATTTCAACATAAACATTTCATCAATAGCAAGTCAAACAGTATAGTGGAAAATATCCATCACTAGCAGTATATGACGGATCTGTAATTCAGTGGATTCTTAGTTTAAAGGTCTGTGATGTGTGTGTGTGTGTGTGTGTGTGTGTGTGTGTGTGTGTATAACATTGCCTGATGTCATAAGGTCCACAGAGAAGGCGCTAAGCAAGCCTCTCTGATAGGGACATTCCATAACTGTGGTGCCACCATGAAGAAGACCTTTTGACTAGTGTCCACCCATCACACTGGAGTGGAGACATTCAGAGAAGAACCACTGATGATGATCTCAGGATTTTGGTGGGTTTGTGTCAGAGGAGCTGCTCCTGCAGACAACCTTGTCCCAAGCCCATTTGTAGGGCTCTAACAAGCATGAGTAGAATCCCTCCCAAATCTCAAGCACAGACGGTACGTTATTTTGTTTTCTCAAGAAAGACACATAATGACTTTCCTGCCTTCCAGTCTCACTGCCCAAACTCCAGGGTGGGAAGGAAATGTTCATTGGTTGTGCAAGTTGTATGTTAGTTGCCTTCTTTTATATTCAGCATACTTGTTTCAAACAAAAAGGAAAAATATTAAAGTTTACATATTCAGAGATGAAGCGTGGCAAAAATATCGACAGAGCCATTACCTCAGAAGCATTGTAATTGTGATTTTCAATGATTTCCTGGCTGGCTGAGGCATATGATTTGGAAAGCAAACAGTATATTCGCAGCAAGGTTATGTTATGTTAAATACGCCTTTAAGCTGTGAGGGAACCTTGCACATTGTCTTTAATCCACAGTAAGAAAATGAAATAGGAAAGAGGGCCTGGCTGCTATAGCATTTTGGGGTAAAGGCCTGGACCTTATAATACCTTCCGCTCTGTAGGGATTTGTGTTTGTTTATTCCCTCGTCCCATTCATCTCACCTTTGCTACTGGATCGAAACATAGTACATTTAGCAAGGCATGCCTTGTATCGATTACATTCAATATCCCAGCAGGTATTTCTTATGTTCTTATCTATTATTGACTCTGGCTGGCAGTGCTTCTCTGGGGCTTCAGGCAGTGGTCTCTCCTAGCGTGGCCTAGAGATGGGAGGAACTGAACCTGGGAAACTAATGTTCTACCACTGAGCTATGGCACTTCCCTGAATGAGGTACAATGAATGTCAGGAATAGTAATATTATTATTATTATTATTATTATTATTATTATTATTATTATTATTAATTATGCCACCCATCAGATTGGGTTATCCCAGCCAGTCTGGGTGGCTTCCAATAAATTAAATACATTAAGCACAGTAAAACATCAAACATTAAAAACTTCCCTATACAAGAGGAAGCAACGGCAGCATGTTTTCATGTTCTGTATGTTTGAATGCACACACACTTGTAAACTTGGGATAGAGCCTGCTACCTACAATAGCTACCATTCTTGCGGTATTCATTGTATTCAATGTCTGTAAGTGGTTTTTGTTTCACTGTTTTATGACTGATATGCCCCCACCCCCACCCCCCAAAGAACAATATATGATTGCAGGGCTTTTTTCACCCGGAACACACTGGAACTCAGTTTTGGCACCTCTCAGGTGGGCACCATTGCCATTATAAGAGAAAAAAATGAGGCATTCATGGTAAGTTCCAGCACCACTTATTCTAGAAAAATAGCACTGATATCAAGCTATAGAAGCTATAGTTTAGCCCCCCCTTGCCCCCCAAATATATATATATACTTCTTCTTAATTGTATTTCACTATTAATATACAGTGGTACCTCAGGTTAAGAACTTAATTTGTTCCTGAGATCCGTTTTTAACATGAAACTGTTCTTAACCTGAGGTACCACTTTAGCTAATGGGGCTTCCCGCTGCTGCTGCGCCACCGCCGCACGATTTCTGTTGTCATCCTGAAGCAAAGTTCTTAACCTGAGGTACTATTTCTGGGTTAGCGGAGTCTGTAACCTGAAGCGTCTGTAACCCGAGGTACCGCTGTACTTCTTAATTTTATTTCAGTTCAACAATTACTTTGATAAAATACACAATTTGTTATGTGGAAATGGCTTTAGATATCTATTAGGTCCATAAATTACCATATAGCATATATTCAACACAAAAAACAGCAACAATTTGTTGTTGACAAAGGGCAGCTGGACATATAAAGGGCTCCGTAACCTTCAGTAGCTTAGGGCCTCATCAAACCTAAATCTGGCTCTGACTGATATGGTGCAAGTTAAACAGGAGCATATAAAAAAATATCAGATGAACATGCCATTCAAGCAGATGGCAAAGTACCACTGATATTATTGGAGTTGCATTGCATCTTTTATCTGTAACAATCTTTGCACATATGCACCACATATTTCTTAAGGGTGCAGTTTGCACATCATATATGATGATAAAATCCTCTCTCCTTCAACGGGAGGTAAGCCAAAATAAGTGATCAATGAACTTGACCCTATAGTGGCACAGCATTTAGGTTAATCCATGGATCTGAAACTATATTGTCAATCAGGGCTTGTTGTAGCTCCTGGTACAGCAGATCAGATAGCAGCCAGTGGCTTAGCATGCTGTGACATTTATTTATTATACCTGACAAGGTAAATGGCAGTGACTATCTCAGACACACTGATGTTAAAAGTCTTAACAAAAGAAATATAAGCCAAGAATCGACATGCTCATCACTGCCATGCTGATAACTGCTTGAGCAAGGTAAACGCTTCATTCATACTTGTTACAAATGTGTTTTGATGAATGATGGGATTTTTAAAAAAATCCGACAAGGAAGCATATTTGAACTTTACAGAGACAAAAGATGCTACAGTTTCATTCACTGTTGAAGTTAATTAAGTTTGACTGTATTTTCAATAAATCGTGGCTGTTGCAATAACAAGGTGCTTTAGAAATGGTAAAACATTTATGGAATGTTTGAGAAGCATTAACTGCAGTTGAAGGAAAATATTCTACTGTCCAAGGGGACTGCAATGTAATCTATCCCAGTACCATAAACACATTTTGAATTCCCAATGGAGGCATGAACATGGGAGACACAAGCAGGCTAATACCTGAAGATGTATCACAGAGATGAGGATGGGGAACCTGTGTCCCTCTGCTTCCTCCACATGGTTGGCAGGCAAATAACCAGTCCAGCAGGGTGAATCCCATCATTCCCTTTCTCCCTCCTGTTTTTTTTTAATGTACCTTTGTGGAGCTGAGCAACTGCCCGCCTTCAGGTCCACATGGCTGGTGGGCAACAAATGGCCAAGCAAATGGAGCAATCCCTATTGCTTTTTCTTCTGTCCCACCCCAATACTTAATAAAGCTCCTCACAGTGAGAAGCAGAAGAAGCGACTTGATTGGGAGATGCCCCTAGTTTCCTCTGGGAGGGAGGGAGCCAGTGTGGTGTAGTGGTTAAGAGCGGTAGACTGGTAATCTGGTGAACCGGGTTCGCGTCTCCGCTCCTCCACATGCAGCTGCTGGGTGACCTTGGGCTAGTCACACTTCTTTGAAGTCTCTCAAACCCACTCACCTCACAGAGTGTTTATTGTGGGGGAGGAAGGGAAAGGAGATAGCATTTGCATCTGCATGTGGAGGAGCGGAGACGCGAACCCGGTTCCCCAGATTATGAGACTACCGCTGTTAACCACTACACCACACTGGCTCCCAGTTAGCCGCTTTGAGACTCCTTCGGGTAGTGATAAAGCGGGATATCAAATCCTAACTCTTCTTTTCTTCTTCTTCTTCTTCTTCTTCTTCTTCTTCTTCTTCTTCTTCTTCTTCTTCTCTGGGATTCCAAGAAAGACCTTTGTGAGGACCAGAGTTGGTGAGCCCCACTGTACAGGACTGAAGCCTCTGTGTACTTCTCTGTACCCTTGATCTTATCAGTCAGGCATTAGTAGTTCTGCTCTAGGAAAAAAAGATTAAGCTCTTGGGAAGTTCTGTGCACAACATTTCCCAATACTTGTTGATTTTGGATAAGTTTTATAGTATCAACTGCTGTTGGCATACTTAATATTTTAGTGCTTTGGCTTGTAGCCCTGGGCCAAAGGAGAAAGAGCGGAGATGCATAAAAAATTAATAATACGTACATAAAGTGAAACCTCAGTGAATTATAAACATTTTAGAACTTCCACAATTGTTCTGAGTAAGTCTAAGCTAAGGTTGAGTAAAAAACAATACAAAAAAACACCAGAACAAAACCGAAACCTTCACACTACTTGTCAGTGGTGAAATTTGTGGGGAGAACTAAAATCTAAATCAATTCAGGAGGAGTTTGAAAAATAAAAATTAAAAAAAAATGTTAGACGTGTATTTTCTGACAAATTTTAGGTCACTTAATGTTGAATGAATATTGTGAGTTTATATATGAAGGATGAAAGAATAACTGTGATTAACATTTATTACGGTACATATGTGCTCTGCCCTCCTAAATACTACTACTATTATTACTATTATTGATAATAAATTATTAAACACCATGTACAGTATAATGTACTGACATCTGAAGGCAGCCCTGTTTAGGGAGGCTTTTAATGTTTTATAGATTATTGTATTTTAATGCTTTGTTGAAAGCCGCCCAGAGTGGCTGGGAAAACCCAGCCAGATGGGCGGGGTATAAATAATATATTATTATTATTATTATTATTATTATTATTATTATGCATTTTGCATGTTATTTTCACTAATATATGCATTTTTATGCATATCTTACCCTAGCGTACACATATTATTTTACATCACTTGCTTGTAGAACTGCATTGCAAAATTCAAACAACTTCAACTTTCAAAGATGACTATGTTTAAATTTGCATATGTTCCAAAAAGTGCAAATCAGGTAGGTTCAACTATAAATGGGAACTGAATTGAATTCCACTCCCCATCCCAACTCCCAAGTATGTGGTGTTGAGATTTCAGACCTAGTGTGTATTTTACCAAATGCACACATTTTTACTACACATGTTTGGGTTGGAAAACTGCATTGCAAAATCCAGATAACTGCTAATTTTGAATAACAGCTTTTTTAAAAAGAAGAGTGAATTATGTAGCTTTGGGTGAAAGTGGGGACTGAACTGAATTTATCGCCATCCTCCATTCCTGTGTTGAACTGTAGCAGCTTCTGCTGAAATTGCTATAAAAACATGCTCAAGTTGGAGGAAGACCTTGGCAAAGGTAAAGGTAAAAAGGTAAAGGACCCCTGGACAGTTAAGTCCAGTCAAAGGCAACTATGGGGTTGCAGTGCTCATCTTGCTTTCAGGCCGAGGGAGCCAGCGTTTTTCCACAGACAGGTTTCAGGCTCATGTGGCTAGCATGACTAAACCACTTCTGGCGCAACGGAAGACTGTGACGTAGGCCAGAGCGCATGGAAACGCCGTTTACCTTCCCGCCGCAGTGGTACCTATTTATCTACTTACCTATTTATCTACTTGGCATGCTTTCGAACTGCTAGGTTGGCAGGAGCTGGGACAGAGCAACAGGAGTTCACTCAGGGATTCGAACCACCGACCTTCTGATCGGCATGCCCAAGAGGCTCAGTGGATTACACCACAGTGCCACCCGCGTCCCCTTGGCAAAATATATGTCATCTCCCCATGTGAGTATACTTGGTGGCAGGAGTTGGTGGCCTTGAGATGAAGGCCCCTCAGCCAGCATCTTCCTTCTCAGCATAAAATAATTAAGAGTAGCCAGCATTAGCCATGATGAGCCATTTGGCATCTCTTGGCCCTGACATTTGCCCAGCTATGTCAGGTGCTGATGCCAGGCTTGAGGAAAACAAAAAAGAGGCCTTCTACACATCACACTTCTTACATGAAGGACTCTTTCCCATCCAGCAAGCAATGGCATTGGTCTAAGATGCCATTGCAGTGCCACCAATGCCTCTTTGAACTGAGTTTTATGCGTTGCAGTTCCCAAGCACTGGCTACAAAGACCATGCTTTGAAATGTAGAAATGAACTGAGTGGATCATTCATTTTTGAGTAGAATTCTTGCATTTGAATCATTGCAATGACTTTCACATAAAAAAGGGAGAAGAGCCCTCTTTATGGAAAAATATATGCTTTATTTATTCTTGCTTTGAATTTCTGAGTAAACTTTGAAGTATTATGTTCTACTCCTTAACTTCATTGTACCTATCATCTCTTTTATATTGAGTTTCACTGAAAGCACAGCATAGGCATTTGCTGCTCATTATATTTGAAGGGATTGAATTTAAATCCAACATTATTCTCACCTGAGTAATTGATTCAGGTAATGTCACTGTTCAGCCACTGATCTGGACATTTCTCTTTTCTTCCTAAAATATTATTTCACTGTTTTCTTTTCAAGAAAGAAGTGACTTCCGTGTGTTAGTATGGATCTCATCCGCTCAGTGATAGAGTTCTACACCTGGATGCCTATAACCTGCCTTCTTTCCCACTTCAATATTATACATCACATTTGCCCCCATCTCCTTCAAATGAATATACATTCTTAAAGAAGTCCAAAGATGTGTCATAAAAATGGATATGCTATAGGGTGGCCAGATGCAGAATAAGACAGGACCGCTGCACCTTGAACAGTTGTACAGAAGAAGGAACGTACAGAAGAGCTTTCATGAGAAGCTACAATGGCTGACATTCCCTTTTAGATTAAGAGTTTCATGCTCTACAAAGGTGGACGATCCCAGTCCTCCTCATCTGGCTAACCTGGTAGGTGTTATTCACATATTCCAAATTAGAAAATGAGATTACATGGGGAATAGTTAAACTATGGAATTTGCTCCCGCAGGAGGCAATGATGACCACTAACTTGGATGGATTTAAAAGAGAATTAGAGAAATTCATGTAGGACAAGGCTATCAAAGGCCAGGATGGCCATATTCTATCTCCAATGCTAGGCCCTTAAGCCTCTGAATACCAGTTCCTGGGAATTGCAGGTGGGAATAATAGTGGTGTCCATCTTGCAGGCTTCTCCCAGGCATCTGATCAGCCACCATGAGAACAGGGTGCTGAACTAGATGGGTCATTGGCCTGATCCAGCAGCCACCTCTTATGTTCTTAATGTATATATCCAGAAGATCCTCTTCCTCGTGATCTTCCTTTTGCTATTATGCTTGAAACATTTAAAGATGTGAACTGCTACTTCAAAGCCATGAGACCCAAACATTTCTAAACATACCCCTGCTTCAGCATATTGAAGGATAAATTGAATTGGAAGCTTTCTTTGACTGTGTCAAGCCATTAGCCCATTAAACGCAGAGGTTTTTACATTGACTGGTATCAGATTTCTAGGGTTTCAGGCAGGGAGCATTCCCAGCCTTATCTGGAGATCCAAAGCATGCATTTAAGCAGCTGCTTTACCACTGGACTATGGTTGCTCCCTGAAGAGACAAAAAGAGGAGGGGATGATAGCAATGGGATTGATGTTGAAGAAGGTGCTGTTTCTGCTACCAGCCACTGTGCTTTCAAACAGAACATAGTAGCAGGATTTTGTCCATTCACCAACTGGCTGTCGCTTCTCTTAACTGATCAGATAATGTTGTGTGGATGTGCTGTGTAGCATGACTTGATTGTAGGCTTTGCCTAACTTGCAGATACACTCAAGAGGGGGACAGACACTATATGTTAGGACCTGAGATGTGACCTAAAGAGACCTATGGCAATTATTGCACTGGCTTCCACCTGACTCTAAACTAGCATTGGAGTCACAAGGTAGTCATCCTACACCTCTCCTTCTAGGGACCTGACAGATAATGGCAAACTACTGTACATGCATTTCCACAGCAGCTGCCAGGCTTTCGCTGAGCTTATGGTGAACAAAAAGCAACGGAAGTCATACTGTTCCATAAGAAAGATCCCAAATTGGGCAATACTTTTATTAGGACCAACCAACAATGTCCACCCCCCCCCCATGAGCAAACTTTGGTGTTCTGGGGCTGGATATCACACTATGTGGGCGCACATAGAAAGAGACACTCAGTCTCTGCCTCTGTAATGTTTTCTGCACCATTATTTTAATAGTCAGGTGGACTGTAGCCTCATTTGGGGGAAAGGAGCTTCCACACACGATGAATTCAGGAAGCCATTTATTGTGCACTCAGATGAAAGCATCTACCATTTTTAAAGTTTCAAAAATTGCTCTGTGAATTATCCCCAGTGTGTTCATCAGGGATATTGTGTGGCAGCTACTGAAGGTTTGTCTGATTGCTGATTAGCATGCTAACTATACTATTTATTTTATCCAAAACTCTGCTTCTGTCAGCATTACTTTACCAAAAGAGAACTGCACCCTTGCCTGGTACAGTAACTTATATATGTGTAGTCTTGCATGTCTGCAGCTCTTCATATGAATTGAAAAGAAAGGAAAATGCCAGCTGTTTCAGAAGAGTAAAGTGTAGAGGTTCTAAGGAAAGAAATGCAGGATGCATATCTTATTTTGACTAGATTTTATTCTTCTTTGCAGTTAAATTGTTAGTAATGGAGGTTACCTCTGGTGACAAAGTGCCCAAGGTAATGGCGTTCAGTGAGCCAACAGGATGGCAGGATGAATCAAAATGATGGGACTGTTCACTTTCATTTTCTTACAAAAAGTGTCCCATTATTTTCTCACATTGCAATAACTTCTGGGAGCTGCTAAATCCCAAAAGGAAAGGAGATGGATCACTTGAGGAGAAGAAGCCAAGGAAGTTATGTGGCTTTTTGGAAATGAAAGCTTAGCTAAAATTGGTTTTGTAAACATGCAAGTGTAATATGTCCCTTTATTTGAGTGGAAGGGGTGAAAGAATGGCATATTCATAATGACAAGCACAACATAATGGATCCCAAAGCAAAATATATCAGGCTATGAAGACATCTTCTCCAGCTGCATCACATGGGTTCTCGGTCCCGGGGCATGTTTGTGTGCTAGGGGGGGGGGGCACAGAGGATGGCTGTGCCAGCCCAAGCCCTCATCACCAACCGAGCCGCAGCGGTGTTTATAGAGTTAAACCTTCTGTGCCTACCTACATTTAAATTACCGTATTTTTCCATGTATAAGACTAGGTTTTTTCCCTAAAAAATGTCAAAAATTAGGGGGCATCTTATACACCGGATACATCTCTCTCCCCTCCCCCATTTTCTTAAATCTGAGTCCCCAAAAATAGGGGGTGTCATACATGGGGGTGTCTTATAGACAGAAAAATATGGTATATCCTGTGCTATATTACTGATAAATTGTTATTTTTGTTTTATATGATAAATCAAGACACCTTCAGATACCTAGACTAGTACAGATAAAATGGTGACAGCCACTAATTAACCTAGGAAACAGCTGATGGTACAATTTGAGATGTTGGTTTATATATGGCTTTGATCTCTTACATTCTGCAGCTGAGACATTTAGCGAGACTCTAGTTTTTGCTTGCACCAAATATTTTAAAACATCTTGTGAGGCATACACTCCATCAGACACTTATGGAAAATGATTGTTGGCCCAGCAATGCACACATTCTGTTATTTATTCAGAGGTTCTGTTTGCTTCCAACTTGCCATGCTTTTGAATGTTCCCCTTAGTGTTCCAGCTGGCAAACCTCCACATCAATAGAGCACTTTAATCCAGCGAAGAGAGAGAAAAGTCAGACATTTATGTGCTGAAACAACCAGGCAAGACAAGCTTGATAAACAGGAAAACATTGCAAAGCAAACACTGATTTTGGCAAAATGGAAACAAGCTTGCTTGAGTAGGTGTGTTTTCCTTCTAAAATACCGACCAAGAACAGAAGAGCTTTGGCACACATTCTGTTCATTCACAGAAGTCAATTGACCCTGAATTTAAAAGATTTAAAACCAATCTACAAATTAGGACAATCCAAGAATTCATTTGACTCAAAACTAACAATAAAGATTACTCAGTCCACAGCTGAGGGATGGCTTATAAAAAGAAAGAAGGAAGGAAGAACCTAAGCAATCTCTCAGTACTGTTGAAATACATCTCCCATGTAATTTCACACCAATTAGCAGAAGTTTTTAAACCACATAGTCAAAATGCATTCTGCGATCATTTTTTAAAGACTGGCAGTGCTGCCAGCAATAGTACACACCCAGCTTGGCACAAGGAGCCAGGGCTAAATGCCAAAGCTCTCACTCACAGTTCAAAACCGGTTACTAACACACTGAGTCTGTTTCCAACATGGAATCCCCTCTAATGAATTTAAAGAACCAGACATCTGCAAGCACACCAAGCGACGAGAAACAAAAGCTCACTTTGTATTAAGGCGCAGATGCTGTCCTCTTCTCCACAAGGCTAAAGAGCAGTCATATGGCAGATGCATCTGTAGCTGGGTACCACTTGTGCCCCCCGCCTCCATTTGAAACTAGGATCTGCTGTTATTTAATTCTGAATATACGATAACACTTGTAAAGGAAACAAACTGAAGCAGCTGGGCCTGACCTGTGCCATGCTGTTTCTGGTTTCTGTTTTGGGAACTATGGTACCTGGTGAAAACTCTTCCACCCAGACTATCCAAGTGTCCCTATTTTCAAGGGACAGCCCCAGATTTACAGAAGCCATCCCAGTTTTTTATTTGATCCCAGAATGTCCCACTTTGCCTTAAAGGTAAAGGTAAAGGGACCCCTGACCATTAGGTCCAGTCACGGATGACTCTGGGGTTGCGGAGCTCATCTCACTTTACTGGCCCAGGGAGCTGGCATACAACTTCCAGGTCATGTGGCCAGCATGACAAAGTCGCTTCTGGTGAACCAGAGCAGTGCACAAAAATGCCGTTTACCTTCCCGCCAGAGTGGTACCTATTGATCTACTTGCACTTTGATGTGCTTTCGAACTGCTAGGTTGGCAGGAGCAGGGACTAAGCAACGGGAGCTCACCCCGTCACAGGGATTCGAACCGCCGACCTTCTGATCGACAACCCCTAGGCTCTGTGGTTTAACCCACAGTGCCGCCCACGTTCCACTTTGCCTTAGGACGTCCCTATTTTTATCACAGAAATGTTGGAGGGCATGGAATAGGTTGTCCCTATTTTCACTGGAGAAATGTTTGAGGGTATGTCCACCAGTTTCTAGAGGCAACGCCACATTTCTTTCTCTCTGAATCTCCCGTTGCACAGACTTTGGTAGAGACTCCCACCACTGTCAAACAAAAAACAACAGTCAGGACAATCCCGATTTCTGTTGATAAGACTGAACAATTTTGTAATCCACTGAATCTCCCTGAGGAATATTTTATTGAGTTGTAAATCAACCCACTCAACATCTTTCTCTGCTCTCATGTTCTGGCAGCCTCTAATGTTCCAGGCATCTGTTTGTCACAGTATCGCCTGCTTTTAACAGAGGCATGCTGCCGGAAAAGAAAGTACCAGTTTCTGAGCAATCAAACTTTTTTTTTTTTTTTGCCTCCTCTTAAAAAACAAGACTTTATTTGTCCTATACTACATTTTGCCCTTGATCCACTTGATGCTTAATTTGTCTACCACTCCAGGGGAGCACACATTTTCCAGAACACAGAATGGAGAAATGGTGGCTTGTTTCTTAATTAATGAATCCCTCACGCTACATAGTTTGGGGCCATATTCCGTAACAGCCACACAGAGATTGGGTACATAGCGATAAGCCATCTGTCTGCTCTGCAATGGCTTCTTTTCACCTTTGCGAGTGGCTCTATGCCACATTATCTCATTGTCACTTTTCTTCTTGGTTGGGAATTTTGTTCCTTGACTGCTCTTTGTTAGGCATAAAGTTTCATTTTTATGTGTTATACTTGCATTATCCCCCCCCCCCAAAAAAATTTCTAGTCAACCATTTCAATAAAATCCATCATAGCCAGAAAGGGGAATAAGCCTTCCTCAACAGTCAAACATACCTTACGGACAGGAACAGAAAATAGATTGCTCAAAGTCCCAGCGCTACAGCTAAAAGTAGAACAGCTACATGTTGGAAAATGAGGTGTGGGCGGTTGAAAACACTGCTTGTAGAAAATGTACTATTTTGTCACACTGATTTCAGAGAATTCAGTATTATTTATTTTGCCACTGAAGCCTCGAATATAAACAATATTTCAGCACTCTGCCTAACCCCCTCCTCTCAATAAACATTGACCTGGTAACATGTTTGTGAATTGCTGGCTCTCTCCCATTGAATGTAGTCCCAGGGTGAGCAGGAGTGAGCAGGATCGAATCCCTAGACTGCTGTAGTGAGCAGGATCGAATCCCTAGACTGCTGGGGAACACGAATGCAATTTCCATCCTCTCTGTACCTATTCTTCCTCTGATATTGTGGCTGTCCACTCACAGGCATAATTTCATGAAATGCTGATTCATCTACATGTCCCAGATTGCTCATTCAGTTCCCAGATTTTATTTAAGATATCAGCTCTGTTTTCCTGGCAGGCCAGGTATCAACACCTGACATCTTAGGGTGGCTGGTGCTCCACCAGTGCTTATACCGTCTCTGGATCCTAAGATGTCAGGAGGTATAAAGTGTCAGGCACCTGAGAGCACATTGTGGGAAATTAAAACGGCATCTCCCTGCCTACTTTGGCATCAGGGATTGAGAACCTCAGGTGTGTGTACCAAATGCCCAAGCCTATTAATCTGGCCCTTTGGACTCTCCCTAGGCCAAACCCCCTCTTTGACATACAAAACCCTATTACCAGTCCACACTCCTCCCCAACCCTTCACGTTTCACATCCTCTTTGGGAGTTTTTGTCTTGCTGGAATGTGCCCTTGAACTCTGTTCATGCCTCTTGCTTGCCTGGATAAGAGACAGAGAGGAGGTGTGGGTGCAGAAACTAGCCTACCGTAAAAAAGGTTGAAATAATGTACATTGCTCATCCCAAATCTGCCTCTCATCGCACCCACCACTGTTGTGTTGCCCTTGGCAGTTTGCCTAGAAAGGAATGTGTCCCTCAGGCTCATATGGTTCCTCATACCTTCTTGAAGTGGTGCTGCCACCACAACTGCCATATAAGCCTGAGGAGAACTATCATCATAAGAGACTGAAAACCATTAGGCATTTTTCCCAGGGCCCGCTCAAACCTGGAACCAGCCCCTGGATCTTAGCCTGAACATGTTGGACTTTATGTGTGTTTGGGGCCTAGTCAACCTTTACTCCTCTCACATAGACGCTCCCAGTACGTTTCTGAGCACAATTCAAAGTGTTGGTGCTGACCTTTAAAGCCCTAAACGGCCTCGGTCCTGTATACCTGAAGGAGCGTCTCTACCCCCACCATTCAGCCCGGACACTGAGATCCAGCACCGAGGGCCTTCTGGCGGCTCCCTCACTGCGAGAAGCAAAGCTACAGGGAACCAGGCAGAGGGCCTTCTCGGTAGTGGCGCCCGCCCTGTGGAACGCCCTCCCTTCAGAGGTCAAAGCGATCAACAACTACATGACCTTTAGAAAACACCTGAAGGCAGCCCTGTTTAGGGAAGTTTTTAATCTGTAATATTTTAATGTATTTTAGTGTTTGTTGGAGGCCGCCCAGAGTGGCTGGGGGGACCCGGTCAGATGGGCGGGGTACAAATAATAAATTATTATTATTATTATTATTATTATTATTATTATTATTATTATTATTATTATTATCTGGTGGCATCAGATGCAGGAGAAGCACACCACAGGCAGGTGGATGAGAAGGGAAGAGGTGTTTTGCTCCCAACCAAACGTAGAGAAGCAATATGGGAAAATATCATCTGATTCAGTCCTTCCTGTGTTTTACTTCCGTGTGGAATGCGATCACTGTCTTTTACAAACAAGGCAGCCACACTCCAGAGGCTGAATTAAAATGGTTGCATAATACCAACTTCATCAATCTACCATTGGCTTCATCCATGAATATTATATCTGTTCACTGCTTGAACAGTCGTTTATAATGTTACTCCCCCCTTTTTTTGAACAGTCTAAAGCAGTAGTTAGCTTTATCTCTAGCATTTTGATGCTGAGATACAAGTCAATCTCAAGAATCCAAGATAAAGGCGTTTTAAAAGTGAGAATATCTGTTAAAACACACTGCATTCCTCTGTGAGTTTGTCAAACCTAAATGTTAATGAAATTCTCCCTTTCAAATTACATCCACAAGGCAAACATTGATAAGAGGCCTAGTTATCAAGGGTAAAATGTGATTGTATTGCTTGTTTTACATTTGAGAATCCACATCAAAAGCTGTAGGTCATGGGGGGGAATGGTATTTAAGAGTTTTCTATTGTGTCATTAAAGTGACACTTTCCCCCAAAGGCAAGATCTGTCTGGCAATTCATTCCCAGATGATAATTTAAAACATAGTAGCTGCTACAGGGTTAGATGTGAAGAGGTTCCAATATCTGTTCCCACCATATTGCATGCTCTTTCTCCCCTTAGCAGAAAAGGGAAGGGGAGAGCAAGGGTTTAAGACTCCTTACCATCTGCATTGCTGAACTATGTACAAAATATGCACATATACATGCCACCATGAGCAGGGATGCATGTCTTGGCAATGGAATGCCTACTCCTCATATAATTGTGTAATATGTAAAGTAAGGAAAACTTTCTTTTGTACACCCTTCTGCAATGCTACCACAGATGATGGCTTTTTGGTGACCTTCATGAGCAGCTAACCTAGGGTTGCCATATTGTTGAGCTTTCTTTTTTCTTTTTTGGAAAAGGTTTAGTTCTGCCTAAAGTTTTTGAGCTTCTTTGGCAAAATCGCAAAATAATTGCCTTTTTAAATATATTTTTTATGGAAAAGCGGCAAAAACGGCACTGCTGCCATGAGCTGCCATACATCCGGATTGTCCCGGACATTTAGCCAATTTCCACCCAAACACTGATGCCGACTGCAGTATTCCGGACATATGGCAACCCTAAGCTAACCGACCCTGAGAGCAGGTAGAAACCAACAGTCCAGAGCAGCAGGAAGCAACTAAATTGTTATGAAGTGTGTTTTGAACCTACAGTTCTCACATACAACCCTCTTGTTTTGAGCTCTTTTGATGTTGAGACCAGTGTGTGTCCCTAAACTTCCACAGAGTGACTGGGGAAACTCAGCCAGATGGGCGGGGTACAAATTATAAATTATTATTATTATTACTTTAAAGAATCAAAGAAGATCGCTGGGGATCATTCAAGCAATTTATCACAATAAAAAGCAAATTAGCTTCTTTCTCAAAAAGACATTAATAAGAAACAATTGGCACAGACTTTCATAATCAGCACGTTAACAATAGGCTTAACTTATTAAAACTAGTTTAACTAGTCAAGTTGCCAGTTCTACAAACCAGCACATAGAAATTCTAGTATGTAATACATTAAGGGGGCAGTGGAAGGTGTTGGTTGCAGCTAGGAGAAGGTGAGGTGTTGGCAGAAGAGATGGGGTGATATCAGAAGGAAAATGGATGCTGACTAGAACCATTGGCTTTAGAAAGGGGAGGGGAGGTTGTCAGAAGAAGGAGGAGATTTGGTAGGAAATGCTGTGGAGTTTTGGAATGGGGTTTAGGGCACGAATCAGGAGAAATTCCTGTGACTGGAATTCCAGAAACCGTTCCCTGTACAGGCTACCCATATCAAAATAATCACAATTCAGTTGATCTCATAACACTCTTGTGAATGAACATCCTTACAACAAGGAAACCCAACAAGCAATCCTTGCAACAACTTCTGTTTTTGTTCACTACTGCCGTTCTCCATCATCCTACATGGGTGAGCTTTATGATGTACAACTGTTGGCCATAACTCTGGTGTTAGTGTGGGACCATTAGCAGAGCTATTAGCAGCACCTCCTTCAGATGACTCTTTCATTGATTTGACCTTTGTCAATTCAACCCAGGAGGTTCACGATAAACTTGCCTTGGAAAATGTAATTGCCTCGCATTGCTCTGGTTATGGTACATTCAGAATGGACGGTTCTTCAACCCTTACCCAACCTTGGTTTCTCAGATGTTGTAGGATTACAACCCAGCCTGGACCATTGGCCATGCTGGCTGGGGATCATGCAACAGCATCTGGGGACCCAAGGCTGGTCTAGAGCAATATTATTCCCAGGTTAGGCCACAACAATTCTCTCCTGTGTTTCCTGTTTAGTGGTGTTGCATGGAATCCAGGCCAATGAGCTTTGGATCAACTTCAAGTGCCTCCTTTCTCACCACCAACTCTCCTCTTCTAAGCTCCTTCTGTTGCTTCTACTGAGCCAGTGCTCAGGCTAGAATTGTTTCCTCCCAGTGCTGGCACAAGGAAGTGGATCCTTGCCACCTGGCACAACAAACAGATGCCTCCACCTGGCAGCTCACCACAGTACTGGGCCATTAGACCAGTAATTCTAAATATCCAGGATAGCATCATGCAAGGACTGTTGTTGTGCTGGTTTTTAAAAACCCTCTACAGTGAAATGGTGAATACTTAATGCACCTATAGGATGCTCCTCATAGATTACCTTCTCAAATACCCTCTTCACTAAATTGCAGTTTGTAGGATGGCCAGAGCCAAGTGGGATGGGAAACTATGCTTCAGTTTTAATCAATAGCATAATACAATTAACACGATTTGAGTCATACCTAGATATGATTTTTTTTTCAATAAGAAAAAAATGTAAAGATGCCCTTTACAGCTAGTTTTTTTGCCTCCATAAGCAATAATACATTGATGATCAGGTTGTTTTTCCAGGGGAAAAAAGTTGGCTGGCATTCAGAAATGTGTGTAATGAGCTTCAGTGTAATTATCCAGATACCAGATTGTGTGTGAATTGTTATGAGGTCTCAGATTTCTGTTCTGTCAAGTACAGCTGCACTAATCAAGTGAGGATCAAATGGTTCCCTGGTTTCTCTTGCCTCTCACTAGCTTTTTGCACAAATTCTGAGAATTCCAGAGTAAAACCAAATGCATAGCTAAGCTTAACCGCAATTGTTTTTTCTCACATGTTTACAACATGGTATTAGTTAATTTTGCTCTCAACAGAGAGCACACTAGAATTAAAATCATTAAAACAAGGGCATTTTGTAGAAAAGTTGTTAGACTGAGCGCAAGTAGGTGATAAACTAATTTTTATTTCGATGATGACAGTCCCATAAATAAGTGGATAACTTTCTCATAAAATCAAGTGGTCTGTTATTATACAACCACAGGGATTCAGCAGATAGAATTAGTATAAGTCATATTGTAGCAGCAAAAACATAAGCAGCAATGAGGGTTGTTCAGAAATACAGTAGTCACTCCCTTTTTTCTCCATTGCCAGTCACTTTATGTTTAACATAATTAACCTGTTGACTTCAACAAAGCTCTAGTGTTAAGTTCAAAAAGCATAACTAATATACAACATATATATTGTACCTGAAAAAAAATGAAAGTATGTGTTTCCCACAACACATAAATACAAGAAAGAAATAAGAATCTCTCTCCTTCCTTTCTTTCTTTCTTCCTTCCTTCCTTTCTTCCTTCCAGCCATCATTTTGTCATCTAGTATCACTGCTTGGAAGCCTAGGTTATTCTCTTAGGCAGATACACTGTTTCATTACAGCACACATTCAGTATTATGTAGCAAAGACTGAATTTTCTACAAGAAATGATAACTGGCTGCTATGGTTATCAAGATTGGCTTGAGTGCAATTCCTCCATACCCAATATACTGCATATACTGCATGTGTAATGACTACAAAAAAAATAACTGAACGTGCTTAAAAATCACCACCAGTATGATTGGTTTAGTGGGGTTTCCAATCACTGGCAGAGTTTCTAAGCATGTTCAATTGATTGATTGAGTGAGTGAGTGAGTGAGTGAGTGTGCATGCATGCATGCACCCACCCACCCCATCCCCTAAACATATATGCCTGAGCACAGCTCCTGATGAACAAATCCTACATGTTTTACAATGTTTTATTGAAATCTGCTCTGAAATTCTTCAAATAAATGAAGTGGGATATAAACACTTCTCAACGAAAAAAAAAATCACCACTTCCAACAAGATATGTAGCAGAAGAGTGACTGTTTAATCAGTATTGTCTCCTTACTGTGTCTTCAGAAATAATGGGTAACATTTTAGGTTACAGGTTTCTAACAGAGAAATAGAACTGACCTGTCACCCACAGCCTGGGTGAGGTAATCACTCTTGTCCTAGGGCTACTAAACCTCTTCAAGTTATCAGTTCAGGTTTCTGTCCTGGGCATGTAGGAAGAAGGAGAGAAAGAAGGGGATGCCAGAAAGACAAGAGACTGAGACAGAAAGAAGTGGCAGAAAGAGAGAGAAAAGGGGTGGTCCCCATGTGGCCCCTGATGGATTACACCCAAGGAAATGTGGCCCTCCACAGAAAAAAAGGATTTTCCACCCCTGCCCTACAAGGAGGGGGGTGTTTTGGCTGAGGATTGTAATAGCTGTAAGGAGTATTCGTTCACTTTCTTTGTTGTACCTGTCCTATAACAAATAAAGCCCTGGATTCATTCTCATATTGCCTTTTCAATGTGCTTCTTCCCTTGTCTAGGCTGGCGTTGCCGTGTTAACCATGCTTGGTGTAAATTCTCCAAGATTGAGTCTCTGTCCAAGGTACTGAAACTACAATGCTTAAATATGTGGTGAGCTCCTGAGCAGAGGTATCAATCCTGTGGGGTGCTCCTTTGCAAGAGGTTTTCCTGCAGGGAAGCTGCTTGAAAAGGAGCACCTTAAAATAAAGGATTGAGGCCACCACTCAGCAGTTATTTGGCTGAGGCATCGATCCTGTGGGGTGCTGGTTCAGGAATGGGGCAAAAGACTACATTGGCAAGACTCTCAGAAAGTTGCAGCTGCTGGTTGCCTTTCTGTCTAATGCGCTCCTCTCCTTCCTGCCTAATATCCTACCCATATCTCTCTGAGGCAACCCGCCCAGCCCACAGTGATACATGACTGTCTCACTTTGACTTGGTCAATTCCCAAATTCCTTTAAATAGGCTCAATTTGGCTCAGGAACTGAGTAAGTTAGGGTGGGATGTGGGGTTGGGAATAATAACAATGACAATGACAATGACAATTTATTATTTCTACCCCGCCCATCTGGCTGGGTTTCCCCAACCACTCTGGGCGGCTTTCAACAGAACATTAAAAACAGAATAAAACTTCATACATTAAAAAGTTCCCTAAACAGGGCTGTCTTCAAGTGTCTTCTAAAAGTCAGATGTTTATTTCCTTGACATCTGATGGGAGGGCGTTTCACAGGGCAGACGCCACTACCAAGAAGACCCTCTACCTGGTTCCCTGTAACCTCACTTCTCACAGTGAGAGAACCACCAGAAGGCCCTCAGCGCTGGACCTCAGTGTTTGGGCTGAACGATGGGGGTGGAGATGCTCCTTCAGGTATACTGGGACGAGGCTGTTTAGGGCTTTAAAGGTCAGCACCAACAGTTTGAATTGTGCCCTGGACCTTTGTATACTTTCTGTCTTTCCACATTCAATGTGGATAGCTGAAGAGGGCTGCTGTCTTCCTTATTGCACATGCTTCTCTGCCTTTTTGCTCCTCTGTGTAAAATGGTTTCCATCACCCCATTCCTATGCATGTATTAACTTTCCAAGTCCTTTCATGAAAATGATAAAGTGGGTTCCAGCTCATGAAAGCTCATGATTCAGTAAGTGTGCTTGTCTTTAAAATGGGTGTGACGATTGCTGTTTTGCTGTTATCTGGCTATTCCCATTTTAGATTGTTTATTTGTATGTCATTGCTTTTAATATGCCTCAGCTGCCTTGAGGGTCCCAATTGGAATAGAAATTGGAATTGAGCATAAATATTTTAATTAATTAACAAGGAGCAGGCCCTCATAGTAACTAAGACTGCGTTAAATGGACATTAATAATATTCTGTAGAGTTTTCTTCACTGGAATTCCTCAAGCGATTTCTGCTAACTATTGCCTTAGGAAATTTCCCAGTAGGATATCGCATGACATGAAGTGCTATAGAAATGCCTGGCCTATGTGGCTTCCTAATGAGATTTGCTATAAATAGATCTTGCCTATCAGGCCACTTTGCTTTAAAATGCCTCCACCCACTGCAGAAAGGAGGTCACAGAATCTGCCAAGTTATGTCTCCTGACAATGTAAAGTTATCATTGCAAAAATTGCTACCAGGCATTTGGAGCCTTAAGGAACATCTGAAATCTACATGATGATACTTGCTGGTTTGTAACATAGTACATTCATCCTATATGTGCTTGTAACAAAAATAAGTCAATTATACTAGCAGAAGAGTCTAAAAACATGATGGAACTTAAGGGAAAGCACTGATGAATACAATGTGGAAAAAAGTAAGAGCAACTAAATCAATAGATACAACAAAAGCAGATATTCAGTTAGGACTTGGACAGATATATTAGAAGGCAGGCCACATCTTTCTAAGAAATGCATTGAGATAAACGCAGAGCATGTGACAGGAGTCTTGTTTTCCTGAACTAAGCAATTGCTAAAATTATGCACCCCTTGCACTGAACTGGAAGTGCCATAGAAAGCTGGATCTCCAGTGCTGTGGTCAAAGGGAATTCCTTCCTGGTCAAACAAATGATAAGTACTAATCAGCTCTGATTACCTGTTGATTTATGAGGCAATGGGTCTTTGGCATAAGCCTATCTTTAGCAGGCGATCAGAGCCATCAGAGTCAACTTTGTCATGTCTTGAAGATAAATTAAGAAATTCCTTCCAGTAGCACCTTAGAGACCAACTAAGTTTGTTCTGGGTATAAGCTTTTGTGTGCATGCACACTTCTTCAGAGATCTGAAGAAGTGTGCATGCACATAAAAGCTTATATCCAGAACAAACTTAGTTGGTCTCTAAGGTAATACTGGACATTTTTTTAAAAAAAAATATTTATTTATTTATTTCGACTGCGTCAGACCAACATGGCTACCTACCTGAATCTAATGTCTTAAAGATGTTTACCTTGTGCAGAGGACAAGGGATCAGTCTTTAAGTGGAGCAGTTCAGTTCTTGCTTCATACTTCACAAGAGCTAGTCATAGATTAGCCAATTACAGTCAGCTATGAAAACATGGGGATGCAGGTGGCGCTGTGGTCTAAACTACAGAGCCTAGGGCTTGCCGATCAGAAGGTTGGTGGTTCGAATCCCCTCGACGGGGTGAGCTCCCGTTGCTCGGTCCCAGCTCCTGCCCACCTAGCAGTTCGAAAGCACGTCAAAGTGCAAGTAGATAAATAGGAACCGCTGCAGCGGGAAGGTAAATGGTGTTTCCGTGCACTGCTCTGGTTCGCCAGAAGCGGCTTAGTCATGCTGGCCACATGACCTGGAAGCTGTACGCCGGCTCCCTCGGCCAATAATGCGAGATGAGTGCCGCAACCCCAGAGTCGGTCACGACTGGACCTAATGGTCAGGGGTCCCTTTACCTTTTATGATAACATGATGTTGCACAGGGATCAGAGTCAGAGCAAGAATATGTTTTGCAGTTAAACCAGTCCCAATGTGTACAAGTGGGGATGGGTGAATTTGTCAGTTTTGACTACTCTCAGTGGAGAGTCCCAATGGCCAGCTAGAGATGCATGGAGTCCTGTCATTGGCTCCTGGACCTGAAAATTCCCATCCCAGTGTTAGAAGGTTCAAGGTTCAGTCTCTCCCATCTACATACACAGCAAGCACTCTACCACTGAGCAAGGCTTGCAGTTGTATCATTATTACCTTGTCATACTGCTCTTGTGGCTTCATATTCTCTCGCGGCAAACAACTGGCTAGGATAATTAATGCATTTTTATATTTTAAGTGGCTATTGTGGGATGTATTGCCTGATGAGGAAGGCTTCGCTCATGGCAGTGATGTAGTCAAGAAGCTGTGGGAGGGGGGGATTAATTGCATTATTACAATATTCCATCCTGAAAAGAAAAGAAAAGCTTGTGAGTTGTGCCTGATACAAAATCCTGCATGAAGCCTGACTAATTTTAACTTGAGGTGATTAGCCAAGCAAAACATTTTGAAAACACTTTAGAAGAAGCATAATCTGAAACAACTAGCATGAATATAATCATATACTGAATCAGAATTTCCTGAATGATTGTGTTGTGAATACCAAACACTGGGAGTACAACATTTTAATAGTTGTCTATCATTATGTATTACTCAGGGCCTCTGTTGTAAATGAGATGTTTACCTAAATGAGCTTATTCCCTCCTGGTAAAAAGAAAATAGATAAATAAACCAGATGCTTGGAATTCATTAAGATCATTGAGCACACTGAAATCATCTTTCAAACTTCTTTTTGACACTGTAATAAAGTATCAGTATTTATGAGCAAAAGCATATACCTGGATGGTAGTCATGGAAAACTGATTTCCTTATGTTTACAATTTCTGGATATATTAAGACCCAGTTGTCCCAATTTGGGAGCTCCTGTACACAGGCAGAGTCTTATAGGAGCACACAGCTTCTCCTGAGTTGGGGTTTTCACAGTCTCATCAGTGTAACATCAGTGTGACATTGTCAGAAGAACATAAATAATAAGGCAAAAAGGACCCATCTAGTTCAGGACCTGCTCTCATAGGGGCCAACCAGATATCTATAGGATGCCTGAAAACTCAACAGCACTTTCCCCACTTGTATTTTCCAGCAACTAGTATCCAGAAGCATATTGCTTCTGGCAGCGGAGGGAGAAAATAGCCAACATGACTAGTAGCCATTGACAGCTTTATCCTCCATGAAGTTGTCTCTTTGAAAGCCATCCAAGTTGGTGGCCACGGCTGTGTCTTATGGAACCAAGTTCATTCCGGTCAAGCAAAAATACTCAGGGTGCAAAGTGGGGCAAGTAAAGGGGTATAGCCTGGGATGGGCCAGAGAGAGCAGTCTGGAGTGCTGTATTTGGACTCTGCACCTGAAATTCCTCACCCCTGGCCTAGTGAATAGCAGTGTAATGTGGGCACCATGCCCTCTGCTTAAACCCTGCTACCAATAAGCTCTCATGCCGGTTAGTGTACTAGACAGAATGAAGAAGGCACGAGGCAATCCTCTAGCTGCACATCACAAAGCCTTTTTCATCTTCCTCTATGAAAGAGGTGGGTGAGCCAGTCATACATGCATGGCATCACTCAGGGGAAGTTCCACATATATTAATTGTTTGGCAGGAAAAGGAGGTGATTTCACTGATAGTACTTTTCACAATGGCAAATAAGGTTGGAGTGAAAGAGCTGGTTGCATATCCTTGCCCTGGATATACTGTTTTAAAAGCTATCACAGATGCATACAAAAAAAATATGTTTGCATTGCATTATTGCGTATAGATGGCACAGCACAGCAGAAGAATGTTTTATGAAATTGCCCGAGAACAATGCACATAAAGTGCGTGGTTGGAATAATAAGTTATTCATGCCAAGAGACTACCATTCCCTCCCCCTGCAAGAGGTATTTTGTATTAAAATAATGAGGGGAATTATTTTGTTATATTGCATGCTGTACAAAGTAGTTTGTCACGTCATATACACAAAATCTAATTTGCAGTGAGAAATTTTCAGAGTTAGTTATTATAAATAGGAGATTCTATAATTGCAGAAAGTACAATGTAAAGTGAGCAAAATTATACAGGCACTCAAGGATCTAATTTTCTCAAAAAGGTGAGAGAAATTAAACCTGCATTCTCCAGGAGGAATAAAGGCATATGGGGACAAGGTGAAGTTTATGCAGCCTAGAGTTTCTATTCACTACATGAGCAAAGAATAATTTAGAAGCAGTAGAATAAATCCTTAATATGTGTCTATATTTCCCACAAATTGCATTATTACTTAGAAAGTATCCCAAGCTATAGATCTTGGTTCTTTTTAGTAAACCTTTGCAATCTAAAATTATTGATATTATAAACTAATTTTGTCTAGATTGTGCCTTTATTTGCTGAATCAATAAATGTCAGAGCAGGACAGAGCCCCACTGAAATGTTGTTTGGCCAAGTACGAGCTGCGAGAAAATCATATAATCTTGTAAGATAAGCAGTTCTTGGTAGGCTGCAATCATGTACAGGGGAAGGGCCATAGTGTAGTGGTAGAATATCTGCTCCCCATGCAGAAGCTCCCAGGTTCAATCCCTGGCACCAGGGTAGGGGGTCTCCCGTATTAAACCCTGGAAAGCCACTGCCTGTCATTGTCAACAACACAAGTTCGATGGACTAGTATTCTAACTCAGCAGTTTCCTATGTTGCTGAACCTACTTACTTTAGGGTAAGCCCTATTTAATTCAATACAATTTGCTTCTGAGCAGACACATATGGTAAAGGTAAAGGTACCCCTGACCATTAGGTCCAGTCGTGACCAACTCGGGTTGCAGTGCTCATCTCGCATTATTGGCCGAGGGAGCCGGCGTACAGCTTCCAGGTCATGTGGCCAGCAGAACCAGAGCAGCACATGGAAATGCCGTTTGCCTTCCCGCCGGAGTGGTACCTATTTATCTACTTGCACTTTGACGTGCTTTCGAACTGCTAGGTTGGCAGGAGCAGGAACCGAGCAACGGGAGCTCACCCCGTCGAGGGGATTCAAACCACCGACCTTCTGATCGGCAAGCCCTAGGCTCTGTGGTTTAACCCACAGCGTCACCCACGTCCCTACAGCGCCACCCGCGTCCCTGCACTGTATAGTACTGCACTGAAAAATGTGCAACCAAGTCAGCACCGCCATCCATTTATGGAGTACAGTCCAGGCAAATATATGCACTTCAGATGAGGGTAGCCGATAGGTCTCAAACCCTCAGTGATTTAGGGACTTCCCCTGCATGCAAAGGCAGGTTCAAGAGGATTGAGTGGATGAGAACAATAGTGGGTTCAGTGGTTAAGAAGGCGGTTTCTGCACATGTTATAAAAGGAAGTGAGGGGCAGATGGGGCTCGTCAACCTGGGATGGCAGCCCATCTTGGGGAAGGGAAACTCTGATCCTAAATCTCTGCTGCCTTGTGGGATACCTTCAGGAGAAGAAACGGCTAAGGAGTGAACTCTACACAAATCCGGAGTGGAGTCCCTAAGACAGTTGGATGGCGTCTTGTATGCCTCCTTCCAGCAACTCCTGCAGCCAAGCTGGTGCCAAACGTATTGCTCTGGTTTCCTTTGGGCTACATCAGCGAGGCTGAGAGGGGGGTCCTGTTGTCTGGGCAGCCCAGGACCTCCATATACACTGCCCAGTCTTGTGTCCCGGAGAGGATCTTTAGGAAGAACAGGCAGGATATAAATTCAATAAATAAATACTTTTGGGTCTAGCCATGTTCACCTTTGGCCCAAGCTCCATTTCTCACTGGCTCCAACACCACCCACCATCACACCCACCCAACAGACTGTTCCCAGGGAATTTTGAACTTTGGCAAATAATAGTGTCCCAGCACTGCTCTCAGGAAACCCAAATCTTGCCTAGGCTTTTAGCTCTGTGCAATTCCAGCATAATCCATGCTCAGTCTGAATAGAGTCAAGGCCCCAAAACAAGTAATTTGGATAGTTTATATTACTAATAAACACAGCCATATTTTTCTTTCCCCCCCAAAGGGCTATTTGAAGAGAAAACGGCCACCATTGCCTAAAAATGTTTACTGTCTTTGTGTGTGTCCCACAGGATGACTCTTCCAGAGCTATAAACTAATGGGAGCAGTGTTTTAAAACAAACAGACAAAAAAAAAATCCCCCAAAAGCCATCCTTAAATATTGTGTTGCAAGGTGTGACACCGCAATGCATGCACCAAGCTACCCAGAGCAATAAAAAAGAGCCACTCGTATAAATTGTTTTAAAACTGGAGATGAGCAAGTATTTGGAGAAAAGAAATATTATCAGGGCATGCCTGTTAAATCAAAGGGAGCACTGCACAGTAAATGCCAAAGCGCCGTGCCTGTAGGAGATTTACTGCAAAATTTCAAGGTAGCTCAGTTTTTCTCTTTGAGGAAAATGGAATTATGACATGACACCATGCCAGATCTCACGAAGTGCCAGGATAAAGATGTGATAAATTGACATTTATGGTGAGGAGCCAATGAATCTGTGCTCCTGGTATCCTTCAGGGGTTTATCTTGATGTTAAAAGGGTGTCCAAGGCACAATGTGGCTGAAATGTTTCTACTGTATGCTGTGCCTCAACACAGGAGCAGATTTCAAAGATCAAATTCACAAGTCAGATTACGTGTATGAATTGCTGCATATTTGCTTTGTCCAGCAACCCTAATATTTGGTTCTTTGATAGTCCTCTTTGAGTATTCAGGGAACTGTGTCTACCAAGGGTAAGGAACCTCAGACCCTGGGGCCATAGGCAGCCCTCTCAGCCTGTCTATCTGGCCCCTGCAAATCTCCCTGGGCCCTAATCCCTCCTAAGACACACCCCTCGTCTCATTGATTCGCATTCTTCTTGAGTATTTTTGCCTGGCTGGAATGTGTCCAGCACTGATAATGATTGTGTGTGTGTGAAAAGTAGCATTCTATAGAGAGGTAAAATTCTGGCCCTGCCCACTACAGACATGATGCTGACCGACAGTTGCCCAGAAGGGAATGCAGCCTTTGGGCTGAAAAGGGTTCCTCTTGTGTGGTGTAAACTAACATCTGAGGAGGGTGGCACAAGAATAGAGCTGGACGATATCTGGTTTTCAAAATTGTGATATATCATCAGCTAAATACTGCAAGATGAGTAACTATATAACCTTTAGAAGACACCTGAAGGCTGCCCTGTATAGAGAAGCCTTTTAATGTGCAATATTTTATCATGTTTTTATATATCCACCCAGAGTGTCTGGGGCAACTCAGTCAGATGTGTGGGGTACAAATGTTGTGATGATGATGGTGATGATGATGATGATGGAATGTATCTTGGCTGTTTCTTCCTCTCCCCACTTAAGGGGAGGAAGAAGCAGCTGAGATACATCATCCAGCCCTACACGGTGAGTGAGCCCCGATGCATCAGGCTCTCCTCGAACTGCTCAGCTGGGAGGAAGAAACCTCCTGCCCCCCAGCTGAGTGAGCCCTGATTCTTTCCCCATAACAAAACAGACAGTCACGGAAATAGAAAGACAGTCTTTTCTGAGGAAACTGATAATCCCAGCAAAATGTGGTTTTCGTAGCCGGCAGCTCGTTTAGGTTTTGTAAAGGTTTTGTTTTGTTCTTATGTTTAAATTTACTTTCTGAGCGTCAGCTTTTTGGATTGCTCTCTTAGTTTGTTAAGGTTTTGTATGTTCAAACCTTCTTTTTGAGCTTTAGCTTTTTGTATTGCTTCTTCAGTTTATTTACATTCGCTTAAGTTTATTTTTGTGATTAATTTCCTTTAAAAATCCTAATTATAGTCGATTACGATTTCTCACTTCAGGGAATTTCATGGTTTTTTTCCATTTTGGCTTTGTCTGATGCTTCCCCCAGCTGAGTGGTTTGAGGAAGCTGCAATGCCATACGAGCCAGATAAGCACCAGGGCTCCCTCAAAGGTGTTTGTGTCTTTCTTCCTGGAGCGACTAACAGCCCCAAGAGGAAAGATGCAGCCTGTCTGCTCAGGCAAAGGCAATTTGAGCTGCCGATACATCGTGGTGACTGGGGAGCCGCAATGTACCAGTAGCTGAAAAAGTCTGAAACTGGTATCATGATGTGAACACCATACCGGTTTCAGACAATAAATCGGAGTATTGCCCAGTCCTATATACACAAGTCCACTAGTTCTGCCCTCCCAATCCCTGTCACCCTTTGCAGGTGACCATGTGAAGAGGGGAGCCTGCTTCTATTTACATAGACATACACAATAACACACCCAGACCTTGTAAAGAGGCTATATAAGTAGAACTCTGGGTGCCCTCTTCAAGCCATATTTGCCACTGGAGGCCTAGGTGATCATAGTGGCTCAAGAGTGCCTTCTACTAGTTTTGGTTGGTGGCCCAACGACAACCATCCATGGACTTCCATAGTCTGGCCACAGTTGTCTGTGCATGGCAATTAATACCATCTAATTGTCCTGAGAGTAAAGGAGGAAAGAGCCACAGAGAAAGATGGGGGAAGTGATATAGCCTATGGGCCATACAATGTCTTCTCTCATTCTGAATGTATCCAGGGTAAGGTCAATCTTTTTGCAGTCAAAAGCGCAATGTGCATATCCCTATTTCTCCAGTTGGTCTTATTTATCTATTTCAGTGTTCTGCCCTTCCTTTCCTAATAGCTCAGGATGGGTAATCACAAGGACACATGAAAACTTATCCTGGAAGAGCTTTGCCATGTTGGTTATTTGTTAGTTCACAGCCTCATTTTGCATCTCCCAGGATCTTGTATGAAAGTGGTAGCAGCAACCATTTAAAAATGACATGTTCCCCCCCCCCCATGAGCAAAGCTTAATCTATTTTGTTAGCCATGGGGGTCAGTGACCTCTGATAGAAATAGGAGCAACCTAATCTATTTAATAATAATGATCCTTTCCACTATTGTGGTGAATTATTTATTTCTACCAAAACTAGTAGTATCTGCTTTGGAGGAAAACTCTTGCATTAGCCACTGGGCTTGCAAATGTACCTTTTGAATAAGTCAGTAATAGGATTTGGCCTTCTGGATAAACTAAAATCCCATTGAATGGTTCCTAGGTAAAGGTAAAGGGACCCCTGACCATTAGGTCCAGTCGTGACCGACTCTGGGGTTGCAGTGCTCATCTCGCTTTATTGGCCGAGGGAGCCGGCGTACAGCTTTCAGTTCATGTGGCCAGCATGACTAAGCCGCTTCTGGCGAACCAGAGCAGCACACGGAAACACCGTTTACCTTCCCGCCGGAGCAGTACCTATTTATCTACTTGCACTTTGAGGTGCTTTCGAACTGCTAGGTTGGCAGGAGCAGGGACCGAGCAACGGGAGCTCATCCCATCGCGGGGATTCGAACCGCCGACCTTCTGATCGGCAAGCCCTAGGCTCTGTGGTTTAATCCACAGCACCACCCGCATCCTGACTGAATGGGTCCTAGGGCCACTGCAAAAGGTTATCTCATCATCTAATGCATGCTGGAGTACTGAGCTTGAATCAAGTAGCATCACACCAGTCACAAATTATGTATTAACATTTTATTGGCTTTCCCCAGATTCCTACATATAAAAAAGACTAAATTGATGTGGTTGGATGATCATACAGGACTGGGTGTCTTACAAATCAGCAACATGGAAGCCTGCAGATAGCAATAATGAAAAGGTATATAAATCTCAGCTTGAAAGTAGAATCTCAGAGTCAGTGGACTCGGTCTGATAGGATCTTGATTGCTCAAGCCCGCCACTAATTGAACAGCATTTTGTACAAATTTCAATCACCATTGAATGAAGGCCTAAATCAGCTGAAGGAAAATGGAAAGAGCAAAACACTTCAGGCCTCTTTCGAAGGCTGTGATAGAAATGTGTGCATGAGGTTCAGGCAGGCAATAAAACAGGCTGGATAACAAAACAAGGTCAAGGGCAGTTTCAGACAACAAACTTCTTAGTACACACACATGGTGGTGGAAGTCCAGAGTTTTCCCTAAAAGATTAAGTGAAAAATAAATGGACTAATACTATGCAAGTAAGTAAGTAAGTAAGTAAGTAAAGGGATATTCAGTCAGTAATGTTAAACTGGAAAGTGGAAGTAGTGAAACTATTTCAGAATGTTAAATATGATTGACTTCCATCTTTATGGCCTATTCTAGCATCGGAAGGCCGCTTCTGCATATGCCTCCATGTTATTTGGTCAGCTGCAGTATAATCAAGAGAGAATACAAATCTTCCCAGAGGCAGCTCATGAAGAGACTCAATGCGCAAAATTGATAGTGTTGCAGAGATTATAAACACATCAGGAGGAATACAAAGCTTTACACTTTTCATTAATGAGCTCATTATAACAACACCCCAGCATTACAAAGTAGCTCTTCACACATTTTCAGATTTCTTCACTCTAATAAACTTGGCAGCTTTCTCCGAAGCAGCTTAACCATGACGCTTTCTAGAGCGATCTTTGGGCAAAATAGATAGAAGGATGTAAACATTTGCCACAGTTATTTCGATTTCAAAGTTATTATGAGGATGGATACTAAGCACGCTTTCCAAGAAATACATTCTGCTGTTCTCTCCGAATCACATTAGAAAGAACTTTTACATGACACAGAGATGGTTCAAAGAAATGAATAACTTGTCATTCCTTCAGACTGAGCCAAATTAAAATCTTCTCACAAATGAAAGCATTATACTTCTCATGCGCCACCTCCCACAACTCCTTTGCAAAGCTAGCTCCTACTTCAGTGAACTTGATGTAAATGCAGATCTATTATTTAGGACTTGGTTTTAGTATCATACATTTTCCATAGCAGTAATTTAATTCTTTCAAGCAAAGACGTGCTTCTGGATTTATCCCCTAAACGTAGAATAGTATATAATAGGCCTCTGCTGGCTGGGTTTCTTTACAAGAGCTCTGGTTGCCTAAGATCAGTGGAAAGCAAAGCTTCTGATCTCCCCAGGTCCTTTTATTTTGGTGTGAGTGAGTGTCTATATATGTGCTATAACATTGCATACCGCTGTAATTGTTCCAGACAGATTTTAAAACTGTGCTTCTTACATAGATGTTTATATAGATTGCATTAAACAGATGTCAGTATCTAGGAGGAAGGCTCTTTTTGGTCTTAAAAGGTAAAGGTACCCGTGACCATTAGGTCCAGTCACGAACGACTCTGGGGTTGCGGCGCTCATCTCGTTTATTGGCCGAGGGAGCCGGCGTACAACTTCTGGGTCATGTGCCCAGCATGACTAAGCTGCTTCTGGCGAACCAGAGCAGCGCACAGAAACGCCGTTTACCTTCCCGCTGCAGTGGTATCTATTTATCTACTTGCACTTTGATGTGCTTTCAAACTGCTAGGTTGGCAGGAGCAGGGACCGAGCAATGGGAGCTCACCCCGTCGCGGGGATTCGAACCACCGACCTCCTGATTGGCAAGCCCTAGGCTCTGTGGTTTAGACCACAATGCCACCCGCGTCCCTTAAAATGTCAGGGAAGGTACATAGGAGGACCAGAAGAATCTCTAATACAGAGGATGGTCACTGTTTTAGGTCATGGAATCCTAGAAGTGGACAGCAAGGGTCATCTTGCCCTACCCCCCTGAAATGCAGGAATTGTGACTTCTGTTCTCCCTAATTTACTTGCTTCTGTGACGGTACCGGTATGTGAGGCTAACATGGGAGTGCTGGAAGGGAAATGGTTAAACAGGTTACCCAATCAAAACCCAGAGTGAGGGAGAAGGTGGAGTCAGAGGGAATATAAAAGCCCACTCTGGGGGAGTTGAAGTTGGTTGTTGGGTGGAGGTTCTGAGGGAGGTTTGAAGTGGGTGGTTGGTTGGCAGTTGAGAGTCAGTTAGTCAGTGAGGAAAGAGGCAGTAGTTCAGTTGAGTTAGGAACAAATAAGACAAGTAAAGAACCGTAATCTTGTGAACATTATGAAACCATATGCTGTTAAACTACACTAAATAAACACAAGTTTTTGTTCGAGTTAACTCTGACTGGACTCCGTGTGTTACTCGGTAGGGGCCTGGTTTGTGGCAACAAGACAGAAAAGTGGTGACACAGGGTCAATAGACGGTCAAACGTACAGGGGCTCTGTGTGATCGCCACAGCTTCCACCAGCCTATACCTGATGTTCCTTATCTCTCTCCTCAGGACCACTGAATCCCTTGCCTGCTTCCTCTCACTGCTTATGAGAGTCTTTGTTGCCGTCCCTCCCTGGTAGGTAGCAACAGGCCCTTCATCTGCTGCAGCAGATGCACTTGCAAGTGAAAGTGAAGAGAGAAAGCCCTTTCTGCCTGCTGCTTCAAAGCCGTTAGCCCTGACAGCTACCATGTGTAGGCTATTCAAGCACAGCGGTGTAGGCTGGAGGAGGAGTACTTGGCTAAGCAAAATGGATTGGGAAAGGGAGGTTGAAGTGAACATGTTAGATTGTTGGAGTGAATGGATATAGTGCATCTGGATTGTATTCATGAGGCACACAAAGAACCAGAATGGGTTATGAATGCTGGACTTGTATACCAGCTCTCTGATTCCAAAGGATTCTTGTGCACTTATGGATCATTGACTTTCAATGGTCTGAGGACTACAAAACAAGATAATTTTGCTAGTAAAACTTCTAGCTAGTCTGGCAACAAATTATGGATGTTTATAGTCCTGAACAATGTCCCCTGCCTTCTTAAGGCAGCTTCAAGAACTGTTCTGCTAAAGTGGTGAGAGAAGTGCTATTGAAAGGAAAGTCTGAGGAGACTGCTCGAGGAACCTATCATCTAAAACAGAGCTCGCTAACTATCTCTTCTTCCTAGGGCTCAGGCAGGGGAGCCTAATCTGTGGTCCTCCAGACTTTGATTCTTCTTCTATCTTTATAGAATAGAATAGAATAGAATAGAATAGAATATTTATTGTCATTGTCCCCTTTGGGGACAACGAAATTACTTGGCTGCTCCATCCACCCAGATAGGGCACTCCACTCAAAAACAAAACAACTACATAAACACTGATTAAAACCATACACACTGATTAAAACCATACACACTGATTAAAACATAACTGGTAAGAGTAGATGACTTCAAAGTCCAGGCTTCCCATTCAAGGCCGCGATTGCTCTGGAGAAGAAGCTGTTTCTAAGACGGCTTGTTTTTGTTGTCATCGTCCTGTATCTCCGTCCCGATGGCAAAAGTTCAAATAGACGGTGACCAGGATGCGATGGATCTTTCACTATGTCCAGTGCCTTTCTGTGGCACCTCATGGCATAAATCTGCTCTAAGGTGGAGAGCGAGCAGCCAACAATGCTCTCTGCTGCCTTAACAACTCTGTCCAACCCCATCCTGTCCTTGGTAGTACAGCTTCCGTACCACACACATAAGCCATAAGTGAGCACGCTCTCAATGGCACAGTGATAGAAGGCAAGCAGCAGCTTTTGTGGAAGATGGTTTTTCCTTAAAACTCTCAAGAAGTACAGTCTCTGCCCCAGATAGCATGCCAATTGTCTAGGACGATGGGAGTTGTAGTCCAATGATATCTGGAGGACCGCAGATTCCCCACCCTTGACATAAGTGAACCTCACTGGGGGTGCCATTACACTCATTTCCCAGCCTAAACTCAAACCTATTGGCATGCCTGCCAATCAACACACCTCGCCCTAAAGAACAGGCAAAGACTGCCATACTTAGCAGACCTAAAAAGAAGGGATCAAGATTGCATGGGGGCATATATAGATGAGTAATCCACTCATACATATTCCTACTATTTCACAGATATTTCATTAGTATCTCAATTTTTCTAAGACTGGGCTGGGTGGGACTCTACATTTACCACCACTCAGTGGAGAGAATAAAATGCTGCAATCAGCAATTCAAATGAAAAACAATGTTTTGCACCAACCTAAATGGGAGAAAAATGGTTCTAGATGAAAATGATTGCTTGGTTATAGTTTCCTGGCCAGTAAACATCCTGCTTGATGAGACACAACACGGCAAGGATAGATGCAATTAACAGGTTATAGATTAGTTTTGTTAGTCAGAAGAATTTAATAACATGATGCTGAGATAATGTGACTGGAACAAAATTATATGGGTTTTTTTTTAAAAAAAAAATATCATTTTTTCCCCATCAGGACCCATTGCATGGTTAAGTAACCCCAATATTAATATAGTGATATCTCCCTATCTACTTATCTACACACAAACACATCATACCCTATTATGAGTGCTGAATGCCTCTTCTGCTGCTGTCTTAAAAGAAAATGTCACAAAAGCAAAACTATTATTGTCTTATTCACGTCTTCTCTTTTCAGAGCAATCTTTAGGAATTATATTATATCTCCTCAAAGAAATATTTATTTTAAGACATGAAACAGTTTGTGAGACAAAAGCTCAATTGTGCTTCAATTCTTTTAAAGGATAATCTAGCTTACATAAAACCACCTAAAACAAGCTTGTTAAAAGCAAGCTTTGCATCAGACACTCTGGACCGAGGTAAGATCTAACATTTGGAGCTTTTTAAAACAAGACTGAGAGATCAGGAGAAGAGCAATAAGAAGTAACTGGACACGGGTCAGTCAGGCAGCCAAATCCAACAGTCTCACTCTCTTCTGGAATACAACAAGACTCTCCCAAACTAACAGATTGCCAATGACAGAATGTTGTATCCCGCCAAGGATCTGGGAGCCACATTTTCAGGAACTGTACAAGGACAGTGATGGTAGGAGAGGCCAAATCCCTCAAAACATAGCCAACCTCCCAAAGTGGGCCCCTGTAACAAGGACACAGATCAAGAGCCTGGTAGCTCAATTGAAACAGGGGAAAGCCCCAGGAGCAGATTTAATACCCATAGAGCTCTTCTGTGGCTGTGGAGACCTGTAACTTGAAACTGCTGCCTCCCACATTGTTTTTGCTGCATTAGCAGCATGGAAGTGACCTCCTTGGGGCACAGACCTGGGCAGTGTGTAGGTAGGCCCTGGTCTGCCCTGATGACAGGACACCCCTCTCAACCTCACTGATGTAGTCCAAAGGAAAGCAGAGCATTACATTTGGCACCAGCTTGGCTGCAGGAGTCGCAGGAAGGATGCACACCAGGCGCCATCCAACCACTTTAGGGACCACTCTGGATTTGTGTAGGGTTTACTCCTTAGCCTTTTCTTCTCCCGAAGGCATCTCCCAAGGCAGCAGGTTACATACACCAACATTAATCATGGCTAAATGTTGGCCTTCCATCCATGGTGCCATTCTATCAGAGTTTGAAGCTGGCTGAATTCCGAGGAGAGAGTCGAGAGCACATGCTCCCACAGTCTGGTCCCAATCTCTTTATTGCACTTGAGCAATTACACCTGTGTTGATAGAGTGTTTATTAGTGCCGTCTTCTGCCCCACCAGCAATCGTTCGTTATTGCTTTAACTACAGTTGTTTTTGTATTATGGATTGCTGAAAATATACAAGACGCAACATTCATTGGGCTTTTTCTACAGTTACAGAGGTGCAGGGACGCCTGCAGATCCCTTTGTCAGCTGGTTTAAAAGCAATAGCATGGTTTTTAGTTTAGCATAAGAAGAGTCCTGCTGGATCAGATCAAAGACCCAGGTAGCCAGCAATCAGTCAGATGCCTGTAGGAAGCCCACAAGCAGAACCTGAGCTCAGCAGCACCCTC
This sequence comes from Darevskia mixta, assembly GCA_034641385.1. Taxonomy (NCBI): domain Eukaryota; kingdom Metazoa; phylum Chordata; class Lepidosauria; order Squamata; family Lacertidae; genus Darevskia; species Darevskia mixta. The sequence goes on along the minus strand of JAWWNH010000034.1, from coordinate 1,562,849 downwards.
TACACTGGTGTTCAGATTCAGAGACATCCTGCCTCTGCTAGTGGTGGTAGAACAGGACAGTCATGGCTAGTATCCATTGATAGCTTTATGAATTTACCTAATCCTCTAAAAGCCGATTTTGTTCTGCTGTAAGTCCTACAATAGAGATGTTCCCATCGACAGCCAAACCTTTAAATGTTGTCCCCATAGCTCTTCACTTTTTAATCACTAGTGGATCTCTCAGTGGATAAATGAATCTTAAGTTGAATTAATTTGCTTGTAAATGTTGGCATTTTATAGGGGCATATATCTGACCAAGGATAGTTTGCCTTCTCTGTGTGCTATTTCCATTTTAAAAATCTGTTTAGGAAGAGAGTTGACCACAAAGAAAATTCAAGCCTGAAATTTCAATTTCAGCAAAAAAAATTTTTTAAAAATTATTTATTTATTTTTATTTAAAAAAAGCAATTTGAGTATTCTGGAGTCAAGATTTGTACTACAATGTATCCTTCCACATGTTTAGACCTAATGTTTCTATTGCCTTTTTCATCCTCGCTCTCTCGGTAATGGCAGATGAGAATAGACAACAGAAGTTAGGCTATCATTTTCCAGTTAGAGGTGTAGCAAGGCCACCAGTTGAAGCTGATGGAAAGCTTTTTGTGCTACTAAGGCTACTTGAGCTTCAAGAGACAGTAATGCATACAGAAGTAACCCCAAGCTACATACCTGCTCCTTCATAGGCAGCATAACCCCATCCAGAGCAGTCCGCATCCCCTCCAACCAGCCTCAGGAACCAACCACTAACAATGCCTCAGTCTTGTCGGGATTAAGCTTCAGTTTATTGGTTCTCATCCAGTCCATTGGTCTCACCCAGCAGGCTCTTATTATGTTCTTGTGTTCTCCTAGTGAAACCAGAATTCAGGAGGAGTAGAACTTAAATCAGAGACATTTCACAGTACAAGATAGAAATGGAATGGAGGAAAGTGGCCCATCTATGGAATTCTTACGCATGGCCTCTGATGTTTTAAAATGCTCTGGGAAAACTCAGAACAAACTGCTATGCAGTGGGTGTTTTGCTGGCCTTAGGGCTCTAGAAATACTCTATTAACTGTATCATTCTCTGGAGCCAGACTGGTTGAAAGCTGCACATAGTTTTACAGAGATTTTTTGCCGACAGCCATCAAAGCAGTGTCACAAGCTGAGCAGTTGTTCTTAAGGACTTCTCTCTTGAGCTCTGTGGCAATGTCTAGACAGGGAAACCCAAACTGAAAACTTCATTCAGTCATAAAGCTCACCTGGTAGACTTAGGTATAAGCTACTGGGTTTGATCCAGGGTGTCTTTTCTGTAAATGAAAGGTCTTCCATTCATGGAAAGGCCTGCCATTCATGCTCCTTTTATAAGAATGATTTCACATACCTCTTTCCCCTGCATCCCCCCATTTTCACATCCACATTGTTCTGGAGGGTCCTTCAGTCCTGTTTATTGCAGTATCTATAGATACCCTTTCATGTTGAGATAATACATTTGCTTGTGAAATGTGCCTTGTAATTGAAGGTCTTAGATTATTTCGTTCAGAGGAATCAGTTATTGTTGAACATATATTTAGCATTTTAAAAACCATACCCAAAAGCTAACTGGATCTTTGGCCAAGACTAGGTGATTTTATCTTCTCTAGATTTAATCACTGCTTCAATCAAATAACCTTCATAAAATGCTTAACAGTTAGTAGAATAAATATTAGAACAATGTTCTTTATGAGGCTGAATTAATTTTTATTTGGTGCCCCTATAAACCTTATCTTGACACTGTGCCCAAAACATATGAGGTAAAATATCAATAAGATGCAATATAAATGAACAGTCCATTATGTTTTAATATCCTTTTAAAAGCGTAACGGCTTTAATGCTATTTTATCGGTCCTTGGGGACTGCTGACGCATAGACAAGCACATCTAATTCCTGATGTTGTTTAAAAACCAGGTTATGTGTTTCCATATCTCTTGTCATCTGGGGACCAAGGAGTACTGAAGTGTCAGTAAATTATTCATGTATTTTGCCCATCCTCTTTTTTATTGATTAATCCACTACTAAGTTAAAGTCTGATTCGCAATCACTGTTACTTGAATACAAGGTTCCTGGTCTAAATCTCCACACAAACTCTTATGTGTACATGGAGCTCTTGCATGAATGGGCTATATGAAATATGAAATGTCTCCTAAGACTAGGGACCCTCCGTTTTCCAAGCCACAAACATCCCACTCAGCATTCATCTCTAGAATTCCTTTTGCCAGGGAGGCCCATCTAGTCTTTAGTCATGTTTAGCACCAACATCGATTGGCATATTTTTGAATTATAGCAATATGAGCAGACAACTGCAACAATACCAATATGAATGTGGTGGCTTGGTCATTTTTCTCTGGCTACATAATTCAATGTCTTCTTTAACTGCTGAAACAGAAAAGGCAGCTTATCATACATACTGCCTGAACTTGCAGTTCTAGCAAGAAAGTGCTTTGTGGTTATTCTTCATCAGGAAGACAACTACAGACTCTGTTTTCTGCCATTACGGTGAATTAGGATGTCACTTCCAGAATTACATAAAATCCCTTTCCTTCATCATGTACCAAATGTGAATTTAAATAATAACGTTTTTGTTTGTTTGTATTCAAAGAGACAGATTCTAACAAAGCAATCTTAGCTCTAGGAAGCCAGTATAATTTAGGCTGACATAATTCACACAAGCATAAATTACCCTTTATTCCAAACTCTGTTCAGGAACCTCTGGGAGAGAAGCTACTTCTGGCTGAGCCAGCAAATTATTCTAGCTTTGAGGTTTGAGGAGCGGGCCCTAGGTCACACGACCAACCTGAAAGGGGGTTGGAAGAGGTGTAAGCCTCTGCTTGCCCCATCCTGCCATGCCCCCTTCTTTGGTTTATGCTGAAGTAAATTACACCATCTTAAATTCCACTGTCCGAGCCAAGGTTAGGGACTCGGTTGGGTAAATACTGTAACTTGCCCCTTCCCAACTAGCAAAGCCCAAGATCTGCCAAATCCAACCCCTCTCATCCTGGTGGATCTAAGGTTTGGATTGCACTGTAAATGCAAGTAGGACTAATAATAATAATAATAATAATAATAATAATAATAATAATAATAATGGCTTTCTCGCCAGTGGTGTCCTCCCTGTGGAATGTCCTCCCATCAAATGTCAAGGAGATAAAAAAACCACATAACTATTAGAAGACATCTGAAGGCAGCCCTGTATTTGATTTTTTTATATATATATTTAATGTTTTATTATGTTTTTAGATGTGCTGGAAGCTGGCCAGAGTGGCTGGGACAACCAGCCAGATGAGTGGGGTATTATTATTATTATTGGCATGCTGGTGGCAAGGGAAGGAGGACTTGTATTTTTCTAAAAGAATCCTTTAAATTTTACACATGCAGACTCCAAGATCAGAGAAGGAAGCAGCTGGAAACTAGCAGTGAACGGTGAAAACAAAAGGGAACAAGGGGTATTATTCAATGTCTTCCTCCTCCTTCCTCTCTCCCTGAATCCCACTTTTGTCTCAGACAACTTATTTTCCAAAATGAAAATGATGCAACCATACAGAAATTCAGGTTGTGCCTGACATGCAGTGGGCATTTAGCTCAATGAATGTGTTGGTGCTTTTTTAAGGCAGGATAGTCCTTTATGTACATATAGTCTGAAGATGTTAGTCACTTGTGAAAACATCCTTATTCAAGCATTTAGAGCATGGGAGACATGGTTAATTAAATCATTTTATGGAAAGCTTTTATTTGGTGCTTGGAATCCCTTAATATATGTCAAGCAATGCAATAATGAGAAGATAAACCTTCCCCTTGAGAGAGAAATCTCTTTCCAAATCTCCCCGCCGTCCATTGTTCGGGTATGATTTGCTCTGTTAAAATGAAGTTTTTGAGTTCTATCCCAGTACATTTCCATGGAGATTTTATATGTCACTGGTGCGGTCTGGATTTGCTTCCATCCCTACCAGATATCATGTACTCTGTTGGGCAGAAAATTATTGTTATATAGTCCACAATAGACAGAAACGTTAACTGGGAAATGTACAGTCTCAAAGGCAGAAGAAGGTGTTGAAACACAGGATGCTGCAGAAAGAGAAGTAAAGGTTAGACAAAGCTATTATATTTGGCATAAGATGTAGGAAGTTTCCGCTCTTCTCTGCCCAGCGCATGTTTCCAAATTTTACATTGGATAGAAAATCTATCAAAATAAATTGCAATAGATTCTGCTTATGTGGCTGATCCTCCTTTAGTAACACAAATGGTTATTATGCTGCTATACCTTACAGGACACTGGCATGGTTACAGCTTACTGGGTTACAGCTGCAGAGGGGAGAGAGGCGGCCCATGTGGGGTGCCCACCACAATTTCTCTGGCTGGTCTATGGGCCTATGGGCCCCCCAAAGACTGGCAACCCTCAACTTAAGCACTACCCACTTTCTATCGGATAACAGACCTCCCAAGTGTCCCTATTTTCCAGGGACAGTGCTGGATCTACAGAAGCCGTCCTGGTTTCTGATTTGATCCCGGAATGTCCCACTTTTCCTTAGATTTCCCTATTTCCATCGGAGAAATGTTGGAGGGCAGGAAGTTACGCAAACACCGAGCCAAGGAGATAAGTAACTATACAACCTTTAGAAGACATCTGCACAGGGAAGTTTTTAAAAAAATGTTTAATGTTTTATTATGTTTTTTTATATGTTGGAAAGCCACCCAGAGTGGCTGGGTAACCCAGTCAGATGGGCAGGGTAATAATAATAATAATAATAATAATAATAATAATAATAATAATAATGGAATAGAATGTCCCTATTTTATCGGAGAAATGTTGGAGGGTATGAGATAAGGCATGCACATGAGCCAGATTTTCTCTTTCCCTGGTGGCTAGTGCAAAATAGATCAGACCTGTTCAGGTCCCAGGTCAATTATTCCCAATAATTTTGTGTGTGCAGAGAGAGAGAGAGGGAGAGAGAGGGAGGAAGGAAGGAAGGAAGGAAGGAAGGAAGGAAGGAAGGAAGGAGGGAGGGAAACAGGTGCCTCAGAATAATGTCAAGTCAATGGTCCATCCATAACAATATTTTCTTATCTGTCTGGTTATGCTCCTCCAGAATCTCAAGCTAATTGAAATCCTTTAAACAGAGGTATCAGCAATTAGAACTGGGATTTTCTGCATCAGGGGCAGGCAACATGGTGCCTTCCACCAACTGCATCCTCCATCAGCCCCAGGACGCATGGTCAATGATAAAGGATTGTGGTCCTGAATATCCACAGAGCACCAAAATTCTTGCCCTGAACATGCACTCCACCATCAAGCTACAGTCATTATCAGGGATCAGCACAGAAATACTCTTCCTCATGCAATACCGTCTTTGCACAGCGGTGTTTGATCTCTGCTTAAGGCACAATCCCTTGCCATCGCCAGGCCCAGAGCCAGCCACTAGCACAATGGCATGAGTTTCGTTGTTGGCAGATGGTAGCAGAGGGAGCCTGAGCCTCTGTCCTGCAGTGCTTGGCTCAATGGAAGTGTAACTACAAGCAATATGCTTGTGGCCTCTCCCTAGTCAAGGTATCCAAGAAGGTATCCACCAGCATCTGAATCAAAGCCTGGCCAGAGCATGCTACCAAATGTTGGTAGAACTGCAATTTAAACGTGGAGCAGGGAAATCACACTGATAACTCATCCTTTGAATGTTAAATGGATGTGGTAATCACTTTGGAAAACAGAGAATGACACAATGGGCACAGCATGTGAAAATAAAGGAATAGTTGTGCCCCTAGGGCATTGAATGGGACTTAAAACATAACAATGTGTGTGCCTGGATTCTAAAGATATGATTAATATGTATCTCAGAAATAGCCCTGATTAAAAAGTAGCCTTTATCACTGAAAATACATTTTGTGCGGAAGAGAAGGGTGAGCCAACAGTGCAATGCAGTTAAAGGAAGCTGCTCTTTTATTTCTCAAAAACTATAATGTGGATTTGTAGAAAATTAACTCATAAGTAGCTTTATCTGAATATGGCCAACAAGTCAGAGTGCTTCACAAAAACACAAGTCAATTGCAGAAGAACTGTCTTCTGTTATTTTTTGCAGTGGCAGCAACCTCTTCTCAGTCAAGGAAACAGCCACAGGCGACGTGTCAAATAGTCTCTCCGTATTGTTCAAGAGATACTAGACCACTACCATCCCAAAGATGCCTCTGTTATCAGATCTAGATATTTTCAAACTCTGTTCTTCCTTTCAAACTACCATACAGAATAGGTTATGCTATCTAGTGATATACAAACGTATCTGCTTTCCAGCAAGTGAGTCCATGGCATACTGATCTGATCTTTTCTCTTCTGTTTTCTTTTGCTTGCAGCAGATATAGATTTGTTTTCTCCTTTCTAGTCTCAAAAAGATAAACGGGCAAAAAACAAAAAACAAAAATTCCAGCATCAGTTCCCTGTTGTGTTGGGCTTGATAAATTTCCCAATAGGCTCTTTAATGCATTGTGCAAATTCTTTTAGCTTACAATGATCAAGTTTAACTTCATTGATATTTATTTTGATTTAACTACTGTATAACTAATGCTGTCCACACAGAATTTGTAATCACAGAATAACATGCAGTTGCTGGTTGAACCACCAACTATAGAAACTACTTACAATATTTACACTGAAAACAAACTCAGAATGTATTTCTTTCCATTAATTTCACTAATTAATAACAGCAACAACAACCCGGGACTGAATCCTTATGCCTATGCTCATTTTCATTTCATTATAATGCTAGGAGAATGATAAATGATGCAAGCCACTTGCTCACATTACGGTTTGGCCATTTTAAATTGTTTTAAGAATTATTCTGGAAGTGTTCGTCAGGGATATTATATGGTAGTTACCAGTGCTATTTTTCTAGAAAAAGAGGTGCCAGAACTCACCATGAAAACTCCCTTGTTTTCTTATAATAGCAATGGCACCCGTCTGAGACATGCCAGAACTGAGTTCCATTGAGTTCTGGCTGAAACAAAAGCCCTGGATATGTGTTCTAAAGGTAACCCCAGCTAGTAATCTGGCTGCTGCATTATGTGAGATGCAGTGATATTGAATCCCCACCATCTACCTGGTAGCCAAAGCCTCTTTTTCTACCATAGAATAATAATCTTCTCAGGAAAGAACTTGTGGCTAAGGAAGATTAAGGGTGTTCTTCTCTACCGTAGAACTGGGAAGATAACCCTGATCAACAAGAAAGAAGATTCCACCTAAACATTAGAAAGAACTTCCTGACAGTAAGAGCTGTTTGACAGTGGAATTTGCTGCCAAGGAGTGTGGTGGAGTCTCCTTCTTTGGAGGTCTTTAAGCAGAGGCTTGACAGCCACCTGTCAGGAATGCTTTGATGGTGTTTCCTGCTTGGCAGGGGGTTGGACTGGATGGCCCTTGTGGTCTCTTCCAACTCTATGATTCTATTCTATGATTCTATTATATTCTATTCTAACTTGGAAGCGTCTGAAATGGTGAAGAGGAAAGCCGCATGGCTTCCCAAGAGATGTGTCTTATAAGCTCCACCTGTACCTTGGAGAATGACTACTTGAGCAGCTGTGTCATTGAACCAAAGTCCTCTGAACCAACAGCACCTAAGGGAGCATCCAAATTGCTGTGTTGACTGATCTCTCTTAGCTTTATCCCATATGGTGGAGCACTTTGTATGGGCCCTGCCAATGACTGGAATATTTCCCAATATTTCCCGGTAACCTGTGATAACAAGAATAGGTATGTAGTTCATTCTAAAAGGCCTACAGTCTCCATGCCAGTTTGCTGAAAGGGCTATGCTTTTGTGGGTAGGGTCTGTAATGATGCTGCCAGAGGGTTTCATTTGTATGTCTTCTGACACCTCTTGAATGTGTGGCTGTACACCTTCAGATCTGGCCTTACTATTGGCGTAAAGAATTGTTTTTATCTTGGCCAGGGCATGTCCTGCACTGGTATCCTGGCTGCGGCCTTCCCTGGTGTTCTAAAGGTGGCTTGTTGTAGAATCTTTCCCCATTGCCACAGAAACATGATCAGCTCTTTAGCCTCGTGTCCTCTGGCCTTTGTAATTTGCCACAGCAGGTTCTGCCATTTCTCCAACTTAAACATTCCTCAGGCCCATTGGCCCTCACTCTCCATATTTTCACTACACAGTAGTGGAATAGGGTATGATCACCGCTGAGGATGATCACTCTGCTATCCTGCATTCACTATGGGAAATTCTACATCTGCCTGTGGGATACTTGTTCAGCATTCCAACTACTCCATCCCATGCCCCCACTTTCCTATCTCTCCCTCTCTCCATCTCCCCCACCCCCGACCGTAAGCATGTTGGGCCAACATGAGCATACATAGTCTTCAATGTGCCCAGTCCCCACTGTATTAGAAGCATGGCTTTTTCCATTGATGCTTAAATCTCTCTTCCATCCTGGGAATATTTTAAAATAGCTTATTGGTGTAAACCAGGAAATAAGGTATCCAGACAATGGGATGGTTTCCCCCCTACCATTTTTATATCGAACAGTCTCTTCCTCCCTCTTTCCTTTTCAGACATTACATTCCATAAGAACTTAAGAAGAGATTAACGGATGAGGTCAATGACCCATCTAGTCTAGCATCTTGTTCTCACAGTGGCCAACCAGAAACACACAAGACCTCTCTCCCCATTTGCGATTCCGGCAACTGCCATTCAGAGGCATACTACATACAGTGGAGGTCGGTTTCCCACCTGCTTGCCAATTTTCTCATTTTCCATCAGTCAACATTCCATGTCACTGACTCTTTATGGAATTATTTTTAGCCCCCCCCTAAAAGATGCTTTGTGGTTACCCGAGTCTGTGCTACCTATGGTACCATTTTGGTTGCACCATTGTAAATACAGTGAGACTTGAGTCAGATATAGTGGGAATGAAGATGACACAGAACAATAACTTGCAATATATTTGTAATACATTAAAGTTAACAGGCAGCTTCCTGCCAAGCATCTGGGGTCAAAAGCCTACTGTTAACATATACTTATTTGCATCCTCTGCCCAGGCTGAGTTGTACACGCATATTTGAATCATTTGGCATGCATCCTTTGAGACAGGGAGATGTGTTTAGCTTTTCTTGCAGAACAAATATTGTTGAAGCTTGCTCTGCAGTGGCATACAGCTACTTTGTTATGCTTAATTCTCGTGATACAGATTACAGAGCTGCTTTGCCACTTCCTCTAATGAGAAAGAAAACTTTCCTCCTGTGTTAGGACAATAGGGGAGCTATTAAATGTGAAGGCAAGCTACATTTCCTGTGGCATAATTTTAATAATTAAAAAACAAATGCTGCTTCTATAACTCAGCTAATTTACTCTGGCTTACAGTTGCGCTGAAGATTTGCTAACAAAGAGTAAATAATTAACTAAAAATAAGAGTACATTGTCCCAATAATTGCATACACTGAAAAATGGTTTGTGCTGCTGGGCTAATTGCATTCCTTCTCCTTCTCCTTCTCCTTCTCCTTCTCCTTCTCCTTCTCCTTCTCCTTCTTCTTCTTCTTCTTCTTCTTCTCCTTCTCCTCCTTCTTCTCCTCCTCTTCCTCCCTCCCTCCCTCCCTCCCTCCCCTCCCTCTCTTTCTCTTTCTCTCCCTTTGTACTTCATTTGCAAGGAGGGGGAGTTTTTCCTCCCTTAATAAAAAAAGAAGAGTTATTGCGGTATGATTTGGAGATACTCTCCTATTATAATTCAGAACTACTTATGCACAGCCCCAATACACAACTGCCATCTACCTCGTATAGCCATATTCTCAGCGCATAAGGCAATATCCAACCAGGCACAGCATTACAATTTCCTGGAGACTTGTTATTCATATTTTACAGTTGAGGAGAAGCAACTGGCTGCATTAAGTTGAGCCAAAGAATATTTCAAGGCAAATAATCATTGTTTTCTTAGGGCCCATTCTACTCAGCAGCTGTGCAGGCTTCCACCCCTCTCAAGCACCACTAGAAAGAGTGAGAATCAGTTCCAAAGAAGCAAACAGAAAGCCTGGACCAAAATGCCAAGCTTTCTAGGACACACATTTAGTTACTTCCTTGTTGATGTATTCCTTGTAATACATGGATAGCAGACAGTGGGGGGTGCCACCGCTCACCTGATCTCCAGTGGTTGCACTGCTTACTAGGAGGTAAAGGTAAAGGTAAAGGGACCCCTGACCATTAGGTCCAGTCGTGACCAACTCTGGGGTTGCGGTGCTCATCTCGCATTATTGGCCAAGGGAGCTGGCGTACAGCTTTCAGGTCATGTGGCCAGCATGACAAAGCCGCTTCTGGCGAACCAGAGCAGTGCACGGAAACGCCGTTTACCTTCCCGCCAGAGCGGTACCTATATATCTACTTGCACTTTGACATGCTTTCGAAGTGCTAGGTTGGCAGGAGCAGGGACCAAGCAACGGGAGCTCAACCCGTCGCGGGGATTCGAACTGCCGACCTTCTGATCGGCAAGCCCCAGGCTCTGTGGTTTAACCCATAGTGCCACCCATGTCCCTACTAGGAGGAAGGTAAAGGTAAAGGTAAAGGACCCCGGACAGTTAAGTCCAGTCAAAGGCAGTTGGGGTGCAGCTCTCTTCTCGCTTTTCAGGTTGAGGGAGCTGGTGCTTGTCCACAGACAGCTTTCCGGGTCATGTGGCCAGCATGACTAAACCACTACTGGTGCAACAGGACACTGTGATGAGTGCCAGAGTGCACGGAAACGCCATTTACCTACTACTAGGAGGTAGAAGGAGCAAGAAGATTGGCAAGTTGCAAATGCACCACACCAACCTCACCACTCCCCCTCTACCTCCCAGTAAGCAGCAGCGATGTAATAAAGCAAAGGTCAGGCATGGTGTGATATGCTAAGGATGGAGGAGAAATTCACATTTCATTGTGAACTTGCCTAATTAACACTTTCCAAGACAAGACTTGGATCAAAATGTGTCATCCTTCAAAATTCCCACATCTCCAAATTTTGTAATGCCATTCTCTACAAAATGGCAATATGTACAAAATATGTACAATATGTACAAAAATATGTACAATATGTACAAAAATACATATACGAGTGTAAAGGGTGAATATAAATGCATATATTAATGAAAATGACATACAGAAATGCATTATATTGTGGGGAATTGCTTGCAAAATTGTATATGTTACTGAAAACTCTACGTATTACTCATAATTGTGTACAAAAATGCACTTATTAGGAGAAATTCTCACTAATATGCTGATATATGTACATGAGGATTTATTTATTTTTTTAAAGAAGAAAAACACAGCTTGCTGCAGAAATATGGAGAACTGAATTTAAGATTTTTTGGGGCGGGGTGAAAAACAGAGAAACAAAATGGACAGATTCTTCCATTCCACATCACCAACTGCTATTATATATATATATTTCCCTTTTCCATTTTAGATGCCCAATGAGGTGAAGAGTAACAACACCATTTTAAAAAAGCTGTACAATAAAATAACATAACAGAAATGCAAAGAGAGAGAGAGAGAGAGAGAGAGAAGAAAAGCATCTGCCAGCTAAAATATGAGACCATAAACCAAAGACTGAAAAAAGCCAACTGAAAAAGCCAAAGACCTGATGAAAGAGGACAGTCTTTGCATCTCAGCAAAAGGTCATCAGAGACAGGGACAGATGGGTCTTCTCAGAGGAGTTACATAGCCTATGTGAAGCCACTGAGGTATCCCTCTCCTGCTTCCTTTTCTGACGCTCTTCAGTAATATAATTTTATTTGTTTTATAAGATTTATGCCAACTCATAAGGAAAAACACCTTATGGTGGTGTACAATAAAATCACCAAAACACTGTAAGATTACAATATCGTAAAATATGGAACAAATGACCAATACTTAATCAAATCAATGCTCTTTAAAAAAACACAATTTGGTGAAACAAAAACATTTTCAGCAGGCGATGAAATATCAAAATTGTAGGTCCCTGTATGAGCTCAGTAGGAACCAGTGTTCCAAAATACCGGTGCCACTGTGCTAAAAAGTCTTGGCTCACATAGAAACTATGAGGTATAAATGTAGGAGAGTCAGGAGGGCCTCTTCAGAGGATCTCAATGATCCAGCTGAGGTAGCAGTAAAGGTGGTCCTTCAAGGAACCTGGTTCTAAGCTATTAAGAGCTTTACACACTAATACCTTGACCTTAGCTCAGTAATATACTGGTGGTCAGTGCAGAACCTTCAGGGTGATCTGCTGACATGGTGCTGCTCTGCCCATATGATAATAGAATCATAGAGTTGGAAGTGACCTCAAAAGTCCTCTAGCCCTGTCTACTTCCAATTCAGGAAAATCGCTATTACAACAGAAGATAGTGGGATACAGAGGAGAACCAAATATCTTAAGACTTGGACTGGAGAAGACAATCTTCAAGGTAGCCTGGTTCTAAGCTCCCATGATCATATAAAGCTCACAATAGGCAGACCTTACTCTATTCAGTGTTAGGCAATGGTCTGTGCTTGTAGTCTCATGCATATAGTCTCACTGCACTGCCCAATCCTAAAAGAGAACAGACTACACAAAGCTATGCTCATGTACCAGAGCCAAATTTCTCTGCTCTGGAGCCTCTAGATCAGGGCACCAATGTTAACTCAATGATGCTGTTCTAGGAAATACAAAAGAGGACTCATCATCTCTGACCCTGCATTAAACTCTGTCACTGTTGCTGTCATTTTACATGTTGTAAAAACTCTGTGTGATTGAATAAATTAGCAAAATGAATTGATGTGAAAACAATCACAGCTTGACAACATATTATTAACATCAGTCCCTTAGTGGCCCAAATCTTCTAAAAGTGCTCATCTAACGTCAGTGGACTGTGTAAATCTCCTCTTTGAATGCAAAACTAAAAGATGGCTTGTGGTGCCTCTGTGAGATTGAAGAACTGAACAAAGAACGCTGGGACATGGGTGGCCACCCACAAATAAATCTTAAACTGCTTAATATAAATGACATGCTATTTGTGGCTTAGTAATTATCCAACTATGCCAAAAAATATGTAAAGATTGACAATTTTGGGAAGGTTTTGCTTTTACGGGAGGTTATTACTTGTAATCATATTCAATAATGACTTGTGAAAATAATTGAAGAACAAAATGCAAAATATCATCTCCAAGTCTATTATTTGAAGGGGGCTTGCAAGGATTTTTGATTTTGACCTCATACTCAGGAATAATGTGTGTTATTTAAAAAAGGAAATGAATGCATGCAATTGTATTTCCAACAAGGAAGTTCAACAGTAGGAACAGGAGATGAATTCAGTTCAGTTCACATTTAAGGTGAACCTACCTACGGTAATCTGCATGTCCCCTCTCCCGGAAGAAAATACATTAACCAAGACACAGCAGTCCTTTGAAATTCACGCTTTCCCAAATTTTTCAGTGCAGTCTTTCAGCCATGAAATGTGTTTTCAAAATGCATATAGTAGGGTATGGTATGTATAAAAATGGATATATTAGTGAGAAAAACATATGTGGGGCACCATTTTGTGGTTTGCCTCAGATGCCAAAATGTCTTGGCCTGGCCCTGGTCACTGATAAAGCTAAAGTCCTGAGTACAGGGGTGAGTGGGAAGGAACATCAATAATTTATTTCTGGAGATTTGCAGGCATTCAAAAGCTTTTCAAAAAGCAAAGTGCTAAGTTGGAAGTCTGGATGATCTTCAGTCTTCCTGGCAAAACAAGTCTGGATGTTACAATGACTTGTTTCCCAATGGCAAGAGCTGCCTTGCTTGCTTTCCCTTTCTCTTTGCATTAGGTGGTTGTGGAGCATGGAATCATTCTTGCGCAACTCGATGAGGGGAATAGTTCCTGAGATATTCAAAACCAAGGTCTATTTAGAAAGCACAAAGGTTTTTAGAAGTAATTTATGCCTAGTACAACAGGCTGCCATTTGTGAACAACTCATCTCTCTGGGAGTTCATGCTTCCTAATTAAATAAAAGGAAAAGATCTATCAAAGCAGGGACATTCTGCACCCCACCAGGGTGCTGGAGGCTGGTGTAATAAAAAGCAGAATAGAAAATGTTTGTTCAGTTCAGAAAGATCTAATATACAGTTGTTGTGTTTAAAAAGGGGGAGGGACTTAAGCCACTCCCAAATTGGGAACCTGTGGCCCTCCAGATGTTCTTGAACTAGAATCATCCCTGACTATTGCACTAAGGCTGATGGGAGATTGAGTCCAACCATTGCTGCCATCAATCATACAATGGCTATTTCACTTTGAAACTGTAAACCACATGTTTCCTTTCTTCCTTCTGCCCTCCCTTTCCTCAGCCCAGAAATCTCTGTAAAAAATTATATCCCAGTCATTGGTACCATGTAATCTATCATCTTCCTGAAGTTTAGATATTTCCCTCCTTGTTCACTGGTGGTATCAGCTGGAAACTGTAGAGAACCTTCCTCATTTCTTTGGCTTCTATCCAACCATGACAGCTGGATATTGCAGTAGCTTCCTCCACTGCTGCTGACAGATACTTGTTCATCCTTTTCTTGTAAATGTCTAGGGAAGAAGAACATTCCCCAGACAGCCAATCCACAGCTTAACTGCTCTTCTAATTAGGGCATTTGTTTCTCTCATGTTTAAACTAATTGGCTCATCCTGTGGTTTGAACCTATCATTAACAGGTTCACCCTCAATGAGTAGGGTGAAACTGGTTTCCCATTTCTACCTTTTAAAATCTATGGGGAGGGAGAGAATCAGTCATGGCCACCTTCCCCCCCCCCACCTTGGTTTTCTGCACTGCCGCAAAAGAAATCTCATTTCCCTCACACAGCTTGTTTTCTAGACTATTTTGCATCCCTGTTGTAGCTCTCCTCAGACGTGTTGACATCCCCCCCCCTGTCCTTCTCAATGTGTTTTGTAGGAAAGATATATATGTGAATGATGAGACGGGCATGCTGCATGTAAAGGCCCCCTCCTCTGCCAAGGTGAGAAGGTGAGATACATTCTTTGAAGAATGAATTCATAACTCACACTGCATGTGCATCCATTAAAGGTGTGCTGAAAATCAGTCCGTGAGCCAGTGAGTCAAATGACAAGTGGCAGGTGCTGATACCTGGACCCAGCCCTAAATCCCCAAGAGCTATGCTCCTCATCTTAAATGAGTTGTGTGTATGTGTGTGAGAGAGATTAATAATAAAAAAGCCTCTGAGAACGTTACAGCCTGAACCAAGATCAAAGAAACTCCTCTAAGCTGCTCTTCCTTCTTGAGCAAAAGTGATTGAAATTCCCAGCATCTAAGATCATTTTAACGAAGCAAGTCCCTTGCATAAAAATTCTTCACCCATTGGAGCAGGACAAGCAGATCTCGGCCTTTCAGCTCCAGGGAGAGCAGATTTTTCATGTCTATTGCAAGTGTTAACTGCACTACAAGCTTAGACGGGTTCAGCTTTCAAGGCTCGCTCAACAAAGCGACCTTCAGAATTGTGGTTGAAAGCAAGGAAGTTGGGGGATCTCAAAAAAGCATGCTCTCCCATATCACAAAAAAGCCTGGATAGCTCAGTTGGTTAGAGCATGGTGCTGATAATGCCAAGGTTGCAAGTTCAATCCCTGTATGGGGCAGCTGCATATTCCTGCATTGCAGAGGGTTGAACTAGATCAGTGATGGCTAACCTTGACACTCCAGATGTTTTGGAACTACAACTCTCATCATCCCTGACCACTGGTCCTGTTAGCTAGGGATGATGGGAGTTGTAGTTCCAAAACATCTGGAGTGTCAAGGTTAGCCATCACTGAACTAGATGATCCTCAGCATCCTTTCCAATTCTACAATTCAATGATTCTACAATTGTCAGAACAATTAGAAACCAAATCAGATCATTGGTCCATCTAGCTCAGTAGTAATGTCTACACTGGCAGGCATTGGGCATCTTTGAAGGAGTTGTTCCTTGCCACCAAGGATTGAACCTGGGGCTTTCTGTATACAAGACAAGACAGATGTTTTACCACTGAGCTATAGCCCTTTTCTGTTTGGATGTGAGTTTGATATAGCTACAGTATCCATCACCCCATTGATCACCAGGATTGATTTGCCTGCTCTAGCTGGCTAGCTGGGTGCTCCCTTCTTCCCTCCCTGCAAATAGGTCAAGAGAAATCCACTGACTGAAGGATTCTGCTTACTGGGACCGGTAGAACTGCAAAGTGAGGATTCTTGAGCTCCCCCTTTGATATAGCTCAAGAATCCTCACTGTGCAGTTCTCAACACTCAAGCACATTTAGGGATCCAGGCTGAACTATACAACCTGATGTGGCATGGCTTGTTTTATTACTAGTCCTTAAAAGAGGTTGAAGGAGAGCAGAGTCATGCCAACATAGAGGACAGCTCAAAAGTCCTACTGAATTTAGTCACTGCATCTTACCTCCATGTAAGTGGCCAACTACAAATGGCACTATTGCCTTTGTCTCAAGCTGAGTTGCAAGCAACATATGACTTGTTAATTAACATATGACTATGTTAATTAAAAGTTCCACTGTTCCATATTATGCCCAGGTGCAATGCCTCCTTGCCCTGATAATGCAGGGCAAGGACCCTGATCTCACAGTCTAAGGGCTGAGAGAACAATAACATATTTGAATAAATTAGCTCTTGCCTTTTTCGGAATTACCACCTACTGTATTACTGTTCTAACCCATTTCAAAGAATCCTTAGCATAAGAAACTGTGGGATCAAATCCTTGATTCTAAATTGCAAGGAACACTAATGGCTTTTTGTTCTCTAGATGTATAGAGTTAAAATAAAAATCACCTGGCACTCAAAGCTCTTGGCAATGCATTAAAATAATATTCCTTTCATGCTTGTACTGACTTTTACTTGTCAGTCTTTAACAGATGATAAAGCGAGTTGCATTTGGCAAAGGCAGATAAATATATAGATGCAACTCATCTATATAAATGCTAGCAAGAACAAAATGCTAGCAAGCAAACACATGCATACAGAGTGAACATGTCACTGACATTCATAAGCCTGGCAATCTGGGAATTAATTGCCATCGTAAGAATTAATTGCCATCACTTACTTTGTCAAAAAGAAGAAATTTGACAGGGTGGTAAAGTTATTTTAAACAAATTTTTACTTTTAAAAGTATGGTTTTAGGAACTAAAGTAAAAAGAGTGCACTATTCTTCATTGAAAAAGGTTTGTGGCTCAGTGGTAGAGAACATGTTTTGCATAAGAAATGTACCATGTTCAATCCCGGGCATCTCCTAGCAAGCTTGGGGAAGATTCCTGTCTGAAATCCTGTCTGAAATCCTGGAGATCCACTGCCAGTCTGTGTAGACAGTGCCAAGCACTTGGCTCTGGTAAGCACATGGAGTTTTGGATTAGTACAAATACTAAGACATTGGGCTATTATTAGAATCTTATGTCCTACACTCGCTGATTGGGAGTAAATCCATTGAACTCAACTGTACTTCCAAGTAGATATGTACAGGATCAAGCTGACATTCTATTAAGTCCCCAAGTGATCCATGTTAGGGTCAAATTCACATCTAGTTATTCAAAACATAGCGATGCATCCCAGAAATGGATTCATTCAATTGTTTTAGGCCAAAGTGAAGTTATGTTCATTTTAATCTAGACTTTCCCGTTCAATGTTAACAGTCTTTCTATGTGTATTTTAACTGAAGGTTGTACTAGTAGTGAATTCCGTGGCACAGATTAATTACCAATGGGACTGGGCTATTTGTGGGCAAACAGATTTTGGCAGAGGAAGGTATTTCATTGATCTAGTAATGCAAGGAGAGGGTTAATTGAATATTATACTCAGTCTTGGTTACTGGAAGACAGATGTCTCAGCTGAGATTTACTTGAAGTGCTTGGAGTTCAAAGAGAATTACATTAGCGAATGGAAGTCAAGATAATGTGGAAATAGGTACCGTACCATTAATACCAATTATACCATTATTACCCTAGATTTAGGAAGCATTTGAAAAGAACCTGAGAGTCAGTAAGACTGGGAAATAAATTATTAAGAAGGATGCAATTATAGTGCCAGTCAATACTTTTTCTTTTACTACAAAAGAGCGGTGTGGATTTGGGGTTCTTTGTAACTTCAAAGGCCAATAGAATTTAAAGTTAAAAAGAGATTCCTAATGACTACATAGTACAAGTGCTCCCAGACAGGATCTTAAAGTCACAAACAGGTTGTTGAGACTTTTTTTTTTAACAAATTGGCTTTTTCCCAGAAAGGGAAAATTCTAATTAAATTTGTGTGTGTGTGTGTTTTGTGATATGGGCTGGCATTTTGATGTCACAATATCATCATGTAGATGCTGTGGGGCGGTGTGTGTGATCCAACAATAAGTGCCTGTTTGGAAACAGCCTAGAAGGTTGGAGTGGTAGAACATCCATTGTCTCTAACATTGTCTCTAACATGGTGAGATGAACTTAGCCCATGCTAAGGCACTGGTGGGATAATGTTGATGCAATAGTTAAAAGGCAAAAATAACATTCCCATAAGTGAGAATCTCAGCATCACTCTGTGATCCGTTAAAACTTATGAGAGAGACTCAATCAGATTTCGTTCTGAACTGAAACTTCACAGACATTGGCACACTGCTTTTCTTACACCCAGGGCACCGGGATTCCAGGGGATAACAGATAGTAATACAGATGTCTGTGTGCACTTTTATAATTTTTTTACATAATTCAGATGGCTTTCCAGCCTACTGAGGTTTTCTCTTCTGCATGATATTTGATGATCAGATGAGAGTCTTGAGTAGTCCAGGGAAAACACAGGAACTGTGTAACAAAAGTAAAATTTATCCAGGAAAATACACTGTAAAATCAGTTACTTTTTGCTTTTGTGAGGCCTTCGAACAGGTTGACTGAGCACAGGATGCAACATTGTTATAAAGAACTGACAAACCCCCTTCACACATGTATTGCCCAAAGGGGAATCCTTTGTAGAACTGAGCTGCAGGGCTGCACTTCTGCTCCTGCGGTCATGCTGCTTTGCTGGTTGTCCCCCCTGATGACCATGCATTAGATATGGGTCCCTGCAAATGAAAGCTGACTGGTGTGGACCTCTATGTGGATAATTATTTCCTTTCCAGAAAAAGATAACAAAAAAGAAAAAAGAACTATACTGACAAAATTAAGGGGTTGAAAAAGAAAGAAAAGAAAATCACAACAGTGAACAGCAGAAAACAAACAGTAAAATTTCCTTTAAAAACTAGGACATAATAGATCATGTATCAGTAGAGTTGCATAGGCTTTCGCCCCATCCTAGAACAATCTGAACAATCAGAGTTCCTGAATATAGAAAAAGCCTATATTCAGGCTTCCCTTTGAAGATTACTATTCCTAGTGCATGGATCCTGAAAATGGGGTTAACAATTCCTAGGGGACAAGGTCACAAACTGAAGCTGGCAGCCCTGTTCCAGCTGTAATTCCCTTGTGATGTGCATTTGAAGGGGACTGAAGTTTATTCAGTTTTTAAAAGAAAGGTTAACACTGTCTCTCCACAGTGGTTCATGAAGATGATGCAAAGACCTGATGGCTGATTGTTTGATTTGATCCTATGTATATATGATTTGTTTGAAACAGAATAGCATCACATCCCCTGGAATGTTTTGGAAAGCCAGTCTCATACTGTGAATTGTATGAGGAAAAAGAAGAAAAATAGACTGGTGGATAACCCTATTCAGCATATGACTAGCTTTGGCATCACAGATATGGATGCAGCAGTTCTCTTAGGAGAAATCATATCAAGTTTAAAGATTGGGCAGAGCATAATTAAGAATTATTTTTTGTGCATTTAGTAATCAACAACAGCAAGGACCACAAAGACGAAACCTTTGGTCCTATGCAGATTTGTCCGCCCAGACTATTGCAAAGTTATCAAACAGCATGATGGAGCTAGATGGTCCAATGGCAGCTTACTCTGTTTTGATGACTCACAGAGGGGGGAAGCTGTTGCCTTCATCCCACGCTGTTGGAACCCAAAGACACCTGGCTGTTCACTGTGAAACAGGAAGCTAAGTTTGATCGACCATGGTCTGATCCAAAAGGGCTGAGCTAGATGGATCAATGGTCTGACATGGCATACGGCACCTTTCTAGGTTCCTAAATTCCTATTTTCTTATGCTCATTTAGCAGCCATCTATTCACAACCTCTTTCCCTTCATTAATACAATGCTGGACAGTAACGACAATGCCATTAAGCCTGCATTAAAATTAAGTGAGCAGCAATAATGTCTATTGAAGTGCATTATGCAATTGCTTCTTGGTAAGCAAATGGAATTAGGTATGAGTCACTTAACTGAGACAAACACTTCGGTAAGAAGACCAGAAAACCTTTTCAGGGCTGAAAATAGATGTGGAGAAGTGCTGGGTATTTTGTGCCCTGGAAAATGCTTTCTGGTTCATCTGATCCTTCTAGAGTGCAAATGTGCAATCTCAGTGATGACCTTTTTGAATTTCAAAAACGCCCAAGAAGGCCTTGCTGAGGTCTGAAGCCCACCATAGTCCAGCGAACTTTAAATTTCAATCTGTAAGAGCTTTTAATGGTTCCCACCCACACTGCACATCTAAAGTAGAAATGAATTATACAAGAAGAGCATGGGGCTGGCCTTCAGCCTATATAAAAATGACCTGTCGACTTTCCTGCATCATTTTATACTACAAAGAAAAACTATAAATTGATGTTGTTGTTTTTAAAAATCTATTCAGATCCTCAACTTTGCTGTCCATTTTCACAGACAATAATGCTGATCTTATGTGTAAACCCCTTATAACTTACTTGCTTGTTGCTGCTTGGCTAACCATTGGCCAGATATGAAGGGCTAACTAGGCCTTTTCCCTTGATGACTGGTTTAAGAAGATCTCATTTGCTGCAATATCTGAAAAACTTACTCACTCTTTATGAGTTTACAGGGGTAAAGCCAAACCTGTGAACTATGTGGCTACAAGGCTGTCGTTCACGACATATGCCAAAAGACAAACTTATAGCTGTCTAGTTCCTGCAAAGTACATTTTTAGCTGAATCTGGTTGTATTCCAGGATTTCCATGGAATCATGGTTTTTTTTTATTCATCTCAATGTTTTTATCTCTCTGCAATAACCATTTCTCTGCTTTGCATCACTTTTTCTTTTATTAAGTTGTGGGCTATATAATGTCAGACAAGCCATTGTTCATTTATATCTCTCTCAAACTTTTGTATTGTTATATATAACAGAATTTTTTAAAAAAAGATGAAGATTACCATTAGGATTAAGTTGATTTTATGCTGGTTTGTGTTTGTTCTTTCTGTACTTTATTTAAAAATCCAACCAATGAAACTGTTTACATCTAGTTAAAATGACACAAGCATCATTCTTCTGAGCTCAGCGTCAAACTCATAATACAAACCCTCCTGGCAATGCTACCTTGCCTGTTGTTGTTGTTTTTTGGGGGGGAGTTGGATTGATTGGTGTCCTTTCTCTTCCTTTCATTCCCTTTTCCTTTGCTGCTTACTGGTACATTTCTTGCAGCCTTATTTGTATTTATAGGCAGACATGACAGTATGGCATGCTTAGTATATTAATAAAGCACATGAGTGGGGGGAAAATACCCTTTAGATATTATTATTCTCTGTCCCTAAGAGTTAGGTAGGATCCAAGCCATTCATACATACACTACAAACAGGTACCCATTTATTTAGTACAGGAATTGCAAAGGTGGTATTCTGCCAGGAAAATTACTACCATTTATTTGGAAGAAATCAGCATTTAAATCAATGGGGCTTATTTCGAGGTAAGCAGAAGATGTGGAATGAAAAAGCTGTGTGCCTTAATTAAATCCAATAATGTCCACCCTTGATTTCTTTTCCCTAGGAAAAATGGACAATTTTATCTCCAGGAAAAAGGAGGAGGCCCAAACATGTATCTATGACTGGACAAGCAATGAGCAGCCACAGTTATTATATTCTTGTAGACATTTGAGATTAAGTTAGGCCTAGAGTTCTTCTGCACTTTAAAAGCTTTAGAAGGCTATTTCCATTCAGAACATAGGGCTCTGGTGAATTACACTTGCCTGAACAATTTATAAATAAAACCCTTGAAGAAATGAAGTTCCTGCTTGAAGCAATTCATCTTAGATGCCACAAAAGAATTATGAAGAGCAGATGTTGCATGACTATGCAGAGCAAAAGGCGGAGTGCATTTTAGCAGCGTGTGATTTTTCTTCCCATACAACCTTCACCTTGGCCTTCCTTTAATACATGAGCTGACTACTAATCCTCTAAAGCAAACTGTGTGCCACATCATCAGGAATACTGTTTGGAAAAGAACAAACGAGAGCCAGCGTGGTGTAGTGGTTTGGGTGCTGGTCTGCAACCCGAGAGACCAGGGTTCAAATCTCTACTCAGCTGTGAAGCCAGTCACCATCTCTCAGCCTAAGGGACCCATATTTTTTGCTCTATAAGGTGCACCTGACCATAAGACGCACCTAGTTTTTAGAGGAGGAAAGGGAGAAAGCCCCATTATTTTGAGGATCAGCTCAAATTTGTGCAGCTTCTTTTGCAAAGGAAAAAAGTTCCATTTTTTGAGGATCAGCTCAAAGTTGTGCAGCTTCTTTTGCAAAGGGAAAAAAATCCTGTTTTATGGGGTTCAACTCACAGTTCTGCAGCTTCTTTAGGAAAGGGAGCCGTTTTTACAGTTTCCAGGCAGATAATCTAATCAGCCAGTCACATGTCGCTGGGGAAACAAACAGCCTCTGTCTGCAGAACATTCAACAATGGAGGCCTGGGCAAGGGGCCGGGGCCGGAAAGGGAGCCTTTATTGCTAGCATCCCTTATCTCTCTCCCAATCGTTTGCTGATCAGCGGCTTCCTTTCAACACCCCCTTCTCTCTTTGTAAAAAAAAAAAAAAAAAGCATGACCTGCTTTTCGCCCCTGGGCAATTCGGCTCCAGGGACCATGCATTCGCTCCATAAGACACACAGACATTTCCCCT
The DNA here is from genome assembly GCA_034641385.1 of Darevskia mixta. NCBI lineage: Eukaryota > Metazoa > Chordata > Lepidosauria > Squamata > Lacertidae > Darevskia > Darevskia mixta. The sequence continues at coordinate 1,539,856 of JAWWNH010000034.1, read as the reverse complement.
TACTTTTTAGGAGTCTTATGGTGTGTCTTATGGAGCGAAAAATACGGTACCTCACAGAGTTGGTGTGATAATAATGTGGAGAGGGGGGAGTCAGGAACCCCCTCACAATTGGCATCCTGCCGACTCCATCCTGCCGATGGGGGAGAGCCACGTGAACTCCTTGGTGGAAAGATGGGGTTTTAAAGCAAAATGAAAACAAAAACGAACAGGTCTGAGCAACTTCTCTAGAACTCCGCCTATCTTAAACTATGGCATCTGCAGGGGTTCTTTTGCATCCTTGTCTGCCTGCTCCAGAAGTTATCACTGCCCTGTTTCAACTTATTTGTTCCTGGCTCTGCTGGATCCTGATAAGATTATAAAAGATGTCCCTGAAAGATACCCAGCAGGGATTTTCCAGTGCCCTCCAATAAGGTGAATATTGTACAGATAATTTGGTTAAGAAAAAATCTAAGTGGGATTCGGGCAGGAGAAAGCATGTGATATAATCATCATCAAAATAATTTATATGCTATCTTTTACTTCAGGAAGAAATACCAAGGTGGTTCACAAACAAATAAAAGCCAGCAGCAGAATAACAAAGATAAAAAGAATGATAAGAATGCAACTGCCCATAATTAAAAATACATAGTAAAACAATTACATTAGAGCATCCATAATTAAACTATGTAATTAACAAGCCCATTAAAACAGCGTAACATTTAAAACAGCTCAAAGTAAATCGAAGCCGGACATCAGGGAAATGCTTGTCAAAACAAAGGTGTCTTCAAGCGTCGGCAGGATGCCAATTGTGATGGGGGTTCCAGTATATCAGCAGGTAGTGCATCCCATAACACTGGTGCCACCAGAAAATGTCCACTTCTGAATTACCACAAGAGATACACACACGGAGATAGGCTTTTTAGACTCTGTAATAATTGGGAGCACCAGTGATGTGTTATTTATTGGCTTAGACTGTGTTTGTTTTCGGATGTGCCTGGTGTACTTGTTACGCATAGAGTTGTTTACTATGCCTTATTAAATGAATATTCTTTCTCAAATCCCATCAGTTGATTTATATAATAACTTCTCTATAGCTTTGGATTTACATAACAAACATTTTAATGTCTCCTCGGTTTTTATTTATTTATCGTTTTGCTCGAGGCAGGAGCCAGCATCTCTCCAGTTGCATCTTTCTGTCAATGTTAAGACCCTTAAAGCAAAAAAACTCTGAAGGAAATGCTGCGTCAGTGCAGTGCCTCTTAGGACTGCTAATAAGATGGAATGAATTGCTAGCATTAATTGTGCTTGCCAATTTAAAACAATGTATATTTTATAGCCTAGATAACTTTGTCAAGCAACACACCTGTTGAGCAGCCTGATCTTGCAAACGTTTAGACAGAAGTCCCATTGAGTTCTGTGGGGATTTACCCTGAAGGTAAATTTTATGTGAGCATAAAATCTCAGCCTAAATCAGGCATAGGCAAACTCGGCCCTCCAGATGTTTTGGGACTACAATTCCCATCATCCCTGACCACTGGTCCTGTTAGCTAGGGATCATGGGAGTTGTAGTCCCAAAACATCTGGAGGGCCAAGTTTGCCTATGCCTGGCCTAAATGAACAGTTATTGTTAGATTGCACTTGGCAATGCAGCAAGTGCTGTGGTGGAATGAGGTGGTGGTGACGGTCTCATACCAGCAACTCCTTGGACATATGCTAAGCCTATGTGGAGAAGCAGCAGAACCAGGCATCCCCTTGACCAGGCCATGGCAAGCCTTCGACTCTGCCTACTGCCCTGCACAATACCTGAGCCACGCTCTGCTGCCAGGTGCCACCTAGGTGCTAAGTGGGGCTGTGCTGGGTGCCAAGCCTGGGACAGTGAGCATGGTCTGCTTGGGTGCAGCCCCCACCCCTACCCCCCAAAATCCTGACCCACTTGCCACATTTCCTCACTTCAGCTACTGCAAGCTCTATTCTACCTGGTGCTTCCTACTAGGACCAGAACATCTAGAAGCTCTTTTCTGAACTAGCTGAAGTTTCTGAGGCGGCGTCAAAAGCAACACCACATACAAAAGTAATCTAGTTTGGATGCCACATAGACGTGGATAACTGTGCCCAGGCAACCTTTGTCAAGCAAGGGCTGCAGCTGGCACATGTGCCTCACTTCGGGAAAAGTGCTATGTGCTGTAGAAGCCACTTGGGTTCTCAAGGACAGAAGCCATCAACACCTCCAAATTGCAGCCTGATTCTTTAGGAGGTGCTCAGGCCTCTTCAGCAAAGGCTAAACACCACCTTCCTCCCGGGTTACTACTCACTGGCTGTCAGGCTTTGGGAAAAGCCCCTGTGGCAGTAGATAAGAAGATCAAAGAAAGGAACCTCTTACCAGATAGAAACTTTAATAATCACAGTGAGAGAACAAAGAACATATCTCCTAGAAACGGTGGTGCTCCCAATTAAGGATTGCACCCCCTTCTGTCCCTATTAATTTACGTCACTCCTACGACTTGGAATCTGAGCTTGTACCCTCTGTACTTTCTGTTCTGACACTTTCTGAGCTCTTCTTGACCTTGGACTGAGCGGAGGAATGCTGTCCAGAGACTGTGAATCTGTTAACCCTCTCTCTCCAAGTATTTCTTCTCCTAGCTGTTCCCCATCCATTATTTCCCAGCTTCTGCCTTCTGAACTATGTCCCTCTGCAAACCACTGTTCCAAATCTATACTGTCCTCCTGCTCCTGGGAAGATTCAGGAGCAGGAGCAGGAGCAGGGGGAGGCTCCCACCATTCCTCCTCAGTGCAGCCCTCCTCAGCACGGTCCCTGACATTGGCAGGCCATCTGCTTTTCATGAAGAAGGTCCCAGGTAAAATCCCCAGCATCTCCAGGTAGGGCTAGAAACCTGATGGAGTTGCTGCCAGTCAATGTAAACAATACTGAGCTAGATGGACCAGTGGTATGGCCCTATATAAGGTACCTTCACATGTTCCTATGACACAAGAGACCTTTCTTAAATTCTCTTGGATCACAATCAATTTTTGACCTGGTTATATGCAGCAAGTCCAATTTATCAGCATTGACCATGTTAGACCTCTCTTGGATGCCTGTGTTTATTGCACACCCACGACATGGTTTCCTAATTTTTGTCTCCAACTGTGACTTCTGCTTAATAATTACAAAGCAAAAGCTAAAGAAAATCAAAAGATTCCAGGGGTCTCTCACAACAGATCCAAAGCTGCTTACACTTTTTGGTAAACTCGCTTTGTTAGGTGATCGACTTTAGTAGCTGCTTTAAACTCTAACATGTTATTTTCTCTTAAAAGACAAGATACATCTTTATGTCTTTAAAATAATAGGGGAGGCAAATGTCAATAGTTTGTTAAATGGAACATAGTGCATCTGTCTTTATTGGAAATGACAGCTTCAAGGCACTCATTAAGCACTCCAGCAGGCCTGGTATTGACTTTTGGAGGGTGGGGGGAAACCTTACCACCCTCACAATAAAGACAAAACATTCAGTTATATAGAAAACTTTCCAAATCGCTTTTGTTAAATCTGGGATAAATCAATACCTCTCACTTTGCTGAGCTTCAAAGTGTGGTCTGTGTAAGTCACACATGAAGGGAGCAGGAAAATTTTAGATCATTTCAGAATATGGCTTTGGCATGAATGTGAATGCTCGAGCCGTTACTGGAGTTTGCCTCAACAGAAATATGCTTAGGAGGTGCTATGGCTCAGGAGGTCCTGTGGTCTAGCACAGGCACGTCCAACAGGTAGATTGTGATCTACCGGTAGATCATTGGCTCCCCCAAAGAATCTCAACAACTTTGGCTCCCCTTAAAAAAGCTCAATTGTTTTGCCCTGCACCCCCCAAAAAACAGGGATTTCCTTCTCCCTAAAAAAAGCTCAACAACAACTTTGACCTGAACGCCTAAAAAATGGGGCTTTCCTCCTGCTCAAAAAAGCTCAACAACTTTGACCTGAACCCCCCAAAAGGGGGTAGATCACTGCCAGTTTTTAACTCTGTAAGTAGATCACAGTCTCTTGGAAGTTGGCCACCCCTGGTCTAGCAGGCCTAAGGAGAGAGAAGTACTTCTAAAGGTACGACTTTCGCAGCAGGCTTTTCAGCATGTGAAGGAAGAATGACACATTGCATTAAACACATAGCATTCTCATATCAGGAGGTCTCCCTCTCCCCTGCAATATACAGCTACATCCACTCCATTTTGTGACATTGTCATATATTTGGTGGCTGCTGGCAGAAATGGGAATATGTGGACATTGATAATGTTATAACAAAGTACCCCTACCTGTTAGAAAAAGGGAGTGAGAAGCAGTCTCTTGTCTCACCATACTTTTCCCTTGAGTAACTAAAACACAGACATTCTCCATCCAGCTCCTTTTGAAAAGAATGCTTTGCTTTATTCACCTTCTTCAGTATTTGTCCTGCCTGTTCTTTGGTGTTTTACATGGCTTACAAAGGCCAGTCATTCATTTTGAAAAGGCATTCATTTCATGTTCCAGCATTTCAAATACTCTAAAGCAAATGCTATTGCTGGGCAAATCAAACATTTATTCCATCTCTTTAACCGAAATATCCAGAAGTTGAGCAAAAATTAGGCTCTGGTTATTGCAGTCTCAAAAGAGAGGCCATCAATCCTGAGGTTCCCCACTCCAGCTCTAGACAAATAGCTCGTTGCAAGATCAACCTGTGACAGGATTAGAGAACTTCAGTGCGAAATTGCAGTACTGAATGCTGATGATGATTATTTTGATTTATTACCTGCCCTTCACCCAGGGACCCAGGTGGTGCTGTGGGTTAAACCACAGAGCCTAGGGCTTGCTGATCGGAAGGTCGGCGGTTCGAATCCCTGTGACGGGGTGAGCTCCCGTTGCTCGGTCCCAGCTCCTGCCCACCTAGCAGTTCAAAAGCACGTCAAAGTGCAAGTAGATAAATAGGAACTGCTCTGGCGAGTAGGTAAACAGCGTTTCCGTGCGCTGCTCTGGTTCGCCAGAAGCAGCTTTGTCATGCTGGCCACATGACCCGGAAGCTGTACGCCGGCTCCCTCGGCCAATAATGTGAGATGAGCGCGCAACCCCAGAGTCGGACACGACTGGACCTAATGGTCAGGGGTCCCTTTACCTTTACCTTTACCTTCATCCTAAGGTCCCAGGGCAGGGCACAATGATTTTAAAATACAACATTAAAAACAGCTGAACACCAATATGAAATAAAACACCCTAAACAGAGAATGCTGCACGTCAGGGAAAAGAATCTTACATTAGCTTTCTCCTTGACTAACTAGTTTTTTTCCCATTGGGGAACACTCAGTCATACAATACCCCTCTGCGATTCAAAATGGCAACAACAACAACAACAACAATCTGGCTGGGTTTCCCCAGACATTCTGGGCAGCTTACAGCATATATAAAAATATAATAAAACATCAAACATTAAAAACTTCCTGATATAGGGCTGCTTTCAGATGTCTTCTAAAAGTTGTGCAGTGCTTTATCTCCTTGACATCTGAAGGGAGGGCATTCCTCAGGGAGGGCAACACTACTGAGAAGGCGCTCTGCCTGGCTCACTGCAACCAGCAGAAGACCTTCAGAGAAGGGCCTCAGTGTCTGGGCTGAACAATGGAGGCAGAGATATAGGTATACTGAGCCGAGGCCATTTAGGGCTTTAAAGGTCAACACCAACACTTGTCCAGGAGGAACTGTAGCACTTGGTGAACCATTCATGCAGAGAGCCTTTCACTTCTGCAACAAGTTGCAAGCCTAATTGGAAAAAATATATATTAGCAACACCTGATTTGCTGAATAGTTGGAGAGACCTAATGCTGGAAAAAGGAAGAAGAATCCAATACCCCCAGTGTGGATAAAAAACAGGTAGAAAATATAATGGGGATTCCATAGTATCTCCTGGAAATGTATATTTCTGCAGAGTTCACGGACCCCACTGCGTCTGCTAGAGACTTACATCAATAGCACCGCTCTGTCTTGCTGCCAGCATCACTAATGAGCCTGTGATGAAATGCATTTAAAACCTGCTTCAAAGCAAAAGGTCAACTTTGCTGCACAATTGGAATTTAAAGAACCACTTCAGCAGGGTCAACATTAGCTACCTTTGCTGTAATGCTAAATCATTTTCAAATAGACTGTGTCTTGGACAACAAAAGAAGGCAACCAGATTTCATAACAATGGCGATTTCATTTTAGTTGATACAGAAGGATCAAAAGAAGGCAGCTTCTTGGAGTTAAGGAGGTCTCCTAGAATGTGCCCTCTCTAAGTAATTTGGTTTAAAGCAGTAATAAGTTCACAAGCTACAAAGCAAATACTTCAGGTAGGTAGATCTCTTGCAATGTTGAGCCCCAGATAATAAGAAGTACAGAAGATCAGGACAGTGCTAAGCATAATAATAGCTTTCAAGTTTTGCGGAACATTTCTTCATGATGAAAGCATACATTATGTATATCTGCAAAACAGGCTCACTGGGATATGTCAAGTCTCCTCATCATTTCTTATTTCATTGTGAGGACCAGACCATTTAGAGTTTGCTAATTTGCAAGCTTCATTTGGTTGGGGAAAGATGAATGTTGATGTTTTGTCAAGCACTGTGCCACAAGGGTCAGAGCTGACTGCTGAGATTGTAGTGGTGGGACTATGGGGAATTTCTACAACCTGGTGCCATCCAGAAGGTTTGAACTACAACTTTCATCAGCGCAAGCAGGGATGATGGGTGTAATAGCACAATAATAGCCAAGGGCATCAGGTTGGGGAAAGCTACCCTTGCCTCTAACTGGTCATATGATTACATTTACACACATACCATTGCTTAGAGGATTTTTTTTCCTGGTGTGGGTGGGCTTTGTTTTTGCTATTCAGTCATTTAATAATACGGTATGCAAATGATATAGATCTTCACTAATGGTATTCCTCATGACAACTCTGTACAGCTCATGTATTAAGAGTGCCTTTTAAGATGGTTTGTCATTCTGAGCAGGTGCAGGCCTCAATATCATGTGCTACATCCTTGCCTTCCCCCTCCTCTGCAGGATGCAAGGCCAGTTTGGGGCAAACCATTGTCTGCTGTTGTGTCCAAACCCAGAAAACTATGGTTTGTGCAAACCATAGGTTGCCTACAAATGATGACCTCAAATAAGGGTCAAACCATGAATGGGGATCTATGTTACATCTTAACAGAGATTTTGTCAGTGCCTGACAGCAATACACAACTCCACTGAGCAGCTTCCAGGACCGAAGGTTTGTGGCAGGACTCTTTGGGACACTTAAAAATAATAATCCAGGTGTCTGAGTCTGGGAACTGCCATTCATCACAATGTCCCAATATTGGAGATATTGTGGGAAGTGTAAGTGGTCACTCCCAGATACTCCATGCTCATAGCATACACAGATATTTATCTGCATCAGCTAGTGGTCATTGTAAACTGTTGATAAAATGCAAATAGATAAACAATTAAGCAGGCAAAATTACCAAACTTAAAATGCCACTCATTTGTCCATAAATATAATCCATTTTGACAAGGGCCCCTCAAACCTGGAGCTGGTCCTGCCTAGTCACCTTACTTCTACAGATATGCAGAAGCCATACTTCTGCAGACTTCCTGTAAAAGACGCATAGTTGCCCCAGTGAAGACCAAAAGAGCACAGAGGGACAAAACACCAGAGTCAATTCCACCAGAGCACTCTGTGCCATAACTACATACTGGTTCGATGAGAGCCCACATGCATAGCAACAAAGTATGGAGATATTTACAATTCCTGTGAAACCAGTTCCTACTTGCAGGCACATTTAAGCATGGCAGTAGAGAAATGCAAACAAACATATAAGTTGTATCACCCAGCATGAAGAAAGAGACTCTGTGAATGCTCATGCACATACTGAGCAAACGTAACACCCTCATCAACTGCCAGAGCAAAGTCAGAAATTAATGACTCAAACAAATCAGTGCAGGCTAAACAAGTAGCAGAAAGAAAGTCCTAGGCAGGAGATAATGAAATAGTTGCCTCTGCCACTCACAATATCTAAAGAGAGCCCTTAAGCAAGGATCAGGAGTGTGTTGATATAGAATATTGAGTTTAACATCATCATTATTAGTCTAAAGCCTTTAGATGCTGTATTATACCTATATATGTTTAAAAGGCACATAAGCCTGCCTGAAGGCCTCTAAAATGAAATAATTCGGCAAGAATGTGCCTGTATGGAAGAATTCATCAACTTCAGTTCAGTGCTTTAGTGAAAAAAAGCACGTTTAAAAACATGCCACAATTCAGTATGTTACGGTAGCCAACATGATACCTCTAGATGTTACTGGACTTGTCATGACCCCATATCAGGATTTTTTGTAGGTAGAGTCTTCACCCACTGGCAGTTCCAATGGGCATCCACTTCCTGACCCTCCTCTAACTCTGAGGATACCCATCTGCCTCCAGACTCTGAGTATTGGTCCACAACCTCCTTGGAGAATCAGGAGTGCTGAAACCCCAGGGTCTAGAAGCATCCAACAAAGGAAGACATTGGTCTTTGAACTGAACAGATGCAGCATTCAGAGGATGGGCCTCTAGTCAATGAATGCCTAGCCCAGGCTATAAAAACCTGCCAATTGCTCCAGCGCATTGCTGAGACAGGTTGTATGCTCTCCGTCAGGTGTAGAATCACCAGCTGTGGTTCTGAAGCTCCCACCTAGGTCCCTCTCCAAGGTGCTGATCCAGCCTTGTAGTTTGCCAAGCCTCCTCCTTGCTCAGACCCTCCCCTGTCCACCATGGTGGACATCAACAAGGACAAGACCTTGGACACCAAGGACACCGCAACACAATCCCTTACCGCAACACAATCCCTGGCAATGCCAGCTTGGGCTAATGTGAGTTTGTGTCCAAAAACAGTGGCAATGCACTACTTTGGCTGTCCCTGCCCTGTGCTAATATCACGTCTTGATTGTGAAAGAAGACTCCAAGAGCGAGTCTGCCACAGTCATCCTCTGCAATACAGATAAGCCAAAAAAGGTCATGTGGATCACGTGCACTGTATGATCATATTGTACCCCAGCTACTGAAAACCATTAAGACATGCCCTACATGTCATTCATTCTGCTCTATATTGATCCAGAGCAGGCCCCAACATATAGTTAACAGAGTAAAAATATAAACATGATGCAAAAAATAGACCAGAGGCAATCAACTTAATTAAGCAGAGATATTATTTTTTTTACTACTGAAGGTAAATGAGCATAACGGTCACAAATCCATGTTCTTCAGGATTGGCACAGTCCACAAGGAATCCAGTTGCAAAAGACTTAACTTAAACTTACAATAAAACTAAAACCTTAACATTAAGTATACTAGTATATACAGACCACCACACCAGAAGGAAAGAGAGACAGAAAGTGAAACCCAGGTTCCTTCTGGCCTATTATTAAAGTCAGCATGACCTTGACCCAAAGAGATAACAGAACCAGTTTAAACCAGGTGTTCAGCTTCTCTGAAGGAATAACCCAAACATCAGGAACCTTCTGCTTGTTTCTAGGCAGAATCAAAGCTTTCTTGTTAGCTAGAAACTTCCAGCTTGTACCAGAACAGAGAGGCCTCCAGAACCTTCTTGAATTAATTAGAATAGGAAAGATCTCTACACTTTAAGCCAATACTTTTTGCACTCAAAAATGCAAACCTGACACTATTATGTATGTGCTCTAAATGACAGAATCTTTAGGAAACAGAGGAATAATGGAAGAATCAAATGGATAAACCAGAACTTTGGGGACTGGATCAGAATATATAAATGAAAGGATCAGTTTGGCATATGGTCCAGACAGGTGAGAAGATTTCAGAAATAATGGAACACTTACCTGAGGCAGTGTTGGGTTGTTAGTCATTGTTGTCAGGCATGGCCTGTGGGTGCTGGGGATGCCCTTTGACCTGACAGACACATCAGGGTGAACATTGCCCAAAGGGCCATGGTGTGCCTATTGTGCTCTTGCACTCAAGGTCCAAGCAGCGGGGACAGAGGATCTTAGGAAACCTTCCTGCGTGCATGTAGAGTGTGGCTGTTAACTTGCCCTGGTGATGGGGGGTAGAACTTACCCCCATCTATTAATGAACACCTGGCTAGTTAATTGGTTTTGCAGATCCTCAAGTTGTTATGTTTAATAAATATAACCTATTTATCCACATTTGGTTGTCTTGACTCTTCTTCCTGGTGTGCTGACAAAGAAAAATTATTATAATTACAAATTATTATATGTCAGGGATGTGTATACCTGTGAAGAGATCCATGATTTAAAACTTCAAAGCCAAATTGAGAGTATCTGGGTCAAAATTAAGGGAGAGAAAAATAACAGTGATCTCATGGTGGGAGTTTACTATAGATCCCCAAGCCAAACTGAGGACATAGATGATGCCTTCCTGGAACAGATGACCAAGCATTCAAAAGGAAATGAGATAGTAGTAATGGGGGATTTCAACTATCCTGATATTTGTTGGATGTCAAACTCAGCCAAGAGCGTAAGGTCAAACAGATTCCTCACTGGCCTTGCAGACAATTTCATTGTCCAGAAAGTGGGAGAAGCAACAAGAGGATCAGCCATTTTAGATCTGGTCCTAACCAATAGTGATGACCTGGTTAGTGGGGTAGAAGTGGTAGGATCATTAGGTGGGAGTGATCATGCTCTTCTGGAGTTTATTATACATCAGAAAGGAGCAACCAAGCATACTAAGACTCAAATTCTAGACTTTAAGAAAGCCGACTTCAGAAAACTTAGGGAAATGCTGGGTGTGATCCCATGGTCAGTAATACTAAAAGGGAAGGGAGTTCATGATGGATGGGAGTTTGTTAAAAGGGAGATATTAAAAGCACAACTTCAAGCAGTACCAATGAGACGAAAACATGGAAGGTGCCTAAAGAAGCCAGGGTGGCTATCTAATGAACTTTTAACTGAGTTAAGATTTAAAAGGGATATGTACAAGAAATGGAAAAAGGGGGAAACCACCAGAGAGGAATTCAAACAAATAGCCAGCACATGTAGAGACAAAGTCAGAAAAGCTAAAGCACAGAATGAACTCAGGCTTGCTAGAGAGGTTAAAAGCAATAAAAAGAGTTTTTATGGGTATGTCCGTAGCAAAAGGAAGAACAAGGAAACAGTGGGGTCACTTAGAGGAGAAGAAGGTGAAATGCGAACAGGGGACGCAGAAAGGGCAGAACTCCTCAATACCTTCTTTGCCTCAGTCTTCTCCAAAAAAGATAACAATGCCCGACCTGAAGAATATGGAGCAGATGATTCAGCAGGGGAAACACAGCCCAGAATAAGTAAGGAGGTAGTACAAGCACACTTGGCTAGTTTAGATGTATTCAAGTCTCCAGGGCCAGATGAACTACATCCCAGAGTATTAAAAGAACTGGCAGAGGTGATTTCAGAACCACTGGCAGTAATCTTTGAGAATTCTTGGAAAACAGGTGAAGTCCCAGCAGACTGGAGGAGGGCAAATGTTGTCCCTATTTTCAAAAAGGGGAAAAGAGAGGACCCAAACAATTACCGCCCAGTCAGCCTGACATCAATACCAGGAAAGATTCTAGAGCAGATCATTAAGCAAACGGTCTGTGAGCACCTAGAAAGGAACGCTGTGATCACTAAAAGTCAGCATGGGTTTCTGAAAAATAAGTCATGCCAGACTAATCTGATCTCATTTTTTGACAGAATTACAAGCCTGGTAGACGAAGGGAACACTGTGGATGTAGCCTATCTTGATTTCAGCAAGGCCTTTGACAAGGTGCCCCATGATATTCTTGTAAAGAAGCTGGTAAAATGCGGGCTAGACAATGCTACCATTCATTGGATTTGTAACTGGCTGACTGACCGAACCCAAAGGGTGCTCATCAATGGCTCCTCTTCATCCTGGAGAGAAGTGACTAGTGGGGTGCCACAGGGTTCTGTCTTGGGCCCAGTCTTATTCAACATCTTTATCAATGACTTGGATGATGGGCTTGAGGGCATCCTGATCAAGTTTGCAGATGACACCAAATTGGGAGGGGTGGCTAATACCCCAGAGGACAGGATCACACTTCAAAATGACCTTAACAGATTAGAGAACTGGGCCAAGGCAAACAGGATGAATTTTAACAGGGAGAAATGTAAAGTACTACACTTGGGCAAAAAAATTGAAAGGCACAAATACAGGATGGGTGATACCTGGCTTGAGAGCAGTACAAGCGAAAAGGATCTAGGAGTCTTGGTAGACCACAAACTTGACATGAGCCAACAGTGTGATGCAGCAGCTAAAAAAGCAAATGCAATTCTGGGCTGCATCAATAGGAGTATAGCATCTAGATCAAGGGAAGTAATAGTACCACTGTATTCCAGGTCAGACCTCACCTGGAATACTGTGTCCAGTTCTGGGCACCACAGTTCAAGAAGGATATTGATAAGCTGGAACGTGTCCAGAGGAGGGCAACCAAAATGGTCAAAGGCCTGGAAACGATGCCTTATGAGGAACGGCTTAGGGAGCTGGGTATGTTTAGCCTGGAGAAGAGAAGGTTAAGGGGTGATATGATAGCCATGTTCAAATATATAAAAGGATGTCATATAGAGGAGGGAGAAAGGTTGTTTTCTGCTGCTCCAGAGAAGCGGACACGGAGCAATGGATTCAAACTACAAGAAAGAAGATTCCACCTAAACATTAGGAAGAATTTCTTGACAGTAAGAGCTGTTCGACAGTGGAATTTGCTGCCAAGGAGTGTGGTGGAGTCTCCTTCTTTGGAGATCTTTAAGCAGAGGCTTGACAGCCACCTGTCAGGAATGCTTTGATGGTGTTTCCTGCTTGGCAGGGGGTTGGACTGGATGGCCCTTGTGGTCTCTTCCAACTCTATGATTCTATGATTCTATGATTCCTAACTGTGTTGATAATCCGTTTTGTTTGCAAGCTTTTCCTTGCAGCATCTGCTCATATTTCCTTACACATCATGATTTCTTCACCCAAAGTAACGGTGGCAGACAGGATAGTTTTTCAGCTTAAAAGCACGCCTACCATTTTAATTTATGGTCTTCTTAGGCAGCTCAAATAGCTTTAATAACATTTACATTTAATAAACATTAGACGACAACTTTCAAAATAAAAAACCCCCACATTCGTTTTTAAATTAACTTCATACCCTTGCGCTAATAAAATTTAATTAGTCTAAAGCATTGCTAGCCCTTGAAGTACATTGCAAATTAAAATTTCATCGGGATCCTGCTTATATGCTTGAAGCTGCTAGAAATAGGAATTTTAGTAATTACATTAAGATCCATATGTCAAATGTTGATATCAGTGTTTCACTACTTGCATATTTACCTGAGGCACCTTTTCGATAACTAACTCTTACAACAGTTCATAATAATTTGGGTAGCACTTTAAAAAGCGATTCTGCTTCCCAAAATGACTGTGCAAAAGTTCCTGGAGCCAATTTCCCTATTCCCTCTGTGGAGACATTGTACCTTCCGGACTAGATTAGAGCTGTTTGGTGTACAGGGCTGTAGGAAATATGGAGACTCCAAGGGGACTAATTTAAATGCTAGTGCTCATTACACACATACATTCAGTATGTTGTAAGTTGTTGAGGGATTGCAGCACAATTTATTTATTTCATCGTTTCTTGCATTTCTATCCCACCTTTTTCTCACACGTCTCATAAAGACACCATCATTTTGCCCAGTCTTTCCATCAACCATAAGATAGATAATCATAGGATTGCAGAGTTGTAGAGTTGGAAGTGACCCCAAGGATCGTCTAGTCCATCCCACCCCGTTATTACTGAATTGTTATTTTTATAAAATCTTTCACTTTTGTTCTTTTGTTGAATCCCTGTTTTTATGATACCGTTCCATTATTTTTATGTTGCATTTTTGTATAACGCTTTGAGATTAAGCAGTTCAGAAATGCTTTTAAATAAATTTAAATGTATACCCGCCATTGAATGCTCTCATGCAGTGGTTATCACCATTTATATTTACCTGTTCAACATTTAGACAAATCTTTTGCATGGCTAGCTAGTTTTTGAAGCAACTCAGCGCTTTGGATCCAACTCAGTTTTCAGTGTCTCCAGTTCTGACTTGTTCTGGGTTTGTTCTTTTCCCAAACTAACTCTGCCCTCCTTCCCAGAAAAAGATTTCCTTTTTCCTTAGTTATGACTGATGCTTCTCAATTGTAGTTAAATTTAAAAAAGTTTCAGGAAAGGGCAGGATCTCTTCATGCAACATTTTTGGCTCTGGGCATTATGACACCATGGCTCTTGCACAGAATATACATGCCCTACAGTGGGCAGGTCAAGTATTAAACAGCAGCATCTGAAATGGGGTCACTATCTGCTCTCATCATCATGGGCATGCAATAAGGTCAGGACCTTCTTGCCATCTCCTGCCTTAATGCAAGGATTCTGATAGGAACAGGCTATTAGACTATGGCAGCTAAATATTTTCCAGCAAGTCCTCAAACACAAAAGAATTGTTTCCTAGTGATGAAAGATAGCATATTTGTTGTTCCCTCCAACAAAAGACTTAATGAATCCATTCTTAGAAAACAGACAAAAGCAGTACTGAAAATAATTGATTGTGTTTGGGTTTATGTTCAATTTTCATACTGTTTTGCATTCAAACAGCGTAATCAGGAAAACTCAAATGGATTCTATTGACTACTCAGCTGCCTGGAACATATACTTTTATGCAGACATAATTATGCTCAAAGGTGTATATTTACATTTTAAAATTTGGTTTTAGTATTGTCATTTTAATTTTTTTAATCAGTAGCTTGGAGTCTGTAATTATCATCATCACCACTGTGACTAAAACCATTCTTCCTCGGAATCTGACCTTTCTGTATAAAGTTGTACTTCATTATTGCCTAGTGGCTAAAATATAGATCTTTCTTATTTTCCATACTCCAGACAGCAATATAATGGAATTTCAAAAAGAGAGAGACAGGTCTCTAGAGGTTTCTTTCTACATTTCATATTGCTTTGACGTAATTACAGCATGTTCTTAGGCCAGTACTTTAATTCTATCGGAATATAATCCTAGCTATCTACTAATCAGAGCGGAAAACATATTTTATCTTGTTCATAAGTGTGCTCTGGGCCTGAGCACCCTCCATTCCACACACACACACCCCATATGTCCAGCCGCTTTTGATTGATGGAACCTGTGTGGAGAAGGTGACAACGTTCAGATTTCTGGGCATTGAGTTACAGGAGGATCTGTCCTGGAGTGTCAACATAGGGGGGGGGGGTGTTGTGAAGAAGGCACAGCAGAGACTGTATTTTTTGAGAATTTTAAGGAAAAATCATCTTCTGCAAAAGCTGTTGCTTGCCTTCTATCACTGTGCCATTGAGAGCGTGCTCACTTATGGTTTATGTGTGTGGTATGGAAGCTGCACTTCTTGGGATAGAATTGTGTTGCGAAGAATTATCAAAACAGCAGAGTATTATTGGCTGTTCACTCTCTACCTTAGAATGTATCTATACCATCAGGTGCCACAGAAAGGCATTAGATATATCAAGAGACCCATCGCACCCTGGTCACTGGTTCTTTGAGCTTCTGCCATCGGGACGGAGATACCGAACAATGAAGGCGAGAACGAGCCGTCTCAAGAACAGTTTCTTTCCTAGAGCAATTTTGGCCTTAAATGGAAACTCTGGACTCTGAAGTCATCTTATTTTATTTGTTATATTGCCCTGTATTGTATTGTGTTTATCAGTATTTTTAAATTATGTGGAGTGCCTTATTTGAGTTGATATAGCAACTTAGGAATTTCGTTGTTCCCGCGAGGGGACAATGACAATAAAGATTTATTCTATTATTCTATTCTATATCTAACTTTAGAACCCTATGGTGGTATGCAATTAAGTTTGACTCAAAGTAGACAAATTGAATGGACATCTTTAAGTTAGGTCCATTGATTTCAATAGGTCTATGCTGAGTAAAATTTAGTTGATTCCACTCATGATTGCAAATCATTGTACAGTGGTACCTCGGGTTACAGATGCTTCAGGTTACAGATGCTTCAGGTTACAGACTCTGCTAACCCAGAAATAGTACTTCGGGTTAAGAACTTTGCTTCGGGATGAGAACAGAAATCATGTGGCAGCAGCGCGGTGGCAGCGGGAGGCCCCATTAGCTAAAGTGGTACCTCAGGTTAAGAACAGTTTCAGGTTAAGAACGGATCTCAGGAACAAATTAAGTTCTTAACCCGAGGTACCGCTGTATCCAATTCTAGTCCTACTTGGAGTAGACTTATTGGGTGAAATTCAACATTGCACTCTTCCAGTCATTCCACCATACCCTCCAACATTACTCTGATGAAAATAGGGACATCCCATTCCATAATGATAATTTTACTATTTATACCCCACACATCTTACTGGGTTGCCCCAGCCACTCTGGGGAGCTTCCAACATATATATAAAAATATAATAAAACATTTAAAAAAAACCCTTCCCTATACAGGATTACCTTTAGAGGGCTCAGAGGTTGAATAACTCCGTACCCTCCAACATTTCTCTGATGAAAATAGGGAAATCCTAAGGAAAAGCGGGACATCCCAGGATGAAATCAGAAACCAAGATGGCTTCTCTAAATCAGGGACATTCCTGGAAAATAGGGACATTTGGAGGGTCTGTTCCACCTGAATGAGGATTTCAGCTTTCCTCTCTCTCCCCCATCCTGCCCTGGTGCAGTGGAAGAGAATAGCCTCTTATTTTGATTATTTTGTTTTCTTTTGAATGAAAATGATTTGGTGGGCAACATCTGCATTGCTACCTGCTTACTAAACTCCCCCCCCCCTCTAAGCCACCTGCAAAACATGAGCATTTGCAATCAAAATGTCAGAGATCAACATGTTCAGTGAGAGTAAACATGCCCCTCATGTTTTAGGACTGACCTGAAAGCTCAGAAGTTCATGCCCGGATTTTCTGTCTTCCTGATCTGTCTGCCTGTCATTTGCATCTTTCGTTTCCTTTGGATAAGACATCTTTCTCTGTTGATGCAAAGCTGTCACAACATTCACATACAATCTTTGCAGGATTTAAATTCAGCTTGTAAGAAGCAAATCCGAGGACGCAGAGTTTTTCGTAGCTTTCTGTTGGCAAGATGTAAATGACTTTTCGTGCTATGATAATACCGCTTGGCACAAGAACATACAGAGCATTTCAATGCAACATGACTTTGCAACCACATAGCCAAGATAATAATAACATGTTCCTCCTCCACTCCTCCCCTGCCTTTTGGCGTCAAAGGTGCCTAGGAGCTGGTGGGTGCTTGAGTTCATTGCTACATGAATTGACTCAAATAGTGGAACTAATTTGGAAGCCTATGACAGCTCAGGGTCCCCTTGCCAATTGTTCATAGGTTATGCTTTATTGGCACTATAAATATTCAGGTCAGATGCTTGCTGCATCGTAGAATTCAAATCATTCAAATTTATCATTAAATAAACCCAAAACTCTTCATGGTGTGTCAATTAAGTGCTTTTCTCAAGCACCATAAAAAGATGGGGGGGGGGTTAGTTTTAGTTTTTTAGGTTTTTTTAGGAGCAGAAGCTATCGACTTGGCTTTGATGGTGTGGGCTAAATGGTAGCATTGGGTCTCTGTGCACACAGAACAACAAGGTGAATCTTGGTGATTTGGGTCATATTCTCATATTTATGATGTTGCGAGCAGTGCTAATTTTCTAGAAAAAGAGGGGCCAGAACTCACCATGAATACCTCCCTTGTTCTCTTGTAATGGCAATGGTGCCCACCTGAGAGGTGTCGGAACTGAGTTCCAGTGAGTTCTGGCTGAAAAAAAGCCCTGGTTATGAGTTTGTGGGTGCAAGATGCCTATAATCCTAGCAAGTGTTAAAAACTAATTAAGCCAGGCTAGCTTCCTAAAGAGGCAACCACCTGGGTGATGGGTCATTAAGAGAACAAAGGAAGTGGGAATCTGTACTCAAAGGGTGGTCTCCTGAACAGAGTTTGGAATATGGGCAATTTATGCCAGCATAAGTTATGCTGGCTTTCTATAGTTATGGTTGCTTGGTCTCACTCCTTCTGATAGCCATTTACCCATGAAACTTCTGAAGGGATATGGAGTTAAACATTTCCCTGTCTTCTAAAAATGACCAGTAGTAGGGTGGAGAAAGAGATCATAGTGGTTTCTTCTAATAGATTTTTCTAAGGAGGATAGAAAAGCAGCTCAATCAATACGATGAGACTATATCCTGTTTAAGGGTTAGTGTGACAAATAATTCTGTGGAAGAATGGCCTCTTACCCTTTCCCAGGTGGGCGGTGGTTGCGACCCCCTCTTGCTCCCAGCCACTATCCCTTGGCGGTCAGAGCTCATGTTGCCGGCTGGCTCTGGGAATTTCCCTGGCTGGCTGGTCTGCTGGGCATGATTCCCCAGCAAGACCTGAAGTTCAAATGGGCCAATCAGAGGCCCTTATGACTGGTCAGTGCCTTGCTGGTTAGCCAGGCATGGTCTGCTTTTGTGGCTGGCCAGCCAGCAATGCATTTAAGCTGGTTGCGCTCAGTGGCCAAGAATATACCAAGCTGAGTTATTCTTGCCCAACTGCCACTAGCCCCAGTAAACAGATACATGGTAAGATTGATAAGCTAGAGCTTAAATGGAGACACCTACAATGAATTACAAACATAGTTAACTAGGTTGACTTCCTTCACGCCAACACTGGGTGCTGCAAGAAGCTTGTTACCCGCTTTATTCGCAATGAGCAATGTGGAAGGCAGAAATTGTAGGCACATGGAGAGGCACAGAATGGAGGACTGAGGTTTGCAAGGAACTGGAGGAGGCTGGTCTTTTTTGGTCTCAGGAAGGAAGTGCAGTCTGTGTTCCTGAAGTTAGCAGAAAAGAACTGCCCTAAGCTCTGAGGAATTTGAGGTTCCTAAAAGGTGACAGCCTCCAACAAAATGTAAAGAGATTAGTCCTTCATTGGATCAGAAACAATGTGTCCACCGGTTAGATTGGCAGCTTGTATCCTCAAATGTTGAAATATATTTGTGAAAACAGAAAATCCAGGTGTTCTCCATAAGATAACCTTGTTCACTTTGATGTTTGAACAAGCCCCTGTTGAAGTCGGGAGTGTTTGCTTCAAGGTAAAAAAATGTGAAAATATATCATTTATAATGGGATAGTTGGCTGTTTCAGATAGTTGCAAATCTTACCAGAGTCTTATTTGAGTATGAAAAAGAAAGGCAAATGAAATAAAATGAGCTGTAATTCACACTTGCATATCATCAAGTTAAGTTGCTGGCAACAAGAGTGGTCCAGCAAGCTGTGCAAATTCAATCACTGCTCATTTTCTCTCTATCGGAAGAAGATGGCTTTAAATGTAAAATGCTTATTTAAAGGCTTTTAAAAATCAACGTAGCAAAAGATAATACACCATTAAACATTGGAATGTGTGCATTTATCTCATGTTTCCTTTCAGGTCTCGTAGTATGTTTTTACATAACAGGGTGGGGGGGAACTAGATTCAGCAAAAAGGAGATATATTATATCAGCAAAAAGGAGATGTATTAGGATAATCTCATGATAAATTTGTGAAGCATGCTGGAGAGTCAATTCGATTTCTGTTTGGTCATATTTTGAAACCAGCTGGGGGGTTCTAAACCTCAGAACACATACGTTAGTGTCTGGTTGCTTCCTAAATATGTCACTGAGAGTCCAAATTAAATGAGCAGTTGGCTCCATTTTATTTTATTTTTAAAAAAGAGATGGAATGGAATCCGAACTAATAGAGAGTCTGAGTGAGACGACATCACTGTTTGATTCTCTGCCCACACCAACATTATAACATTTAGACCAGGTGGACTGAAGAAATGTGACGGTGGGAAAACAGAGGTGGAAGACAGTAGATTTAATGGTGGGGCAGTGGCACTCACTGACAGCTGAATCATAGCTGATTCCTAGGAGAGGCAAGATGGCAGGGATGCAGTGCAGTTCAGATGCACCACTGGAGTCCATCCGGTGCCCCTGTCAGTGCGTTTGCACAGTGCTAACCTCCCTGCCACCTCTCTCTCCCAACAAGCAGCAGCAACTCGGCTGTCAGGAAGTTGGGTGAGCCCTGCTGCCCACCTTGTCATCCACTATGGGTGTGGGATGAGTAAGGGGAGCCATTTCTGCTTTAACAGTGGGAGAGAATGTTCAGAAAAGAAGGATTGAGAGAACAATGGGAGATGGTGTGGGATGAAAAGGAGCAGCAAAAAACAAACAAACCTGGAATGGCTAGTTGGTTTGAGGAGAAAGTGGGAAGGGGGAGGCTGACCTCAACACCTCACTTCTTCTAGGGTCCTGCCTCTGACACACAAGAAGACTGTGAGGGGTCTTTGTGGACATCACAACAGACAGCCAGGTTGCATTTTCTTATTATAATTCCTGCTTTTCTTCTAAATATGTTCAGTGAACTTATCTGTTCCGGGGAAAGTGTTTTGTGCAGGCATCCCCAACCTTCAGCCCTCCAGATGTTTTGGACTACAATTCCCATCATCCCTGGCCACTGGTCCTGTTAGCTAGGGATCATGGGAGTTGTAGGCCAAAACATCTGGAGGGCCGCAGTTTGGGGATGCCTGAGTTTTGTGAATGCTTACCGTTCCCTTTAATTCTGTGCCTTTTGCACAAGCTATATGCATTATTAGTTATTCTGTGCATGTGGTTTGTGCAAACATTTGCACATCCACATATGAAGCAGTAACCTGAAGATGGTTATTGATTTGACCAGAAATATTTTCCAGAAATATTCCCTTGCATAAAATTAGCATAATATTTCAAGAGTTTTTCACTGAAGGGAGGGGGCCTTTCTTGTTGCAACTTTGCTGCCCTAACCCTCTTTCTTGATATGTAAAATACTTTACGAATGACTCTCTGGTGTTGTATAGGCTAGGAGATGTTTGCCTTTAATTTGCATGATGTGATGCTACAAGAAGCTCTAGCTGGAGCACTCATATAGAAATATGCAATGGCAGCAATAAAAGAAACAAGATAAGCAAGAAGAGGGAATATCATCTCCCATGCCAAATATACTAGCAATCCTAACGGACATGGGAATCGCTGAGAACGAATCCATTCTGAAACTCATTTTCTATTCTATAGTGAATTAACTTTTCACAGCCAATTAGAAATTCCTCTCCTCAGTCAATATCTAATTTTCTTTCTGTTATATTCTCATAAGCAGTTATTTGTTTCACTGCAACGACAGCATGCATTTCCATTACATCTGCGGTAAGCAAGATGAATAAAATCTGAGTGAATCTGTAGAGAAATTCATGGCTAGCGTGAAGAATAAGAGATTACATCAGATTTGAAGAGGACATCAACATATCAAGATTGGTAGCTTGATCCTGTTGTTCTCCTCATTATCCCACTGAGCTATTAGGACTGCCTATCAGGGCTGGGGATGTGGCCATGATGCAGAGGAGATGGTAGCACCCAAGAATATCTATCGAAAAGCAAATTTGAAATGGACAAATTTGTCCATCCTTAGTTCCTTCAGAGATGATTAATATGGACAGAAGCTCAGCCTACTATAAAAAATACACGAGGAGAACACTCTTTCCCCGTAACACAGAAAACAAAGAATTCCTGCTGGTTTAAGGTAGAACCAATTAAATATACCAAAGGATATTTTTAACAAAACCTGAAGGTACGTGTAAAGGTAAAGGTAAAGGACCTCTGGACGGTTAAGTCCAGTCAAAGGCGACTATGGGGTTGCCGCGCTCATCTCGCTTTCAGGCCGAGAGAACAGTGTTTGTCCAGAAAGCTTTCTAGGTCATGTTGCCAGCAGGACTAAACCACTTCTGGCACAATGGGACACCATGACGGAAACCAGAGCGCATGGAAACACTGTTTACCTTCCCGCCAGAGCGGTACCTATTTATCTACTTGCACTGGCATGCTTTTGAACTGCTAGGGTGGCAGGAGCTGGGACAGAGCAATGGGAGCTCACCCCATAGCGGGGATTCGAACCGCCGTCCTTCTGATCGGCAAGCCCAAGAGGGTCAGTGGTTTAGACCACAGTGCCACTAGCACATGTATACCCTCCACAAAAAGCAAAGGAAGCCAAACTGCATTTATTGAAGCTGACATAGCTCTGGAACTTTATAGTACTAAAGTGAGTAAACAAATTGCTCTCCGCTGATGGCATTCTATGTTTCTGTGAAAAGAGTTTTTAACAAAATCAGGAACAAGGAATTAAATGGACTCTTTAGCATTTGGTAAATGCAGATGTTAAGGTGCCTTTTGGCCAGGTCTACAGTAGCAGCTGCTCCATCTGTCATCACCGCAATGACTCTAATGAGTAAAATTAGAGTAGGGAAGATCTCATGGGAGGGAGCAGTAAGAGCACTCAAGCCAGCATGCCTGGATCCTTATGAAGTGAAAAGTTTCTAAGTTCTAAATTGGAAATGATAAAATTAACTGTTCTGTCGTGGGTGCAGTGTCTATATGATTTCAGCTCTTCGTGTAATCAGCTCTGAGTAGTGATTCAGCATGCTAGCGAGGATATGCTAGGAGTCAAGTCTAACAAGAACAATCTTCTTTATTGCAGTAGGAACATGACTGACTGGAGGGAAAGGGCGAGCTCCTTTTATACTCTCAGGAACAGGAGTTGGGGAAAGGATGCATTTAGATTTTGGCGGGACCCAATCAGAGTAAGGATCCAAATTGTGCTAACAAGTTAACCAATAGGAACTGTCCCCGCACCCATTTGAATCACCCTGGAGCGGGAAAGGCAGTTACAGAACTAACAGTGAAACTGATGCATACATATTAAACCAAAACATAACATTAACTATGCTGATGCAACCTTGCAAAATGTCTACAGAAGGAATGGCTAACTGGGCATTTACAATAGCTTATATTAAAAGAGAGCTTGGTATAACAAAGATAGGCTTAAACTGAATGTGTTATGTGTTACTTACACATTTCAAGATGCAATTATTGGAGAAGAGATTAATTGTGTATTCTATATTTAATATTTGCCTGTTTGCAATGTTTTGTATTTTCATGTTTGTTTCCATTTTAACTTAATGGGATGTGGAATAGATGTTTATTTAATCATTTAGAATTATGTGATTATTGTAATGGTACAATGAAATATTTAAAATTAAAAAATTAAAATGTTGTTTTTTAATCTAACACTTTTCCTGGGTCTTTCCCGTTTAACATTCCTCCTCTGTTCATTCCCATTGTCTTCACATATTTTCCACATGTTATATTGTAAAGCTGTACGTGTAGTTTTGTTTTTAAAGTTTGTATGGATGGTTTTATTGTTTCTTGAAGGTGATTTTATTGTTCTGAGATTTTGTGTATCTGTGTTTTATTCTGTTTTTGCAATGTACACCAATTGCTTTGGTGGCTTTATGCTGTGAAGCTGTCGATAAATTTCTTAAATCAATAATGTAACTTGCTGGCCATTTCCCTGCTCCAAATGCCACCTGGACTGTTTTCACCCCCACAGCATCCCATCATAAGTAGACACTGGAAAGGGAAATAGCAGCTGGAGAGGCAGGGAAAAGAGCACAAGAGAATGGCTCCAGGATGAAAAGGTTAAGCAGCCCTATCCATTCACTACTTTGCCATTCAAAATGGGTCCCTCCCCAACATGCTATTCTCCTTAAAAGTGTTGTTCGTTATTGCTCTTTGCTATAAGTTTATCATTCTGAACAATCACAGCCACTACTAATGTCCTGATTACTTATTAGTTGCTGCAAAGTGTTTGGTAGTTTAGATGCTGTACACAAACGGAGTCTCCTTCAATTGTTTCTGACTATAGAATCAATGCATTTTGGGAAGCCCATATAATGAAAAAATTAACCTGTAGAATTAGACCCTGAACAGCGATTGCTTCTTTTGGTTGAGTTTAGCACCACTGGCCAGCTAATTACTGCTATGAATGCTTAGATTGATTTGCCCTTTTGCATTAACATTTTTATCTTGTGCTCTTTTGCTTCTGGATGAAAGGTTAGCCCCGTGTCTTCCTAATTAATTTTAGATTTGAATCTTTGATCTTTATGTCTGTAGCCTGCAGTTGTCACATAAAAATAAAACATTCTTGTGTGTAAACTAATCAAAGGGAGTGTGTACAGAGATGACTGATAATGGCAAAAAAGAAGAAGAAGACAGGGTGTCATGGATTTAAGTCCTGCCTCTGCAAATGATTCATTTTGTGATCTTGGTAATCATTACTTTGAGCCTTTGCTCAGCCCTGCAGCCAGGACCAGCTCAAGATATTTTGCTGCCTGAGGCAAAGATGCTCAAGCTTTCACACACATTCCGCATGATAGAAGCTGACTAGACTAGCAGCTGAATCAAATTTCATCAATGGTGATGGGGCGGCATTCTCCCCATCATTTGAGAACAGCTGGCAAGTTTAGGGGTCATGGGTTAAGTTGCATGGCAACTTAGTCGCTCCTCGCCCCTCACCACCCGCTGCCTAAGGAGGCCGCCTCACCCTGTCTAATGATAGGACCAGCCCTGACTCTATCCTATCATCAACACTAAATATCAGTCTAGGGACACATGAAGTCATAATGCTGTATTATTTCATTCACATTTGCCAGGGCTGATTTCCCACACCAAGAAAGTAGGGAATGATTTCTAGCATGTGTGGAGTGCCTTTCCAGTACAGTGGTACCTCGGGTTACAGACGCTTCAGGTTACAGACGCTTCAGGTTACAGACTCCGCTAACCCAGAAATAGTACCTCGGGTTAAGAACTTTGCTTCAGGATGAGAACAGAAATTGTGCGGTGGCAGCGCGGCAGGCCCCATTAGCTAAAGTAGTACCTCAGGTTAAGAACAGTTTCAGGTTAAGAACGGACCTCCAGAATGAATTAAGTTCTTAACCCGAGGTACCACTGTATACACATTTAATAAATAAAAACAAAACAAAATGGTTGGATCCTATTCAGTGCCGCATTTGACAGTTTCAGCACAATTTCTTATTCAAATAAACTATGGTTCTTGCAGGCTACCACCCAGTTTGTGGATCAAGCAGACAGCATGGACAACATGACAGAGCCATAACAAAGCAAATTTAGCTATGAAACAATCTCGTGCAATGCAGTGGTTTAAAGGTTGCACTAGGACTTGGAAGACTTTAGGTTTAAACCGCTACGCAGCCATGAAGCTCACCAACCAATCTAGGCTGCCTCAAATGATTGTTGAGCAAATGAAAGGAAGAGGGAGAACTGGGAATATTATCCTTGAACTCTTTGGAGCACAGTCACGATAAAATATGCAATAAATCCATAGGGAAGTAACTGTTTCGGTCAAATGGAAATGATCATGACTTACAAGTGTGGGTGAGCACAATTAGGTAATTTTATTAGCATTTTGCAGATCAAGAATACAATGTAAATGATAAACTGTCTGCAAGAGGATTATTGAAAGCTGGCCTAAACTATTATGCCTATTTTCCATGACAGCTTCCTAGATTGTGTTGAATGATCAAAACGCATAACAATAGACAAACAAACTGCTGTCGCTTGCTGCACAGAGCTGTGTATAGCTGACCCAGATGAAGAAAACTTCAATGAAGCTGCCATTTTCATTCCTAAATCTGTCACAAAGTCTGATATTCACCATTGAGATCAGCCGCATTGAAGTCTGATCAGCTGCTCCTGTCAGTAAAGATCTGACTGCTTGTGGCAATTTTGCTGCATAAACAACAGGCAGAGATTTATTTTTTGCTCTGGACACTTTAAATCCTACCTCTTCTGGCTTTTTAAAAATCAGTGACTCTGGTTAGCTCTGCCAGTTGTTACCAAATGGAAAATTTAAGGTTTGTCATTGCTATAAAAAAGAAAAACTGATTGATGAGGAAACCATACCTTTCATTTTAACAGAGCTTGTGTATGTTCCACATACCAAATCCATTTCCTCAGGGGCTTGCAGGTATACAGGAAAACATGAGCCATGAGCTCTCTGAAGGAGCCTCAGTAGTAATTGCAACAAGAGTGGCATCAAGGAAAAAGAATGTATTCTGCACAGTAGAAAGTCAGTCGCTTGGGGGAACTCTGCTAAATCTTGAGAAAACAGAGAGAAGACAATATGAAGGGAAATCAAATTGCAATATGGGAATCTCTTATGGGTGCCCTGCAACTTGGCACTGAAAACCCACTTAACTTGCAGTCTAGGATCTAATTTGGAGCCTCTCTGCTGATAGAATCACAGAATTGGAGAGTTGGAAGGGACCACAAGGATCATCTAGCCTTGCAGGAATCTTTTCCCCAACATGGGGCTTGAACCCACAACCCTGAGATTAAGAGTTTTATGCTCTACCAACTGAGCTATCCCTCAGGCCCGACAGAAGGAATCCATCAGCAGAATGGACAAGGAGAAGATTTGGTGTGAGTTTTCACTATATGTTTGCTATGAGTTTTCATTTTTCCTAAATCATGATTAGAGGTGATGTTAGGGAGCTTGTATTGGTCAGCTTCTCAGCAATAAGAAATATAATGTAACAAGGCAGCTAACACGCTGTTGTTGTTGTTGTTTTAAAAAACACACATTAAAAATACTTAACCAGTATTTCATAGCCAGATCAAATATCAATGAGTATAGTTGAAAGGCTAGTGTTTAAAAATACTTGTGTTAAAAAACCAGAAGCCTTTTTATTGGTTATAGTGGGGGAAGAGATACCAAGAGAAGATAAAAGATTGTTTATGTATGCAACACCTGCGGCAATAATTGTCCTAGCCCCAAAATGGAAACAACAAGAAGTACCGGTACCAACGAAAGAAGAGTGGCTGATGAAGATGATGGACTTTGCAGAACTGGCAAAGCTGACAGGAAGAATCCAAAACCAGCACGATCAAGTATTTTGCAAGGACTGGAGTAAATTTATACAATATTTGAAAGATTACTGTAAGCAATTAACATCCCTAGCAGGGTTGTCTGAAGACTTGTAATGATGAACTTTCTTCCTATTTATTTTAATTTAAATCTCAATATTTTATGTAATGAGTGATCTAGAATTGGAAAACAGCACAAAATGCAACAATATAAAGGTTAATTTTGAAAGCCATGAGGCGGGAAGGAGGGAAGTCGATGGGCTCTATACAGCCAGAGATGTAAAGTGGACGCTATCGATGTGAACATATATTAAATGGAAAACTAATAAATAATTATTAAAAAGACAGGCTAAGTTCCTGGTGTTCACATCCATCTGCGTGCACTCAGGGTGTGTTGACTTTGCCACCTTAGAGAGCAGTGAAGTTCTCCCTACCTGGTGTGTTTCCCAGCTCTTTCTCAATTAACTGTTCACATCAGCGCAGCTTTGTTAATGTCAGATTATTTTGCCGTTTGTGTGCACACCTGGGGGCATTGACAGGAGGGGTGAGTCTTTACCCTGTGCAAAGGTGATCAGCCCCTGGCTAGAGACGAAACAGCAACAGCTTAAGGACTCCGGTCAGTGTGAGAAACAGCACATCATATAGAAGCGTCTTATAACTAAGTACGGGATACATATGCATTTTCCATTATGTTCTGTGAATGTGGATTAGAAACCTAGTGCATTCCAGACGATGCCTTGGGAACTGGCTCTTCGCCTGTCAACTTTGGCCCCATCATAGTTGCAAAACTGGCCCCTTCCTTGCACCTAGGAAAAGTGGACAATAAAGAGAGGATTCTAATAGCAAACAGGTCACGTGATAGTTGTGCTCCACTTGCCAGGCTAAGGATGCTGCTGGAGATGTTGATTTACAGATAAGGCTGTAAGCCAGTTTGGACCCAAGTACTTTGGTTCAACCACTTGGCCATGACAGTTTTATTATCACAGCTTTATAGAACAGTAAAGCTCTGCAAAGGTAAGGAATACTGCATTTATATTAGATTTATTGCATGTTATGAGGCAGAACGACATGTAATTCCAGAGGTACACTTTGGGGGAGGGATCGGATTCAGAGGCACAGCTGTGTTCAGAGAAGAAAATATTCTATGCAGCACAGCAGCTCGCTTCAGCTAGGAAAGGCTTATACTCGCTTTTAATTTACATAAATCAGGGAATGCTCAAAAGAGAGAGTCAGATACAAAACTGTGTCATCTCTCAAACAGACCTAGGCAAGTTATCCACATTATGGCAGCAGAGAGTTGTGGACATTAAGTTTAAATAAAGACAAATCCTACAATTTAGTTTTCATTCCTTTTCATTACCCATTACTCCAACAGAAACATTCTAATGCCTCTCACTTGTAGAGGTTATCCCGGTGTTGAAACAGCAACATTCTTCTGAGATGCTTGAGTTATCATACCCTTGTCGTTATTATTGTTTGGAGAAAAGTAGGCACCTGAATATGTAGAGGAAATCAGAGAAAGATCTTCATTGTTTCATTTTCAGGAACAATCAAATTGTCGAAATGACATGAAGAAACAATGTTAACCTGTTGATGAACACAATAGAAACAATTATTAGAAACAATTGTATACACATCTCAATTCACACTTTCTGTGTGCCCTCTCCCCAATTTCCATCTGTTGTACCCTGGACTCCTCTTATTTTGCTAGACCTGTCACATTGATGGTACATTCCTCTCTCGATTGGTTGGAGTCACATTTGCCTGATTTCTTTTTATCTGAGTCAGAAAAGGTATCTGAGGAATTCTCCAAAGATTTTCCAAGCATTAGTGGAATATTGGAAGAGGAGGGCTTCAGGGGGAGAAGGAATGATCAAACATTGCCTTCCCTCCATTTCCATCCATGGAAAGGAGGTACCCATGAAAAAATTAGGCAACCTAAAATTACCATTAAAAATAGTAATTTCACTGCATGACCAAAACCCAGGTGTCTGATTTTTCTATAGCTATAGGAGATGACATCCATTCAGTAAGATTCAGGGTGAAATGTAAGTAGCTGTAAGTTCTTATATTTCCAAGGCTTGCAGTCCAGTCTCATGGATGTTTTTTCAGAATGGCTACAAACCATGATGGCTATGTTCTACCTCCACTGTCAGAGGCAGTTTCTGGGAACCGCAGGTGGTGATATTGCTGGTGCACTCGGATCCTACTTGCAAGCTTTGCATAGGCATCTGGTTGGCCACTGTGAGAAGAGGATATTGGGCCAGATGGGCCTTTGACTTGATCCAGAAGGGCTTTTCTTGTGTCCTTACATCCTGACCCAACTTCACCATTGCATTTCCCTGTCACCTGTCTTGTGCTTTTAAAAGCAAGTTTGTTGCACAACAGTACCAAACACACTTGTGCTTTAATTGCATAGCCTAGGTTGGCCAGCGTATGGCCAAATCATATTTGCAAAATAATGACAGTCTGAAAGCAACCTCTGTCCTCCAAAGTCATATCTCTCTCTCTCTCTCTCTCTCTCTCTCTCTCTCTCTCACACACACACACACACACACACACACACACACACACCTTCATCAGCCTCCTTCCCTGAGCTGGCGAAAACATGTGTATCAGCTTCCCTAACCTTTTGATGGTCTTCCCTTTCCAAGCATTCTGGCCAGAAGTCTGATTTTTCACAGATAATTCCTCACATTATATGAGTCTTGACTAGTTGGCATCTTTCACAAAGATTTCTTGACAGCATGCAAATGTCAACAAACATTTTAAGAAAAGAAACTGTACAGCCCTTAGGATTGATTCATCTGTTTATGTACGGTATATCAGTTGGCTATTGGATAACTGATGACAGACAGCTTAACTTGTGAACTTAATCCATTACAAACATTGCATTTGATATTTTAAAAGGCAACATGAAAATAGTTTGAGACATTTTATTATGATGACCCATTCATGCGTGCAAGCAATTGTTTGTTGCCATCTAGTGATCAGCTTGCATGTGTGAACCAGCCTTGATTGTGAAGATAATCTGAAGTAAAGTAAGAAATATTCTATAATTGTACATATTGACCCAAGTTTTTGATTTTTATGGCCACTTCTAGGACTGTGTACACACCATACATTGAAACCACTTTACTTTCCCTTTAAAAAAATCCTGGGAACTGTAGTTTACCACTCATATAGTTATGATTCCCAATGCCCTTGAATTACAGTTCCCAAGATTCTTTGGGGGAAATAATGTGTTTTTGATGTGTGGTGTGTATTGCAGCCCTAGAAATTTGTGGGTGTTTGAAATTATATATAATTATATAATTACTGGATTGCAAACAGAGCTGAAGTTAAACATTTTCCAAGCCTGAGCCATATGCCACAGTCAGAGGCAAATCAGAAATTTTGACAGGAACATGCAGGTGCACACCAGAGCCAAGAAGACCTTGCTGCTCAGGCAAAGTCCTAGCTGAAACAGGAAGTCCTTTGTAGAACTTCCTGTTTAGGATGGCCCAATGACCAGCTTGATGGAGGTCCAACACCAGAGACTATTTTACTGCTTGGATGCTCTGAGCTCCAGCTCTGAAAGCTAAGTGTGGGGCAGCTGTATATTGAATTGAAGGTTTTCTGTTCTAGCCCAGTAGCTCCTAATAACTGTTATGATTTTTGTCGAAGCCGAGCGGAAAACAGCTGCAGCAAGGACGGTATAACTTTTGCCTGCCTCACTAAACCGTGAGAAAGCTGCCTTATCTGTTTTCCTACATGTGATGTTTACGTTTCACCGTACTATTGTAATCCTAGCCTTTGTGCTCACTCTTCTGGCTAGACCTGATGCCGAACGGACTGCTTTATGCTGGCAGCAGATATTCTCTCTGCACTTTCTTACAATAAATAGTTTAGCCTTAATTGTGGCTTGTGTGTGTTGTTCTTCATGCTGGGAACAATCACATATGACTGCGACACCGGACTCTCTGTAGGCAGGGATGTGCGCACACGGCTTTGCTCTGGCTTTGGGGCAGTCTCACAAACTGCCCCAGGTGGGGTATATGCTGACATCCAACATGGGGCTTGTTTGTACATGCAAGCTAGACACTTCCATGAGAGCCCTCACATGTATGCGATCAAGTGAGGATATGGTTGCTGGCTGTCATGGGCTGTACATGGAGAAAATCAGCCACTGACTCAACCTTTTGCTTTCTAGATTTCAAACAAAAACAGATTCTATTTATTATTCCTGTCATGCAACCTTCTAAAAATAGAGACTTAACACTCAAAGAAAGCAGAATATATCATTCAGTGTAATGATGCTGCTGGGCACCAACACAATAAATCCCCCAGTTAGTTACACTGCGAGTTTGCATAGCCAAGTGATGGCAGAAATCTACCAAACTTTTATTTGCCGAGTCCATTTTTAGTGTTATTACCCACTTTGCTTCTAGGTACTTTATAAAAGCAAACAGTAGCTTCTGATGTAGTTAATGATGCACTCCCTGTTCGGTGTTGATAAAAGGAGAAAGAAAGAAAATTGGAGTTGCTTATTTTGAAAAACAACAACAACAACCCCTAAGAGTTCTTGGAAAGGCTTAACTTGATGGTAGACTGCATGCAGACAGTCGCAGTGTAGACAAAACTCTGCTCAAACAACCAATGCTTTGACTTGATGTGTGGCAGCTTCCTAATCTCATTCCAGAATTGCAATACAATTGTATTATTAAACTACTAAAATTTCAAGGCTGTAGAGCCTGTAAAATGTTTATCATATGCTTCTTAGGGGCGTTCAGATCTCCCTAATTTTATACCATTAGAATTTTATTTATTCTTTATTATTTCTTTATTATTCATAATCTACTTGAAAGAGCAAGTCATAACATACTTAAAATACAAATCTGTCTCAGGAAGAAATCCCCCCCCCCCAGTGGTTCAGAGGTGATAAGATGTTTTCAAACACAACATGAAATGCAATAAATTAAATGTACTCACAGCCCGACTGAGTTTAATCCAATAACTCTTTTTTTTTTAATTTTTTTATTATTATATTTATTTATTACAAATATTACGATACAAACACAACGAAAAATTACATAATTATTACCATACAAACAGACCAAAACGAAAGTAACTTGATTAATACTCTACAAAAGAAAACAAACCATTACAAATCTAATGCTTCCACACACATTAATATACACATTAGAAATTACGAACATCTTTACTAAAATACAACCTATCTTAATCTACTCTCTTCCCTTAAATTCCCCCCTCCCTCCCTTCCCTCCCCTTTCGACTTCCGCTTGTCTTCACCTCAGGTTTTTTTCTCATCACTTCCAGCTACTTGTACTTGTTCTTCGATTCCTTTTTTTTGTATTATCTCTTATTCTCTTCTAATCTTATTTTCTCCAGCCCAGATAGTTAGAAATGGATCCAAGTCCTCATACTGGGGCACTGTTTTTTAAGATAATCTCCGAATTTGTCCCATCCTAATTTGAATTTTTGCATACTACGGCCCCTGATTGCGTCCGTAATCCTGGCTAGCTCTAGAAAACTGAATAGCTTTTCTTGCCATTCTTTTACTTCTGGTACTTCCTTCTTCTTCCAGTAGGCCGCAATCAGGATTCTGGCTGCCGCCGTAGCATACAAAAACAACTTCACATCTTGTTCAGCAATTTCTCCGTCTATTATGCTCAATAGAAAAAGCTCTGGGCTTTTCTTTACATTATATTTTAAAAATTTTTTAATTTCTTCAAGAATTTGGATCCAAAACTTTTGTATTTTTTCACAGTGCCACCACATATGGCTCATTGTCCCCACTTCCTTTTCACATTTCCCGCACAAATTGCTCTTAGTCTTATACATTTTGTGAATCTTACTCGGGGTGATATACCACCTATAGAACATTTTGATCATATTTTCTTTGATCCCTTCAGCTGCTGTAAATTAATCCAATAACTCTTATTTATTGCATTTTTATTTCACCTTTTCCTCCTAGGAGTTCAAGGTGGCCTACATGCTTCTGTCTTCACTTTATTCTCATAATAACCCTGTGAGGTAGCAGAATGTGACCGAGTGCTGTGTGGTTGAAGAAAGACCAGTGCATTCTACTTAACATATAGGATCACCTGAAACTTTATGAAAAGGGAGCCTGTTAGGCCTCTTTAGGGAACCTATTCGTGTCCCGTCATCTGATTCATGGCCGCAGGATTGTGAGATGCAGGAATGGCTGTAGTGAGATACAGATGTTTCTTTTAAGGCATTATGCAAGATGCTAGAGGACATGACTCTTACATTGCATTTAATTACAGTGGTACCTCAGGTTACAGATGCTTCAGGTTACAGACGCTTCAGGTTACAGACTCTGTTAACCCAGAAATAGGACCTCAGGTTAAGAACTTTGCTTCAGGATGAGAACAGAAATCGCGGTGTGGTGGCAGCGGGAGGCCCCATTAGCTAAAGTGGTACCCCAGGTTAAGAACAGTTTCAGGTTAAGAACAGACCTCCAGAACGAATTAAGTTCTTAACCCGAGGTACCACTGTATATGCAAAGGTCCCTTTATATCATCAGCATAAATCTCTAAAGCCATGCCGCTTTCCACTGCATTCTTGGGGGATTAGAACAGAGTTTCAAAGATTCTACCCCATCTTTCATAGCAATCAAAAGAAATTAGACTATATGAAGGTTAGATCAATCCATACACCATAATGGCTAATACTTCCTGAGTCATTGTCATGTCACTACTTCTAGGAAGACCATTGATCACAATTGAGAGCCTAATCCCTTCCTCGCTGAAATCAATAAGAAAGTCTGCCCTAAAGCCAATTTTATTGTACCTTAATCCTTCTAGCTGGTATGAAACCATTAAACATTCTGCCTGCTTCATCATTTTGCCCACAGATAATGGAAGTGTCTTTATATTTGTAGCCCATAGGGAATATCCAAGGGATTTGGAAAATCAGAAATTTAGCAAATGGGGCGAGCATTGTTTGAATAAGTTTATACTACAAAAGAACTACAATGCACAGCATCCTCTCTCTCCAGCAGAGCAGATTCTAATGAGTGTTGGACTAATAAGGTGTACCTAAAGGAGTCCTACTGTGCAGTGTAATTAATTAACAATGGTGAGCTCACTCCCCTGCCTCCCCGACAATTATAAAATGCCATTTTTGCAGTAATCTAGAATGGAGGTTTACAGGCATCCCTGTCTGATCACAATCCAGCATCCATTCATACTGAGGAGCTAAAGGAACTCAGCTGTCCATTTCTCCAGATCACAACATCTCTGCACTACAGCTTGGAGCTCTAGAGGAGTTGTTGCTTTAGCAGTGAAGCAGCGCTGACTGAGAGCTTACAGAGCAGGAGTAGGGGCAGCCAGTGGGGTACCCTTCAGATGTAGGAGACCCAATTCCCATCCTTCCCAACCAGCATGGCCAGTGGTCAATGATGATGGGGCTTGTCACCCACCACTTCTGGAGGTGCCACTTTTTCCAGACTCCCAGTCAGGCTCTAATCCAGTTAAATTTTTCCATGTTGTTTTCCCAATCTCCCTAGAAGCCCCACACTGTCGTAGCCCTGTCCCGAGTTCTGTTGCTGAGCAACAGAGCGCAGAGCTGGCTGGAATGTGAGGCCAAACAGACAGGAGATAAGGGTCTCTGAGATACGCTAGCCTCAAAGCCCAGTACACATGCAAAGTCCAGTCTGTTCCAAGGGTTGGGCAACCAGCAATCCACATAGTCAGACGACCTAGGGGTCAAAGAATCCACGATCACAAAGCCAAAGGTCCATATGGAGAGCAAGATGCAGAAAGGTAGGGCGGCAAACCACAGGAGTTCTTCCCAGCATCTGACTGCTGCCAAAAGCCCTGTTTAAGAAGGTTGAAGCCAGCTGGTTCTCATCAGTGCCTTCTCCTCTGTGTCCTTGAAGGCTGACCAGCTGCAGGTAGAGTCACTCCACTTCAGGCTGCAGGGGAAGCTGACTCCTGGTCAACTGGCTGGGCAATTTGCCAGTGGTTGTGAAGTGCCTGTCTGTCTTCCCTGATCCAGTGGCTCTGGTGGCAATGACGTGGATGGGACCATGAACCCAGGAGACCTTCAGCATGGGACAGAGGTGGCTGGATTCATCAGCTCCTCAGGGTCACTGGCTGGCGCTCTGCTCTCCCAGCTTTTCCTCCAACTACTGGGGAGTACGGAAGCATGATACCCAGTTAACTTGTATTGGCCATTTGTTCAAGCACGGTCTGAATGCATTCACAAGGCTGGGATGCATGTGAAGGTCTTTTGTGAGACAACTGTAAAAGATAGTGTGATGCTGTCTTTGGGGAGTGATAGCTATGAATCCTCCCCAAGAGATGCAAGGTCTAAATGATAGACCACAAGCCTTTCTCATATGAGATAATCAGGTTCAAGACAGGGCTCAATCATGAGTGAGACAGAGTAACAGGAACACGGGGCTGTAATATCCGTAATCCTCTGCATGTTTTCTTGGATCTAAATTCCAAGAAATTCCAAGAAAATTAAAGTAAAAGAATAAAGATGAATTGGGTTGTGCTCTTAGATTACAATATAATTATTGCCAAAATGGCCTCTAAGCAGTTTGCAAGTACAGTCATACCTTGGAGCCTCCTGCAGCCAATCAGAAGCCGCAATTTGGATTTCGAACATTTTAAAAGTCGAACGTACTTCTGGAACGGATTTCATT
The DNA here is from genome assembly GCA_034641385.1 of Darevskia mixta. Classification (NCBI taxonomy): domain Eukaryota; kingdom Metazoa; phylum Chordata; class Lepidosauria; order Squamata; family Lacertidae; genus Darevskia; species Darevskia mixta. The sequence continues at coordinate 1,504,380 of JAWWNH010000034.1, read as the reverse complement.
CGCTTTCCAAGGTACAACTGTATAAAATAAATCTAAAAATAGCCAGACATAATTAAAATATTCAATGAAACAATTCCATCACAACATTAAAAACACCCCTAACAAATTATGATTATGCTTTATGTGTTTCTGACAAGATATGCGTCTAGATCTCTCAAGAGCTGCTGGAGCTAGTCAGAAGTAACATTAGAAGAACAAAAAAGTCTCTCAGTTTCATCTATCCCTTCAAACTCGGCAGCCAGGAGCACAAAGAGACTACTGAAAGTAATGAGGTAGGAATCAATCATTTCCTGTGTTTTCTCCAAAGGAGAAAGTGAAATGATGCTTGGCTACTGCATCATTGGGCTAGGAAGGATGTCATGACCGTACTGTGACCACCATGAGTCACAGTAGGGTCTGAGTAGATAGTACCAGACTGGTTGAAATAGGGGTTTTGACTTCGTGTGCAGCAGCTCCTTTTGGGATGAACTGCTTTTTACATGAGAATTCAAAGATGGCATAGGTCAAAGATTACACAGGTTCAAAGATTATGTTGCTACCGGTGTCTCCATTCCTGTATCCTTTCTATAACTTTGCCCCATATCAAAATCTTAAGATATAAGAAAGCCTATACACAAAAGAATGTGTAGTCAGATGCTATCCTTGGGAAAGGTGAATGCCCTCAGGTGGAAGGATTGCAGTCCTAGTGCTTTGTAACCCTATGTTCTGTAATGGCGTATCATCTTATTATTCATACTCCTGTGTGATCTCTCTTGATCTTTTGTTCCACCTTATCTGACATTGCCCCCTTGCAGAATGTTGCCATTGTCATCTATATTATTGCGCGCCCGCACACACACAAAACCCAGCACCCTCTTTCAGCCATGAAGCGAAAGTAAGCCTTTCAATAAGCTTCTTGTCAGACAGAGGTTATAATGGGTGTTCTTAAAAACGAAATTAAATCCATAGCTAAAACTCATAGCTAAAAAAAGATATGTACACAAGAAGCAGCAGGTTTGTTGGCTTGTTTATTTGCAGTGATTTCTGGCTCCTTTCTTCAACTCTGAAAGAGCTGCGAGAGTGGCAAACCATTAAGCCCGGCAATTTACAATCTCATTAAAACAATACATTTCTTTCATTGCATAAAACAGAACATTATGCAGCGTTAGTGACAGTGGCAAGATGGAACAATGTTGGAATGTCTGAAGTCTTCACTTAGTGCTGAAAATAATATGTAGCATTTGAAGAGTGCTTTCAAGTGTTCAAAGTGTTCCATATACTGTAGGTTATCTAGGTGCCATCCTTAAAACAACCCTATAAATAAGGTGTGCCAGTATTACGCACCCATACTGCAGTTGTGGGAGGTGAGGCCAAGAGAGAGTGCCATGCCTAAAGCCACCTGGTGAATTCATGGCAGAGGAAAGATGCAAGTTCCCTGATTCGAAGCCCAGGATCTCAGATGCAACACAGAACTTGCCAGGATCTCAGATGCAACACAGCCCAAACAAACCAAGGTCAAGCACAGAGAATAAGGCCAGGTCCAAACATGATCCAGGGGGAAGTCAGACAACAGTCCACCGTCAATAGCACAGGGAAGTCAGAAGCATACAATGCAGCAAGGAGCGGGAGCTAAAATCAGGAGCAAGAAGCCAGAGATACTGTTTCCATCAAGCAGGAAGGCTCAAGAGAGAGAGCTTATATACTCTGGTCTCCTAGACCACTCCCTGACCATGGCTGCTGATAGTGAAGGGGTTTTAGTTATCACTTACTCATGAACAGTATGACAAGTTTGGGTCTGCAGAAGTATACTATGTCATCTGAATGTCTTGGTGCTACCTCCCTATCCCCTGACAGCTCCATAGTTTCTTCACCAAGCCTCAACTGAGAAGAACTTTCAAGAGGATGTTTGGCAGTGTTTTCAGGGGATCCTGCCTGTTCCTCAAGGTCCTTGGCCTGTGTGGGGTGTGCTTCATTGCTTCATTCCCTGAGAACTCTGTATTTGGTACAAAGACAAGGCTAGGCATGACACCACCACCAAAAAGGCCCTTTATCAGGTCTCCACTTGCCTTAGCCAAGATGGTGAGGGAAATCACGTAAGAGTCACAGAAGACAATCTCTTAGGTTCTACTGGAAGGATATGATTTCCTACCACTCCATACTCAGGCTCATTGTGGTGCAGGGGGGTTTCTTCAACAAACATGGGTGCTATGTTTGCTAAAGCAGAGGTGGCTACCTGTGGCCCTCCAGTTGTTGTTGGACTGCAACACACACCACCCCTGACAAGTGATCACACTAGCTGAAGATGATGGGACTTAGAGTTCAACAACTTACATGTGGGGCCACAGGTTAGCCACCCCTGCACTAAACTCTTCCGTGTACTTGGTGATAGTGTAACAGTTATCAAGTTACTATTTGATCCTGAATTGTTAGGCATATAATTAGAGTTTTGCAAGTAAACCTGAAAAACGAGGCTAGTATTGTGACTTGAGCAAATGAATTCTTAACATGGCTGTCAGGTGAGCAGCCGTGGGTTTTTCCCTTTTGAAAAATGTATTTTGAAAAGTAGATTCATGGCAGCGTGCAAAGCCAATGACCTTGTCATAAAATATTATGAGCATCCCAAATAATGGTAAATTCCATTTGAGTTCCATTATATCCTGAGCAGACTCGACCCTGCTTGTCAGTTTGACGTATGTAATGACAGCGCAGTTGCCAATTAACAAAGAAGTTCCAACCTAGGCATGGCATTTGGGGCGATAGAAAACTGTAGTTCAGCGGAAGGCAAAAATCTTGCTCTGAATTAGTGGGGTCTAGTTGTGAAAAGTAGTTGAGGCCCTTTCCTATCTGAAAATGTGCAATCAGAGATGAAATTTTGTTTTCCCTGTATCTTCAACAGGGATGGAGGGACCTTGATAATAAAGGTATTTTTTTTTAAGGGTTCTTATTTTGTGGAACTGGGTCCAACTGATGCCTATTTGAGTGTTATCCGAAGTCTGAACATAGGACAGACCCACACCATACACTTAAAAGCACATTAAATGCACATTTAGAGCACACCCCTGACCCCTGACCATTAGGTCCAGTCGTGTCCGACTCTAGGGTTTCGGTGCTCATCTCGCTTTATTGGCCGAGAGCTTCCAGGTCATGTGGCCAGCATGACAAAGCCGCATCTGGCGAACCAGAGCAGCACACGGAAATGCCGTTTCCCTTCCCGCCAGAGCGGTTCCTATTTATCTACTTGCACTTTGACGTGCTTTCGAACTGCTAGGTGGGCAGGAGCTGGGACCGAGCAACGGGAGCTCACCCCGTCGCAGGGATTCGAACCGCCGACCTTCTGATCAGCAAGCCCTAGGCTCTGTGGTTTAACTCACAGCGCCACCTGGGTCCCTTTAGAGCACACAGCTTCCTTCAAAGAATCCTGGGAACTTCAGTTTGTTAAAGGATGCTGAGAACTCTCACACTGTGAAGGGAAAACTACAGTTCCCATGATTCCCAAGAGTCATGTGCATTCAGATGTGCTACACCAGTTAGTCCATCTTTGAACTGACTCTCTCATTCAGGAGTGACACATATCTTTTCCCTCCTTCCCTGCTGCTTTTGCCTATTGCTGGCTTGTAATAGACTCACCCACCCAAACCCCTTCAAGCTGCCAGCAGCCCATGTCGGGACCAAGGAAAAGCAAGTAAGTTCAAGAGAATGGCATGAAGGGTATGTGGAACTGGAAGTTCAGCGAATATTTTGCAGTGCATGTGATCAGAATGCATGCATCATTTTAACTACAGGCTCATTACATGTCACGATGCAAGGAACTGTGATTTGTCCCTGGCTCCTTGCAAAATATTGTTATACCTTTTTTGGGGGGGTATCCCCTCCCCAAACCGAATAAATTAATGGATCTCAGAATCTAGCAAATATATGGGATATGAATGGGAAAGACAAGCTGCAGAACTGTGCCAGACAAGGAATTCCTGGGCCGGCTGGTACAACCCAGCCTAGTTGAGAACAAAGACATTAACAGACAAAGGTGCTGTTCTGCACACCCTCCATTGCAGACTTCAATCTTCCCAACAGAAACACAACCCCGGGTAGGAGGCTATAACACCTGGAATCTGGTGCAGCCACTTAACAGAGATTGGGGTGGCATGTAACAATATATACACTCTTTGCCATATTGCAAAGTAGGTACAGAAATAGCTTATTCAATTGAATTTGGGGGTTTCTATTTACAAAAGTGCAATACTTTTATACTTATTTTATAAACCAACATTATACACTTCTCTGAGAAATAATTCCTAATTATGAGTGTATTTGTAAATGATTGTTTCTCACCTTGAGTCACACCCTAAAATTGTATTACACATAACATGAATCCTTCTGCTTCTATCAGGACTGCATTTGATTTACAATCTTACATAAAACTGGAAACTCGTTTTACTGGAAGTAAATGTCATTGTTTGAGCTTGCCAGAAAGCATAATTTGTAAATATGAATGTATTTGCAAATGCATTTAAATTTGACTTTGCATTCACAAAATAGAGCCCCTCAGTGGATGAACATAAAAGTTAAAAACATGAACTAATCCTTTATCGGAAGAGATTGCCAACATCTATCTGAACTAACCAATGTAAATCTGAAAATACCTCTTTGATACATATGATGTGGGCATGTCCTGCAGTGTTTTTTAAAGCCACCATGGGTGTTCTGTATGTAGGCAAGAGTAGCTGCTTTGTTTGGAATGATCCTGCCTGTCTTGGGATAGGAGACACCATCCCTATAGATCCTTGACATCAGTAGGGTCTGAGGAAGCAGCAGTATCCTTTCAGTCCAAATCTGAACAACTGCTGATCCACTAACGTAAGCATAAGCTACCAACCACATCTGGCAGCCCACATATAATTCCCTGCCTGCCTGGGACTATGAAAACAAGTAAATTGTCAAACGCCTGGCAGGCCACCTTAAGTAACTGGATTTCTGTGTTTGGTTTGATGGGTCACAGGCTGAACCAGACTTTTGGATCTCTTGAACCATAAGTAACTGATAATAGACATAGATTGAAAACTGAGAAACACGTGTTGTTGTTTTGTACCTTACTTTTGATTCTCCACACAAATCTGACTAGAAGAGATGAGTTTCCCATTCTGGCATTTTCAGAAGTGTGCATTCTGGACCAGTTTTTACTTAGCTCTGAAGACATTAAACACTTATTCATTATGTACTTCTTACAGAAGACTTGCTATATTGCCCGTTGCATAGTTTCCCTTGCTTTTCAGTCTTGCAATTCCTCATTAAATTGATATAACCAGAGCTCCCCATTGTTGTCATATCAACACCTAGAGCTTTTGTCCAAACAAAATTCAAGGTCTTAGCCATTGCGTTTAGTTCGTGCCGTAAATCTTCAGCCTGATGCTCTTGGAAACTCCTTGTTTACTTGCACTTTTGGTCTCGCTCTTCATTATCTTGACACATTCTCTCTGCAGCTTATTATTATTATACTTGAGTCTGCATATTTTTATGCCAACAAACCGTGTGTGCAAACGCAGCAGCTTCAATTCCTTGACCTTCATTGATTATGTTAACTTGCGTTGCTCTTGGAAACCTTCCCAGTTTGCAAATTGGACAAGGTTAGCCAGATGCTCATACCCTGTTCCTGTATCTTGCTATTTACATAGCGCTGGCCACTGAAGATGCTCAGCTATTTGCTTGTGACATAGAACACAAATCTCCAGTTGACAGAGGCAGAGTAGGCCGGGCCACTGCAGCAGCTCCAAACCACTTCAGTGTAAAAAAAAGAGACCAGATATAATGAAAGCTCTACTTGTAATACAAACCAACAGTGGCTGCTGGTGCCACTCCACTAGGCTTTCTTCCACGTGGCAAGCTGCCAGCCAATCTGTAAAAAAGAAAAACAGAAATGTGGGCTACGAACCGACAACCCTGTCATTTTCATTCTCTCTCAGTTTCTCGTTTGTCTAATCTTCAGCTCACCACATTTCTACATCAGTTTGCAATATTTACCTAATTTTTAAAAAATGCCCATGAAAACAAACCAGCATTTTAGTGTGCATTTCTCCTGATATACACATTTTATATGCTATTTTGCCTAGGGTGGCCATATTTGAAACAGCGAAAATCAGAAAAGTGTTGTTTGGGGGCCAATTTTTTGAGCTGTTTTTATGTAAAATCGGCAAAAATGACACTGCCAACATGGGCTGCCATATGTCCAGATTTTCCCGGTCATTTTTGCCAATTTCCGCCTGGACACTGCTGCCGGCTCTAGTATTCCAGATATGTCCAGGAAATCCCAGGTGTATGGCAACCTGAATTTTGCCTAATTTATACACATTTGAAAGAACTGCCCCCCCCAATATAATGCATCCTTGTATGTTATTTTCACCATTATAAGCATTTCCTATGCACACGTTCCCCTAATACATACAGTTTTTGGCAGGAGAACTGCGCTGTATAATTTGGAGGAGTATAAATTTAGAAGAATAGCTGCATTTTGAGACATGTATGGTTTGGGGAAGTACATATTATATATAGGTTTGCATTTAAATGCAACCCGGAATGAATTTCTCCCCCAACCCTAACGTTAACATACTGTACGATCTAGATAACCTTCCTTCTGCCTCTTAACAGTGGAGGTAGAATATAGCCTTCACATAACTAAAGCTGCTAGCTGCTAACTTGAGGCTCTCCCATGTGTCCAGGAAAACCCGAAACGTCCTCTTTTGGAGGGCCAACATGCCCATCTGGGCAGATTTTTACATTTTAAAGGAAATGTCTGGGTTTTTTCGCTCGGACTCAAGGCTTAAGGCTCAGGCTGCTCTGCATGCCGTGACCGCTGCCAGCCCGAGCCTGAGAAAGAGGCGGGCAGGCAGGGCACCCCTTTCTCTGGCTTGGACTGGCAGTGGCTCAGGCTCTCCTCTTTTTTGTTCTTCAAGATATGGCAAACCTACACTCCCTACACCTTCCAGTCTACAGATATGAGGCTGTTGTGGTATCTTCTATTTTCCCCCCAGGGCCTTTGGTGCTCTCTCTCCTGCCTGCTGTCATAAGCAGGAAACCAGATGTGCTACAAAGCAGGGGGAGGAAGGGGGAGAAACCAATGGCCAAAAAATTATGGCCACTTAAAAGAGCCTGTGAACAAAAAATGCCAATTTTCCAGCTGAAGGAGGATGAATTTGCAGTTTTATGAGAATTTACACCTCCCGATTCAATCACTTTGACATTCTGATTTAGTTTTTGATTATACATCTCTGACATACATTACTGAGGATTCTACATTGCTGACAGTTAATATCAGGACTTGTATTTAGAAGGACAGGATATTGATACCATGCTGTCAGGAGGGAGTAAGCTGACAAGGCAATGAAAAATACAGAGGGTGTTGCCAGCTTTAAGGCTGCTACTTTCTCATGTGTGCCCCTTGTTGGATATAACTTTGTTTTCAGGCAGTTCTATGGGGCTCTGCAGATCAGAACGATACACATGCAAGCAGCTGACGATATATGACATTGGAATTTGCAAACCTTCTACTGGATGCAGCCAAGCTAAAAAAAACCAAGGTAGAATAAAATGATGTTAATTCTTACATGCCAAATAAGCATCTTCAGTTTACAATGGAAAAATGCCCAATGCAAATGACTTGAAACAAACAAACATAAAACCCTGAAAATATTAACATTTTGGGATTTATGTTGTATAAGTAAGCATTCACCAAAAGAGTCACAATCTTATTCTGAATTAGTACAATTCAGAGGTATGTGACCATAGTTGTTCTCATCTCTCCTCAGCAGGGGGTGGGGTTATTGTGTGTGTGTGTGTTTTTGTTCTAACTATTTTGTGCTTTTATCTTGTATTTTTATATTGTGAACTGCCCTGAGCAGAGGCACCATCTTCTGCAGTTGATTGAGGGGGCCCAATGCCATCAGTTGTGGAACATCATGAGGAGCCAGGGGATGGAGCCAAACACCCTCTGAGTATTGCGCCCCCTCAAAAAAATACATGGTTGGGGCCAACGCTGCCTTGGCTTATAGCAGGGACATCCAACTCCCAAGAGACTGCGATCTACTCCCAGGGAAAAAACCTAACAAACTGGCAGTGATCTACCCATTTTGGGGGGGGGGGTTCAGAGTTGCTGAGCTTTTTTTGGGGGGGGGGCTTCCCAAAGTTGATCACCTTTTTTTAAAACAGTATATGTGCAGAATTAAAATAATTCACTCACCAACAACACAGCCGCTGACAGATAAACGCAGTGCTACGTTACAAAATAAATAACCCCTGTGTTGCAAACAGGAATCAGCAACAATGAAGGCAACACAATGACCAATAAGTGTTCCTGGCACTCTAATTATACAAACATAGCATACATAACGTAATACATAAGTACCCAAAGCACGTTCTCGTGAATCTAAAATGAAACAAACAAAAGTCTCTGGAAGCAAAGCAAGTCTCTAGATGAGACGATGTAACAATGTTCATTTGAAGAAGTAGTCAATCTTTATCTACTGATGGAATAATGTCCAAGTAGTAATGTGCAGACAGTGATCCCGGATAATCAAACTGTTTCGCAGGAGTCTTCTTCAGCACAACACTTTGGTTTGAAGAGAACACATAACTGTAAATAGTGATACTTCTGTGGAGCAGTGGTCATAAGGATATGTATGCAGCGCTACAACAGACAGCAAAGGAACGCACACTAAACGCGATGCAGGGAAAGATCAAGGGGGGTGGAGACATATTCTAAACAATGCGAGCGATAAGGATCCCGCGATCGACCGAGATCATCTGGGGATCGACCTGTCAATCACTGTTGACCGATTGGACACCCCTGGCTTATAGGATCCGGCGCTTATGGCCTTGAGATCTTCTGCTTACAAAGCATGTATTCTGCTAGTCACCTTTGGCCCCTCCCAAAATATTACATTACTCATGCCATTCAGATGACAATTATTCCCACAGTTAGGCTAGATGCAAAAACATTGCACCAGATCTTAGGCCACAACCATGTGGCACATTTCCTGGATCTCTTCTCAAACCAATGGATTTTGGGGCTAAAGGGAGCCATTTCTGGATGTTCCTTACTCTAACAGAATTCAGAAGGCTCTTGCATACTTGCAAGACTCTCACAACTAGGTCTGAACTCCAAAATAGGTTCTATTTATAACACAAGCTCTCTTTGATTGGGAATCAGAGTTCCAGGCAATTAGCTAGCAGAGTTTTAAATTAGTTGAGATCAATGAGAGTGATGGATATTTTGCATATCTGAAAACTAAGCAACTATTTAGACACCTAAATTGGGTGATCTTGTGCATAGTTATCCTTGAGTTACTGCCACTTAAATCAACATGACTTAAGGGTTCATAATTGAATGCAGGGCTGTTTGCAGGTGCAACCCAAAGAAAGTCTCATTTATTTCAGCGTGACTTGGAAGTTAGCTTAGGCTGGAATGCATTCCTAAGGTTTAAACAGAGGTAGCAATTGAAACCCAAGATCCACCAGGGTGAGCAAGTTAGGATCCAGTGGGTCTCCAGCTCAGTCAGTGGAGCTCTGGTTCAGCCAGGCTACACATCCATAATTCCCCAACCTGAGCTCAGCTGGAGATATACCTCCATCCTGGCTGAGTCTTACACTGATGTTAGCCCTGAAAAATGGGCATTCTGGGGGAGTGGGGCAGGGCAGGCAGGACCATACACTGAACTCCATTCAGCTCAGTCATGTGTGACCTGACAACCCACTGGCCAAAAGGTAGTGTAATTCTAATCCATTTCTAATGACACTGTATTGGAATCTAATAAATATTGGTACGGGAGAATGATGTAAAGATAGATTTTGAAAAGAGGTAGAAGATAAAGTAGTAGCATAAAGATGTGTAAACAACCTGAGAGGACGACAGGGGAAGTCAAGGGGGGGGGCGGGATGGGAAATGAAAACAAGGACTGAAAATAAAGAAGTATAGAAATGGTATAGGAAGGAAGGAAGAAATAAAGAGGTATGTGTTTAAAGAATGGACAAAAGTAACAGAAGACCAGAGGTAGAAGTATGTTTAAAGGGTATAATTAGAAGAAACATGGGTATATGGTCTTCTTTGTTCCCTTTTCTTGTACAAAGATGGATTTATGTGCTGAGTGTTATTTTTGGTTTTTATGTTTTTTGTGATGTTTTTCTTTTATGTTTTTCTTTTAGTGTATTTTTTAATAATACTTAATAAAGGTTTTTTTAAAAAAAGGTAGTGTGATTCAGGCCACATTTTTTAATGGGGGGGGGAATGGGCCCAGGTTCACCTCCGCACACAACTCTGAAAGAGCACTCAGGATCCAGCATAATTTACAGCCAATGTTCAGCTTATTTCACCTCCACAGTACAGCTCCTCACTCAGGAGACAGATCTCAGGGCACTCGGTGAAAGGCATTTTGCACCTAGGAAATACTCCCCACAAACACAAGGTCCACCATGAAGTCCAGGGAGGCAGAATGGCACCTGCTGCTGAAGGACTGGGAGATATGGTGAGCTCCTCAGCAAGTCTCCTGTGGCCAGGTAGGGCAAACCCAGGAATATTTTCTGGAGCACCTTGCTCCTGCGGGCTTGGACCTGGGCTTGCATCAAGCAGAGCTTCTTAATGGCTTCCCTGTCTAGTTGGAAGAACTGGTAGCATTCCAAGTCAGTCAGAGTAAGCTCTCAGAAGTGGGCAGGTATGTTGTGATGCCTCCACACCCTGTGCTGCGCTTGTAGCAACAGGTAGTCCCCATTCCCATGGTGATGCTAGCTGAGCTGGCTCTCTGTGTTTTGAACCAGGCAGAGGGCCTTCTCGGTAGTGGCGCCCGCCCTGTGGAACGCCCTCCCTTCAGATGTCAAAGAGAACAACAACTACCAGACCTTTAGAAGACATCTGAAGGCAGCCCTGTTTAGGGAGGCTTTTAATGTTTAATAGATTACTGTATTTTAATGTTCTTTTGGAAGCCGCCCAGAGTGGCTGGGGAGACCCAGCCAGATGGGCGGGGTATAAATAATAAATTATTATTATTATTATTATTATTATTATTATTATTATTATGGCTTTCCCCTTTTCTCTCTGTGACAGGTTGAGGTCGGTTCAGCCAGCATTTGCCCCTCCCAGTGGTTCCAGTGGGGTTTGGACCGGGCATACTTTTTAAAAAAGGTAAAGGTAATGGACCCCTGACAGTTAAGTCCAGTCGCAGATGATTCTGGGGTTGCGGCGCTCATCTCACTTTACAGGCCGAGGGAGCCGGCATTTGTACGCAGTTTTTCTGGGTCATGTGGCCAGCATGACTAAGCCGCTTCTGGCGCAACAGAACACCGGAAGCAGAGCAGCGCACGGAAACACTGTTTACCTTCCTGCAGTAGTGGTACCTATTTATCTACTTGCACTTTTTGTCGTGGAAGTGTCTTCCATTAGTCGTGGAAGTGTCTTCTGCAAATGCAGCTGGAACTTGGGGCCGAAGCCGCAAGAAAAAGACACAACACAGTTATTATAATAAAAAAATGTGAGTAAAACTTTGAGGAATCTTTATTTTGAAGAAAGAAAGGATAATAAAAATAAGATGTTTGGAAGAGCAATCATATGGAAGATTTAATCTTTAAAAGTTTATATTGCATCTTTTAAAATAAATCAAATACGCAGAGCTGTGGCAAAGAGAGACATTTGCAATTTAATGAAAAAAGATTACAAGGATAAATGGCTTCATGCAACTAAATGCTCTATTTCTTATCTAGCCAAGAAAATGCAAGCCAAATTTGTCATTGCTATTAAAAGCAAAACAATTTTTGACAAATTTATAATATGTGCAACATAGACGTTCTGTATTAGTTTTCCCAATGTTTGCATATAACAATATATAAGTAATCGTCAATCTGCCACATTATTATATGCATTTCAGTGTGCTCAGTCTCAGCAATAAGCCGAGTCTCACTGAGTGTCTTGAGTCAGAGAATAAGATCCTTCTAAACACATGCTTTTGAATTTGTGCATGCTTCCATTTTTTATGGTGTATTTGAATTTGCTTCATCCCATGGCTGCAGAAGAGCACCATGCAAGGAATAGCCTCAGATGGCACACCAAAGTTAGTCACACCTACCGGTATGCATGGATTTATTGAAACACATGGCAGTCAAAACGGCTGGGCAAGTCAAAGATATTTAAGATTTAAGCATGCGTAAGTAATAATAATAATAAAAAAACCTAACATCATGGCCACTGGTCCCATCACCTCCTGGCAAATAGAAGGGGAAGAAATGGAGGCAGTGAGAGATTTTACTTTCTTGGGTTCCATGATCACTTCAGATGGTGACAGCAGTCACAAAATTAAAGGACGCCTGCTTCTTGGGAGAAAAGCAATGACAAACCTAGACAGCATCTTAAAAAGCAGAGACATCACCTTGCTGACAAAGGTCCATATAGTTAAAGCTATGGTTTTCCCAGTAGTGATGTATGGAAGTGAGAGCTGGACCATAAAGAAGGCTGATTGCCGAAGAATTGATGCTTTTGAATTATGGTGCTGGAGGAGAGTACCATAGACTGCAAGAAGATCAAACCTATCCATTCTGAAGGAAATCAGCCCTGAGTGCTCACTGGAAGGAGATCCTGAAGCTGAGGCTCCAATACTTTGGCCACCTCATGAGAAGAGAAGACTCCCTGGAAAAGACCCTGATGCTGGGAAAGATTGAGGGCACTAGGAGAAGGGGACGACAGAGGATGAGACAGAGGACAGTGTTCTCGAAGCTACCAACATGAGTCTGACCAAACTGTGGGAGGCAGTGAAAGACAGGAGTGCCTGGCGTGCTCTGGCCCATGGGGTCACGAAGAGTCGGACACGACTAAACGACTAAACAACAACAAAGTAATACCCAACCCAAAGGAGCTCAAATAAGTTGGCATGAGACCTTGGTTTTGTTTGTGCTGGATATTTGGCAGTTCTGGTGAAAGGAACGCCACCTCTATTCAAATGGCAGGGCTCATAGGACAACAAATATCTGGGCTTTTTGTGATAGTATTCACTAGTACCGAGTACTTTTACCTTCACATCTTTTTTCCCATTTTGCTGCCTATGGCAGGCATTTTGTGCTGCACCCATAGCACATCTCTCCAGATGTGAGTACCGGCACCTCTGTTTTACCCACCCACCCACACGAAAAGCACTGCTGGATATGAAAATGCTCTGGATTGCTAGAGGGGCTTTGTCAAAATATTCCAACACTGCTGGATTCCAAAGCTATGGCTACTGTAGGGATGGGAGCATGCATGGGATGTGGCAGACCTCTCCTGCTGGTACAAAACAAACCAACCCTAGGAGTGAGCACTTGAAAATATTTATTTTGTTTTGTTTTAGCTTCTAAGGGATGCCTTCATGTGATTTCACATTAGTTGTCACCATCATGAAATTGTAAAGTATCGAAGGGGCCCTGAGCACCATCTGTTCTAGCCCAACACCTTGCAATGCAACAATATGCAGCTGTCTCATATGGGGATCAAACTTGCCACCTTGGCAATATCAGTACCATGCTCTAACCAACTAAGCTATGTAGGCTAATGTAGATTCATTTAGGCTTTACCATTATTTCAGTGGAAATCCTGCCTGTGTCCTATTACTGTAACTACGGCGTTGTTCATCCAAATGGCATGTTTTCAGACATTCTACTCCTCCTTGAGGCCATTAGACTTGATACATTCCAGACAGATTTACAAGAAAATAGAGTAAGTATTCTGAAAATACATAGAGCTACAAAAATTACAGAATAAAAACACCCAATCATGGGTGCTGGCCAAATGCCTATAAAAGGGGGGGGGGAGATTCCAATTAAAATCAAGAAGAACCTTCTGACAGTAAGAGCATGTGAGAAGGATGTGTGGTCTCCTCGGGAGTAACCATCCACAAACACCGTCTACTAAGCTAATTGCTTTATTTACAGCATTAAGTAGTTCAGACGTTACAACTCTGCATCCGACCCCTCCGAGTCAGATCCCTGAAGTACCGATTTGCGACTCCGCCCCCAGCATAGGAGTTTCGCAAATCCAAGACGCCGCCTCTCTTGTTTGCGTTTCCGTGCCCTCGACCTGGGCGGGTCGGCGCCTGCCCCTTCCCTTTCACTTTCATCATCCACGCTGGTGGTGTCTGATGCTCCGGCAGGCTCTCTCAGCCCCAACTCCTCCCCAGTCTCCATGTTCTGCTCCCTTCCCATTGGCTGTGCTAGAGCCCTGGTTGGGGCTTCCTCCCATTGCTTCATTATCGCCTCTGGCGTCAGCAGGGGCTGTGCCTGTTCCTGATCCCAGACCCTCAATAACTCTTCCGGCATCAGCTGAGCCCTGTCTAGGTCAGCTGTTTCCTCTGGCACTGCTTCGGACCCCGGCCAGCCCCTGACAGAGCAGTTCAACAGTGGAATGGTCTCCCTCAGGAGGTTGTGGATGCTCCTTCATTCAGGGTTTTTAAGCAAGGATTGGATAGCCATCTGTCCTTGAGATTCCTGCATTGCAGGGGGTTGGACTAGATGACTCTCAGTGTCTCTTCCAACTCAACAATTCTGTGATTCTATTCTATGGTACCCAAATAAAAACAAAGCTGGCATCAGGCAGGGCTTCCTGAGGAAAGCATTCCCTAGACCGGGAACCACTACAGGAAAAGCCTGTATTCTTATGAACACCCTGCAATACTCCCTTGGAGGTGGGATGCAGAGAAGGTATCAGATGACTTATAACTCAAATGTATTCCATTGAAATGGCACATTGTTTCAAATAGCCTGCTTCCCCTCCAAAGAAACAGGCTTGCCACTATGAATGGATGGCTCAGGGTGAGATGCTTGTGGAGAGAAATGGTCTGACACCCTATTAGTGTCCTGATCCAAGGTGATTTCTGCCACAAAAAGGAAATGCTGGCTCAAGCAAGATGGAGACCGGTAAGCCGAGGGCTCCAGAACTGCCTGGGAACTATGGCAAGGTCAGGATACTAGACAAGGGCTGAGGTGTTAATTCAGCATTCACTAGGTTTAGGACCACAGTTAGCAAACCTTCACCTGAGATGAAAGGAACAAGTACTGTCTCAGCCTCCGCCTAGACTAGGTTGTCAAAATCAAACACCAGCACGGAACACCAATAGTACAATTTTCAAAACAGTAAGAAAGTCAAGCAGCCCACAGTTAAAATGAATCAACAAGTTAAAATAGATGAAACACCAGGAAAAGCCTTCCAAAATAAAGACACCTTAACATATGAGGAAACAAACTGAGGAACACACAAACTTTGCTGGGGAAGACATCTCACAGCATGGGCATCACTAACAAGGAACGCTCAGTTCTGCGCACTTGCAGATCAAATTTCTGTATATGGCCTAGAAGCTATCAGGATAGCAAGGTAAGAGAGCAAGAATTGGCTTAATAGGCTCCCTGTGGCCTGCTGCAGCAAAGAGTCGGTTTACAAAATTCTTCAGCTTCTGAAACATCTTCCAAGGTGGCAACATGTATAACTCATCCCTATTAAAAAATGCTCAGTATGGCTTTACTTTAAGTGTCAAATAGGAGAAGGCATCTTTGTGTGTTTTGTGTAGACTGCACAGGGATGTAATATTCAATGCAAGTTTTCAAAAGAGATCCAGAGCCATTCAATAGTTTCTTCTCAGTACCTGGAAGCCTCATCACAATCAATAATGGAGGGACATGACTTCAGTCACCCTCATCAGAAGGCACCCAGGCATATTACCTGAGGATAATCTGTGAAAAAGAGCCTCATTTAAGTAAGAAACGTCTACTTTCCTCGCTTCTTATTTTTTAAAATTCTTGGATCAATAGCTTGGGTGGAATGACATTGGAGGAAAACAAATATAATAAAGGTAAAGCTAAAGGGACCCCTGACCATTAGGTCCAGTCGTGTCCGACTCTGGGGTTGCGGCGCTCATCTCGCTTTATTGGCCGAGAGCCGGCGTACAGCTTCCAGGTCATGTGGCCAGCATGACAAAGCCACTTCTGGCGAACCAGAGCAGCACACGGAAACGCCGTTTACCTTCCTGCCAGCGCGGTTCCTATTTATCTACTTGCACTTTGACGTGCTTTCGAACTGCTAGGTTGGCAGGAGCTGGGACCGAGCAATGGGAGCTCACCCCGTCACAGGGATTCGAACCGCCAACCTTCTGATCAGCAAGCCCTAGGCTCTGTGGTTTAACTCACAGCACCACCTGGGTCCCTGACTGCTATTTATTAGGAAAGTGCTAACTGATGTGATTTTTATTCAAAAATACATCACCAGGTAACAATGAAAATTTGTGTAGATGGCATAAGTAACATTGAACACTTTTTAGCAAATGCAGGAAGTGGATTATTTATTGTTTATTTCATAAAATTTATACACCACTCAAAGTTGCTTACAAAAGATAAGACAGTAAAATCAAGAAAAAGATCACAACCATACTTTAAAACATACAAAAGTTAAAATGCTAAGACAGATTGAAATTACACCAGCTTTCTGTGGATCTGAGTAGGCTTGACTAAACAAGAATGTTTTCTGCAGGCACCAAAAAGAGTTCAGTTAAGTCACCTTATTGATATCAATAGACAGGGAGTTTCAAAGTGTAGGTCTTATGTGGCACCATCGCCACCTCCACATGGGTTTTAAGAAGAGAGACAAATCCAGATAGGTTTTATCTATTACATTTTTGTCCTGCTCTTTCTCCCAAAGGAGTCCAGGAAGAACACCTACAGTACACCTGTGTGACACCTACAGTACTTTTTCTTGTTGAGGAGTTTCAGGAATTCCTTGAGTCTTAAGAAATACCTAATCTGGGAATTATTGAGACCAGCATCTTCTAATACTGAATCAGGGAATCCCAGACCAAGTATCCCTATTTTCCAGGTACAGTCCCAAATTTACAGAAGCTGTGCCGCTTTCTGATTTGATCATCGAATGTCCCGCTTTTCCTTAGGACATCCCTATTTTCATTGGAGAAACGTAAGAGGGTATGGAAATATGTGACACACACACACACTCCCAGCCATGGAGATAATTAACTATACAAAATGTAGAAGACATCTGGAGGCAGCCCTGTATAGGGAAGTTTTTTTAAGGTTTAATGTTTTATTATGTTTTTATATGTGTTGGATGCCGCCCAGAGTGGCTGGGGCAACCCAGTCTAATGAACGGGGTATAAAATAATAATAATAATAATAATAATAATAATAATAATAGCAATAATAGCAATAATAGCAATAATAGCAATAATAATAATAATAATAATAATAATAATAATAATAATAATAATATTGGAGTGAAAATAGGGATGTCCTATTCAGTTCTTATTCTTATTCTTATTGAATAGGACATCCCTACAGTCATACCTTGGAAGTCGAAAGGAATCCATTCCGGAAGTCCATTCAACTTCCAAAATGTTTGGAAACCAAAGTGTGGCTTCTGACTGGCTGCAGGAAGCTCCTGCAGCCACTCAGAAGCCGTGGAAGCCCTGTTCGGCTTCCAAAACTAGTTCACAAACCGAACAGTCACTTCTGGGTTTGCGGCGTTTGGGAGCCAAAACGTTTGAGAACTAAGCTGTTTGAAAATCAAGGTACGACTGTATTTTCATTGGGGAAATGTTGGGGGGTATGGAATCTGTGGTCTCTGGTGCGTACTGGCTTACGGCAACAGTGTGGCCAGACCCCCAATATGTTCCCACACCAACCAGCATCCAGGTTAAGGCGGCCTATTAGCCAGAACCTCCTGACTGCAATAAAGTGCAAAGTTTACAATCCAAAAGAGTGCCTTTGGCCCCATCTAGTATTATTAGACTCATTGCGGAGTTACAGAGAGCAGTACATTCTATTTCCCTCCCCATACACTGACAAACTTGGATGGAACGGCCCAGGGAAATGGCAGCCGGGTGTGATAGTTGGGAGTGCCAGAGGGCACTGCGAAATGCCACTAGAGATAACTGTTACAGCCGGCATGCTGTTAACGACAAGCATTTTCTGTTCCTAGTATGGCCACAATGCGCTGCACTGCTATCAAAGGAAAGTGAAATTGCTTCCTCTTAATGTTGCACCACCGAAAGCCAGAATGCTAAGCAATTATACCTGACACTTTCCCTTTTATTGCTCACTATTGCTGTGATCCTTATTTCCAGTTTCTCCACAGACTGGTCTAATTTGCCTTGTTTGGGGGCGTGGATCAATCCTTCTTTATGCTCTCCGCTTGTCTATAGATTGCTCGCATGTTGCATCTAAAGGGCCTCGCCCAATGTGACCTGCGAAGATTCGATGTTCTAGAACTGCCTGTTAAGATAATGATCGCCAAGCTCACAAGCGAATAATGGGATGAAATGACTATCGCAGATGGTTTGTATTTTTTATATTGAAAAAAAAACCCCTAATTTTATTTATTTTTAACTGCAGATCCGGTTGACCAGAATAACGGTAATTTTTCAACACCGGCGTGCCAGTTTAAGGACGTGAGCTGCCATTTATCAAAACATGTCTGAGCTGAAAAATGGGCAAGTGAATGCAGATGAAGAGTGGCTGATTTATGCCCCGTCAGATGGCTTGTGTTCTGCTATATCTCCAAGCACATCTTTGAAAGGAATCATGCTTTCTTTGTCAGGCTTTGATGAATAGAAAAATTCCGCCAGATATGTGAATGAACAATAGCAGGGATGAATGTACGGCACCCTGTCCATTGATCACCATGGTTTTCCATTGATCCCTCTATTGCACAGTAATATCAAAATAAAGATCAATGCTTTTTTGGGGGGTGGGGAGCTGTCATAAAGTATGGGGCTGCTGTGTAGTACAGCTGAATACACTGGAGTTTAATCTAGTTACTAGTGAAATATAGCATTACATTTTCCAGTAAACCGAAACTATTCTAGAATAACATTTCCATGATCTGATCATAAATAAACAAATCAGTTCCCATGTTGCTTATTTCAACTGGTATCACATGGGAAATAAGAATGAGATTAGAAAGGTTTTTCATTAAGTTTCGTATTGTTTCTTCCATGCCATAACAAAGTAAAGCCAGTGTGGCATAATGGCTAGAGTGTTGAACTAAGACCTGGGAGAACAGGGTTTGAATCCCCATTCCACCATGAAGCTCACTGGGTGACCTTGGGCTAGTCACCATTTCTTACCCTAACTTACCTCACAGGGTTGTTGTGAGGAGGAAATGGGGAGGAGGGAAACCATGTGACCACCTTGAGCTCCTTGGAAGAAAAGCTGGTATATAAACATAATAAATAAAAATAAAATAAAATAAGGTTTGGTTTTCTGCTGAACAGCAAACTGCATTGTTTTTTACCAGATGCACTTCAGGTAATTTCTGCAACTGAAAGGAAACTGCAACTGGTAACATTCAGCACGGACACTGCTTGCTCGCTATATAATTAGAGCCACCTTCACATGAGACGTTGGGAAAATTGCATCCATGCAGAAAGTTGCCATTTGTTTCCACTGTCTGACTAAATCAAGAAAATCATTTTCTATCTTTCCCAGGTGGATGTAAAGCAAAGTGAACATGAATCACTCGATAAAAAACATTCATTCCTGTCCTGGAATCAAGAGAAGGCAGTTCCTGAAGCATCACTTCGCGCAAAATGAGGCTTCTCAAACTCCCCTTGAAAAGCAACTGTCATTTTGTTTTCGAAACGCAGAGAATCGGCCATTGTGTTTCTCCTTCCCAAAAGGCCTTGGTGTAGCCTGAAATGGTCTGAGGCAATATGCAGGGAATCACAAGAGCACTACTCAAGTCCCACTCAGTGGCATAGCGTGGGCGGGGGGGGGGGGACAGGGACGGTTGCCCTGGGCGCAAAATTGTTAGGGGCGCAAAATTTCAACCCCAGGTGCTGCCTCAGTACAGTTGGGTGCTTTCGTTGCTGGGCTCCATTGAAACAGCTTCTCTATCTGAACCAGGAAGTGACCTCTCCAAGCAAGAAAGCAACCCATCTTTTCTTATCTCTGTGGCTTCAATCTCCTGGGTTACACGGATGCTGTTAGGCAGCTGAATACGCATTTCTCTCCTTCCCACCCACCCTCCGTGCAGCCCCAGGCACTGGCAACACACACTACACCACTGGTCCCATTTGCAGGTTTCCCTTAGGAATCTTGTTGACTACGGGGATGGATGTTTGACCTGATATGTCGGGGCTCCCTTATGTTCTTATGAAACCTGCAAAAACTGAACAGCATCCCAACAGAAAGTCTGCTATCATTATCCAAATTCCATATTAAGACTGTGACTATGTGCAGACTCCTACCTAGGGCTTCAGTGTCAGCCAATTTTATCTTCACACACACACAAACACACAGTTCCCACCACCATCTCCAAATCCAAACGAGATTTTGGGGCTATAGCTTGGGTGAGACCTGGATGTACATACAATATCCTTCCTGAACTGAGTCACCCAGCAATCTCCCTCAGATAGACTTCTGCTTTGCTATTGGGCCAGGTTTGGGGCCTGGAAAGGCATTTTGTAGTTGTCAAGCACCAAGCAGCTATAATTCTAGGAGACAGTATGGAGCCGGGATCTTCTGACATCATTTCCACAGATTGCGAACAACGGAGGAGTTAAGCCTTAATGCATTTCTAATTAGAACTTGGGAGAAAAGAATATGCTTCTTTAGGCAGCAGCTCAGCAATGTCTGGGCCTAATGGCATGCAGATGAAAGTCATCCGGGTTTTTTTATAGTGCAATCCTTTTCTGTGTCTGCTCAGAGTTAACTCCCATTAAGTCCAATGGCACTCGCCTCCAGGTATGTGCGCATCCAAGACAGCATCCAAGAATGTTATATTGGTCTTTATTTGACTGTCTGCAATTGTCAATGAAATGGAGTGTCAGTTTCAAACAATGGAATTCTTCATTCTCATTCAAAAATAGATTGTGTCCGCTTTTTTGTCATAAAAAAAGAAGTGCCACAAGGAACCATATTTGTAGCAATTTTACTAATGATATTTTTATGGCCTACATAACCATGAAAATATGTATGTAGCCAAAGACACTTATTTTATAATAGCACTTAAATGCAGAAAATGTGACTAGTAACTGTTGGCAATTAGTGTGTTTCATAGAAGAATGGCTTAGACTAATATGCTGATTTAAAAAGAAAATAAATCCATAAACCTGTTTCATAGCTACGGAGTCTGAAGTGTGTGCCTCGCCATCTGGAGTCAGTATTTGTCAGCTGCCCGGAAAATACATTTGCTCAGGTTTTAAAAATCAATTTGGAGGAATATAGCCATTTGCTCCATTGTCAAATATTTGCTCTTACCTATGTTTGATTATGGAGATTGTGATATGATCTCAGTCATCACATTGCAGACATTAAATAGTAAATGTCAAACTCCTTTGAAAGTCTTCCCCCCATACCTTTGATCTTTTGCACCATATGTATGATTAACCATTATGACCTGTATACTGAAATTCCCACACAGCCATTGTTCTGATGCAGTTATTATAACAGCATAAGGGGGTATTCCAAAAGGAGAAAGCTTAAATGTGTTCTGGACAATTGGCTCTGTTTTTCTCCTTATTAATGGGAACTGCAGCATTTCAACATGTGTTGTGCGATCACAAAGGAAAGCAAAAATTGGATGTGAAATGAGCGTGACCCTTGGAAGAATGACTGGGAGGCTGACCATATCAATCAGGGGGGTGATGACTACAAATCTATTGCATTCATGGAGGATAGAGCTATTGATGGCGACGTGGGTGGCGCTGTGGGTTAAACCACAGAGTCTAGGGCTTGCTGATCAGAAGGTCAGCGGTTCGAATCCCCGCGACGGGGTGAGCTCCCGTTGCTCGGTCCCTGCTCCTGCCAACCTAGCAGTTCGAAAGCACACCAGTGCAAGTAGATAAATAGGTACCACTGTGGCAGGGAGGTAAATGGCATTTCCGTGTGTTCTAATTTCCGTCACAGTGTCCTGTTGTGCCAGAAGTGGTTTAGTCATGCTGGCCACATGACCCGGAAAGCTGTCTGTGGACAAACGCCGGCTCCCTCGGCCATAGTCTAACCACAGAGCCTAGGGCTTGCAAATCAGAAGGTCGGCGGTTCGAATCCCCTCGACAGGGTGAGCTCCCGTTGCTCGGTCCCTGCTCCTGTCAACCTAGCAGTTCGAAAGCACGAAGTACAAGTAGATAAATAGGTACCGCTCCGGCGGGAAGGTAAAAGGCGTTTCTGTGCGCTGCTCTGGTTTGCCAGAAGCAGCTTAGTCATGCTGGTCACATGACTCGGAAGCTGTACGCTGGCTCCCTTGGCCAGTAAAGTGAGATGAGCGTCACAACCCCAGAGTCATCCGCAACTGGACCCAACGGTCAGGGGTCCCTTTACCTTTACCTAGCCATGGTTCTACATCTACCTATATGTTCTGCCTCTATAGTTGGAGGCAGGACAGCTCTGAATACCAGTTGTGGGAGATCACAAGTGGAGTGAACACTCAAGTTATGCTTTGGGGTTTCCCATAGGCATCTGGTTGACCACTGTGAGAACAGGATGCTGGACTAGATGAGTCCCTGAACTGTTCCTGCAGGGCTCTTCTTACATTCTTAAATACAGGTGGTGACCATTTTGTGTGGGGGTACCATCCCTGGCCCCCATGCACATCGGCGGAGTGCGCATAAGCCCACTCCATCCCCATTCCTACCTCTTCCGGGTCCAAAGGGATCTGTGCATTGCCGGCCATGTGTCAATTGAATGCACCTAAAATTGTCACTGCCTGTATCCCAACTTAGGATCATCTAATTCAGGCATGGAGCTACAGTACCAAGCATTCTCTTCCACCATTTCAAACTGTTGTGCAGAGCAACCTTTCTCTATTTCCTGTTGATGTCTCACTGATGAAAGTGCATTATGGGTGCTTTCCCCCAAAAATAAAACACAAAGATGGTGCTGTGGATGCTACTTTAAAATGTATAAATTCTATTCATTTCACTGGCACTATTTGGGCATTCTGCACGTGGCTGTAGTCACATTGAGGCAGAAGGGGGGATGCAGCCCTGCCCACTGTTGCAGTCCCCCAGCTTTGCTGCCCATAACCATGCATAGGGGGGGGCATCTTAAGGGTGGGGAGTCTGTTCTATGCATGCAAGCTCTCCTATGATTGAGTTTTTAATCAGACCTATGACCCCAAAACATGAACCTCAGGGGTGGGCCCAAGGGGCCAGTGATAGATGGGGCAGGGCCAGGAGACACAGCCCCCACTGAATTGCTCCACCCATTTGGGATCAAATGGAGAACAGCTTCACCAGTTCCATACCTGGTTCAAGGTTCTCAATCCTTGGCACACCCAGGTAGGACAAGGAAAGACTCCTTTGTCTGAAAACCTGGAGAGCTGCTGTAAGTCACATAATATAGTACTAAGCTAGATAAATCAACAGTCTGACATGTATAGAGAAGCTCCCTGTGTTCCTATTAGCTCACAAAGAAGGGGAAAAGTGGAAAATGAACAACAGAAATTAACAGACCCAAAGAATGTTCTGTGACAGAGACCTGCAAGTGGCAGTTTTCATTTGTGATTGCTTTTCTCGTCTTTGCCTGTCTTTGACCATAATATAAAAGAACATTTTCAAGCAGCCATGAGAACAATGACTGATTTCCAGTCTGCTTCTCCACATCTGCAATCAAGGACTGTGTGCTTCACACCAATGGCCTTCTGTAGCCAGTTCTGGGGTGGCATGCGGGACTTTAAGGAGGTGGGGGTAGTGACCTCCCTGCACATAAATAAATGTTTTATCTCACACTACAGAATCTTAGGGTCATTGTTTCCATTAGATGCTTTCTTTGATGTGTATTCACATGTAGTTCCAAAGAAACGTTACCAGGAAAGGGAAGCACTGCCTTACAGCCAGGTAATGGAACTATAAACCCGTAGGTATGTTGTCTGTCAAATATTGACTACTGACGAAGGGTCAACATAGTAACTCCAAAAGTGCTCTTTTAAACATTTATACAGATGTTCTGACCACTTAAAAACCATGAAGCTTCTAGGTCAAATGAGTGTTTGGTTAAGAAAAGAGTACATTCTTGTTAAATGATGGTCATGCAGCATGGATTCAAGCCCAGTTATTGAGTCTACCCCCTCTCCCAGTTTCTGCTTTTTAAATCAGCTGTTCATGTAAAATACACTGAAATCACTTGCCTTTGGTGGAGAGAATATTATTAATATATTTTACTTGGAAACCTTTCAAGTAAATAGTGATATCTAACTATTTATTGCCTCATTGAGTCTGGGTAACCATACCCTCCCCATCATTAGTGCTGATGGAAGTTAGACATCGGCACTGATGGGTAAAGATAAATTCTTGCTAGATAGGGGAGATTAAGTAACTGCTGTTTTTGAAAAGAAGCCCTGATAAATGCATGCATGAGAGGAAAATGAAGGTGGCATGCAGGGTAATAGAATTAATTTTTAAACATGTTTTCTCCGCCCCCTCAATATACATAGCATTGGTCATGTGATACCAGACTAATAGATTGCTTTTTGCCAACTACATTTACAATAACTACTCTGAGCCTTGACTATCCTAAAGTTCTAAATGAATATTTAGAACTCAAGCAACAATAAAATTCTCAAACTCTCTCAAGCAAAATAAAATAATCAATGAAGATAAAAACCGAATAGGGGAACAGAAAACATGAAAATGAAATGGGGGAGGACACCCAGAGACCTGCCAGCTAAAACATTTTGTCCAAAGCATAATGAATTGAGATTTCTTTGATTATTGCTCAATAATAATGGACACAAAAAGGTGCATTTATGTTTATCTCTGCATGGAATCAACCTATTTAGTGCCCTATTTGAGTTGGTATAGGGAACCACTTTGGTCCAGGAGTCTGGATTCAAAATTGTTTATCCCTGCCTCCCCACCAGCCAGTCACCTGATACCATATGACACCAGGTGGCTCCCCTGCTAGAAAGCACTAGGGCTTGTATTTGGCCCTGTATTTAAATAGTGATGAATGCAAGCCCTGTTGCAAATGAACTCTCAAACGACATGCTCCCAGTTGTTATTTGGAAGCAGTGTTTTACTCCAGCACTGTTTAGGCACCAAATGCAAATCCTACTTAGAATGGTTCCATTCTGGAGCTCCCAAGTGAAGGTGATTCATGACTAATTCAAGACCTATTTTTGGCATGGATTGGATCCCCTCTGGAGCTCCAGACATAGCTTTCAGCCTCAGATAAGGTGATGTGAATTGGCAGAATCTCCTGTTTTCTGTCTCTTATATCCTGAGCTTCATTAAACAGTCGTCATCACCACTAGTACATATGTGGGGCAATGGCAGCAACACAGCACTTTTTTAAAAAAAAATACTTTTTGAGTGCATTTCAATTTTAACACCTTCACTTCTCCCTCCTTTGTTCCTATTTTATGAGAGGACAATATAATTCCCATTTCACTTCTGAATGCCATTCATTGTTGTACATCATGAACAACATGCTGCTTTGCGTCTTTCAGATAAATAACGACAATGTGAAAATTTCCTTATCCATCCTTATTGTGTCATCAACCTTCTCTGAAAGGTGGTTTGCACTGAATTCATGGCAGCATAAATCAGATAGGGGATAGCACTGTGTGGCAACTTGGCACAATGCCAATCAGGAACTTAAATAAATGTAAATGATGCGTTCTGGCAGTTTGAAGCTGCCAGGATTTTGTATCTTTCCTAAATCAGTCTAATACAATAAGCCAGTGTGTAATAAAGTACACAATATTAACTTTTGTTGATGTATATGATGATCAGACAGCCTTTTAAGGAATATATTATACTCTTAATTCTGCAGAATTAGATACGCACATGATGGAATATTGGGCGTGGACTAGCACTATAAAATACTGGCTGTGTTGCCATTTTTGTTCCCAAACTTCAAGTCTGCTTTCTCATTTACTTAAGGATGGCTCCAACTCATACACAGCAAAATTAGATCTATTGGTATTGACTTGGAATTATTGTATAGTTCTAGTGATCAATATATTTATCACAATATCCAAATTAGATTAAGGGATATTGAGAAACAAACATTGAGTCAGCTGTAAATAAAATCTGCTCCCCCAAGTTCTATGGTTTAAATACGACCGATAACAAGATCACTTATATCTCAAAGTTAATAATTCCAGCCCAAAGCAGGACATTTATGTTAGCGCAACTGAATATTTTCCCCTCAGCTTTTGTTAAGGGCAGATATTTAAACTATTTAAAATTTTAAAAGATGATGCTGTTAAGGTGCTACACTCAATATGCCAGCAAGTTTGGAAAACTCAGCAGTGGCCAGAGGATTGGAGAAGATCAGTCTACATCCCAATCCCAAAGAAGGGCAGTGCCAAAGAATGTTCCAACTACCGCACAATTGCGCTCATTTCACACACTAGCAGGGTTATGCTTAAAATTCTACAAGGCAGGCTTAAGCAGTATGTGGACCGAAAACTCCCAGAAGTGCAAGCTGGATTTTGAAACTGGATTTTGAAACTGGATGACTTTAAAAGACGTTTAGAGTTTAGACCAATGGAGGATAAGTCACTGTGAGAACAGGATGCTAGATTCTTTTTATCCTCTAAATATGCAATGGCAATAACTATGGTATATGTGATGCTATTAAGCCTGTTATAACTTGGGGTTTCTGCATGTCCCCCAAGCAATCTCATGTCAATGACAATCTGTCTAAATAGCTCTCCCATTTATCTGACCTTCTGGTTATTCAAATGTTTTAGATTTGCTCCAGGCAATTGGATAAATTATGTTTGTACTCTAAAGTGTACACCTATTCATTATCTTTTTGGTCCTTTTGAGCAAAAATAGTAGGATTGGGAGCTTGAACTTAGCAACATTCACTTGTGACTCATATATATTATTTTGTCCTTCCTCTTACTTCCAAGCGCTAATATTATATCATAATCATAATTCTGCACTCACTGCTGCAGGCTTATCACAAAATCCATATTAATCACATTTCACTGTGAGCCCTCCCAGCAGTTTCATCTTGAGATCAAACCATGAGTACTCCCATTACAATTATTATTTATCCATTTCTATAGCAGTTTTCAGTACAGCTTGATTCACAGTTCTTGCCTGCACAACAACTGTGTGTGAGAGCATGACTTGGCCAAATCAATACAGGGTGTGTCACTGTTGAACAATCATTTGAACCTAGGCTTCCCAAATCTACCAACACAATGCAGTTCAATGATCAATGACCCATTGGTCCTCACTTCTAAGTATCTAAGGTCTATTCAACCAACCGTTACTTAAACTACACCAACTGAAATTAATGGGCCTAACTTAGCCATGTTCACCAATTTCAGTGGATCTGCTCTTGAGTAAAAGTTAGTTGAATGCCACCCCAAATCTTATTTATCCATAGTGTTTGTGCGTTATAAGCTTCCTTTTTAGTATTAAACAATAACTGAAGTTGGTCCCTTCCAACTGTATAATTTGATGATTCTATGCAGTGGTTGTTACACTCTTCAACCACTGCCTAATAAACCACTAGGTTTTTGGTTTGTTTTTTTACAGAATCTCCAGATTCAAATACCATTTGCTGGCAACTGGAAGCAGGAGAGGGCTGTTCTCTTCATATTCTGTTATGGGCTTCCCAGGAGCATTTTCTTGACCACTGTGGAAAATAGAAAGCTATCAGTGGTCTTCTTCCAATTATAAGCTACAGATTAGGTGTATAAAGTATGGGTTTTATACTTTTAAAAATGGTGAACGTAAAACAGTTCTGCGAGTTGGGGGTTAAGTACTACCTAGGAAATGGAGACAACCATAAACACACTTTCTTGGAAAGGAGCTTATTTGAACTCAGCACTTGTGTTATAATTAGGCATGCATAGGATTTGGCTGCACAGCTCAAGCTAAAAGGGAAGGGGGAAATGGAGAACACATCCACTATTGGCAATGGAATGGCTATGGGATGGGGCAGCATGATGGTTTGCTTGTGAGTTTCCAAGTGCATGCGGCTGGCTATTCTTGGAAGCAGAAAGTGGACATCTCCTTATCTGGCAAGACAGTTAGCTTCATCCAGTGGAAGCCACTATGTTTTGTGGCTGAAGTCTGAGAGGCAAGGACAGACCTTTCCATTTTGATGCCTCCTGGTCTAAAATAGCTCAGGGTAAAGTTTTGGTTCACCTGATAAAAAAAGAATTGAGAAACACATTATTTTCAGAGTTCTTAAGTGCCCTTCTTCTCCAGGATTATGCTTAATATACAGATAAAAATCTTCCTGCCCAGGCAGACAAATGTAACCTACAACTAATGAACTGTCATGTAAATTCTCACTATTCACCTACAATAACTATTTTGGGAATCTTTTTCTCCACAGTAACAGTCAAGTAAATTCTTAATTTTAATACATTATTTAGCAGCTTCAATGCCATTTACCGAAATTCAAGATCTGTCTCCCTTTTGTCATGTAAAACATTTGAAATGGACCACAGCTTCCATTGTAAGTGAAGGAGAGTGGCAGACATAGAGTGGCAGACAGCCTTTTTAATAAACACTAAATTCCAGTGACTGCTGAAAGCCTCCATTTCTATGTATTCCATTCTGTTCTCTTTAATTTCAAAAGTAAATCAGTTTCTAACAAAAAGAGAGAGCAAAATCTTGATCTGAGGCCCCATCTGCACTATGCATTTAAAGCAGTATCACACCACTTTGAAGAGTCATGACTTCCCCCAAAATGCAGTTTGATGTTAAGGGAGCTGAGAATTGCTAAGAGATCCCCATTCGCTACACAGAGAAACAATTCTCAGAATTCCCCGGGAAGAGGGATTGACTGTTAAACCACTCTGAGAATTGTAGTTCCGGGTGATTCTTTGGGGAAAGTCTTGACTGTTTAAAGTGGAATAATACAGATTTAAATGTATAGTACAGATGGGGTATAGGTCTCAAAAGTCCAAGTCTCACACACTACATTCACACTGTTGTCCTTCGAACACTTACTTGAGAGAGAGTGATCCCACTGAACACAATGGAACTTAGGTTTCAAGTAAGCATGGATAGTGCAACTGTTTTTCCTGAAACACTGCATGACAAACAACTGCAATTTATTTTGACTATGTGTTCAAAATATATAAAATATATAAATGTATATAGAAATCTAGCAAGCAAGCAGCAAACAGCACACCCTATTTTTGCTGAATAACACAAATGCAAATATGAAACTGGAAAGATAAAAGTTCTAAAACATGCACAACACACTAACCATAAAATTATAATTGATGGGACTAGTTTTACGGGGTAAAAATCAGCATCCATTTGGCACAGTAGTCTGTAACTAATAGCCCAATTCTATATGCTTTAAATAGAGCAGTATAAATAATGTCATCAGCACATCATAAGAAAAAGGCATATTATGTGACTGCCAAGAGGAGTGTGGATAAAACAGTGTCTTATACATGTTGAGGAATACTGATAAATTTGTAGAATTATGAAGCAAAATCTGGCCAATTTCTAACTGCTGCACAAGGTAGTATAACTCCAACGACGCCCCCACCTTCTCATGGTGAAAAATGACGCTATGGTGATGGCAAAATTACATCAACATTGCGGGGGCGGGTCCCTCACTTATATAGTTAGTAGGACAAAGCCTGAGCTTAGACTGAGAGGAAAAAGGCAGGAAAAAACCATGACTGATTTCTGCTTGAATCCGAGGCTGTGGCTATGGGAGAAACAAAACCCTTTTGGGATTCTAAGGCTCCATCATAAACTCAGATTAGATATGTCTGTAAGTAAGTCATATATCCTATGGACACCAGCCTCTGCTGTGTCTCCTTTCCAAAAGGAAACTCACACCTGGGATGAGCACCTGGAACTCCTTGAATCTTGCACTGCTCAGAGATTGGGGTGGCATACAACCACAACAGCAACAACAATGAAGTAGACATGGTCATCAGATCTTTCATTGGATGAGCGAAGAGCTGAAGGGGGAGGAGTTGTGTGCGCAAGAGAGGAACCATGAAGAAATGCTGCCAGTCAGTGTAGACAACACTGAGCCAGCTGGGCCCAATGGTCTGCCTTGGTGTAAGGCAATTTCCAGTTTTCCTATGAGAGCCGCTGCTGGAACAGGAAATACGGGCCTAGGTGAACAATAGTGCAAACTGGTTTATGGCAGCCTGTGCCTGGAGCTTCGCCCTGAATCCTGGGTGTCAGGAGATGGGCTTGCGCTATGCATTTGTGCCGAAGGAAAGGCGCTCTCGGCGGCCACTTTCCTACTGTTGCAGACGTCGCTCCTTTCTTTCTGTCTGTCTGCTCTTCAGGTAGAAATACCGGCTGACAAAAGCAGTTAGTGTAAACAGAATATATATATTCCATTAAGAATATATATACCTGTATGTTCAATATGGTCAATATATATGGTCCAATATAAAATATGGGCAATATATTGTCAAAATAAATTGCAATTTTTTTTGTCATTAAACCTAATACGGTATTTATAAACATGAATTCCAAATATCGTTAAATCACATGCACAAACTGGCCACACATGAACAAGTTGTGTACCAGCCTAGACTTGCCATGGGCGTCGATAGGATGAACTTGCCGGATTTGGCTAAGGATTTGGCATCCCCCCACCTGCAAACAAGGAGCAATATGGTGGGGGTGGGGGAAATTGCTGGGTTTAAAAAAAAACAAAAAAAAAACGGGTGGCCTTGTGCCGCCGGGGGAGGCATTTGAGTTTTGTCTGGGTCCCCGAAAACCCCATCTCTGGCCCCTCTTTAAAGGGGGGGGCGCTCTTTGGCTACTAGACATGACAGGGGGGGGAAACCGCCTCTCTTTCCTCTTCACTCCATCGAGCTTCCCGGGCGAAAGGAGAGACCGAGGGCCCTTGCTGCGCCTGCGCATGAATAACCGGCCCTTTTGGTCACGTGGAACCAGGCCGCCTGAGGAGTGAGGGCGGGAGTCTTGGCAGGGAGACTTCCATGGCGGCGCCGCCGTGTGAGGGGAAAGATGAGGACTTCCGCTCCTGCTTCCTGCTCTCCTGACAGGCCCCGCGGCGGCGCTTAGGCCGCGCCCAGCGGGCGCACAGTCGGACGGGCCGCGATGCGGCGGCTGTGGCCGGGGCTGCTCTTCCTGCTGCTGGCCGCGCTATGGGGCGGGGAAGCGCTCCCGGCTCAGGGGGTTCTGAGGCCGCCGCCGCCGCCTTCCTCGCCGGCGGCGCCGCCGCCCTCTGCTTCCGACGCGCCCGGCGGCCACGACGCCGCGCCCGCCCTGGGCAGCAGCAGCAGCAGCGGTGCCCCCGACGGCGAGGCGGCGCGGAGCAGTAATGCGAGCGGGGTGGGCAGCGTGGCCGCCGCCGTGCCCGCCCCGCCTGAGCGCAACCAGCTCATGACCCAGCGCGCCCTCTCGGTCCTGGTCCTGGCCAGCGCCGCGCTCATCGTCTACTTCGTCATCCGGACCGTGCGGTGAGCCTTGGGCAGCAGCAGGAGGGGCCCTCTGTGATCTGTCTACCCAGCGATCGATCGATCAGTCGATCTCGGAAGGGTTTGGGGATCTCCGCCTCCTCGTTTCCACTTGGCTTTGGGGAAACTGAGTCTGGGGGGTGGGATGTCCCTTCTCTCCCCCACTCCAAGAAGAAGGGGATAGATAGAGGTTGGCTAGGGCGGCCTCCCCCTTTTTCAAACCTGTTGCATCTTAGAATCACGGGCGGGACCCCGAGAAGTCATCTAGTCCAACCCCCCTTGCAATGCAGGAATATGTATGGAGGAGATAATGATAGCCATCTCCAGGTCTTCCCCGTGGGAGAGAGGGAGCAAGCTTCTTTTTCTCCTGCTCTGGAGGGTGGCTTCAAGTTACAAGGAAGGAGGTTATAATAATAATAATAATAATAATAGTAATAATAATAATAATAATATTTATTTATACATACATACATACATACATACATACCCCACCCATCTGCCTGGGTTCCCCCAGGCACTCTATTAAAAACAGGATAAGACATCAAACATTAAAAACTTCCCTAAACAGTGCTGCTTTCAGGTGTCTTCAAAAAAAGTCAGATAGTTGTTTATATCCTTGACATCTGAAGGCCCTCTGGCCGGTTCCCTGTAACCTCACTTTTCGCAGTGAGGGAACCGCCAGAAGGCCCTCGGAGCTGGGCCTCAGTGTCCAGGCTGAACAATGGGGGTGGAGACGTTCCTTCAGGTATACTGGGCCGAGGCCGTTTAGGGCTTTAAAGGTCAACTTTGAATCACAGAAGGGACGGTCATCTAGTCCAACCTCCCCCACTATCCGCAATGCAGGAATATGCATGGAGGAGATATGATAGCCACCTCAAGGTCTTTCATGTGGGGGAGAGAGCAAGCTTTCCCCCCCTTCTGCTCTAGAGGGTAGGATGCGAACCAGTGGCTTCAAGTTATAAGGAAGGAGGTTCCGACTAAACATCAGGGAAAACTTGGAGCTGTTTGACAGTGGAACAGCCTCCCTCGGGAGGTTGTGGTCTCTCCTTCCTTGGAGATTTTAAAGCAGAGTTTGGAACTGTCTCAGATGCTTTAGCTGAGATTCCTGCGCTGCAGGGGGTTGGACTAGATGACCCATGGGGTCCCTTCCAACTCTTCAGTTCTATGACACATGGCCCTCTCTTCTTGCTCACCTGCGAAACATCCCCTTTAGGCTGTCATGTGTTCCCCTGGTCCTTGTTTACCTTGGCGTATCTGACGGAGCACGTGTCACTGGTGTACCTGATTCAAGCCTGGCACGGTAGTTTCTGCACGTGATCTGGGCAGGTTTTGCACCCAGTGAAAGGAACAGCTGATTAGAATAATGATCATTTTGTATTTTAACAAGACTGGAAAGAGAAGTCGTAACTAGCAGAGTTCCACTGTAGACTCAAGGCCGGTGACTGGGGAGCCTGTGGCACAAACCTGAGAAACTAGCAGTACTTGTGTTGGATTAACATATTCAGTACGCAGGTAAAGGTAAAGGGACCCCTGACCATTAGGTCCAGTCGTGACCGACTCTGGGGTTGCGGCACTCATCTCGCTTTACTGGCCGAGGGAGCCGGCATACAGCTTCCAGGTCATGTGGCCAGCATGACTAAGCCGCTTCTGGCGAACCAGAGCAGCACACGGAAACGCCGTTTACCTTCCCGCTGCAGCGGTACCCATTTATCTACTTGCACTTTGACATGCTTTCGAACTGCTAGGTTGGCAGGAGCAGGGACCAAGCAACGGGAGCTCACCCCGTCGCGGGGATTCGAACCGCCAACCTTCTGATCGGCAAGCCCTAGTCTCTGTGGTTTAACCCACAGCGCCACCCGAACCCTATATAAAAAACTGCACATGTTTTCCTGAGTGTATGTACCCTGTTTCTCCTAAAATAAGACGTAGCCATAAAATAAGCCGTAGCAGGATTTCTATGCATTTGTGAATTATAAGCCATACCCCCAAAATAAGCTATACCCCGAAAATAAGCCATAGTGACGCGGCACCTCTCCCTTAAGACGGCCTGGATAGGTGTGGCTATGCAGCGTACCGACGCCGAGCGGTTAAAATAAGATATCCCCCAAAAATAAGCCATACTGTGTTTTTTTGAGGAAAAAAAATATATAAGACGGTGTCTTATTTTAGGAGAAACATGGTATCTAAAACAAGTAAGCAGTGGGCTTTTAAAGCCATGAAACAAACACCTCTCCGTAATCCAGTCCTGTGTGGGAACTAATTTGTTTTGTGGTATAGTGTGACTTTGTTTGGGATGTTGTATACATCTGGGGGAAATGCATACAAGGGCAACCAAAATATCAAGGATTTGAAGCAGCTTTTATTTTTTGAAGAAGAAGAAAATAGCCTAGAGCAGTGATGGCTAACCTTGACACTCCAGATGTTTTGGAACTACAACTCCCATCATTCCTAGCTAACAGGACCAGTGGTCAGGGATGATGGGAGTTGTAGTCCCAGAACATCTGGAGTGTCAAGGGTAATATAAATTACCCTCTAGGCCAGTGATGGCCAACCTTGACACCCCAGATGTTTTGGAACTACAACTCCCATCATCCCTAGCTAACAGGATCAGTGGTCAGGGATGATGGGAGTTGTAGTCCCAAAACATCTGGCCTGTCAAGGTTAGCCATCACTGCTCTAGGCCATCACTGGCCTAGAGAGTAATCTATATGCACAAGATGCTGGTGTTAGTTAAGCCACAAAATGTTACTCCAGATCCAAGCCACACTCAGTAGCATGGCTCTGCATAAACCTGAGAGAGTAAAAATAAGCCTTTAAAATAGTCTGAAGCTGGGTTCCCGAGTCATGTGACTGAGCTGAACATGCTCAGGATCTGGCCTAAGTTTCTGGTCATGCTCCACACTCACTTCCACTGCTATCTGGTGAGCATAATTAAACCCCATCTTTGCCTTGCAGTTTGGAGTTAGAGGGAGCATTGCGATGCCGAACCCCTTAGTTACACTGCATGTTGGAGGCGCAACACAGCTACTTGTCCTGGTGCAGCTTCCAACTTGAGAGGAAGGTTGGAGTTGATTGTTTGGACAGTGAGCAGCCAGGCACTCCACACCCAAACCAAACCAAATCCTATCCTTTCCCGTGTTCTGGAGAGGAAGGGTTGGAGGGGGCCATTTGAGTGATGGCTGGCATTCTATGTGCCTCAGCTGCCCAGTGGCAACAGGTCCTACCTCTCCTCAACAGCCTCCCAACCTGACTGCGAAATGTTTCATGGATCTAAGCCATATTGAGCTCAGTGGGAGTAACGTCTGAGAAAACATGTACTGAAGGAAGAGTGATGACCACAGATTTTGGCTTGACTGCCAAGTCGGTGCAAACTTTATTGACTCCTCCATATAGAAAAGAAGGGCACATTGTAGCCTAACTTCCTTTGTATATAATTGTATATGCATGCATGCATGTGTGTTTGTGTGATGTATATACATTTATTTATTTTTCCTAAGGACCATTCAATCATGCAAATCCCACCTACAGTTGGATAAATTATAATAATAATAATAATAATAATAATAATAATAATAATAATAATAATACAGTCTGAAATAGTAGAGCCCATGTGCAGGTTTACCAATGTATTTAAAATTTATTTTGATTAGATCTTATATTCTTACTGTATCCTGCCTTCCTTATGTTATGGAGCTAAAAGTTCCCAGTAATTCACCCCTCAAAGCAGTGACCAGACCCAGGCCTGCTTATCTTTAGCAGTGGCCTTCAGAAGGATGGTGTGGCAACACATTATGAAATTATGTATTGGGTTTTCAACCTTAAGAATTCTCGCTCCTGCCCCCGCACCTTCTTTTTCTAAACCACGTAGAATTAGTAAATTCACAGCTACATTACGTGATTATAGTAGCTGGCTTTGCTCTTAAGAGGATCAGACAAGTTCATGGAGAACACATCTATCCACAGGTGTTAGTCCTGATAGGGTTAAATAGAGTTTCCACGATCAGCAGCAGTATACCTGTGAACAACATGCTGATAACATGCAACATATGGGTTTCGGTGAGAGCTGTCAATTTCATATCCTGTCTCTTAGCATTCCAAAAGCATCTGTTGAAAATGTTTATTTTATTATAGGTATTAATTGACTGCCCTTTATTTGAACTTTGCTTACAAAATAAAAATTAATACATAAAATATAACAGGAAAAATAGAAAGGGGATAAGAAAACCATAAACTGTGAAATAGGAGGTTGGACTGTAGGGCTTGTTGAGCAGAGCTCTTATGATTTGATCAAATTCTGTAAAGAATATAGTCTCTGAGAAAAATGGCTGACAAGTCAGTACATGTCACATGTTGCATCAGTCTCATTTTGCATTAACCAGGAGGTAGATATATTCTAAATAAAGAAGCAGAATGTCCAAAATGTATTTCAGCATAAAATAGGCACCTTGGATAGAATTTAAAATGGCATTTGCACGAATTACAGAGTAAGCCTTTTGAAGGACAACTGACAAAGTTCTGGATATTAAATATACATCTTGTGAATTCATGGAAGTGTGCTCACTTTCAAGGAATATTCTGTAGAAATGGAATACTTAAAATGAAGTGGCTGCTTTATTGTTTCAACTTATTTTCCCGCTTCATGAACAAAAATTACATTAGAGAGTAGTTACATTTTCTTCACATAACTCAGGCAAATGTATTCTTAAAATGTTCTTTTGTGTAATGCATGCATTTCATCAGAATGAGTTTCATAAATGCTTAAACTCCTGTTCTGCATTTGATTGTCATTAGACTTATAATGATACATTTAAATTACAGATTTTCTCACAATCATCCTATTTGTGAAAAGCATATAGAGCGAGCTTCTGATCAAATTGTTGAACTGTGTTTGACATCTGGCCTTATATTCTTACATAATAAAAAGTTTAAGCCTGCCTTGCACCATTTGTCATATATCGTTCACTGTGAAATTAAGGATGTGAAATTAAGGATGTTGCATAAGACTATATTTAGGGGGAAACAAGCAACACAGTCCTTCATCTTGTTCTTTAACAGCTTTGCAATAGCATTATAGTTTGCATTTTGGCAAATGATCCTCTCATCCGATTCATCTTTAGCTAAGATTTGTTTTGGCAGCCTTGGACGAGTAACTCTTCTTTAGGCCCTGTTTGATAATTTGTTAAGCGAGAACAAAATCCTGCCTCACTTGGTTGTTGAATATGGATGTGATTAGGATCATAAAACACCCAGCATACTTGTAGCATGAAACTTCTGAATGAGAACAAAATGAAAGTTTGTTTTAACTTGTTCCCAAGTAAGTGTGCATAGGATTGCAGCATTTATATGCTAAGAAATCAATCAGGAAATTATTCTGACAGTGCCCTGCCATAAGGTGGCAGCACCAAGCACATGATTGTGCCATTCCTTGACAGTTGGCATTTTACTGGAATTTCTTCAGACAAGTTTTCAATGTATTTTGTTCCCTTTGATTCAGTGGCTTAAGTAAGATCTCTGGTATAGACTGCATCATCTGAGTATAATTAAGCTTCTGTAAAATAGATCAAATCAAATAAACTGTGACCTGTTTGCAGTCTTACAGCTCCATCACAGGGTCATACAAATAGGTCCTGCTGTTCTTCACTATTTCAGTCATCTTCAGAATACTCTTATCCCCTCTGATCAAATGTCCTCATCATTCTTTGTCAACATCACCAGTCCTCACTAGACTGTTTTTGTCTTCCTCCACTTGGGCTTCTCCGCCCCCAAGGGGTTTTTTAGATTTTCAAAACTTGGGGTTCCCCAGAAACATCTGATACCTCTCTCTTGTGCATAGATGTTGTTTTGGCTACATAAAAAAATACTCAAAGACCAACATGTGAAACATATTGGGCACAAGTCAATAGCTACATTGGCTGAGTGTTACAGTAGCAATATTGTATTATTTCCCCAAAATTACAATATGATATTCTGGTACTTGTGCCTTGGTGGGAGCTGCTGGCTTGAAACTGAGAAGTGTTTTGTGAGTGTGTGTGTTTTCTTATTCAAAGATGGAAGAGCACATCCCTCCGTGCTTCCTTTTTGGACTTCTACAGTTAAAGGAGTAAGATCTGGCAAGATAAAATGCAGGATTATTCATACTGTTTGCTAAATTAAGCTGAATTTTCTTTGAAGCAAACTAAAATTGTGCAATCACATTGTACAAATCAATAGTTTTTCAGTGCTTGACTGTCGAATTGGACATCCTGCTTACGCATGTGAATTACAATAATGCAACGCTTATACAGATGCTTGTTAGTACACTTGAATTCATGTTAGTTTTTCTTCAGCAGTATTTTAATTCTGTTGTTATTAGTCTGATTCAGTTAATAAATTGTAACCTTTCACACTTTTCAGACTTCGACGAAGAAACAGAAAGACGAGGAGGTATGGGGTTCTGGACACAAACATAGAAAATACAGAGCTGACACCATTGGAACAAGATGATGATGACGACGACACAACACTCTTTGATGCCAATCATCCTCGAAGGTTGGTAGCCCGAGTTTAGTATGTTCTCCTTGTTGTAAGAGGAAATGGATTCCGAGGTATATGACTGGAAACCAAGCGTGATATATTTCATTCTGCATCCATGGATGAAGTGGATGTTTTGAACAAGATCTAAAAATGCCTCTGTGACCGGAGGCACTGGTTGTTCTTTCAAGGAGGACATGGTACATCTGTGTAATATTGTCTTGGGGCATTCCAAGCACAGTTGCCAAACCTACTTGCATGCAGCCTCCCTTGCCCAAATCGCCAACATCAGACATGAGGGAAATAGTTATCCCCAAACTTGTGGATGAGAATCTTAGATCTGTGCCTTTTAATTTAGGAAGCAGTCGTTTGTATTCTTTGTTCTGTAGCATACTTTACATGGTGCTGTTTTAGTGCTATAAGCATTTGATTTATTTAAATACTTAAATTGCCTATTTTTTATGTCCCTGTTCTTATAAAGTCATACCGCATACCAGGCTTTCTAGAAGCTATTATACTCCAGAAATAATGACAATGTCTAATTAATTAAGGATTCTATCCTTGCATGATATTCTTGGTAGTATTTCATTTCCTAAATAGTAGCTGTGTTAGTCTCTCAGGTGGCATAGGTCTTCCTTGTGTGTTGTAGACTAATTGGATTTATTGTGGCATGGGATTTCACTTGTAACAACCTAGTTTTGAAATGTAGATGTAAAGCTGTGTTGACACTCCCATCTCCAGTGTTATTCGAGATAATTCTTTTATTAGACAAATGTCAGCAGCTTTCTCGTGTCTTTTATACAGAAGACATGTAAATTTAAAACATTGACAAAATTCTTTAAAAAGTGAGTCACTTCCAATCAGCAGAATTAAAAATTAGTTTGCCTTAAAAAGCAAGTAAAACATAGAACACTACTAAACTGGCCTCTAGCATACAGTTTTTGTCTAGTTGGATGCCATTATTTTCAGTATTAAGGTGTTGGGCAGAATAGGAGTTGTGTTTGTTGTGTCAGTGGATATTGTCGTAGACTGGACAGCTTCATGGCAAATTGTACCTTTACTTGAGTTTATTTATTAAGTAGATAAGGCAGTAGCTTCAAATAAGACTATTTGATTTAAGAAAGGATCAGCTTCTTAGCCTACCAACATTTTTTAGCCAACTACTAAAATTGCACAGGAAGGCAAAAATGAGATTCTGTCTAAATCTAAATCTTTGAGCTAGTGCGTGGTTTTTATTTTTGTGTATATGTCTCGAGATACAGAAACAACTTCTTTTTAAAACAAAAACAACACAGTTTAGATAGATGCACTTCTAGTTGATAATTACTTGTAATACAGTTCTGCTAAAATGGGGAAAATTGAGTGAAATATACTCAATATTAGAGGAATAGCAACAATCAGTTGTTCATTGTTGATATGAATACAGCTCATTTCCCATTGGAAAGCACAGTAAGATAATTGCACTTTTACGGCTGTGCTTTGGCTTTTGTTTTCTCAACAAAATTGGGCAATCTTTTCCAAGTCTCTCTCTGGAATATAGCTAACTTGCTTGAATGCCCTATTTCCCCATTAGTTCTTATACATGCTGTCTCATTTCCTAATTTTGC
Organism: Darevskia mixta; assembly: GCA_034641385.1. Taxonomy (NCBI): domain Eukaryota; kingdom Metazoa; phylum Chordata; class Lepidosauria; order Squamata; family Lacertidae; genus Darevskia; species Darevskia mixta. Next base: position 1,464,906 of record JAWWNH010000034.1, on the reverse strand, counting down.
AAAGTACTTTATAAACATTATTAGAATTCATGGTTCCCTCTGCTTTTATATAAAAAAATTGAGGTTGCTTTGCTGCTTCAGGTTTAGAAACAGTTCCATCATGGTATCTGCCCCAAAGCTTACAGACTATATTTTCCAAGATATTTTTTTTTTAAATGTGTGCTGTTCTGTTTTGAGTGCTTAATTTGTGTTTCACTCTTGCATATATTTAAAACTTTCATACCCTTGCTGTCTATTAGTCATGCCAATTCCGAGTTCAGGAATCCTGACATGCTACAATAACACTAGCCATAACAGCCGCTACTTCTCCATTGCAAACAGTCCTCTGGGGCTTATAAAGTGCAATGAGAAATGTTGGGAAGGAGATGTGTATCACATCTTCCAGAAGCTACCCTTTCCCTGAAACTTGCATCCCTGAGCTGCTTCAACTTGCAAACATGTGCCTGAAATCTCACAATGGAAAAACAACTCTAGGTATGAATTAAGCCAAAGGGTTAAGCACACACATCTCTCACCAATTTCCCTGTTTGGATCTTCTCCCATGAATGCTTTGTTGCAGAGAAGCAGCCATCAAGTAACTGCTACCCGGTTACTGGGTGCTGGGACGTTTTCCCCCAATCTCCTGAATAATACTGCATATCTTGATTCAACACATCCAGATCTTTAAAATAATTAGTGTGGTTATTCATTATTAGAGAGGAGACTGACTCTTGGCCTGTTCTGCCTTGTAAGAATAGCTGGAGTGAGCAGCTCTTTGTAGCATTTGCCCTAGGCTCACATTCAGGTATCCACCAAGACAGTGCTTATTTCAAAACAAGGATTTCTTTTTCTTTTTCTTCTTAATACTTGTTCACATTGTTATGGCAAATTTATACCTGTCCCATTGCACCTGGGTGTTCCCTGCTCCTCTATACCAAAATATACCCTCTGTGAATAAAACTAGGTGTAGGAAGAAGGGTTCTTGCATCGCCTTCTCCCTGACAAGACATTTTTGGGGATGAAATAGCTTTGGTTACAGGATCATTGTCATGGAAGCCTCTGCTTGCAGCCTGCAGATCCCAGGTACTGGTTTACTATGTCAGTAAGGGAAAAAGAAGCTCCTGAATTATATTGAATATGCCTAGAGTACTAATAGCTATGTTTAACTGTTGTGAAGCAACCTTATAAATGGCTGTTAATGTATTCTTATGCTTCCAAAACGTATGCAACATTGGTCACAATGACAGATTTGAAAGCTGTCTGGGCAAGGTTACGAACAGACTTCTCTTATCTGCTTGTAATCCATAGAGTACGTTACGCCTTGCTGCAAATATATATACAAGTAATGAATACGACATTGCCTGAGTTGGAAATTCTCAGTGCTATGCTGATAAAGTTATCTACCGGTACAGTGTTTGAAAATTTAAAAACACAGAAGCAAATGGAACCCTTATCTCTTCAATGCATTAATATACTACTTAATCATTAGCGTTCCTAAGTGGTGCAAGTCATCTCTTAAAAGTCCCTTTTTATAACACAATGTGGTCTAAAACTGCACTACTTTGAGTCGTGTCAGCAGCAAACAGTTAAAAACAGTGCAGCTTATTTTATTTGCTATAAACATGAGAAAAGTAAATGTCCGCAGAAGCATTATGCTGCGAGTGCAGAAAGGATATAAATGTTGAAGTAAGAGAAATACTTGGAAAACTGAGTTCTTCTCCTGAGTGCCATTATGAGATGGCTCTAAAAGATACTTAAACAATATCTTAACATCCAATAATGCCTTTATTTATTGAACTGCTTGCATCCTATAAGTAATAGCTAGCTGTGTGTTGTGTAGATAAAGTATGCTCAAAATTGCACTGTGTACCAAAAATAAATTGCTGAGTGGACTGAATGTTATTGCTCTGGTAGTTATGATTTCATGACAGGATGGAACTGTAAAGCTTGTGTTTTTTGCTGCAAGAGGGAATGGAAAGAGATTGATTTAAAGGACAGTGGCTTGGTGGCAAGAAAAGATGGGAGGGGGAAATGAGAGTAAGATGGGATGCAGTATCTCAGTAAGATACATTTCTATAGGTAGTTCTTAATGTTTGATGTTTTATTATGTTTTTATGTGTTGGAAGCTGCCAGAGTAGTTGGGGCACAACCCAGCCAGATGGGCGGGGTATAATAGTAATACTCATCATCCTCATAAAAATTGGATTAGAAGACAATGCCTAGCTTGCTAATTATTATCATTGAGGTCAGAAATAAGAGAACAAAAAGCATTTCATTTTGCAACTTCTGCATCGTAAAATGTTACGGCCACAATCCAAAACACAAACATGTCAGCTTAATTGGCTGGAGTAGATGTGTACCATTGAGTGGGAGGTGCTACTGGTCTGTTATATGAAGTCGTCCCCCACCTTGTTAATCAGGGCTGGGAAACCTGGGACATCTCTCCCCGCCACCATGTTGTTGGATTCCTACTGTCATCAGTCTCAGCTAGCAAGGCCAATGGTCAGGGGTAATGGGATTCGTGGCTCTCCATATGTTGTTGGACTACAAGTTCCCTAGCTCTACTGTAATTGAAGAGAAGTCTTCCTATTCACAGCTGTGGTGGGAGAGTCTTGGGGTTTGATGCCCTGGGCTTGGAACTGCAGCTTAGAAGCCCCAGGAGGAACAGTCGCCGCCCCCCACCATTCCATGCACATTTCCCCTTCCCTTTGCTTTTCTTTCAATTGCAGTGCATCCTTTCTTTTGTGGTAGCTTGGTGACTAAGCTAGGGGCTTTTTGGTGTGTGTAGAGGGAAGTTTGAACTCAGCTTTTGGGTTGCTGCAACAATCAAGTATGTTAAATGCTGGATATATAATATACGTGAAATCCTCTTGTTGCTTTCAAGTGGGTGCGGGGTTGAGATTTGGTTTGGTTTTTTGTTGTGTTAAAAGATTTCAATAGAATGGTGTTTACTTTAAAAAATGCTTTTCTTTCTTTGTAGATAAGTATGTGCCTTTTGGGAGAATATTTCAATTGTGGAGCAATGAAAGAAGGCTGTACAGAAGGAATAAGAAGCCAATATCAGGGTTGGGGGTATACAAGTGATCTATATTATGGCATCCTTAGTTTGTTGCAATAAACACTGTAACATTTTATTGTACCTTTTGTATATACAGAAATATTTTAAGTTTGGAATCTATGGAAAATGTGCACTAAATTTAAAACCTATTTTAAAACAGGGTATTTTCTGCTTATGTTAATTCTGTATGGTGATTGCCCCTTCCACAGAACACTGAGATTTATTTGTGGGTTTCTTGACCAGCTTAATTTTTTTAGATGAGTGTCAAGTGTGATAACTTACTTATGTGAACTCTCAGCACCTACTCTTTCATTTAACAGATATATTGCCAAACTTAACTACCCATGTCAGAAGGGTGTTCCCTCTCCTTTGTAAACTGGATGTACATTATAGATCTGTGTGAGTGATGCAAATAAATGTTTACAGTATTCCTAACACTCATTACTTGTGTTTTGTATCTGTTGGTTGGTTGGTATCTGTGGTAGAGCATGAGACTTTATCTCTTTATCTCAGGGTCGTGGTTTCAAGACTCAGACGTTGGACAAAAGATTCCTGCATTGCAGGGGGCTGGTCTAGATGACCCTCTTAGTCCCTTTCCACACTACAGTTCTATTATGATTCTGTGGAAAAGGTTCCCCGATCCTCTGCTAAGAGATCTGCCGGCAGTTATGTGCAAGCCTTGATGGAAACTGTCTGAAGAAAATCCTTCTAATAGAAGCCATCTCCAAGCATTCAAAAAGAATGTGTGAAAGTTTAGACTGGAAAGGTGGATGGAGGTGCATGCACCCCCTTCCTTACCTTAGGTTTTCAGGCGTACTTACTTCACTCCTCACCTTTCTTCATTGAGTTGGAAGATCTGAAGAACACACTTAGAAGCCTCCCTACGATCCAAGTACCCTGCATCATCCAGACTCCTAATTGCAAGGGAGCTTTTAAATGTGTTCAGGCAACTGTGTTTAGAAGCTCTCTTCAGACCTTCCTGCCCAACACTGGAAGGCTAGGAATAGAAGATGTATGCCTGGAAATGTTGGAGGGGGGCACCCCTACCCCTAAAAAAATCTCCAGTTTTAAAGCTTACCTGTTTTTTTTGAACTCCCGAAGAAGACATTGAAACTTCTCTGTGTGAAGCAGTTTTCTTCCAATTCCATTTTTAGCTGCTCAGCTTGAGGTGTGAAATTTCATTGGCTGTTCTTATTTTAAATTTAATAAAGGAACACTATACTGAGATAATATATTTAAGCTTTCTCATATGTTTAGTTCCCCCCCCCCAAATACATGCTTGAAAAGTGTGATTTCTCCTGCGCATCCCATCTATCCCATTAAAGTGATCTAAAACCTATTTGAAACCAGGATTAGCGGTTTACTAGCATTGAAGAAGGGCTAGCATTTGGAGAGAAATGGGATATATGGCGATGTTCAGGATCAGCTTGATTTAGTGAAGAATTTCAGAATTGCTGTCTCAAACAGCTGCAATTAGAATGGGAAACTTGTTCAATAACCAGGCTTGCCGAATATTTAAATTTAGTGCCTTTTAACAGGCTTCTTAGCACTAGTATCCTTCATTCAGTACTATAATAGCTTCAACAGAGCCATTGAGTTTTAAGAGATCAAATTCTAGGAGATCAAATTCTGAGGGAGGGCAAATTGCTATTGAAATGTATGTTAGGACCTGTTAGCTATTCAGATAGATGTTCATTGTAATGTTACAGGTTTTCATCACACTACAAGTGGATAGAAGAGCATTGTGTTCCAGCACATCCAAATGCCCAAGACGGGGAACACAGTGTGAAGTTTAGTGTTCATAATAACATTCATATAAATAAATAACACCTCCCTTGGAATTTCTGCTGGCTCAGGTGTAATGCTAGAATGGAATAATTTGTTCAAGCAGTACAAAGATCCATCCTTAAAAGTTTCATAAATTCAGTACATGTGCATCAAGTAAATAAATATATAAGTGGGTAAAATGTTGTGCTATGAACCGAGGGACTCAGGTGTCAAATACCCAGTACAGAGGTACCTTGGGTTACAAAGACCTTGGGTTACAGACTCCACTAACCCGGAAGTAGTACCTTGGGTTAAGAACTTTACCTCAGGATGAGAACAAAAATCGCGCACCAGCGGCAGCAGGAGGCCCCATTAGCTAAAGTGGTACCTCAGGTTAAGAAGGGTTTCAGGTTAAGAGCGGACCTCTGGAACGAAATAAGTTCATAACCAGAGGTACCACTGTACTTCACATGGTGGTTGTGAGGATAAAACACGAGACAGCTATGTATGTATGCCATCCTGTGTGCATGTGTGATTTTAGTACAGTGGTACCTCGTGTTACGTACCGTCCCCCTTACGAACGCTGAGGGTTACGCATTCTGCTAACCCAGAAGTAGATGCCCCTTGTTGCGACCTTTGCCCTGGGATGCGAGCGGAAGTGGCACTCCGGCGGCACGGCAGCAGCAGGAAGCACCATTAGAGAAAGCACGCCTCATGTTACGACCAGTTTCCTGTTACGAACGGACCTCCAGAACGGATTAAGTACATAACACAAGGTACCACTGTAATTGGCTAAAGTTAGCTTTTTGACAAAGTGATCTTGTCTGATTCATATTTTGTAGTTATCAGGTACCAAACCTGTCAATTACTCTCTTCTTCGTTGTCGTAACAATGATCTTTAAAAAAAAAAAGGGCAGTCAACTGAGCAAATCTTCTTTCACTCATCAAATGAACATCCCTGTATAAGTAGCACGTATAATTCTCAGTGTGTGCACTGCTAAGTATTCCATTGCAAGAGATGTTTGGCACTGCAGGCTTAGGGGCTGCACCAACAATACATTAATCAGCTTCTGTTTTGTAACAGAAAAATGCACTTGATTTCTTCACAGAGAAATTTCTTTGACGCCTTTGTTTGATTTCGAACTCAGATGTAACACTACTCTAGAGGGAAGGAGGGCCAGCATGTATAATAATGTTCATGGGAGGGTATCATTTTTTTTTATCGAAAGACTAGAATAATTATGTTCATGTTGCATTGTACCTCCTCTTGATATTTTCTTGTGGATTTGAGCTTTTCCTTTTCCAATTGCTTTTAGTCGCAGCAACCTGGGATTGGAAATGGTTCCTCGTTTCTTACTCATTTTGTGATTTAAGGCGGAGGACCTTCTCTCATTAGACAGCAATCCATCAATTCGCAATGGACTCGAGGGTAATCATGCCTGCAGACGGTTGCAGAAACCCTTTGTTACAGAGAAGCATCAATGCTCATTCAGCACAGATATATGAAAAAAAAAAGCTACCAGACTCTGTGCACAAGGCTGATACTTAAATATTGTACTAATTTTATTAGTACAGTCATACTAGTACGTAGAATAAACTGGTCTGGTCTGTACATCGTTTATGTATACTTTTAGATCTCCATATGATTCGATTTTAGCATTTAACTTCCCATTCAAATGGGAAAACATTTCTGATTCCCAGCAGAGCAAGAAAGTTGAGCGAAAGCAGATATACAGTATTCAGCTGCAGGTATGTTGATCATATGAGGGTCTGTCTCCCTTTCCTGCTTTTACCTGCCTGGCAGATGCACAATTACCGTCTTTCCCCCTTTTTAAGACACCGTCTTATCATTTTTTCCCCTCAAAAAAACACAGGGTGGCTTATTTTCGGGGGATGTCTTATTTTTATTACGTCAGTATGGTACGGCACAGCCTCCCCCTGTGCGCTGAGCAGGCAGGGCAGAACTCCGCAAGAGGTGCGTTTCCCCCCGTGCCTCTCGCTGGTTCGCTGGCTCCCTGCGCACGGGGAACAGGCGGGGCAGGAAGAGGCGTCTCCCCCCCCCCCGCGCTTCTCCCTGCGCGCTAAGCAGGCGGGGCAGAACTCCACAAGAGGCGCGTTCCCCCCCCCCCCGTGCCTCTCACTGGTTTGCTGGCTCCATGCGCACGCAGGAGGGGCTGAGGAGGTGACGGGAACAATGGCGGCACCACGGCTTACTTTTGGGGTACGTCTTACTTCTCACAAAGGTAAAAAACCCCTGTCATGGCTTACTTTATGACTACGTATTTAAAAAGGGTAAACAGGGTGTGCCAAGCCTATAGCACAATGCTTTTCTTGTCATGATAAACGGAAGGCAATGCAACATGTAGGAGCCAAAGACTGACTACCAGTAGGCTTGGTTTTGTTTCCTTTATTCATTTGCTCCTTCTAATAAAGTGCATTTCTCTCCCCACCACTCCACTGTGAGGGCTGAAAACCACAATCAGTATTGTTGTAGGCTACACAACACTTCGTAATGAATCCCAAATCAGTACAAACAACTTTTTCGGCAGAGTATAAACGCCTGTATTATGCTACCCTGAATAGACTTGTAGACCGAGAATGATTGCCTTTTGGAGTAATGAGCTGAACTTGTAGGGATCTGCCAATTTAGCATGCCTGGTTTTTCAAAACAAAGCCATCTTAATGAGCTGCCCTGCGCTCCTGACATGAGAGAGGAGCGCAAGTTGTATCCGCCTGCGAAAGCTTGAGTGCATCCTTCCACCAAAGGCTCATCGGCTCCCACCTGTCTGGGAGTCAAATTAGACATGATACTAAATGTGACATTGGCCTCTGCATCAGGGGTCTCTTTATTTGGATAAGAGTAGGAATGGGCTGTTTTCACGGAAACCATAGGGAGAGAGAGTTCCAACCCTTCCCTTCTCCACCCCAGCTGCCAATTTCTCTTTTTCCCCTCCCACTCCCACCACTATTAGCATTAGGAAAAAGAGCTCCTAATGGGATCACGAGCACTAATTTCTAAGATTAGAGCAGCAGGAGGCATTTTCATTGAGACTGCAGATGGCGAGAGGAAGTCTTTGGCTTGTATTCAATATGAGATTAAGTAACTGTCCTGTTAGCGCAAGAATTTGCACTCGCGCAATGCGACTTTCCTCCTCCCATGATCCCCCTAAATCAGTGCTCCCCAACCTTTTTATCGTCGCGGACCGGTCAACGTTTGATAATTTTACCACGGCCCGCTGAGGGGGGGGGACATTGATTGTTTATATTTTAGATTGTTTTGATGTCATAATTTTAATGTAATTGTATTTAAACATGCCTTCAAAATAAAATACAGTTACACCCAAAAATGAATATAAAGTGATTTAACATTTTAACACCACAGTAAATAAAATTGAAATAATTTAATGTTCCTTGGGCGACCCGGTACCATTTGATCCACGGACCGGTACCGGGCCGCGGACCGGGGGTTGAGGACCACTGCCCTAAATCTCTTCTGGGACTTCTCCAGCTATCCAGAGCAGATTGGGGGAGAGGGGAGTGCTGTTGCAGAAGCATAAATCCTTGCACTGACTGGGCGGTTGGATACATGTACACACTGGAGCTGCAATTTGCAGAGTGGATTACCAATCCTCCTTTCCAGGGAACTCTGGAACTGTGGTACCGTGAGGGAAATAGGGGTCTCCTAACAACTCTCAGCACCCTTAGCAAACTACAGTTGGCAGGATTTTTTTTGGGGGGGGGGGGAGCCATGGTATAACAGTGCTTTAAATGTACGGCACTGATCGAGGCCAAAGTTTCCTGTTTTTTGGTTCTGTACTTTAAAAACAAATGAAAGAAGCAGAGCTCAAAAGATCAAGTTACTTTTCAATAGCCCCCATTTATTTTATCTAAAAGATTTATATTCTGCCTTTTGATCAACTGATGATCCTCAAGATACCTTACAAATGGACTGGGGCAATCAAAACACGCAACTGGAAAACCAAAACATACACAATAAAAGCATTCCTCAGCCTGCTGGCTAATGGATGTTTGCTTGCATTTTGCTGCAGAAACTGCTAAGATTGTAAACCTTTAAAGCGTATTCAGAGAACGTTCTTCCCCTGAAAGAATTCTGGGCACTGTAGTTTACCCCCACAGAACTACAGTTCCCAGTAACCCTTAACAAACTACAGTGGGTGGGTGGGTGTCTTGGGCGTTCTTTAAAGGCATAGGGTGTATGCAACCCCAGTCCTGCTTGCAGCCTGACACCCAGCACATTTCCTTGAGCGAAATCTGCTCCCAGCGAAGGGCGTTCTTCAAACTGGAGTGTTTGACAGACTTCTAATTATGTCACCGCAAATGACAGCAATCCGAGCAAATAAAACCCATCTGTGCGCCTGTTGTTTATATTGACGTGTTGCTGCGAGGATTTTCTTTGATTTATTAGATCTTGCTACGGAGCAAGCAAGGCTGAAGAACGAGAAGGCGAGGAGGGAAACCCACCTGCATCATTCGGGGAGAAAAAGATAACAGCATGGGGGGGGGGTCAAAGAGCATTTGGTGCATACGGTACAAGCTCACGTCTGCTCTTTGCTTTGCAGTCATCACTTTGCAGTCATCATGCACTGTTTTTCTGCAACCTGGAAAAGCGATGGAAAAGGTTCCGTTGCTGTGACCCAAGGGTGGGAAAGCTCTGGCCTGTAGTCCCCTTTGGCCCATGAGAAACTACATGGAAACCACAGCCACCCAGCGGCAGAGTGTACTTTATTGGCACCGGGGGAAGCGGGCAGGGTGCGGAGGGCGAAGGGAGCCCACCACACACCAACCCAGCCCAGTGGCTTGGGGCTGGTGCCAGAGTGACACCAGCCCCAAGCCGCTTTGCGGGGCTGGAATGATCCCAGCCTTGCAAAGTAGCACAGGGCCCTGTGAGGCTGGGATCCAGGGAGGGCGACATGACTGTGAGGCACTTGGGAACCCCGCACAAGGGATTTTGGCAGGGCAGCACACCTGTCAATTGGGACATAATGATGTCATATGAATGGCAGGTGGGTTGCCCCATCCATCGGTCAATGTTGGCCCGCAAGGTGGAGATGTCCAATAAAAATCTGCCCCCTCCCCAGCTAAAAAGGTTCTATAACCTTTGTAAAGGGAAAGAAGCCCTAAATTCCCATGCTATTAGTTTTAAATTTTATAGCAGCTCATAATAGCATTGGTTTTCGGAAGACCATCAAAGCTGGTGCTATAATGCACAATGTGGAAAGTGTTGAAACAATTGTGGCTCTAAAAGAGACATTCTTTCAGCAAATCTGTATCTCACTGAGATCTATGGATTTTCTCCCTCTGATAAGATTCCTAATTCTGATAGTTACAATTTAAAGCCGCCACAATTCCACCCCTAAACTCCACAGCTACAATCTTGATTTTGTTTTTTACAACCAAACAAAATTGGTTTGGTACTAGTCTTCCATCAAACTTCGAAGCTGCAGTTTATTTTCATCTGTGAAAGAAGAAGATGAGGCACATCTGTATGCCTATCACTTGACACAAATGACACAAATAAAGAAACAGACATTTAGAGCTGCTCTACTGAACTAAATTCCTGCTGGAAATGTTCTGTTTCCAGGCTGGCCTCTCTATGAGGCTACCATGTGCAGCCAGAGCTCTGCTTAAGTGAAGGCTTAACAGAGTCATTTCCTCCATGAAACACTCTCTCTGTTACTTTGCCTCCTTTCAAGGGATATTTTGCCCCAGAACGCTGCCCTTGCTCCTTGCTGTAGAGTAAACTGAGCCCATCAGGCGAGATAAACCTGTGGAAACAAAGTTAGAAGCTTGCATGTTAAAGGCATTCAAGATATCCTCTGGCCCTCTGAGTCCTCTCCCACCTGTCATCTGTTCCTGGTTGGGGGCAGCTGAGAGGGGAAAGGGCTCTGAGGTTGTGCAGTTGCAGCTTCTGCAAGGAGATCTGTTGCAACAGGAACAGAACGCAGAGATAAAACATTTCAGCAAAGAGGTAGATTTGTGCTCCTTGCAAATATACAAAAAGTTGCTGATGCAATTTTAGTGATGCGGTTGCATTTTAGAATCTGAGGCTTTGAATAGGTGTGAAGCAAGGCTTACAGTTCAGCTGTGTGTTGACATTATATTTGCATTGATCTGCTATTTTAAAAGAACAAACTTTCTTCTAAAAAGTCTATGGAGAAAAGTGGAAAGGAAGCAGGGAAACTTTTCTACTCCACCAGGACTATGCAGGCAATTAAGAATGCATCACAATGCATGTCTGTTTTTAATTGTTTAATTGTTTTGTTTTGCTTTTTGGTTTGTGTGTGTGTGTTTATGATAAAATAAATAAATAAGGAGAAGCATTAGTGGATTTACTCAGATATATTGCCTCTGTTTCCGGGACATGTAGTTTTGTGTGTTAATGTCTGTCACTGTGTGTTTATGAGTCTGTGAATCTGTTAAGACGGGGGGGGGGGGGTTCCACTCACTTTTGGATTTGGCCCTGTCCACTATTGGAATGTGGTTCCTAACCACTTCCTGCCATGCTAATACAGCTCTTAGCCCAAAACAAATTTCACACCCCTGGTTTAATGAATGCAAAATCTTATTATTATTATTATTAGCAGAAAAGAGAGATGAGGAACTTCAGGGGTCTATATAACTTTAATAGGGTTTTATCCTTGGTGCTTATAGGTCATGGCTGGCTAACCCCCGGTCTGGAAAGCCTAAGCAAAATTTTCCCCTAGATTTTGGTGGTTGCAGCAAAATGAAAGACACAGGGCAAGGTGTGCAGAGAGGTTTAAAACTCTGCACCCTTCCCAGTACAGTGGTACCTCGGGTTAAGTACGCTTCAGGTTAAGTACGCTTCAGGTTAAGAACTCAGGTTAAGAACAGAAATCGTGCTTTGGTGGTGCAGCGGCAGCAGGAGGTCCCATTAGCTAAAGTGGTGCTTCAGGTTAAGTACGGTTCAGGTTAAGAACGGACCTCCGGAACGAATTAAGTACTTAACCCGAGGTACCACTGTATCCTGGTGGGGATGCAAATTGCACCCTCCCTAATCATCAGAGCAATCATTTGATGAATGGAGAGTTGGTGAAAACCCCTCTCCACATGCTGCAAGCACTCAGACAATTTGGTTTTGTATGCTCAATTTTGTATCTGTGGAGGCTCCCTGTATGATTCAGAACCCTGAAAAACCAGATACCGAAAGCTCCTCGCTGTAGATGTTCATCAGAAAGATGAGAGGGGCCAGAAGAAATTGTACAACTAGGGAAAGTAGAGCGACACTTGCTGCCTCCTCTGTTTTTTGGTCAAATAATGTGTGAATGGAGCTTTTAAAAGGATACTGATCAGGTTCAGAGACATAGAATCATAGAATCATAGAATCATAGAGTTGGAAGAGACCACAAGGGCCATCCAGTCCAACCCCCTGCCAAGCAGGAAACACCATCAAAGCATTCCTGACAGGTGGCTGTCAAGCTTCTGCTTAAAGACCTCCAAAGAAGGAGACTCCACCACACTCCTTGGCAGCAAATTCCACTGTCGAACAGCTCTTACTGTCAAGAAATTCTTCCTAATGTTTAGGTGGAATCTTCTTTCTTGTAGTTTGAATCCATTGCTCCGTGTCCGCTTCTCTGGAGCAGCAGAAAACAACCTTTCTCCCTCCTCTATATGGCATCCTTTTATATATTTGAACATGGCTATCATATCACCCCTTAACCTTCTCTTCTCCAGGCTAAACATACCCAGCTCCCTAAGCCGTTCCTCATAAGGCATCGTTTCCAGGCCTTTGACCATTTTGATTGCCCTCCTCTGGACACGTTCCAGCTTGTCAATATCCTTCTTGAACTGTGGTGCCCAGAACTGGACACAGTATTCCAGGTGAGGTCTGACCAGAGCGGAATACAGTGGTACTATTACTTCCCTTGATCTAGATGCTATACTCCTATTGATGCAGTCCAGAATTGCATTGGCTTTTTTAGCTGCTGCATCACACTGTTGACTCATGTCAAGTTTGTGGTCTACCAAGACTCCTAGATCCTTTTCACTTGTACTGCTCTCAAGCCAGGTATCACCCATCCTGTATTTGTGCCTTTCATTTTTTTTGCCCAAGTGTAGTACTTTACATTTCTCCCTGTTAAAATACATCCTGTTTGCCTTGGCCCAGTTCTCTAATCTGTTAAGGTCATTTTGAAGTGTGATCCTGTCCTCTGGGGTATTAGCCACCCCTCCCAATTTGGTGTCATCTGCAAACTTGATCAGGATGCCCTCAAGCCCATCATCCAAGTCATTGATAAAGATGTTGAATAAGACTGGGCCCAAGACAGAACCCTGTGGCACCCCACTAGTCACTTCTCTCCAGGATGAAGAGGAGCCATTGATGAGCACCCTTTGGGTTCGGTCAGTCAGCCAGTTACAAATCCACTGAATGGTAGCATTGTCTAGCCCACATTTTACCAGCTTCTTTACAAGAATATCATGGGGCACCTTGTCAAAGGCCTTGCTGAAATCAAGATAGGCTACATCCACAGTGTTCCCTTCGTCTACCAGGCTTGTAATTCTGTCAAAAAATGAGATCAGATTAGTCTGACATGACTTATTTTTCAGAAACCCATGCTGACTTTTAGTGATCACAGCATTCCTTTCTAGGTGCTCACAGACCGTTTGCTTAATGATCTGCTCTAGAATCTTTCCTGGTATTGAAACATTGCATAAACCTCTTCAGCAATGTTTTGGGTACTGATTAAGGTAACCTATGTGAAATTCTAGCAAACAATATAAAGTTTTCTTGGGACTTTCCCCTTGTTTTTGTCTCTCTCTGCTGTTCTTGAGCTGTCCCACAAAAAACACTTCTATTTCTCCATGCTGATTTTCCTTATCAAGCAAAAATGCAAGCAATTACTTTGCGCTTTTTGGGGGTACCTTTTTATTGACCCAAATGTTATGTCATTAAATGGGGTCTATTGATTTATCCGATTTGAACACCAATGGCACATGCTGGGCTTGCTTGTTGTCCGAAGAAACTCAGTGGCAAAAGCAGAGTTCTGTTAAGTGTAGAGTAAAGGCTGATAGTTAGAACTGAAAAATAATAATAATTAACAAGCGAAGTGAAAATAGTTGCATGCAAAAACTTATCCTATAGGGAGTTCTGATATCGTGCAACCTACTCAGGTTTGCTTTCTGCTTGTGGTCCACTAATCTGGATAATTTAGGGGTGTCAGGCTTGGAGGGCCCAGCTTCTGAGTAAGGGCTGGACAAAATGACCTTCAATTCCCTTCAGATTCTTCCATAATACACATCATAGAAAGAAGAATTAGAGATGGACAGGGCTCAAGAGGAACTGGTGATAGAAGATTAAGATAGAAAGCCTGGGATCAAAGAGGAAGAAAATCTGCAGGAGATATTGAACAGCAGAATAGAACCTGTATAAACCCCAGTATTTTCACTGTTTTATTTCAATTATGATGGAACACACTCTATTTGGTAGGAAAGAAAACTATGAAATTGGCCTAGATTCTCACAGGTCCTGCATACTTTTGTGCTTAGATGAATTCTTTGTGAACTGGCAAACCTTTATTGAGTGTAGCAGAAGATATGGAACACTACCAATTATGAATTATGGATTTGCATGGTTTAATTAGTTAAAATAATATAGTATGATACTTTTGGGTGGGGGAGCATTTGTTTGTAATGTCAAATGTATTTATAAATGCCTTCTAATAATATCAACTGTGTATTGTGGTGTGTGTGTGTATCACACACATGTGTGATAGATATCGAGAGAGATAGAGTGTGGGGAGCCCAACATATTGCTAAGGCAATCATTTTGTCAGCACAAAGATTTCTGCTTCTGAGACCAAATGTTCTCCACCCACCAAGTGCCCCCTAAATCTGTTTTAGGGGGTACCCAGCCCTATAGAGCAGGTTTGGGGAGTGGGGAGGGCGGTAAGTCTCATTGCACAAATGGAAATACTTCCACCAGGAAACACATTAGTAGAATACTGTCCATTGCTCGACTAATAGATTTTTCAAATAAAAAGGAATAAAATAATAGGCTAATAATAATAATAAGCCCAAATTCTCACAACTAGTGCATACTATGTGCCCAGAAAGCTGGCAGAACTTCCCCCACCTTCTCCTCTTCTCAAATCTACTTTGGAGGGTTGGGGAAGCCCCTAGGACAAAATTTGGAGGGGGCACACAGGGAGAGGAAAAGGAAGGCCCATTGAGCAGAGGGAAACTGGGAAACACTGGCCTGCGAGCGCTACCATTGGAGAACAGCCATTACCAAAGGTGTCATGGATTTTGAAGACGCTCAAACTCAGGACAAAAGGGAGAAACGTGCTACAGTAAGAGGAAGGCACGCTTGGCAAACCCTCGCCATGATCAACTCCTGCTCAGAAACCTATGTTCCCACTGTGGAAGGATGTGTGGATCCAGAATTGGCCTCCACAGTCACTTACGGACCCACTGTTAAAACCGTGTTTATGGAAGACAATCTTACTTGGCTAAGAGCGATCGCCAAAAAAGAAAGAAGAAGAAGACTGCTCGTGCTAAAGGAACTCCTGCAGTGGATACTGCCCTTGGTTTTTGAGGTTTCCCCCATAATTCAGTGTACAAAATACTTGCCATGGTTAGGATATAGGCAATCTTTGCCCTGTATAAGGATGGCATTTTTAGTTCAACAGAGAATAGACATACCCAGGTATCTAATGCAACATCAATTTGGGATTTTTATCTAATTTTGTTTGTTACTGTAGGTCATAATTCCTTCACCTTTTGGCACTTCCACCATATGTGATAGATGTACTTTCCCCTCCCCTGAATAACCAACACTTACCATCACCAATGCTCCCTATTATTTTGAATTTTCATAGTGACCAATGTCACTGCAGGGGTTTTTAACAGAGTTCTCCTTCCACTAGTCAACAACACCTAGAAGGCTACAGGTTCCCCATCACTGCTCTATAGGAACTCCTTCTTCCCTTCCTCCAGATCTTTGCAATAAAGCCAGCTCACTGACAAGTTTTAATCCATAATCAGCAGCCTGCCGCCCTCTCCCTCCCTCTCCCCCCTGTGCAGAGCCCACATACAGGCAGAGGAGCAGGCTGCCCTGTTAAACTGCTGTCTTTCCAATAGAGCAAAAATAACTACAGAAGGACAACAACAACATCCTGTTCTGCCCGTCGGCAATTGCTAGCTTAAAATGTTGATGCCTTCTTCTTTCTGCTTGTGATCAACAATGGGGAAAAGGAAGCAGAAATAACCGAAGAGAAAAAAAGTTGTTTTTGTTAGTTGGCTACATTTCTTCTTATGAACATCTCCAACAGGGGAACATTTATGGAACTCTGGGCTGTCATTTTCACAAAAGCTGATTGGTTATTTGACATACACTTGAAATCCCTCTTGTGGTACTTATCACTAATAACTGAGCTAAACTGAGCAGGAAGTGGCTAGCGATGGCTCCCTCGTCGCTCAATAAACATGTGTAATTGAGATGTAATTGTTCAACTGCTATTTTCTTTTTGTAATATAATCACCTTGCACAATGAGGATTGGATATCATAAAGGACCAAGTATGAAGCTGCCATCTGGAATTACATCAAAGTACAGTTGGCCGAGGAGACGGTAGAGTATTAAGCGCACCACAGAACCTGCTCATGCCTGCGTTTCGCTCCAAGGAAATTCTGAGCAATTATTTGTAAAAGAGAATCTTTTCTTCTGGGCTGGAGGATGTCAGAAGGATCCTATGTGTGATGAAAAGATCAGTGTCCAGGATCCTGACAGGGAACCAAGGGGCAAATGTCATCGATGTAGCAGTTGCATTTAAAACAAGAATTAAGAAGCTAGCAACAAGGAGCTAGTATGGAGGTACAGTATGTATCTTGTGTAATGATTTGGTTCCTATGAACTAGAGCAGGGGTACGCAACCTAAGAGCTGCAAAACAGAGCTGTTCCGCCTGGCCTTTGGGTTGGTTTTAGTTTAAACCTGTTTGATTGGTGGGCTACTTAAAGATGAGGCTGCATTTTAAATTTTAAATCGTATTTTAACTTGCATTTTAATTGATTGTTTTGTATGTTTTGTTGTGATTTTATGGGTGTTAGCCGCTCTGAGCCCGGTCTTGGCTGGGAAGGGCGGGGTATAAATAAAATTTTATTATTATATTATTATTATTATTAAGGCCCAGGGGCCGGATGCGGCCCAATCGCCTTCTCAATCCGGCCCGTGAACAGTCCGGGAATCAGCATGTTTTTACATTAGTAGAATGTGTCCTTTTATTTAAAATGCATCTCTGGGTTATTTGTGGGGCATAGGAATTCGTTCATTTCTCCCCCTAAAATATAGTCCAGCCCCCCACATGGTCTGAGGGACGGTGGACCGGCCCACGGCTGAAAAAGGTTGCTGACCCCTGAACTAGAGTATTGCAACAACGTGCATGGGAATGGGAGAGTCCAGCTATTCACATCTCAGGCATTCTGCTTAAAGGAATAAATGAGGCAACTGCAATATGTGGGGATGCCTTTGAACACAGTTTGGAAACTGCAGCTGGTGCAGAATGCAGCAGACAGATTGGGGACAGGGACAAAGTGGTTGGATCATAATACACAGTTTGTGGCCCAGCTGCAACAACTGTGAATATACCGGTATTTCTGAGTCCAATGCAAAGTGCTGGTCTTAACCTATAAGGCAAGAATGTGGAGCCTCCAACCCAAGGACCAAATCTGGCCCAGAATGTGTCCCAATCTGGTTTGTGAGGCTCTTCCCCCCCCCCCAACCATGCCCACCTACTCCACACCTGATGTCACACATGGCATTAAATTTGGAGCAGGTAGAGATGGAGGTGGATCAGCTGCATGACTGAGTTCCCTGTAGCGAATTTAATCAATAGCTGATCCTTGTAAAAAGCAAACAAGGTTGAATTCACCACCCATCAGCTGGTTGCAGGTTTGTTCCCTGTATGGGACAGCTGCATATTTCTGCATTGCAGGGAGTTGAACTAGATGATCCTCTGAGTCCCTTCCAATTCTTTGATTCTATGATTATAAGAATCGGCATACGACAAGTCTCTATTATAGGTCCAGTGAAGCTTAATGTATTCATTCATTACATGGAGAACAGAGCAGAAAGCACACTACTAAAGTTGTCACTATGAAACTGGAAGGGATTGCAAGCACTTTGGATGACAAGAGCATAATTCAAGACTCTCAACAATTTGGGATAATGGGCAGAAATAAATGGGATGAAATTTAATAAGGGTAAGTGCAAGGCCCTGCATTTCATCAGAACAAACCAAGGTACAATAATAGCTTTGGGAATGTTTGTTTACCAAGGAAAAACAGAGAAGGTCTGGGGGCTGAGGGCATCATTAATGGTGAGAAGTTACAATGTCTTTGCAACAAAAGCAAAGGGTTGTAGGGGAATTACAAGGAAGAATAATGAGATACTTACCATACTCTATTCAGTGTTGGACTTGGCAGTGAGTATGGTGATGTTCTCAGAACAGGAACACAGGAAGCGACCTTATACCAGGTCAAACTAGCCCAATATTGTCCCATCTGACTGACAGCAGCTCTTGGGCTGGAGTCCTTTACTAGAATACTCTTCAGTTCTGATGGCCACATTTCAAAAGAAAGATGGAAGGGAACAGTTCATCCTTTGAAAAAGGGGATAGGATGGAAAGAAGCAATCATTTACTTCAGTGTTTCCTCTTATGTCATATTGATAGACCAGGCTTCCCCAAACTGTGGCCAATTGTCAGGGATGATGGGAGTTGTAGTCCCAAAAACCTGGAGGCCATCTGATTGGGGAATACTTTCTTAGACCATTGATATTTTTTGTTATTCTGTTTTTACATTCTTTCTAGCATTTCTATGGCGGATGACTAATTTACCACATTGTTGCTGCTTAACAACAATTCTAAACAGTGGCTCTGACTGCACAATTCAGAGCATGGCCATTTGGAATTTAATCTTCTGTCTGGGGTTGCCTAGATTTCACCCCTAAAAAATATGTTAACAGGCTTTGTTTGCTTTGAAAACATATTGAGAGGGGGGGGGTCAAATTGATAGCCCCATTTTGGCTGGCCCATTCCAAAATAGAAGCACAGTATAAATGCTCAGCTGCAAAGTTGGACAGCTGTAAATATTTGCACATGAAGAGACATCCATCCATCTCACCAACACCTGTTCACATCAGATTTGCTCAAATATTTGCATATCTAATTCTAAACATTAAAAACGTTTTTGTCTCTGTCAAGCAATTTCAGAATTGCAAGCATAAAATACAACCTGTGACTGCTGATTAGGGTAAACAAGGAATCCTTTTGTAGCTGGATTGTCTAATGTTTGTAATTTTTAAAAGAACATAATTTGAGCTTGCTGGATCAGGCCAGTGGCCCATCTCGTCTTCCAAGTGGCCAGCCAGATGCCTGGGGGAAGCCTGCAAGCTAGACATGAGCATAGAAGCACTCTGCCCACCTGCAATTTGCAGCAATTGGCAACTACATGCATGCCTTGTAGCCTTCTCTTCCATGAATTTGTCTAATTCTCTTTTAAAGCCATCCAAATTGGGGGCCACCACAGGCTCCTGTGGCCGCAAATGCCATCGTTTAACTAGGCGCTGCATGAAGAAGTACTTCCTTTTATCTGTAAAGGATCTTCCAACCTTCAGCTTCCTTGTTTGCCCATAGGTTCTAGTGTGACAAAAACAGATTCTACCCACTCCCATGGTAGCCAAGAGACTGATATTGACATAGCTGTCAACCCTCCCTTTTTTTGGCGGGAAACTCCCTTATTCCAATGCCGCTTCCCGCTGCTATCCCGGATTGTTGATATCCCTTAAATTTCCCGGATTTCAAAGTAAGCAGCTCCTCTCCCTCCCTGCCGGCCAGGGAGGCTCTTCAACTGCGTTGCTCGGCTGCCAATAAGGAGTCTGAGACCGACTGGGGGCGGAGCTTGCATGCCTTGTGCAGCCAGACCCTCATGCCCAACCAGACAGCCAGCCTGCCTGCCATCTACGTGCTTGCTCTTTTGCTCACCTGTTCGCGCGTAGCCTCTGGAGTGCAGGGTGGCGAGGCTACTTGGTGCCATTGCACCGCCCTCGCGGCATCCCTTATTTTCAAATCCGAAAGTTGACAGCTATGGATATTGATAAACTGAAAGAATAAAGATATGGTCCCCTTTCATAAATGGATAGACAAGATGATAACCCTTTCAACTTATGAACGGACTGCTTAGTCTTTGTTTGGATAACTATGGCAATATTTGGAATAAGTTTATAGAAAATGCAGCAGGCTATTAATATTTACATATGAATTAGGATAATAATAATATCAAATTTATAAAAGAATGTATGGGTTAGGTTATGTTTCATATATGGGTTCCCCCCCTACACATTTTTGTGCCTTTTTCTTTTTCTTTTCTTCTTCTCTTTTTCTTTGCATCACCTTATTTCTTTATAATTGAACCCTTTCCAATAATTTTAAAAAGTTATAGTGTCATGAGAAAGGGAAGGAAAGTTTTCTTTTTCCACTTTCTCCATGCCATGCATCATTTCATTAATTTCCATCATGTCGCCTCTTACTTGCTTTTTCTCTAAACTAAAAAGTCTCAAATGCTGTAACCTTCCCTCACAGAGGAATTCCTCCATTTCCTTAATCATTTTGGATGCTCTTTTCTGAACTTTTTCCAACTCTACTATAGCCTTTCTGAGGTGAGGCAACCAGAACTGTACACAGTATTCTTAATGCGGTTGCACCATATATTTATATAACAGCATTATGATATCAGCAGTTTTACTTTCTCTTCCTTCCATAATGCTACTTAGCATGAGATTTCCCCTTTTCACAGCTGCTACAGACTAGATCAACATCTTCACCAAACTATCCACTACAACCTAAGATCTCATTTCCTGGTCATTCACCACCAGTTCAGATCCCATAAGTGTATATGTGAAATTAAGAATTACATGCATCACTTCACACTTGCGTACACTGAATTGCATTCACGACCTCATCCTAGTATACCTGAAGGAGCGTCTCCACACCCATCATCCAGTCCGGACACTGAGGTCCAGCGCTGAGGACCTTCTAGTGGTTCCCTCACTGCGAGAAGTGAAGCTACAGGGAACCAGGCAGAGGGCCTTCTTGGTAGTGGCGCCCGCCCTGTGGAATGCCCTCCCATCAGATGTCAAGGAAATAAACAACTATCTGACTTTTAGAAGATAAACAACTATCTGACTTTTAGAAGACATCTGAAGGCAGCCCTGTTTAGGGAAGTTTGTAATGTTTGATGTTTTTTCGTGTTTTTAATATACTGTTGGGAGCTGCCCAGAGTGGCTGGGGAAACCCAGTCAGATGAGTGGGGTATAAATAATAAATTGTTGTTGTTGTTGTTGTTAATCACCATTTTACTGACCGTTGACTAAGTTTGGAGAGGTTCTTTTGGAGCTCTTCGCAATTGAGTTTTGTTTTAATGACCCTGAACAATTTCATATTGCCAGCAAACTTGGCCAACTCACTGCTCATTCCCAGCTCTAGATTGTTTATGAGCAAGTTAAAAAGCACAGGTCCCAATACCAACCCTTCTGTTCTTATAGAAACAAAGCAGAGAGAAAAATGCTACCGTTGTGTGCTCTCAAGACAACTCGTTGAAAAAAAGGGAAACAAAACATGTTAGACAAGTTTTTCCATTTTATTAAAACACTACAGTTCTCCCCTCAGGCCTTAAATATTATCAAAATCAGCGTGGCTGTCGAAGATGAAAAAGGTTGCTTTTTTTCCTGTCCTATTCTCTAGAAGAAAAGCAAATGTTCCCAAAAGTACTTATAGCACAATTTTGCAGAACCGATTTGAAGGATCTTATACATAATGGATTGCCACTTTTTTGCTGTCCAACAAAAGCTTAATTCCTCAAGGTAAACAACAGTCCTTCCCTGCCCCTGATCTGCTTACCAGAGCACAACAAAAATCAATAGGATGCTTCCCTCCAGAGAATGGGGTCGTTACCTTTGTGATGCAAAGTGCATTCTCCAAAGAGAGCTCCCTCTCACTCCTAGGCAGTTGGTTACATGCAAATTGTCCTAAATATTAAGAGATTTCATGTTTAAGGAGTGGGGGGGGGGGAGAGAGCTACAATAGTCGACAATATTCTATACTGCTTTTGTGGCTCTTTCAAATTCACATTTTTGACATATTGCCAGGGGTTATCTGAAACCCATTGGCTTGCTTGCCATTTTGGGAACCTCTGCATATATATATATATATATATATATATATATATATATATATATATATATCAGTCAGCGGCAGAGCATAAGCCTGTGCTGCCCAGGGTGGGGGCGCTCCGGAGGGGGGCATGGCGTGGAAGGTGCCCTCTCAGGTGCGGGATAGCCGCTTGGGTGCCCGGAACGGTGCGCGCACCCTGCAGCCGGGGGCGGAGCAAGCCGCCCACAGGGGTGGAGTGAACCGCCCATGGCGGACATTCGGCCCACCACCCGCCCACGACTCCCAAGCCTCCCCCAAGCTGTCAAAATGAAGGGGGAAGGGGGGAATGCCACCGGCAAAGGAGCTCAGCTCCCCTCTTATCCTGATGGCTCGGGGTAGGCTTGGGAGCCACGGGCATGCGGCGTGCTGAATGTCACCCCCCTCAGTGAGGGCACCCAGGGCGGTCCACCCCCATCCTACCCTTCCAGCTACAATAACCAATGGCAAATGTTCTTAGTCACCTGAGCTAAGAAGAAGAAGAAGAAGAAGAAGAAGAAGAAGAAGAAGAAGAAGAAGGGTGGGAGGAGAGCATAAGTCCAGACCAAGGCCCGTCTTGCACAGCATCCTATTCTCACAGTGGCCAACCAAATGCCTCTGAGAATCCAACAAGCAGGACAATATCCTTCACCTGAAGAGATCTTACAGTAGCACCCCTCAAGGTACTTGAAATCCCAGTATGGAAGGCCCTTACACAGGGCAAAATATTTCAAGTTATGAATGTAGACGTTTGCTCAGATGTAAATTCCATTGTGTTCAGGTAAATGTTTACGGCAACAATGAGGAACCTATGGCCCTTCCAGATGGACTTTAGCTGCCATCGTCTTTGATGATTGACCTTTCTAGGGCTGACAGGAGTCTAATTAGTATCCCGAGGACCACAGGTGTCCTATCCTTGGTGTGCAGAATGAGAGTTTTACTTCAGCTTTGATAGTTGGGTTGTTTGTTTTTTTACCTGGCCCAGGCATTGCTTCTTGGCATGCTGAGGGTTGGGTACCGATAATTGCTACATTGTCTCTCTTCAGCTTCACTGTCTCAGCCTCAGTTCTACATCTGTAATGTCAGGAAAATTGATGACTCCATCGCTGGGCTAAAGATGTATGAGCTGCATTGTGAAGCAATTTACGTTCTGTAAGTGCTGCAAAATGATGAGCCATGATTATCATTGCTATAGCATTCTTACATAATGTGGATTTGATTGAGAACAGTTGCCTGCGATGAGCTAAATGGTATTGCACCTTTTGGCGTTTAATTATGCCAGCCTTCGCCAACCTTCCAGGTGTTTCAGATGACGACGGCCACCAATTGTTCAAAAACCGGAACAATCACTTCCGGTTTTCAATCGTTTGGGAGCCGAAACATTCAAGTTCAAAGGCGTTCGGTTTCCGAGGTTCCACTGTACTATTATTAATTTCTTTTATGAATTGCTTTCTGTAATTTACAATATAACGACATATATTAAAATAATTAAATCAACTGCATGTCAAAACAATTTTTTAGAACCCTACAAATATTAAAACAGTTGGAAACAACAACGCAGACATGAAATCAATTCAGTCAGGATGGAGACGGACAGGCATAAATATTTTACAAGGTTTGCTGATAGGACATCAGGCGAATGCTGCTGCCACCACACAAGCTGCTACTGTCCAGCAGCATCGAGGAAGAAATAAATTTCAGCCTAAGTCAAACAAATGCAGAGTGGAATAAAAATGTCCTCAGAGGGTGGTTTTTAAAGGGAAACCCAAAGATACGTAACCAGCATGGAGAAATCTTGTGTATATTATGAAGTACCAAAAAAAGATGTTAGATTTTTCCTGTATGCCACAACAGCAGCGAGAATCTTACTTGCCAAGAATTGGAAGAATACTGAGATACCTACGATAGAAGAATGACAAATGAAGATGATGGACTTCATGGAGCTGGCAGATCTGACTGGAAGAATCCGCGACCAGAAGGAGGAGTTGGTGGAGGAAGATTGGAATAAATTATAAGTTATTTAAAGAAATATTGTAATATTTAAATTTAGGAATGTTTTGGAAGGCTAAAACAGGCTCAGATTAGAAATAGATGTTTAGTAAGTAGGATAAGTGTAATTAATTAGTAATTAGAAATTAGGGAGTATGATGAATAAGTTTAATAACAAAGATAATATGAATTTGAAGTGGAAAATCAGGATAAAAATAGGAGTGAGGTAAATAAAAGTAAGAGTTTGGACAACTGCTAAAGAAGCAAAGCATGGAACTTTAGATAGGGAGGTTCAGAGGAAGTCAAATTTTAGGTGAAAATATAGAGGAATGGAAATTTAGGTACAGTTGATATTTTTATATTTTGTTCTGTCGTTTGTATTGTTCTTATGTATTTGTGATTATTATATTTTGTTAACAAGTGTGGAAAACTAATAAAAAAATTTGAGAGAGAAAAAAGAGAAATATTGTGTATATTACCTGCCAGCATAATACAAGGCCAACTGGTTGTAAGAACCACCTTGCAACATTCAGCATTTGGGCCTGCATTCAACTATCCCAGTGTCCTAGCAGAAGCCAGCGCAGGGGGTCCCGCTAATGCAACGGGGCTTTCCCCCTCTCCTCCTATGCATACCCCATGCCTCGCTCACTTCTGCTCTGCGGGGTCAAAAGAAGAGCATGGAGGATGGCTCAGAATAACTCAATCTAGCAAGCCCTGATGGAACCATCAAAAAAGCACAATGTTGACTTCCTCCCTTGGTGCCTGGGTTTGCTTGTTTTCTTCCTACCTCCCCATATCTTTTATCTTTGTGCTTCATGGCATTTTAGAATGGAGATTTTCTGGCTGACAAGTGAGGTAAAAATTCATTAAACAAATGTATGAACGAATGCAATTGAATCAAGATTTTTTTTTGCATGGCGGACTGTCTCGCCAGAGTGGTGTATGCTCTGGTTATCTCATGCTTGGACTACTGCAATGCGCCCTCATGGGGCTACCTTTGAAGGTGACCCGGAAACTACAACTAATCCAGAATGCGGCAGCTAGATTGGTGACTGGGGGCAGCCGCCGAGACCACATAACACTGGTCTTGAAAGACCTACCATCGGCTCCCAGTACGTTTCTGAGCACAATTCAAAGTGTTGCTGCTGACCTTTAAAGCCCTAAACGGCCTTGGCCCAGTATACCTGAAGGAGCGTCTCCACCCCCATCGTTCTGCCCGGACACTGAGGTCCAGTGCCGAGGGCCTTCTGGCGGTTCCCTCACTGTAAGAAGCCAAGTATTTTGTTGGAAGTTGCCCAGAGTGGTTGGGGAAACCCAGGCAGATGGGCGGGGTATAAATAAATTATTATTATTATTATTAGTAGTAGTAGTAGTAGTAGTATCTGACTTGGAGGAGGAGGAAACTGGCAACTGCAGCAGGAAGTGCAATCAGCAACAAAAAGGCCCCCTAAAACAAAAACAGAAAAACAGCTTTCATGCCTGCAAGTGGAAGCAACCTCATATGAAAAGGGTTGCCAGATGCTAGAGTGTAGATTTTGGCAAATTTCATTAAAAATAGCTGAAAAACTCTTTCTTTTTGTTGAGATTTTGCACACACACAAAAAAAGCACAACTCGTGTCCAGATTTTCACTTTTTAAAAGATGGCAACCCTACTTGATATGAATTTTGTACAATAATCCTGTCAAGCTTTTATTTATTCATGTTATCAGTGCTTACATTTTCATGGGTAATGTGGAGGAGAGGAAAACGAGTTGGCTGGCGCAAACTACCTATGCAAAGTGCTCTGTGAAGAAATCAGATTTCAAAAACAACTAGAGGAATTGACAGTTCTGAATGCATTGATTTGGCTTCAAGGACAGGACTCAGTAATGAGGATGGAACCCATCCCTAGACAAACTAAGCCAAGATGATTAACAGGATGTTTCTTAGGAATCACCTGAACACATGGCATTCTCTGCAAGAAGGATGGTACCTGCAAGTTTCATATTATAGGGTCTGTCATTCAGACCTTGCATTTCACAAGCTATTCGGACACCGAAAATATCTCATTTCTGCCACAGCCTCAGTTGTGCTCTTTGTTTGATTAGTCTATTTTATCTAAATATATATGACAAGATATAACAGTCCAATCAAGCCAAATGCTCAACTGAGGCTAATCTAAATTACCTTTTAATAGTGCCATTTATATTCCTCTGTACATGTTATTTAATCATGAATTGAAATACTCATTTTTCATGCAGATACACAATTTTTAACAGAAGGCACTGGGAACCTTCCCTGAGAATTGCTGGGCTTTATGTACAGTTAATGAGATTCTTTTTTACTGAGTATCTAAGAGTTGCTTGTATTTGAATGTGATTTGAAAGAAAGCTTCCCCAGGAGAGTCCCTGATATATAGTCCCGATAATCTAAGAAACCCTTTTTAATTCATGTCTACTGGGTAATGTATCCCAGTTTTCTCTTTTGTAACTTGATTTGACAGCAGAAGTGAGAGGGATGCCGAAGGAATGGTCCTGAAAGCCTGGTTAGCCAACGCCTTGTGATCATGACCTGCCCCCAAGACTTCTCCATCACCAAGCCTCTGCTTCTTCCCTTCCCCAATGGATAATCTTCCTTCTCCCACTCTTACATCTCCTCCCATTTATGTAAAACACTGCATGAAGATTTGTACTTTGCGGAAATGCTGCAAGCAGTACCCACATTAAACACTGCAAAAGTGTTGGTCTGGATGGAAGGCCAAGAACGAAAAGTTGCATATTTTGTGGGCAGACAAGGGAGCGTACAGATGTGGGGAATATTGCATTAGTATTTTTGAGTACAATTGTGCTGGTCTCATGGGTTACCCGAGAGGTGAGGTCCAAGTCCAGTCCGTGGTCAAAGGTTCAATGTAGAGACAGTCCGTAGTAGCTGAAGCTGGGTGCAGGGCAGGGAGTCAGGCGAAGTCAGGAACAGGTATGCAGGCAGGGAACCAGGGTGGGTCAGGAGCTCAGGCAGGAAAGCAAGACAGGTCTCAAGCAGGAACACTAGCAGGAACTAGCAACCAACAATGCTGCTCCTGCAACTTGGGGCTGGGGCTGGCCGGCTTTTATCTGCCCCAAGGCATAGGGCGGCCCCGATCCTCTGGTGACTCACCTCTCCTGGCCTGGAGGCGAGCACTCCTCCTGCGGGAACTTAGTTCCCTTCGCCTCTCTGCCCTGAGCCTCTGCAGCTCAGGAGAGGCTGGAAGGTTACCGGACCCAGAGGCAACCTCAGCTTCCCCTGACGGGGCTGGGAGTACAGGCAATGGGTCCTCCATCCCATCAGGAGCCAGAGCAGACTCAGCAGATGCCTGCACCTGAGGATCCAACACAGGTGAGGACCCTTCAGACTCAGGCCCCAGCCCCGGCTCTGCTGGTTCTGGAGGCGGGGAATCCTGTGCAGGCTGGGATCCCTCAGGTTCAGCATCTGAGTCAGAATCCCAGGCCATCACAACAATACAAGCACTTCTGCCCCATTTTCTAATGCTCGTTTCACACTGCAGTACCTGTTGTGTTACGGAACTGTGGCTTTTTGACCAATATACTGGCACGTCGTGCTAAATTTCATTCCCACCCATGGGTGTGGCATGACACAACGGCAAATGTCATTGGACAACTTTGCTACTCCCTCACCCCTTGCACACTTGCCTACTTCTGTTCTCCCATGATCCTCCCCCCTCCCAAATGAAAACAGCAGGAAAGAACTGTATTTTGGTATATTTCCCCAAATTTCATCACATTACCCCCATGATTTTCTGGGCTAAGGGTGCAGGAAACAGACTTTTTCCCCCCTAGAATCAAATGACACAGAAATGTGTGCTAAACATGTGTTGTATTTCATTACACTGTATGAAAGTTGTGGGATGTATAAAAGCTGTGGGAGCAGTCAAATACAACATTCCTTGTTTCCCTAGAGTGGACACAGACAGGGGGTGTTACTCCAGCCAAGGTAGAGTTTCCTGTTATACCTGGTCAGGAGCATCCTCCCCCTGCATGTGACCAGGTAGGTGGGTGTGACCCTTGCAGACCTCACATAAGGTCCAGTCATGCAGCCATTTCTCTCTCTTGATGCACTCTCTCCCATTTTGGCCACTGCTCCTGATGCATCTGATGTTGTCTGCCAGCAGCACATGGGCCCATCCTTACAAGGATGTAAGCCACACTGTATCTGTAGCTACAAGCTAAAGCCTGCCTTCAGGGATCATACTGTGAACTGAATGTGAGTAAACTTTTCATTACTTATAAGGAAGACTCTTGTGTCTTTGTTCTTTTAGGAGGCAATCAAAGGGGTCTTACCAGGAATATACTCCAATCTGGGCATGCCAGATTGGATTGCTTAACTAAAGAAATTCAAATGAATCTGCAACTAGCTTCTTGCTGTGTAAAAGGGGAATGAGCTCTCTCTCTCTCTCTCTCTCTCTCTCTCTCTATATATATATATATATATGCAGTATATATGGCTCACTAGTGTGAGTTAGGAAGGATAATATTTAATCAATATATCCTCTCCTACTATCCACAACATTCCCACAATCTCAAATATAGTGTGGAAATTAACAGGAAAATGGAATAAGCTTCCATGTGAGTGCAGCCAGGATCTCGCTTCAAATCCATCCATCCCTGAGCTTGAAAAACAGAGAACATAAATCACTCCAGCCACAGAAAGAGAGGTTTAAAATGATGACTGTTAGCTTTACCAACCCTGCCTGGAACCTCAACCACAACACTATTCATTCATTCTCAGAAAAGATGGCTCATGTTTTCTCCTCTCCTTCTGTCTGGGTGGCATGCTGCCCCCATTGAGAAAAGGGTAAGTTTTCTAGGACAAGGATGCTATCAATAGTTGGTTAGCATCTGTTCAGCTTGCATAACACTATTTTTATTCCTAATTGCTATTGCACTTGTAATATGCCGAGAGCGCTTCACTCCTTATTCTCACATCAATCACGTAAGATATTTATTGTATTTCTATTTATTTAGAACATCTGCTGATTGCTCCATCAGCTAAGTTCTCTGGGTGGTTCACACAGAATTCAGGCAATATATAATTAAAGCATTAAATGAGGTGTAGCCCCCTAGACATTTTGGACTATGACTCCCATTAGCCCCAGCCAGGATAGCTAATGGTTGAGGTGCAAGTTCAGGCCTTAGGAGTGCTTACTCTGACGTTCAAAGAGTGTGGGCAAGAGAGCCTAGCAGCAATGAATGGGATGGGGTTGAAAAGCATTCCCTAAAGATTCCTCGAAGTAAAGACTTCTAAAGTGCCAATGGTTTTGTCCTCTCTTTTTATCCCATTTCTGGATTTAATAATTATAATACAGACCATGGTGGTGCCTTGACTCCTGGGTTCTCCTAGGATCTTAATTAAAATGTCAAATTAAAATGTCCTAGGATCTTAATTAAAATGTAAAATTAAGATTAAAATGTCCTTCTGGAGGGAAGATTGATCCTGTGACTTCTCTCATCTAGGAGCACTAGGAGTAAATAACATTTACTCACTACATTTATGTCTTCAAGAATAACAGCAGCTTGATGTAGGCAGGCTTAAAATGCTAATTGAATTGCTAACATATGTATACTAAAGTCTAGCTTGAAAATGGAGTCTGAGCTGGAGCTCAGACTTACAGATGCTCTCACGTTATAGACATGATGGAAAATATAGTGTGCCCAGGCAGGGAGGAGCATATTAAGTTAAGCCTCTTCCTGTCAGGGCACAAAAGGGAAATGATGTCATAAGAGTTCTCTCTAGGAAGTTTACAGCTCTGTGATCCTCAGCTCCTTCATGTACCTATGTGGCCAAACATGAATAGTTGGTTTGACAGCAGTAAATATCCCACAGGAAGGCCCCAACTTTAGCGGGATTTAAGATCTTTCTTCTTTTCTTTTTTTTGTTTGTTTTTTTAAATATATTTATTGGGTTTTAAACAGAATACAAAAGAAAACTTAACATCATACATAAGATCTTTCTTTTGGAAGTCGTCCCATTGATTTGATGGAAACTTGTTTCCAAGTAAGGAGGTCAAAGTGTATGGTTGTGTGCGTAAAAATCAAACTTTGCAGTGCCTAAGTTCAGAAGATGAAAGTATGCTAAGCAATAGAATAAAGTGGAATTATAATGTGTAAATTTCTTATGCCAGAAACAGAGTAGCTAACTACCTACCGGTAAACACAGATACAATTTAAAGGAATAAAAAGACATGGAAATCTTTAATGGCCTTTCACTTCCTAATCAGCCATTCATTTCCTTTGCAAGGAACATGTGGAAAGTGAGGCGGGCAGAGGTCAAAAGATGTCCTTTCTCTTCAGGAGATCTTGGCCTTCATTGTACAGCTCATCTTCCTGTAGTGCTGGTTTAGATGGGGCTAAGCTGCCAGCATACACTCCAGAGAGCCGTAAATGGCCTGTTAGAGTTTCCTTATCTCAGCAGTGACTGCACTGAAGGCTCCCCCCACACCTCTCTTTGTGAGTGATAATAGAAGTCCCCTGAAGGTACTAGATTTTCAAGTGCTTGCATATTCATTCATCTCTGCAACATTCAGCGGGAAGAATTTGATCTAAACTCCTGTTATTTCTAGTTCAGCGACTTCTCTCTTGTTAGCCAGTGCAAGTAGGTTTGCTACACAGATTTGCCTGCTTGTCACTTGAGGCTGAACTGGTGAGCATGTTTAATGCATTTGTCTGACCTACTTAATTAACATATGTTACTTAAAGATAAAACCAGAGCGAACCTCTGAGGCAGATGTTGCTTTCGCTGCCAGGCATGCCTTGCACCGGATCTCATATTTGTACAGTCAAGACTCTGGATCAGGAAGTGAAATGCCTGAGGCCTCTGCTGTGTTTGGTCACAGGGCTTGTTGCATCCAAGGTGGGGACAACTCAGTCAGCCCCAGTCTCTAAAAATCCTGGGTCAGGAAGGAATCGGTGCTTTTTCTCTGAAGGTACTCAAGCGTTTGCAGTACCAGCACCCCCCCCCCCCAATGTTAAAAGTGTGGTCATTGTTGTAACAACAACAATGGAGACTCACAAACTCTCCTTGGTCACCTCAAACATAAGTTAAGCAGCACCAAAACCCTCCAGAATTCCACTGACATTTTCTGTTCCTGTTTTTGAATGCAACTTCTTTTCTCATTAATCAATTAAGAATGGGTGAAAAAAATGCCGGATAACTTTTTGTCACAGCACTAAAAATAAAAAAAACCCATGTAAGTCAGGTAATGGGGATTTGGAAATGGAGCTTTACATATAAAAACATTAATAGAGGGAAACAACTAGTTTACATTTTGAGGACACAGTCCGGGCGAAATTGCAGACCAGTCTAATGAAATGAAGTTATGTTGCTAGGAAACTAGTTTGGTGGGAAAGATCTCTCCTATTTTAATTAAGAAATGCAAATCAATAAATGTGCCTTATGGACAATGAACAAAGCTATCCAATGTATTGCTGCTTAAAGACAGAGTTGAACATTTAATGCCTCCACTGAACAGCCAATGGCAAAACGAAGTTTTCAAAGGGAAGGGAGGCAAAGTATGTCATAAGAATTAAGTGCCCCAAGGCTTGTTAAGTGTTTGATTGGAATTACACAGCTCAGAACTTCTCAGAAGTGATTTTTTAAGAACGCAAATCAAACAAGAATAAATAAGGATAGTAAACAGATGTGGTGGCTTCAAGATCATACAGCTGCTTTATCCTGTAGGTCTTAAATCAAGCTAAGACTGTTGAAGAGGGAGCAATTCAAGTACCTTTGTACATTCTTGTATACATTCTTGACGAGTTTATAAAAGCCACAGAGAACATATAGCATGTTTATTGTTGTTTTTTTAAATTTATACAGAGACCCTCAACTTCTGCAAAACTGGTTTGGCAAAAACAGAAAACCCTCTCCTGAAGTAGAGCCAGGGAATTGTTATTCTTTAATCATTTTACGACTTCCCTTTCATATAAATTTGAAGGCAATTGACAATCCCATATTAAAAACTAAAAATGGGTTTTAAAACAATAAAAACAATGCAATGTAGGGTTCTAAAGGCTCCGGAGAATATATAACATGTATGGTGTTGCTATTCAGTTTATACAGAGACCCCCCAAATTCTGCAAAGCTGGTTCGATGGAAACAGAAAACTGTTTGCTGAAGTAGAGCCAGACAATTAGTTTACCTTGAATCACATCCCATATAAACTAAATATAAGTTTTAAGAAAATACTCAAGGCAGAGACCTAAAACTATTTTTAAACAGGTGGGAAAGGTTGTTGAAACAAAAATGTCTTCAGTTGTTTCCGAAATTGACATGTTGTAGGCACCTATTGTAACTCAAGAAGGGATGAAAGACCATTGGAAAACTATTAGAATGTGAAGATGCAAATCCAGAGTAAATTTCTTGCTCTGTCTTATGCCTCAGCCACCTTCTTACAATGTAATGTCTATGAGTTGGATGGAATCACAGTTCCTGAAGGTGCACCAGCTAGGACCCACCCCAGTTTAATTCTAAATGCATTATTAGAGTATCCTGTGGCAAAAGTATGGCAAAGGCAATTTCATACATCAAACGTAAATACCAGCCTCTCCAACCTGATGCCTTCCAGAGCTCCAACACCCATCCAGCATGGCCAGTGGTAAAGGATGATGGAAGTTGTAGTTCAACAATATCTGATGGGCCACGGTCTGGAGATATACCATAGCAAAGGATAATGAAGATACTTCATGCAATAAGTATGAATGGAAGCCATGTGGTGAAATGCACCAATAATTTGGATCAACCATAGATTTTCTACTCTTTTTGCCTTTACCTCATGATTATTCATGATGTTATCCTTTATTTGGGAGGGTGGCTATCTCTCTATCCCAAAGACTTCTTAACTTCATGATGTCCACCAGGGTGTTCATAGAACTAGAGATAAGGCAAGAAGATAAATACTTTGGCCTGACATGCCCACTGATACCAAGAAGGAAACTGCTCTGACCACTGTTTTGTGTTCTCCAGAATGTTCCAGGGACAGTGTCTTTCCATAGCGTTCTTGGGGGAGGGAGATGACTGCCACATAACTGTGGCTAAAGTAATTAGTCACACTGTTGTTGTCCATGCCATTCTCTTGATTAATTAGCTTTTATTGATAGCTGCTTATTTTAAATTTCACGCTGTTAAGTTGCTTTGATCTCTTGAATGCTGGAAAAGCGGGCGACTTTGGCACAATAAACAATGGCAGCTAGGTAAGTAGCCACTACGTCCCCAGTAGATTTTCATTCTTTCAGCTACGTTTGACCCTGCCAGAGTCTCATGCAGTGCAATTCTATCCATGTTTACTCAGAAGGAAGCCCTGCTGTGCTTAATGAGGCTTACTCCCTTGTAGGTTTTGTTTAAGAGGTTGCAGCTGGACAGTGATGTTATCTCCTCAGCATCTTCCTATTGGGTTGCCTAACAAAAGGGTGAGCCATTATTTTAATTTGAAGATCATGCATGTTGTAAATGGCTGACAAGAATAATAAAATCCCATTGGTGTATTCAAATATTGACTCGTGTGCATGCAGTCATTCCGATAGAGCTACACAAACTCCAGTTAATTGCATAGATTAAACTGCCTCTCGGGGGGGGGGGGCAGGGGAGAGTTATTGCACAATGCTATAAGGAGAGTTATCGCATGTCACGAGGGAGTTGGGCCTCAAAAGTGAGTTACTGCGTGAAACGAGATGGGAAATGCAAAGGGACGCTGAGCTAGTCAGCTCACTCATGAGGATATAAAAATAATGGTTTGGAAGAACGACTAATTAGTTAATGTATTGGAAATGTGAAACACATAAGAAGCTAATTAAGTGGAATTGATGTACATAATCTTAGAGTCTGCTGACCTTCGCTCTGAATAGAGCTGTCCTTCTGTTGTTCGAAACATTATCAAAAAGCAGCAAGCACAACTCTGTGGCACCAGACGCAGAGAGGAGTCAATTCCCTCATCGATACTTTCCATCTTTTCTTTCTTTCCACTTTTCCCAAGCCTGTCCTCCCAGTTGGGCTGCCTTCAGATGCTGCTACCTCTCCGGCGATTTTATCTGGGAACTTGGCAAAGAAACACACAAAATACATATACATAATTGTTTATAAACAAAATGCTAGGCTTAGGTTAAAATACAGGGGACTAGCTGCAAGCATCCTTCAACATCAAGGCCATCAAGGCCAAGTGTCCCTGCTAGGCTTATGCATACTTTGAAGAGCCAGCATAGTACATGCATAACATGTTGCAGTAATCGCTTCCCTCCAGTTAGGGGGGGGGGACGGAAGGGGGAAGTATAGGAAGGAAAGAGTTCATCATTCTTCTTGTACCAGCCAGTCTGCTCTTTATATTGCTACCCAGCCCTGCTTTTATAGGAATTAATTTGGTGGCAAGCTGCATTATAAAACCTTGACTCTGCCATCATCACGTTTAACTTGCCCTTTGGGCAACTACAGCAGATCCCAGCTGTCTGCAGTTGTTGCCATGACAAAGAATTGGAGGGTAACCAAAGGTCATCCAGTCGAAAGTCCTGCCGATGCAAGAAATCTGTTGCTACAGCATGTGAGATCTTGGCTTCTCGTGGGCTTTTTCAAGGCTGTGTCCAAGGGGACGCGGGTGGCACTGTGGTCTAAACCACTGAGCCTCTTAGACTTGCCAATCACAAGGTCAGAGGTTCGAATCCCTGCAATGGGGTGAGTTCCTATTGCTCTGTCCCAGCTCCTGCCAACCTACTGGTAGTAGTTCGAAAGCACGCCAGTGCAAGTAGATAAATAGGTACTGCTGCAGCGGGAACATAAACGGCGTTTCCTTGTGCTCTAGTTTCTGTCATGGTGCTCCGTTGCACCAGAAGCGGTTTAGTCATGCTGGTCACATGGTCCAGAAAGCTGTCTGTGGACAAACGCTGGCTCCTTCGGCCTGAAAAGCGAGATGAACACCGCAACCCCATTGTTGCCTTTGACTGGACTTAACCGTCCAGGGGTCCTTTTACCAAGGGGAAATGTTTTAGAGTATTGGAAATGTTGTTGTTGATTATGATGATGATGATGATGATGATGATGATGATGATACCTGACTGTGCTAGCTGAGACTGATGGGAGTTGTAGTCTAAAACCTCTGAAGGACAGCATGTCGACTAGTTCTGATTTAGAATTATTTTGTTGTGATTCAACATTAACAGCTAAAGTGTTAGGACGCCAACAAGTTGGCGCGCTCAAGAGCAGCAGTCAGAGTCCGATAAAGCCAAGGTCAAACAGTCCGGGTCAGAAGCCAGTCGAAGTCAGGCAGTCACACAGGGGTCAGGAGTAGCCGAAGTAGGTTCAAGCCAGAAGTCAGGAAGCCGAGGTCAGGATTAAGCCAGAAGTCAGAAAGCCGAAGTCACAAAGCCGAGGTCAGGAAGAAGCCAGGAGTCAGGAAGCCGAACACAGGAACCAGGAACAGGACGAGCAAGAACAACCACGTGCCTCCAGCACAGCAGTTGCAGGTGCTGGTGAGGGA
This sequence comes from Darevskia mixta, assembly GCA_034641385.1. Taxonomy (NCBI): domain Eukaryota; kingdom Metazoa; phylum Chordata; class Lepidosauria; order Squamata; family Lacertidae; genus Darevskia; species Darevskia mixta. Next base: position 1,429,402 of record JAWWNH010000034.1, on the reverse strand, counting down.
AGCAGCCGGCCTTCCTTCAGTAGCCGGCTCATGACCACGCCTCTTACGAGCTGCAGCTGCCTCTAATTGTTCCCTACGTCTCTCAGCTCTACGTTCTACAGCTGAGAAGGGAGGAGGGGAGGGGGTCAGCCGGCTCCTCTCCTCACAAGGGCCTGATTCTGGCTCGACTTCTTCCTCCTCCTGTCCAGGTGTTTCCACCTCCCTATCTGATTCTTCCTCTTCTGAGGAGTGCTGCCACCAGTCTTCTTCAGGTAAGAATCCCTCAATTTCTCCAGACTCTTCCGTGGTTGCCACTTCGCCTAGGGGGGCTTGCCACCACTCCTGCTCATCTGGTGCAACCCTGACATAAAGCAATGTATAGCAGAGATGCAGAACGACAGGTTCATTGTTATGTTATGGATGCGCAACACAGAAAATTTTGGGTGAAGCTAAGTAATCCTTCCATCTGTGCAATAGTTTATCCCATTCTTTCCCCTGCAAGCAGCTTAAATCTGTATGGGGGAGGTCCCTTGGTCCTCTGAAGCAGCTTTGGGGAGGGCATGGGACACACATGGGAGGAGGAGAGGGGGAAAGTCCTAGTGGGAAATCGTAGTTTAACACCACCCTAGGTAAACGTCTGGTGTCTGACATACATGAGAGTACAGAATCCCACCATAGTCCAATATTTCTATCTTCATAATCCTAGACACTGCCTGCCTTCTGGTAGCTCTAGGTTTCTAGGAATTAAGATGCTTATTGCATGTGATAGTTAGTTACTGATGGTGGTAAATTTGATGCCATGATGACAACCCCTCTAATACTAGCATCACTTTATCTTTATTCAAAGCCAGCCAATTCATCAACGCCTTTTAAGGAGGACATAACAAGGCACTTTTAATATTCCCAGAATTGTCTACTTAAAAAGATTTACAAGAACTTCCGAGCGAGAATGGAGAGCAGAATGTGAAATGAAATGAGGTTAGTCTGCTAGGTTTCATCATGTACCGACTGCCCTTTAAAATGCCAGTCAAGACACAGCATGCTCAGTGCAAGGCTAAATGGCAGAGAAAAGTGGCTCTCCCTCTGCATCTCGCTCCTGCCATGATTAACAATTCATATCAACAACACATCAATAAAACATCATTAAATATATATACATATATCTGTGCAAGTAAGTGTCATAACTGGTCCTCAAATTCACTGTATCATATTGCAAGCATCAGTTTTGCTTTGTTTTTCCCCAGTTTCCCGATGGATCTAGGTTTGGCAATTGTTCATGGGTGCCAACTTGAATAAAATATGAGGGGGGGGGCAGATATGCCTCACCCTGTAGAATTGATCACAATAAACAGTGCACACACACCACTTGAATGGCAATGCCCATCAACTTTGAGAGGGCCTGACCCCCTCAGATATTTTATGAGGGGACTGAAGGGACCTCAGCCCTAGACAGTGGTGACTAACCTTGACACTCCAGATGTTTTGGGACTACAACTCCCATCATCCCTTACCACTGGTCCTGTTAGCTAGGGATGATGGGAGTTGTAGTTCCAAAACATCTGGAGTGTCAAGGTTAGCCACCACTGCCCTAGGAGTTGGCTCCTAGTCTGAAACCTGAGCAGAGAGAGAGAGAGAGAGAGAGAGAGAGAGAGAGAGAGAGAGAGAAGGCTTGTGCTGAAAGCAACGCCCTCCTTCTATTCCTTGTGTGCTTGTACCTTCTTGCGTGCATGTGTGTGTTACTTAGCTGTGATTATTTTACTAATTTACAGTAAAAATGATTATTTTACTAATCCCTTAAAACCTCAGAAATATATGCATATTGTTGCTGTGCTTTTCCTCACTGAAAAGTTGAAAACATTGAAAAGTTAAACAAGAAGGTGAAAGCACACATTTTGATTCTGCCTGTGCTCTCAATAAACATTGAGAGTACTTAAGACCTGTATACATATGTGCAAATTACTGGGCAAATCTGCCAAGATGCACTATTGCCAATGGCAAAAGATCCTAATTCACGAGATTCCTGTAATGTGTGCATGTGAAAGCATGTGACTATAGAGGAGGCTTGCTAATCAGATTCCAAGATCTTCTTCAGTTAAATGAGGTATGGTCAGTGGTTGCCAGAGAAAGGGCCTTTTTGTTGTTGGTGCCACAGTTGGTATGCTCCCAAGGTATGCTCACCTGGCACCTATGTTGTGGTCTTTTAGCACCAGGTGAAGACCTTAGTGTTTTTCCAGGTATATTAAGATCAGTTTAAGATATTCAGTATTGTTAGCGCTGCAGTATTAATGTCATTGCTGTTTTTATTTATTGAGGTTTTTTTCTGTTTGATTATTATGGTTCTCATTGATTGGTTTTATGATTTTTTTTTTTTAAAAAGACCTTTTATGGTAATCTGACCCAGAGGATATCGTTAATCAGGCAGCATGCAAACAATGTAAACAAAGAAATACATTGCTGTTTAGAAATTGCTACCTTATTGTGGTTTGAAGGCACAACTACACACTCCAATTCAACCATGGGTCTTTAAATCCCAACACTACTTTGCTGATCGCGTGCAAGCAGAGGAAACAGTGGCCTGCAGCTATTTCCTTCAGATCTTCAACAGAAATCCATAAGGGCAGCTGTTCATATTTTGTTTCAAAAAGTGGTCAGCAAAGTAACCAGCTCTTCACACCATTGACAGCTTTGATTGCACCAAACAGTGAGTGCTGGAAACCTATTAAGGGCATTTATAAAAGCAGAGTGATTTAGTTGAGAAAATAGAGAAGCTTATATTTTTTTTATCCCTCTCTCTTTTTTACAGCAGGAAGCCTCCTACAAACATGACAATAAGGCACAAACATTATTTTAAAAGAACGGTCAAGAAGTTACATGTACCAAATCCCATACACCAGGTGCATCTTTCAAGTGATGGTGCCACAAATCCTCCTTGTTGTATTGTTCATAAATTTCCTTCTCCCAAGGCAGTAACTATCACCCAACTCAGAGTGGTGGATGACATATTTTCTTTCGCAGTAGCAGTATCTAGCATCTCACCTGATGGCTCGAGCAATTTTCTTGGCAGCTCTGCACCTGTCCCATGGTGAGGTTACAGCTAATAGGCTGTTTGAGTGATCTGGGCCTCTTTGCCACCATTGTTCCACGATGTGTCCTTTTCATTTTGATCACGTGCCATGCTCATAGACCATGTGAAGTTTTGCAAGTGCCAGAAGATATTTGAAACATTGTGGCCAGCAGGCATTAAACACCTGGAATGAGATTGCCCAGTGGGTTCTGTATTTCATTTAACTGGATCCCATCTCTTTTTGTCCCAGATTGTAATGGTGAGGGTGTATCTGTTGTACACAGAACTCCGGTGTCTCTTACCTTTACAGACACTTTACAGGTTTTTATAGTCATATGCTTCAGAATTATATTGACCAGCTGAAACTCCCAGAACATTTTTTAAATTACAATGCATTACACATATTATCATAATCCATCTCTCTCTCTCTCTCTCTCTCTCTCTCTCTCTCTCACACACACACACACACACACACACACACACACACACTAAATGTTGCCTGAGTAACAGCCGGAAATTCAATAAATGCACCAGGCCCCCAAGCGGCAATACAATGATAGGCAAAGATTCACCTGTGTGATTTCTGCCTACTGTGAAGCTGTTAGAGGCACAGGAGGAAAGATATATATGTATGTTTATGTGTATCTCTACAGGAGGACATCATCTGTCTCTCGCCTTTAATTGTTATGAATAGTGAAACGGTGTAATGCTTTGCTTATGTCTATCATAAGCTATAACTTGAACCAATTCTTTTTTTTAAAAAAAAAAATGTTGCCTTCGAGGATAATTATTACTTTTTATGGTGAGCTTCAGTAAACTAATCAGGAAAGAAAGGGATTGTTTCCAGAGATGATAACAAATACAAAACAGGGAAATGTAGTAACTTTCTAAAATGTTGTTTTCCGCCCAAAATGCTGTCTTTAAGCACTAAATGTTTTATGCAGCAGTAATCAACCGTCCTTCTTGCTGAGATGTGAAGATGCAAGGATGTCATGGGATCAAAATTAAAGTGTTTATGGTTTCCTTTGGCCAATCAGAGAGAGATGCTGAGTGCTTACAACTCTCATTAAAGTCAATCTGAGCTGAAAGCATTCAGCAGGTGTTCATTTTATCCTTTGTATTTTTCTTTTTTAAAAAACACACAACTCTGGAGAGGGGGAGAAAAGCATATTAGTGTCTCCGTTTGCACTAAAAAAACCCATTTCATCCCTTGATTATTGTTATAATTGCTGTCATTTAAGTACTTCAACTACCTTGCATTCTCCTTTCTCAAATCTTGGGCTCATTTGGTATTGCCAACCCTTTTGCTTGCTATTTAACCACTTATCCATAGAAAGAAAGGACAGTGAATGAGAGCTCTCTGGATCTGTCTGATGAGCTTTAATGGCAAAGTACCCGTAAGTGTGCCTATGTGAAGAGAATTTAAATAACAAAAAGCTGAGGATAGATGGAGCCATGAACAAAAAAACAAAAAAAAAATGCCCCACAGTGTTGTAGCCCCTTGTTATTCCCTCAAAAGTTAAAAACAGTGGTCCCTCGACTTATGAATTTAATCCGTTCCGAATGGACATTCGTAGGTCGAAAAGTCCGTAAGTCGAAAAAGCGATTTCCCATAGGAATGCATTGGGAGAAAAATATTCGGAAAAATTCGTAAGTCGAGGAAACCGCATCTAAAATTCATAAGTCGAGGAAACCACATCTAAAACCGGCAATGATTTCCATTCGGATGTCGAAAAATTCGTAGGCGTGTGGCCACTTTTTTCATTCGTAAGTCGAAAAATTCGGATGTCGAGTATTTCGTAAATCGAGGGACCACTGTATACTGTGGGACAGTGAAGCTGGTTGATGACTTGTATCTGCTCTCCTGAAGGTTGAAAGTTACCTGAACAAAAGTGCAACCCCTGAAAACAGAGGAAGAAGGTGCCATCTTTGAAAGAGCAGAAAGTTCAGCAGGGGGCCTGTTCCTTGGGAATTAGGGTGGGCATGTGTCCTAATATGCAGAGGACATTCATTTATTTGAAGAACTCTGGTTTAAAGATGAAGAAGCAAATGAAGGGAGAGCAGGAGTCTTGAGGTTGCCTTTGGACAGCAGGCCGAGGAGGCAAAGAGGTCACCTGTCTACAGTATTCTCCACTATGAGGAGATGGATTTATTTTATTTCTATTTCTATTACAGATATGTCTAAATTTGTGCTTCTGCATACACATGTCAGAAATAATTCATCTGTGCAGCTTTCCTGATTCTGGAGTTCAGCCTGAGAGATGGGAGAGAGAACTACCGGTAAACCCCATTCCTTCAGAATTAGTCGCAATACTGACAGAATATTTTTCAAGAAGCCATTTTTTAACAAGGAAAAGTAATGATGAGGTAACCTACTTTTTTATTACTTACAGTTTGTATTAACCTACACATTTTGTATGATAAAGCAATTCATCAACATTGTCTGTGGTGATGGCTGGTCTGTTTTTCAGCTGGAACTTGCCAAAGAGGGAGCATTTCACAGCCTATGTTGCTTCCAAATAACCAGGGCTTTTTTTCAGCTGGAACTCACCAGAACTCAGTTCTGGCAACTCTCAGGTGGGTGCCATTGCCATTATAAGAGAACAAGGGAGACATTCATAGTGAGTTCTGACACCTAGAAAAATAGCTGTGGGTGAGAGGGTATGACAATTTTCTGAGGAGGCTTAGCTTGGATAGATTATTGTATTTTAATGTTCTGTTGAAAGCCGCCCAGGGTGGCTGGGGAAACCCAGCCAGATGGGCAGGGTATAAATAATAAATTATTATTATTATTATTATTGGACTCACTTCAAAAGGGAGAGATTTTTTATCAGGAAATAGTATGATGGGAAAGGGTTAAACTCTGCCCCCAGCACCCTTCGGTCTCAGCCTTGATCATCTTCCCCTCTGCCATGCAGCTTCTAATTTGGGTGTTACAAAGAAACACACACTGCTAAACCATGTTATTTCAAATCCTGAAGATCACCAGGCCGTGTGTCATTTGACCGCAGAAGATAAACAGAGCTATCTGCCACAATCGTGCAAGCGATATAGTTTTTCAAAGAAGCAACGAGGCCTTCCTAGAAAGCAAGAAAGTCTCATTAATTGAAGTGGTTCGTGGAAAAGCAACCCAAATTAGAACAATACACATGGAGACCCACCCTCATAGCTGTCAACTTTCGGATTTGAAAATAAGGGATCAGCAGCCTCACCTGTCCCGGGGACAGTCTATGGTTCTCGGGGACAGTCCACGCCGCGGTAATCCCCCCAGGCTACAAATTAATTTACACAAGGCTACACACCATCATCTTTCCCCACCTCAGGGTCTCTTTTCCAGGGAGTCTTCTCTTCTCATGCGATGCTTCAGGATCTGTCCTTCCGGTGAGCAGCCAGGGCCGATGTCCTTCAGAATGGATCGGTTTGTTCTTCTTGCAGTCCACAGGACTCCAGCACCACAATTCAAAAGCGTCAATTCTTCATGGGGGGATTGATCAGGTTCACTCTTTTGGCTCCCTGGCATCCATTAATGACTTATACAAACGTGTTGCAGACTTTGCATCCTTTAACACTCTTTTGGAAGGAGTGTATTTGTGGGCTGGGCCAGAGTGGTTGATTTTACATGCAAGCAAAGCACAAACAGTGCTGTTGTCTAATGACATCCTATTCTCTGTAACTATTGGTGAGCAACGCAGCCGAGCAACGCAGCTGAGGAGCCTCCCTGGCCGGCAGGGAGAGACAGGAGCTGCTTCCTTTGAAATCTGGGAAATTTGCGGGATATCTAACAATCCGGGATAGCAGCGGGAAACGGCGTTGGAATAAGGGAATTTCCCACCAAAAAAGGGAAACAGCAAAACATGGCGCTGGAATAAGGGAATTTCCTGCCAAAAAAGGGAAACAGCGCAACATGGCGCTGGAATAAGGGAATTTCCCACCAAAAAAGGGAAGGTTGACAGCTATGCCCACCCTACAGATGTTTATGCTGTATGCATGGATGTTGGGGGGGGGAGCATGATATTTTGGGTCAGAGCTACCCACTGTGCCACTCCTTGATCCCAGGTTGATGGGCATCTGAGCAAAAAACACCTGGTCTCTTAAAGCTACTCACATTAATAGAAAAAAAGAGGACAGAAGGGAAATGGAAAGAAACAGTAGAGGTAGGAGATTAGTGCTTCAATGCCCAAATTAAGTGGAGAGCTACAGGGATGAACAACCTGTGAATTTCAGTTTCTCATTTTTTCAATCTTAAACTCAGTTTACCACACCTGTTTGCAAATGTTGTTTTTAAAAGTCCTCATGATAATTCCCCAGCATTTTAGTGTCTTCTAAAATATACATTTTTTGCATACAATTTCCCTAATAGAATGTATTTTGATGTGCACCCTCCCCTAATATGAAGTCTCCCCTAATATCTGTACAAGCATGGGCATAGCCAGGATTTTTCTTTTGGGGGGACAGCCAAAATTGTTGAGGTAACCCCCAAGAGGAGGACATTACAGGGGGCAGGTTTTTTGGGGGTGGGGCAGGCTTCTGCTGGGGAGGGAGGCAGAACCTCAGTTAATTGAGTACTTTCAATGCTTTTCCATATTTGTTGTGGCTATGCCCATGAGGACAAGTGTGAGTTTCAAAGGACAGCTCAGTTTCTGTTGGTGTGTTGTTTCAGGAAGTGAAGATTAGCTTGGTTCACATTAAATTGCAATCTGAACTGACTTTCTCCCACATCCCTGTTTTGTGTTCAGTTGTGGCTAGGCTGACTTGCCCTTGTTTGTTTGAACAGAGTTTGTTGTCATTTCCTCCTGCCCCTTTGGCTTATAAGGCCAACTTTCTCTTTTCTTCCCAGCATACCAGAAAACTAAATACTGTACTGTCAGTTTTGCCCTCTCGTTACCACCGGTCTACTGTATTTCCTAGACTTCTTCGCTTCTCTGACATGCCCAATGCAATTAACCTTAAAACATCCTTGGAAGCAATCAAGAGGCAGGAATCTTTCACTTGCTGAACTCGCCCAAACTAAAGTGTGATTGTTTCCCTGTTAGCAACAATGTTAGTGGAGGCACCAAAACAAATTGAACCCAGCTCCTTTGCAATTCACATTGACTAAAGAGCAGAGTTTGGATGGCAGACAAAGGCTCTGATGATTCCAGATTTTATTCTGAAGACTGTGAGAGACTGACTGAAATCCACCATGTGTTTTGTTGTCAAACCCTAGTGCTTCATTACTTTTTCACCCTGCTGCAGTTTTCATCTGATATTTTTTTGCAATAACTGTATCCTTGTAGTATTTTCAAATCCTGTTTGCAGTACATCAAATCATCTTTAATAGGACAAATCTCATGCATCGGTAGGAACTCTATTAAATACACATAAAATTGTAAGCCCATAAGAAGCACACTGCTCAATCAGACTACCTAGCCTAGCACTCAGATTGCAGTTGTAGCCAAGCAGATGTTTCCGGGAAATTAAGTAGGACATGGAAGCCCTAACCCGGTTATACAAGCCCAGCACCAGATCTTCAATTGTGCAAGGGGGACCTGCAACAAAATGTGATCAAGGGGAGTGATCTTGTTCAGGATTAGAGCTACTCCATTCTTTTCTGCCCCTTATTTTCCTTTTCTTCCCTCAGCAGCCAGCCAGCATTTCACACCCACAAAGATTGCTCAGTCCTCATTGGGCTGTATTAGAGGTTCTTCTCTTTAGAGTCCCCCCCCCTACTTTGGCAAACCTTGGCTTTCCCCTAGGCCTGCTTGCATGTCCCATTTTTCATGATTGTTGCCATTTTGGCTACATAAGCAATGACACTCATGACTGATAATTGGATATAGAAGGGGCAACACATTGTTTCAGCTAAACTCAGAGCATAACATGAGTACAGGGAATGAGCATTTTGCATGCGTTCAAAGCACGCATGACCGTGTACACTTGCACCATTTTTGGACCCAGAAGAGGACTGGGGTGGTGATGGTGGAGACAAGGCATGGGCAAAATGGGGGTGGAAAGGGGACGGGCGAATTTATGCATGCAATGATCTGGAAAACAACCTCCGTGCAAATTGGGGGTTACCTGTGTTTGTCAGTGATTTCCTAAAAGAATGGAAAAATGCACAGGGGTTAACTTTGGGAAGGGATGCAGGAGAAATTTGATTTGGTTTGCATTCAAAGGTGAGTCTGTCTAATTCCCATGTTCCAAAACAGCATATGGGAAGGATGTCCCTGGTTCAGTCCTCAGCATCTCCAGGTACATTGGAAATGTCCTCCGTCTAAACCTTGGAGAGCTGCTGCCAGTCAGTGTAGATATTACTGAGCTAGATGCACCATTGGTCTAACTCTTTATAAGGCAGAAGTTTCTGTGTTTATATTTTGCATGTTAAGTACTAAAAACAATGCAAAGAGAATGTGATAAAGAGGGTTTAAAATTTGCAACAGCCAAAAAATAAAAAGAAATCTAGGTCATTGTTCCTGACGTGGGAGAAACTGATATCCACTATTTCCTGGATGCATTTCTATTAAAGATTTCATTTAAAATGCAGACAGACTATGAAGCTGGCTTTACTTATCAAGGAGAAGGAACATTATTAATCACATTCTTGCGACTGAGATCAAAATGATGGTTTCAAGAGTCACAAAAGCAGCTGGAGAAAACTTTTGTCAGAAAAATATGTGTACCAGACAATGTCTTTTCCTCTCCTACCAAAATCAATCATGAGGATGTTGCAGTAAATAATAACTTTTGTGGAGAGAGATTACAATTTGACATTACATGGCATTTAAAAAGCAATTTGGGATGGGGCTATAAGAAATTACTAAGCCAGTTGATGAATGCTGTAGAAATAGTTGATGGAGCTAACAAGAAGATTAGGAAAGTGATATCATGGGTCAGTGGAACTGAAGAAGTGAATAATGTGGAAGGCAGAGTGAATAAATTGGCATTTGTGAATATCAAATGTCTAAATGAAATCACACAAGGCTTGAAAATATATGAATAATAATAAAAACAGGAGATAGTTTGTATTTCCCAGAAGAGAGGGACAACTGGAAGGGAGAGAAATAGAGTGGATTTCATTTTGGCCATAGAATGCCCATAACATTGTGATTTCATACTCTCAACTGAAGAATGAAATGTTTTGATAAAACTCCATCATGTTTTCCTGATACTATGTCCCCCCCCCCCATTCTCATCCACCTTTCACCACCAAACTGAAAACACAGAAGGGTAAGAGCAACCTCTGCCTTTTGAAATCCATGTTTACAACTTGGTTTAAGATTAATTGCTCATGCAAAGTTTCTTAATGACGGCAAAAAACATCTTTGTTCCTATGACCTACGTATAAGAAAATGCAAAGGGTTTTTTAAATGATTAAATGATTCAGGATGGCAAAATTAAACCCTTTGGCTTATTCTGGTGGTTCTACATGTACATCCTGATTTTAAGCATGTTTTGGAAGTAAATGCTGTTGAAATGAATAGTACTCACTGCCAAAAATTGCTGGTGAGGCTCATGTAGTCATCAGGAGCCCAACCAATGAAGACTCCAGAGAGGCCTCCTCAAAGGAAGAGGTGTGGAATTCCATAGAGCAGCTCAGCACACCTGGTGCCCTGGAAGAGCCCACCATACTCCTAGTGACTCAGACATCTTGCCGGTCTCCCAATCACAAACCATATGTAAATTCCTTATCCAACTTCAAAAGGAGCTGTAGACTTAGCAGGAAGCTCAGAGTTACATAGGAGCGCATCTTTAGCTGCCAGGAAGCTTTATCACCAGGTCTTCATGGAGGAATCAGAGACAATTCAGCTGTGAACAATGGCCCAGCAGGTGATCAAGAAAGAAAGGAATAATCAGTGAAGGTACAACCCTCTCAATCGCTCCTGAACTCTTACGAGGAAAAACAGCTTCAGCTTATGGGCAATGATATCACACAATGGTAGTCAGGGTTATTTAAGAAAGACAGAGTGTCACACTCTGATTGTATGTTATGTTCCTGCTTATACTCCCAGTGGCTTGAAGGGGAGTTCCTCTTTCCTTTAGGGACGTGGGTGGCGCTGTGGTCTAAACCACCGAGCCTCTTGGGCTTGCCGATTGGAAGGTTGGCGGTTCGGATCCCCGCGACAGGGTGAGCTCCCGTTGCTCTGTCCCAGCTCCTGCCAACTTAGCAGTTCGAAAGCACGCCAGTGCAAGTAGATAAATAGGTACCGCTGTGGTAGGAAGGTAAACAGTGTTTTTGTGCGCTCTGGTGTCTGTCATGGTGTTCCGTTGCGCCAGAAGCAGTTTAGTCATGCTGGCCACATGAACCGGAAAGCTGTCTGCAGACAAATGCTGGCTCCCTTGGCCTGAATTCGAGATGAGCGCAGCAACCCCATAGTCACCTTTGACTGGACTTAACGGTCCGTGGTCCTTTACCTTTAAAAAAAAAAAAAAAACCTCTTTCCCTCAGACTGTGTACCTAGTAGCATTACTGAGAAGTCATTTCTCTTTTCTGAGAAGCTGCTTGCAAATATTCTATCCCCTTTTTGCTGGGCTGCTGGGCTGTTGTATCTAGTTCGGGTTGTGAGCCTATACTCACTAAGCTAGGAGCCAACCTCATTAAACTCTGTAGTAAAGCATTTGCTTTGTATGCATAAGGTCACAGGTTCGGTCCCTGGCATCTACAGTTAGACAAATCAGGGAGCCACAATGAAGAGAAACACCTTCCTCTGCTAGATATCTTGGAGAGCTGTTGCCAGTCAGGTTCATGCTCTTCCTTTTACTACTGCTACCACTAGTATTATTTTATTAACATTATTAATTTTAGATCTTACTTGCCCTTCACCATAAGGTCTCAGGGTGGGCTGCAACAATTTAAAACACCATATTAAAGATTAGACAATCCTACGGTAGGCAGTCAGATAGTCTGCTCTAGGAATGTATTCCCCATTGCTCATCAAACAGATCCGTTGAAATAAACTAACTTGGGTCTATTGATTTCAGTGGGTTTACTGTGAGTAAAACTTAGTTGGACACAACATAATACAAAAACCCAGTACTCATCTGAATAACACTTGGCTTCTTATACTGAAAGATCTTTCAGGGCTCTTTTGTTATTATACTTTATTAAGTCTATCCATCACTTTAATTATATCTCTTTCATGAATGAGTTCCATGCAACTTATTACCCATCTATTACATTCAGATCTGCAATTTTATTTTGAGTAAAATTAATTTTAACATTGCTCATTGCTGTCTGTGTGAAATTCTTGGGATGTGAATGAGAACTTACTTAAGAGAGAAATCAAATTTCTAACTTATCAGTCATGATGTTGATCCATTAGTGCCAAGAAAAGCTTGACGTTGATGGGCCATTCATAAGTATCAGTGAAGTGTACTTTACAGAGTAATATGTAGGAAGAGAACACTTATTTTCCCCACTTACGTGAGTGAGATCTTGTTTTTATTTTGGTGACCTTAAAAGCATACGGTCCAGAGAAGATATCTATGGTTAATTGTGCTAAAACATACATAATAGCTGCATTCTTTAAAAGAACCTACAATATCTGTAGTGTGATCCTGACGTAGCTATCTGTGACAAACCTATGAGATATGCATTTCTGTGCCTCTGGAAGAAAAGTTAAACATATATTATCATGATTTGCTGCTCAAAAGATTGTGCAGAAAGGCATTAGACACACATCAGCTATTCCTAATTAACCACTTAGAAAGCTCCGCTAGTTCTTTTGTGTTTGTGTTTAATAAACTCTTGTAATAGTTCTAGATTATCTTCAAACGAAACCCTCCCCTCTTCTTTTCTGTAAGGAAAGTAACCCACAGTAAATAGCGGAAATAGTTCGCACTGGGGATTAAATTCTCTCTGCTTCCCTGAATTAATATTTCTTTGCACTCATATATATATATATATATATATATGGATATATATATATCCAAAATTTAGCAAACCTGTATGTGGAGAATTCTTAACAATCCACATTTTTAAAATGAAATGGTATTTAACTTGAAAAATGTGAAACCCAGAAGGAACAGAAAAACAGAGATCTGTTCATCTGTTGAGTTACAACCTTTCCCCAATTTAAGGACTGTGTCTGCTCTGTGCCATACCATTGCTAACATCATACAGCCATCTTCTAATCAGGTTTTCGTAGCTGGCAATATACCGGTATTAATTAACTGGTGCTATGTATGTCATTCCAATTGTAGTGAGGAAATCGCATTTTTATAACTACTATACTTGTATTTGGAAATGTCACGAAAGGTACATGGGATGAAATATGGGGCAGGGGTGGAAATAGAAGGAATGTTGTGAGTGAAAGTAAATTATAGTACTGCTGCTTTGAAAATGGCCTTTCAATGTCTTGTGGGGCCATTTTATCTTTAGAATACCAGCGTGATACGTGTGTGAGAGTAACAGCAATTTTTCGGTTACATATTAGCTTCTGTGTGGCCTCTGTGTGGCTATTTCAACAAAGACCAATATTATTTTATAGACCTAATCAATATTTTGCACAGTGCCACCTTTTCGTTTGATGCAGGTAGACCCAAGTAGTCTTCAGCCTTTGTGCAATTAATGTTCCCACTGCAGATAATATGGACTGCATTCATGCTAAGATTAGATGATAAGTGACGCCTGCACATCTTCATTCCTTCTCCATCTTCAGCCTGCCGACAGAATTTCAGCATTTGAAAGATAAAGCCAATGGTTGCTGGTTTGTTGTGCCACCATGGGTGAATTGAAATTTTCTCCCTGGTAAGAGTGGAAAAATTTACACCAGGAGTAGGCAACCTAAGGCCCGGGGGCCAGATGCGGCCCAATCGCCTTCTCAATCCGGCCCGCGGACAGTCCGGGAATCAGCGTGTTTTTACATGAGTAGAATGTGTCCTTTTATTTAAAATGCATCTCTGGGTTATTTGTGGGGCCTGCCTGGTGTTTTTATATGAGTAGAATGTGTGCTTTTATTTAAAATGCATCTCTGGGTTATTTGTGGGGCATAGGAATGCATTCATATTTTTTTCCAAAATATAGTCCGGCCCACCACATGGTCTGAGGAACGGTGGGCCGGCCCACGGCTGAAAAAGGTTGCTGACCCCTGATTTACACCACTCTTCCTATTTCCTCAAATTGCACTCAAAACACGTCAGTCTTTCTGTACACCCTTTTTGTACACGTTGTTAATGTGGCTATTTTCAAAATCAAAGCTATGTATTTGAGACAATGCTGCTCTACAGTCGCTGAATACCAGACATTAATTAATTAATTAAAGGATTTCTATGGCACTTTCCATTTACAAAAAGAAACATCAAAGCACTTCATCCTTTAATAAAAGCATAATAATATCTCATAAAAATCCATATTGGTCAAATCATCACAAAGGCCATGGACATCAGGAAGAAGTATTGATAATATTAAGGATGAGAAAAAGACTGGGTGAAGAGGTATGTAGGCAATTGACAATGAAAACACCCAACTCAGTGAGAAGATGAGGCTATATGACAGGTGCCACAATGGAACAACAAACAACAAACCTTGGTTACGTATAGCACTGGCATAAATCACAACAAATGCAACCTGCTGAATATCATAAATGTAGTATCTTATTTTATATCATCCCCACAACCGGGGTGAACAACATAGTAACACTAGACAACTAAATACATATATAGATTACAAATGTACAAAAAGGAACCCAAAATTTATGGATCCCATGCCATAATATAAGAAGTCCATGAGATGATGTAAGCAGAACAAGGTTTTCCGGAATAAAGTCAACCTGTTTCGCCTTTCGGCTTCTTCAGCAACTTGAAATCTAAATGATATGAAATGATGCAGTTGAAACTCTATTCTTATACATTTTTATCTCATATTATGGCATGGGATCCATAAATTCTGGGTTCCTTTTTGTACATTTGTAATCTATATATGTATTTATGTTGTCAGAGTTGTCTAGTGTTACTGTGTTGTTCACCCCGGTTGTGGGGATGATATAAAATAAGATACTACATTTATGATATTCAGCAGGTTGCGTTTGTTGTGATTTATGCAGGTGCCACAATGGAGACATGAAAACGAAATGCAAACAGTAAGCTGCTAAAACTCAATGAATGATAGCCAATGATGTCCAAATGATTGCACAAAAGATTTCTAATTGCACAACAGGTCTGCTGCTTTCTTTCTTCCCACTGTAGGCACCAATCTTCTGGAGCATTTTTTTGGGAGCTGCAGTCAAGAGGAAGCACAAGCCCAACTGCATAAGCAAACGTCAACCCATTGACACTGGATTCCGCCAACAAGTTATTGTCCCTAATAAGTCATTGCACTTTGTAGTAAGCACCACATTGCCCATTGCACAGATTTAAGGAACCGTTGGTGAGCCTGCATGCCCCACCCAATCTCGCCCAATATCCCTGTGTGGTACAGCTGTGCTGCAGAGGGATTATTCTTGCTCCTGCCTTTGGAGAAAGTATCTGGTTACAAAGCTGGCGGTGTGATGAGGAGCTGCTCCCTTGAATGCTGCTTAATGCTAGATTGTATGTTTGCTTCTGTTGCGCACTGAAATACATCATGAAATTGTTTTTTAAAAAATAATTTTTATTAGAGATTTTTACATACATTCTTTTAAATAACATTCAACAATCATGTATTATACAAATTTTCTGACTTCCACCAACCACTTCTCGGGATTTTCACTTCTCTTAACTTCTTCTTGTATTTCATACTCCACTACAGTGGGACCTCGACTTACGAGCGATTCGACTTACGTGTTTTTCAACTTACAAATGACTTCCGGGAGAAACAAAATGGCCACCGCAGCCGAATTTTTCGACTTACGAATGGAAGTCGCGGCCGCTTTTAATAGGATTTTTTCGACTTACGAATTTCGACTTACGAATTTTCGACTTACGAATTTTTTTCGCTCAATGCATTCCTATGGGGATTCGACTTACGAATGTTTTCGACTTACGAAAATTGTGTCGGAACGCATTATTGTCGTAAGTCGAGGTCCCACTGTATTACTTTTACTAATCAGATTCAAATATTATTTCCCAAAGTTATTTCTGTAATATTTCTTAAATTTAACCTCACAAAACTTCTTGCAAGCCTATTAGCGTGATTTGTTGTTTACAGTTATCTTTCAAATATATCTCAAATTTAGTCCAATCTTTTACAAATTCCTGGTCCCGTCGGTTTCGAATTCTTCCTGTCATCTTATCCAATTCTGCATAGTCCATTAACTTCATCTGCCAACATCATGAAATTGTTAAAAAGAGAGATAAAATAATACCAAGGTATTATTAATATCTCTTAGCAAAGCAGATTCCTGATTCCATTGATTCAAACTTATTAATATTATTAATATCTCTTAGCAAAGCAGATTCCTGATTCCATTGATTCAAACTTTTTCTTCTTCATTGCAGGGAAATATCATTTGATGTCCAAATGATGGGCAGATTGTCCTTTGTTTGGTTTCATGAATAAACATTAGTATTCTACTTAGTAGGATGAAAATGAAAATAAAGTCAGATAGTGGGAGGCAAAGAATAAAGCAAAAGCTGCTGTTTAGTTAAACCATAGCCTACCCTCTAGCTAAAATAATCCCATGGATATGAAATATTTTACATTTTGAGTCTTTGGAAAACAAACACCGTTCTACTAATCAACCTGTTGTCTTGGTCTGAAGCAATCAATCCTTGCTGTAAACTAGTTAATATGTTATTCTAAACCACCTGCTCTCCACTTCTAGAATGCATTTGTCCTGAGAAGCCTACAAAAGCTAAGGAAAATAATTTAGTAAACCCTAGTCGACTGGGGACCCAAAAAGGAGTAGTCATGGGAAAGTGTGTTTCTCAAAACGGAATTAAGCTCTCAGATCTAATCTGATGCAGTATTATTAAGGCTTACACACCACCCCCTGGATCACACTCAAGTTTTT
Organism: Darevskia mixta; assembly: GCA_034641385.1. Taxonomy (NCBI): domain Eukaryota; kingdom Metazoa; phylum Chordata; class Lepidosauria; order Squamata; family Lacertidae; genus Darevskia; species Darevskia mixta. The sequence continues at coordinate 1,412,452 of JAWWNH010000034.1, read as the reverse complement.
CACACATTCAGCATTTTACGCCAATCCAAGAAGGCGACAGCTCAAATGAGTCAGCTCAACAGCAAGAGTTTTATTCCCTTTTCAATTCCCTTTTCTTCAGAGCAGCTAGAAATGTTTAAAAAGACAGAACTGTAGCATTTAGTCAATTAAAAAGAGAGAGACCATTTTAAAATGATATTATATGCCACAATACTTGGACTTCTTGTTTCTCTCCCCCATCACAAATTATAGCTATTCACATTTTTAAAAAATGACTCAAAGGGGTGGAAACAAAAAGCAAGATTTGCTGGACAAAAGTGTGACTTATGAACATATAATTTATATTGGAGATGGTAAACAGCCATCATGGCTAACAGCCATCAATAGTCTCATTCTCCATGAATTTGTCTAATCTTCTTTCAAAGCCATCCAGTGAACCTATTGTAGGCAAGCAATAGGTGCCTTGGAGATCTCTGTTGTGTAGGCAAGGGAATAAAGGTTATCTATGTGATTAAGAATGATGGGGGAAAGTAAGATTATATGACTTTATATACTATTCATATACAGACAATTATTGATTGAGTGGGTTATGGAAAGGGCACCAATACAGCAATACCCATTGAAGAGTGAGTCTTCACACTAAAATAAAATAAACAAGCCGCCACCAGCCCACCAAATGATGCAAAGTCCAATAATATGTACTGAAAGTATTATTTTGTAGAAGAGGACAGCTATTTGGGAGGCTTATTATATTATATTTTATATTTATATTTTAATGTATTTTTTATTTTTGTTGGAAGCCGCCCAGAGTGGCTGGGGAGACCCAGCCAGATGGGTGGGGTACAAATAATAAATTATTATTTATTATTATTATTAAATCTGGAAAAGTCACCATTTCTGAATATACTGTGTTGGTACTACCTTAGAGATGATACTTCACTGAGGGACAATCTCTTCACTTCCCCTTGTCCTCGGACAAAAGAAGGAAGGAATTGATTTACTAATCTCTGTTGCTTCTTGCTGACACAAGAACTCTCTCAGATGTTACCCTCAATGGTTAAATCATTCCCTCCAACTTTCAGGAAGATTCCCAAATGCTCTCATCTATCAAGTTTCCTGCCTTTTATACCCCAGTAGTGTTGCTCGGCTGATGATAAAGGTTCTATCAGCAGAATGGAACGGAAAACATTTTGGGGGTGATTCCTCCTGCCCCCTACAACTCCCATACCCCAGATCAGCCTCAGAGGATTGGAGGACTGTGCAGAACAGGTTTAGGGAGATCACAGGTGCCATGTGGTCAAAACCACTGAGCCTCTTGGGCTTGCTGATCGGAAGGTTGGCGGTTCGAATCCTTGCGATGGGGTGAGCTCCTGTTGCTCTGTTCCAGCTCCTGCCAACCTAGCCATTCCAAAGCACACCAGTGCAAGTAGATAAATAAGTACCACTGCGGCAGGAAGGTAAACGGCATTTCCGTGCGCTCTGGCACTCGTCATGGTTCTCTGTGTGCCAGTAGCAGTTTAGTCATGCTGGCCACATGACCCAGAAAACTGTCTGTGGACAAACACCGGCTCCCTCAGCCTGAATGCAAGATGAGCGCCACAACCCCATAGTCGCCTTTGACTGGATTTAACCGCCCAGGGGTCCTTTACCTTTTTTTTTTAACCTATGGGGAAGGTGGATTGCTGAAAATGGCTTCTCTCCTCATCCAGCTGTTTACTGTATGTTGAATGTCACAATTGGATACAACACCGTGCCCTCCAGCTCCTTTTGGCTTGAGATTCAGTTTATGAAACCAGCCCTACACTATGGCTTTTTCTTGGCCCAGACTCCTCCTGTATGGATTCTCTGTATACAGTCTGACCTAGCTGCATATTTCTGTGTAAGCGTGGTTCTTCATGCCATGCTGAAAAATCCAATGCTTTGAACAAGCTCTTATTTCTAATAACATACTGAAAGCAACACACCATTGAGACTCATCTCTCCTCTACACCTGGAATTGCAGACTAGAGCTGGAGCAACACATCTCCAAAGCTGCCCTAAGAAAACAAGGTTAGATTTGGTTGAGTTCCAGCAGCTGCAGCCAACAGATAAAGAAAATATACTCAAGCAAAAATACAAACCACATACAGTTGTTTGATACCAACGGAAGATATGAAAGGAAATATAAAATTGCCGCCAACTGATGCATCCATTTTCCACCCTGTCCCATCTGTGCCAATTTGTGTCTGAGCACGCAATGAGATAATGGAGAAATCATTTTTTAGGAATTACACAGTGATAGAATTTGAAGTGACGGGGAAAGAGCCAAAAGTCAGAAGTAGCAGTCCATATATCCCCAAGTTTGCTGGCTAGTAATCAAATGTTTGTTTGTTTTTTTAAAAATGGCTCTGAGAATGACAATGGACTTAATAATTGGCGAAAAAGATAGTTCCAGAGCTATGAATATGGACATTACATGACTTTTGAGCATTTTCCATGGGTTTTAAGGGAATATATTTGTGTTTAAATCACAGTTAACTTCAGGTGGCAGGTTTGTTTAAAAGGTTGCATGAAAAAAATATAAACAAACAATCAAACCTCATAAAATGTATAAGGATTCTATGCTACCACTGAAAACCCAAAGTTTATACATGGCACTGTACAATCAGTATCATAAAAGTTTTAAAACCGGTATATCAATGTTTGAAACTAAAACAGCAGCATAATGCAATCCCCAATGCAGACCAATAGAAGAATAGTATAGTATTACAAGTTTTGGAAAAGAGCCATTTGTACATTCTTGGGGAGAAAATTACATAGATATGGGACCAACACTGAGGAGGCCCTGTGTCTTGAATGTACCAACTTAATTGACCTTGCTGGTAGGCCTGCAAGCAGGATGCATATCACACAGAATAAACCTGAAATGCCCTGGTAAAAACATTTGAACAGGATAGGGATAGATGGATCCTTCTTGGTGAGAAATTATTTTTCAGATGGTTTTCATACAGATCATGGCTTCATTCCATTGGAAATGTTTCTTTCTTTCTTTCTTTTTTCCATTTCATTCCTGTCTAATTTTTAGAGAAAGCACAGACCAAGGAAATACTACAAGGGACCTGGAAATAAAATTAATAAAGCAGAATTCTTAATTATAGCCTTTATCAATGAATGGCATCTTCTTTATGCCTAGCAAAACAAGAGCCAATTATGGTTTTACTGAATTGGTCATCATTTAAACAAAAGGCAGTGGACAGGAAAGTAATTTTTCTATTTATTCTGACACGGTATATGTTCTTAATTCATAGTAGAGCCAGGATAATACAATAGAAGCAATTTCAGCTTTCATTATATAAGGCAAGATTTTGAGAGCTGTCATTTTAGGGTTTCTTAAGAAAAATAATAAATATACATTTTATTCAAAAATAGTCTGGCCTCCAATTATTCCTCAGAAAGAAAAATCCATTATTTCCAACAATGAAATGTGCTGTACCAAAACTGATTACTTGATATACACAGTTTACCTTAAATCCAAGACGAACAAAAGCAATTTTAGGTGAATTAGGTGTCTTTTACCCCCCCCCCACTTTATTTGCACTACCAGTTGGAATAACTTCATTTTGACAGGTGAATGAGTTTGCCTTGGCTCCATGAGCATTTCCACTGAATTGCTTGCGAAAATTATTGGAGAAAAAAGAATGTCAAAAGCGCCTACATTTGGCAGCAAACTATAAGCAAATTTAAGATTTCAGTGATCAAATTCAATTAAAGCAATTTTTTTTTAGCACAAGTACTTCCTAAACACAGAGAACAACTGAAGTTTTCTGAGCTTTTCTATAAAGCTAATTTCAGGTAAAAGTCCAACAGCATCAGAAATCTTAAAAATGGCCGCTCATCAAGGGGCCATTTATACTTACAACCATGCCAGGCTATGCTCTGGCTCTGTGGTAAGAGGCAGTTTCCTTCAGTTGCTGGAATCCGCAGGAGGGGACAGTGATCTTGTTCTTATGTCCTGCTTATGTTCTTACATGTAGAGAAGCTCTGATTCAAATCTCTGTCAACAAGTAGTAGGTGAGTGAATAGACCTCTCCATCAGACCCAGATCAGGGGATGCGCATCTCATATTAACGCTACAAGTTTAATAAGCATAAAATGCTGTGTGTGCATGCATTGTATGTGAACCACTTTTACATTTGACAGGAGTTTTAACTAAAGCAAATACAGTAAGGAAAGGTTGGATATTTCCTGTTTGAGCATTTAGGCTATTTGATTAATCATCACTGGAAACCAAAACGGTGTCTAATGAAACAAGAGAGCTCAGTGTCTCCCTGTAGTCTGAGGGATCAGGCACGGAAGGGACCCAGTTCATCTTGTTGGGAGAAGGAGCTTCCAGCATGTAGCAGCAGAAGCTATGCTCTGCAATTATATAACAGGCAAGCTACTTAGGATTTCTCTCTGGGACCAGAGAGAAGTACGTTTATTGAATTGCCTTCAGGACTAAACAGAAGATAGGGCTGCATACTCATTCTTGTGGTGGAGAGCATTCATTTCTACTCCGCACAAGGTCCAGATCAAGGATTCCATTGCAGCAAATCATTATCTGCAGCCAAATAATGCAGCCCGAGACCAGGCGTTTCTCACTTTCTGGGATATCTCCAGGCCACAACCCTCACCAGATTTAATCTGTATCCTCTTCAGGTATTTTTTGCCTGATTGGAATGTTTCCTTCAACCGTGACTTATTGCTACCTCTGACTTTTCAATATAGCCTACTATACAGAGATAAGAATAACATCCATCGCACCACAATGCCATTGCAGAAGAGGGTAGCTAGTCATAGATCGGAAAGGATTGCCAAAGCAAGCTTGCAGCATTCTGCCCAATTGAACATTGCACCTGGTATCTAATTTTGGATGCTCTCTATTTGACATTCGGTATTTGATAATGCTATGGATAAGATGGAGTCTGGAAGCAGTCCAAGCACAAGAGGATGGAACAGAGTGAAGAGCAATCTTCTTGATTCTGCATAACAGTGCCTGGCTCCATTCTCCCATGGGAAGTCTTCTGTAGCCCACATGCTGGTGACTGGTGGGGTCAGACGCAAAGGCTAGTGCACCCACAGGTTCTTCCCTTGTACATCAGACTACATTCCAAGCACACCAAAGCTAGATATTTCTACACCCACACCCACAAATCTCTCCAGATCAGAGGTTTCCAGGCCTGGGGGGAAAGCAGACAGAAGAGGCTCTGCATAGGAAGAGACCACTGAAAAAACAGACCCTAAACCAGATTTGACAGAGTTTGTAATGGAGCAATTTGCTCAACAAAGGAAGGATTTTGAATTAAAGATGTTGGAGCTATTCCAAAAAATGAACATTAAAATAGAAGATAGCACAGCCCAACTTTCATAAAGGATGAGGAACTTGAGGAGAAATCTGTTAAATTTGAGGAAACTTCTCAACATGTGACGCAATTGAAACAAGAGCAAGATATGTGTAAGAAAGCTGTGGGTAGATCAGAGGTTTCCAGGCCTACATCTCTTCATTCTGACAGCCTGGAGTCATTCTCCTAAATCAAGGAAACATTCCAGCCAGGCAAAGACACTCAAAAAGGTGGCACAGCAGCAAAGTCATAGAATCATAGAGTTGGAAGAAACCACAAGGGCCATCCAGTCCAACCTCCTGTCAAGCAGGAAACACCATCAAAGCATTCCTGACAGGTGGCTGTCAAGCCTCTGCTTAAAGACCTCCAAAGAAGGAGACTCCACCACACTCCTTGGCAGCAAATTCCACTGTCGAACAGCTCTTACTGTCAGGAAGTTCTTTCTAATGTTTAGGTGGACTCTTCTTTCTTGTAGTTTGAATCCATTGCTCCATGTCCGCTTCTCTGGAGCAGCAGAAAACAACCTTTCTCCCCCTCTATATGACATCCTTTTATATATTTGAACATGGCTATCATATCACCCCTTAACCTTCTCTTCTCCAGGCTAAACATACCCAGCTCCCTAAGTCAATAAGTGCCATAGGTTCTAAGGAGACATTGTGGAAGGCAGGGGCAGTTGGCCAGATGAAGATGGCGGGGAGAAGGAAGCGCCCATCAACAATCCCAGAGAGGGCTCGGTGGGCTGGGACAGACCTTATCCAGTTTTTGGGGAAACCAAGGAGCCACTCAGGGAGGGAGATCCTGAGGAGGTATATAAAAGGAGAATTCCTGGATGCCAAGATCCAGTTTGGGGCAAGTACCCCAGCAGAGATTTAAAATCACAAAATATGCAGCAAAGTAAAGCATGTATATTTGAATTCTATAGATGTCAAATTCAAGATTAGAATGTGTTGCCATTTAATTATATTTTATTTTATTTGTTTCTGGGTTTTTTTTCTTTCAGCCTCCAGTCTCTTGTCAAACATCAAATTCACACAATTTGAGTAGTAGTTCAGTATTAATCCATTGCAATACAGCCCAGGTTGGCTACGCCATGGCAATGTTTCCCCTATGTGACTTTCGGGAGCATTTCACAAAGATTAATTGTCCCTGTTGACATTTCTTGATGTTTTAACACTTAGATATTTTCAAAATGACAGCCGAGTTGTAACACAAAGTCAGGAATGAAAATACCATGCTTTCAAAATGCATAAACAAGTCCTAATGTTTGTTGCATTATGAATATTTTATGTAGCATTTTCTAGGTGTAAGAAGTGGCTTGCATTCTGTATCCCTACAATCGCTTGAGATTGTAGGTCATTAGCATTTTTGTTTTATAGAAGAGGAATATAAAAACTGGGGGGTAGTAAACTGTAAACAAAATGTCAGTTTGTCTAGGCTTGAAATATAAAAGTCCTGTGCTATACTCAAAAATGGGATGCCATGAGGTCTTTAATATGGCAACATATATTCTTTTATATCCAACTCTTTAGATAATTGAAAAATATTCTGATCATTGAGTAGATTCAAAATGGGAAATAATCATTAAAGCACATGCAGTGTGATCCTCAGACTTACTTTGTTGGGGGCAAAGTATACATGAGGTTGTTCGCACAATTTGTAAAGGGTTCCAGTGATATGTTTGCTCCTAATAGGCCCTGATTTGAACTGGGGCTATAGTGTGGAGAAAATGGTTAGAGCCTTTTTAGTGCTGCTAACCCACCAGGTTCCTGATCCAGATATGGCCTCCTGTCTACATTATTATACATTTAAACAGCAGCAGCAGCAGCAGCAGCAGCAGCAACAACAACAACAACAACAACAACAACAACAACAACACTTTATTACTTATACCCTGCCCATCTGGCCAGGCCTCCCCAAACAACAACAACAACAACAACAACACTTTATTACTTATACCCTGCCCATCTGGCCAGGCCTTCCCAAACACGCTGGGCGGCTTCCAACTGGATATTAAAAACACAATCAAACATCAAACATTAAAAACTTCCCTAAACAGGGCTGCCTCCAGATGTCTCCTAAAAGTCAGATAGTTGTTTATTTCCTTGACATCTGGTGGGAGGGCGTTCCACGGGGCGAGTGCCACTACTAAAACAAAAAACCAACAACCCCAAAACTATCATACCCGCTTAATAAATGAGTTTTTAGATCTTTCTACCCAGTGCTATGCTGTAAAACCCATGGCAAAATATTACAGTGGAAATCATTGCAAAGAATTAAGTGCTTTTTTAAAATCCCTCCTCCAAGATGTCTACATTGCTCTCTTTCAGTCCCCATGTAAAGCCTATTTTCTTTCCTCTTGTTTTCTCTGTTGAAGTTGATATTCTGTTTTATGTTACTGCTGGTGGTTTTATGGCTGCTTTTGTTACATGGCTTTTGTGATTTGTTTTATGGATTTATATTTTTGCTGACAATTAATTGCAAAGGTGGTACATAACTGTACTAAACAAATAGTAAATACACAGATACACACATTTTCATAACAATGACGCTAGATAATGGGTGCTGGGATGTCTCATTTCATGCCAGAAAGTCAGTAATCTGAACATTGAAGCCACTACCTGAGCCAAACAGCAGTCAGAACAAATTGTTATGTCCCCCCATTTCTGGTCCAACATCACAACTTGTTGTATTGGTGCATCATGAAGTAACCCAAGAAGTTCCACTCACACAATACTCTAGATCCCCAATGTGGACTAGAACTCTCATCATCTCCCGATAGCATGGCCAATGGCTAGGGATGATGGGGTTATAGTCCTAAACATCTGGAAGCCACCCCATTGGCTACACACCCCATTGGCTACACCCCATTTGAAATCCACTGTAAACATCTTCATACATGTTTACAGTGCATTTCAAATCTTTCCCATAGATGATTTCTGTAATCAGTTACCAGATGCGGGATAAGGATGCAACACAAAGAGGTTTTTCTTAGGGCCACCTGGTAAATGCAGAGGATCGGATACCATTTGCTGTGTCAGCCATCGCAAAATGAGGTGTTACACTATCATCTCTGTCAACACAGACACTCAGGTCCAAGTAGATGCTTGAACATTTGTGCATCTCTTCTTTTAAAATGCTGCTGGTGTGCCCCCAAACTCATATGCTAGAGCTTCCCTGTGTCTTCTATAAAAACGAGCACTCTACAAATTGTTGGTGTTTATACTACATTTTTTTTAGATTTGCCTTGAGACAGTCTTTAAACCTCTTTTGCTGACCCAGAGGTTCCCTGCTTATAACATAGCACACTTCCAAATGCCACTAACACACACACACATGCATATGCACACATAAAGGGTAAAGATAAAGGAACCCCTAACCGTTAGGTCCAGTCGCAGACGACTCTGGGGTTGCGGCGCTCATCTCACTTTACTGGCCGAGGGAGCCGGCATACAGCTTCTGGGTCATGTGGCCAGCATGACTAAGCTGCTTCTGGCGAACCAGAGCAGCACACGGAAACGCGGTTTACCTTCCTGCCGGAGCGGTACCTATTTATCTACTTGCAATTTGACATGCTTTCAAACTGCTTGGTTGGCAGGAGCTGGGACCGAGCAACGGGAGCTCACCCCTTCGCGGGGATTCGAACCACCGACCTACTGATCGGCAAGTCCTAGGCTCTGTGGTTTAACCCACAACGCCACCCGTGTCCCATATGCACCCATAGTTTCCTGTAAAAAGTAATAATACACCAACCAAAATAAACCTACTACCTTTGGAGTCACATTTTGTACTGCCAAGCTGTATTCTCTTACCCCAAAGTGCATTCCTTTTATTCAGCAGGTCACTGAATATAAAAAAGAGACATCTTGAGACTTCAGTTGTCTTCCCACACATTGTGCTGTGAATTGCGGCAGATAGAATGGCAAGCCAGAAGCTCACACTTTCCCTGTTTGTCCAAGCCCTGCAACTTTGGCATGCTATTATGTGACAACGGCCGAAAAAGCTATTTTTATATCAAACTACATTTCAGGATCACTCCATAGTAAGCTAAGATTGTAATCAGCGGTCTTATTGTTGCTTCAGCTGGAGCACACATATGTCTCCCCAAGATGCCATGTCTTTCTCACAGTCCCCTATGATACAACTCACAGCCGACAGTGCAATTATAGACTGAGAGCCAGAAATGCAATCATATGTTCGAGCCGCTGATTAAAAAGTGGATATTGTTTTGTTAGGAAGGCATCAGCTGCAGAGCTTCAGACGGGATATGGCTGCTTGCCTTTGAAAGGGTCTGATTCAGTTAAACACAGATATCTTTCTGGAATACTAACTAAGGAACTGAGGCAGAACAGATTTATTGCTGATGTGGTCTCAACAGACAGCAACATAAACGATGGGGCAGTAAAAGTAAATGAAAATACAATCAAAGGGCTCTCATTTCAAGGCCACGTTATGTTAAGGTCTTATTAACACATGTTTTAATGTTGCATGAAACTTCCCCAAGCATCTTGTTGAAATAGTGTAGGTGCTGGGCTCATATCCCAGTGAAGCTGAAGAAAAGGCTCCTCCCTTCTTTCATACCCTGTTTCTCCTAAAATAAGACGTAGCCATAAAATAAGCTGTAGCAGGATTTCTACGCATTTGTGAAATATAAGCCATACCCCGACAATAAGACATAGTGCCGTGGCACCTCTCCCTTAAGACGGCCTGGATAGGCGTGGCTATGCAGCGTACCGAGGCGGAGCGGTTAAAATAAGGCATCCCCCCAAAATAAGCCATACTATGTTTTTTTTGAGGTGGGGAATATAAGACGGTGTCTTATTTTAGGAGAAACACGGTAGGTCTCTGATTCTGGGATTGCTGGTGAGCATATTTCATTCTGTATTTTTTATCATCACAGTGGTAAGCCGAGACATTTTGCTGCCTGAAGTAGAGACCTAATGCTATACTTTCTAATTAGGGTTAGCACGTCTTTTTTTTTTATAGTGCTAACCCTAACTAGACACCAGTTATTCCAGATTTCCGCCGAAAGTTTTTTTTATGCCAGGCTTTAAACTTTTATAGTATCATAAGTGTAGTCTGTTGTTGTTTTAAGAGCCAATTATACCACAAGTTGTGTGTCCTATTTACTTACTTTCATATAGTGTACAGCCTCTCAAGAGAGCTGTAAGAGTAATGAATCATAGAATCATAGAGTTGGAAGAGACCACAAGGGCCATCCAGTCCAACCCCCTGCCAAGCAGGAAACACCATCAAAGCATTCCTGACAGGTGGCTGTCAAGCCTCTGCTTAAAGACCTCCAAAGAAGGAGACTCCACCACACTCCTTGGCAGCAAATTCCACTGTCGAACAGCTCTTACTGTCAGGAAGTTCTTTCTAATGTTTAGGTGGAATCTTCTTTCTTATAGTTTGAATCCATTGCTCCGTGTCCGCTTCTCAGGAGCAGAGGACATAGCTAATGAAGGCATAGCTTTTTTCATATATAGATATTTTAAAAATCATGTTAACAAAAGAATAGCCTGCTGGATCAGGCCAATGACCCATCTAGTCCAGCATCCTGTTCTCACAGTGACCAACCAGAGGTCAGTTAGAAACTAGAGAGCTGCACTCAAGCAATCTCCCCTTCTGTGATTTCCAGCAACTGGTATTGGAAGCATTGTTGCCTCCAGCTGTGGAGGTAGAGCAGGGGTCCTCAAACTTTTAAAACACGGGGCCGGTTCACTGTCTCTCAGACACTATCAGGGGCCGGAGAGGAAGTTTTGGAGAGTGGGCTGGCGCGCTCGCAGGAGCTAGGCGCCTTGGAAGCCAGCAGCCTGCAGGAGCTGGCCGAGAGCGGCTCGCATTGCCCGGTGCACCTCTTCAAGGAGCACGGAGACGGAGACAAGGACAAGCTGGTGCCTCACTTGCAGCTGGCGCCCCGTGCGGGCGTTTCCATGCCTTTGTCCTCCTGCTCCCTGGAGGTGAAGGCCGCCGCCTGGACCACTTCGCCGCTGGCCTCATCATCCTCCACCGTCACATCGACTGCCGCTGTGAGTGCAGCGATGGCTCCGCCAAGCCCTAGCCCAGGCCGGCTGTCCTCCTCCAGGAACGCCGCTGCCGCCTCCGTCACGGGGATGCAGAGTGGCAGCAGCCACCGGAGCACCAGGGCGGTGGCAGGAGGAAGAGGCTGAGTAGTGGCTACTCTGCCAATCATGCACCGCGCCTGGTTTACTTCAGCGTGGCGCGGGGATGTTTCTGCCAATCAAACGCCGTGCCTGGTTTACCTCAGCGCAGCGTTTGATTGGCAGAGATGTCCCCACGCCGTGCTGAGGTAAACCAGGCGCAGTGTTTGATTGGCAGAGACGTCCCCAGCGCTGAGGTAAACCAGGCGTGGCGTTTGATCGACAGAGCTGCCGCCGGTCGGTCTCTTCCTCCCTTTGCCATCACCAGGAGTCTCGGCTTTGCGGGCGGGCCGGATTTAGAAGCCTGGCAGGCCTGATCCGGCCCGGGGACCGTAGTTTGCCGACCCCTGAGGTAGAGCATAGTCATTGTGCCGAATAGCCATTGTCAATCCTCTCCTCCGTCAATTTGTCCAGTACTCTTTAAAATCCATCCAAGTTGGTGGTCATCACTGCCTCCTGGAGGAATTGTTTTAAAAATCACAATAGTGGTATTTTCAGGTATTTACATTTATATTTCAACCTTTTGAAACAAGAAATGTTCTGAGGTGAGGGAAGTGGCATTCTGAAAAGGAGTTTAATTTCTTATTTATGGCCCATTTCACACTTAGGCCAAAAATGCATTGTTCGAAACAGTAGCAGTGCTTTTTATATTGAGCTTTTTCACAGCAATGTGGCAGAATGCAGGGTTTTCATTCTTTCAAGCAAACTACTAGAGAAAATCTATCTAGGTTCCTCTCAGGAACAAGGGAAAATGCACATGGCTGGCAACCTCCTGTGGAGAGATGACAATAGCTTTGAGAAGCAAGCTGCTTTGACTTGAGATATTTTTGATTGAGAGATGAGATTTGAAATATTCACACATTTCAGGATTGCTTGGAAGACTTGGCTGTGTCTCGTGAAATCTGCATGCAAGAGTAAAATAACAACATTGTTGCTCCACAGTTTAACACTCATGCATTTGCCACAAAGTATGTTATAGCAATACTTTGGCAATGTGTGTGACATCATCCATTTTCACTCCTTCTCTTTAATAGGCTTCTATGGAGCTACTGTATGCTTTTCTTATTCCCTTCTCTCTCTATTTGCTCCCTGTTTCGTTTGATGACTTTTCTTTCTTACCACCACCCAGGAGTGACCCACTAGATTCAGTCTTCAATCTACTCTTTTTCTTCCTCTCCATCCTTTCTTTTTCTCTTTTTGTGATCTTATTTGTTCTGCTATGAACACCATTCTAATGGATTTCAGGTCTACATTTCTACCTCTGATTTATCTATTCAGTACCATATTTGTGTCTTGTCAACATTTTCCTCTGGATCTCCTGCCGATGTCAATAATTTCATAGGGCTACAAAATTTTCCCCATGGTCTTCCGGTCCCGCCTACCTTAATGGAGGCAGCCCCCCCGACAAAGGGGAATCGCCGGCGAATGCAAAACAAGGATGATAGAGAGTAAATCATCCTTGAAAATACCCCCCCCCCCGGATGGGGGGAATGGGCGTTAATCACAGTTCATCTCGGTATCTGGCTCTCGCTCTGGCATGGAATGTGGGAGGCAGGGAGGTGCTGAGTGCAAAAGCACTTCGTCTGGTGAAAACACTCCTACACCGCCATTAAGAAGCAGAAGTTCTCCATTTAATTGGATCTTTAATTGGCTGTAAAGTACCGGTGCTTGGTGGAAAAAGGTTGCAACAACATACTGCGGAATATACCAGCTACATGGATCAAACATTTGAATTGAGATAGGATTTTCTTTGGCATGAGAGTCAGTTGGGGAGAGGGAACCCACCCATGCTTTGTTTATTCTAAGCTTCTTTATATATTTATGATTCGACAACCCTCTCCGGAATATAAGATAAAAATATATTTACAAGTGAGGAAGGGACGTTGGAGTAATATTGATATTAACAAGCAGAAGTGGAAACTGCGTGTGATCTGAAATGAAGAAAGGAGGGGGAGGGGAAGCTCAAGTATGACTATGTTGGAAAGACAGAGTAACTTCCCTCACCTTCGTTTATGAACAACAGACAAGGAAAAAGAGACTGAGATTTGTGTGTGCTACTGATGGAATGTAATCTAAGATAAATTTTAATTGCGCCATAAATCTCTTGCTGGAAAGAAAAAAATTTGGGGGCTGTCATAAGAGTGCTGCAGAAATTCTGGGGGTTGGAAAGAAGTATTAAATCTTCAGCATGTTCGAAAACTGCCCAACTTTTCCTAGGCTGAGAGGAAAATGGTAAAGATCTGCCATTCTGTCTACTAGTGAGAAAGAATGGTTTCTAGCAGACTGTTGCCTGTTCCGAGACATCGAAGCAAGGGACAGAGAGATAAGACCTCTGAGAAACTTCGAGATTCAGCTCCATCCCAAACCACGATGGAAGAAAACAGCTGGGAAGTGAAAAGGACAACACTATATATGGACAGAAGGAATCTCCATGGACATAACAGTTTCCACATGCAGGGCAGAATAAAGATAATAGTTTGAGTTCCTCACTTGAAGCTTTAAAAATTTATATAGTGTAACATCATGAATGGAAATAATTAATTATGTAGCTGTTGACTAAGGGATTATTATTATAAGTGAAATGTAACTGACATTAATTAAGATTATGGAACGCAGTGATATAAGATCGGAAATGCACCCAAACTACCATGCGGGGAGCCACTTTAACTAAATGTATTAATTGGAAGTTGACTGGCATTTTGATAATTGTATAATTTGGGAATTAATTGTTATTGTTATAATTTGGTTATTATTGGGAAAACTAATATGTGTGTGTGTGTGTGTGTGTGTGTGTGTGTGTGTGTGTGTAAAACCCACACAAAACCTTCCACATGAATCCAGTTATTTTCATTCTTCTTCTCTTTCATTGTTGGCATTGCTCCTCGTTCTCAGGCTACAAGATGATATGGAAATGTGGAGAACTGAGCTTAAAAATTGGAAAAATGGAAAACTGAGAGAAACCAAGACTGACATATTTGACCATCCTTAGCTAGGACCAATCCAACTAACAGGAATGTGCTTCTCTCAGCTGGTAGCAGTAAGGACATTTTGTGTATTTTTGCCCTGACTGCAAGGTTGGCTCAAGACATTTTGCTGCTGAAGAGATTTGCTGCAGCAAATGAACTCATTGTTTCCAAGTCAAGGTATATAGTGCCCAAGCCAATCAAGATATTATGACAGCTGAGGCAGGAGAAGAAAATGTTACACAAGTGCTTATTCCTCTCCCTGCAAGACAATACATGAAAGAACTAATTAGCTACCCTTGCTCATCAACCTGTTTGCCAATGATGTAGTATTGATTATTACTAAATCTGGAACCTCACTTTTGGCAGTGATGCAGGAACTAAAACTGTATGGCTCTGTTTCTGGCTTTATCGTAAATGTATCTAACTCCGATCTGCTAGGTATTCACACCTGACAGGAATTAGGAGCTAAATTACACAACATTACTGGACTTAGCACTGAGAAAACATATACAAAATATCTGGGTGCATTGATTCCAAGAAACTTACTTTTACTTGAAAAGTTTAAACCTATTATTAAAGACTTTAAATTTAAAATGTGCTTGTAGAAAAAAAAATCACACCCCAGGCAACCTAGTCATTAACTCCCCTGGAAATATAATATATACCACAGATCCATTGGGCAAGGGTGTGATATTTTTACAGCTCATTTGCCAATTTTTCTTCCAAACCTTTAAATGCTCTCAAACTCCACTGGGAGAGACATTTGAATGATATTATAAATGAGGCTTCCTGGAATAGAATCTGGGAGAAGTTTTCTCTTAGATCTTCTTCAGCTAAAGTGAGGTAAAACACACTAAAACTCACTCATAGATGGTTCGTGCATCCTGTACTACTCAGTAAAATCAATGACGCTCTCCCAAAAACTTGCTGGAGAAAAATGTAGCTTCGTTTGTCTACATGTGGTGAATTTGTCTGTTCATTTTGGGGGAAAAAGGTTTTTGTGAAATAAGTACTATAAGTAAACAACAGGTAGAGCTCAGTCCCAAAATTCCTTTATTATTTATGTTTGAAGGAGATGCTGAATAATTATCGTCTAAAAAGCTTATATTACAACTGATAATAGCTGCTCGCTTGGCCATTGCCAGGAACTGAAGAACTCTAAATGTTGACTTATATAAAATGTGGCTGAATTAAATCGGGGACATGGCACTAATGGATAAATTGACTGGAACTAGGTGAACAAACAATAGACAAAAGAGACACGTTCCAGAACACATGATTTGATTTTTTTTGCATAGGCTTATACAAAGAGCATGACTATCAACCACTGGCAACTCACAGCAAATTGTGGACAGATACTTTTATTTAACATCTCTTAGTAGGATGACTTTCAAATGATAGTTTTTCTGTATCTCTTGTATGAATCTGTTCTTCCATGTGGGGCAGAGAGGAGCTTATTGAATCTTATTTTTCTGTATAATACCTATAAAAGACAAAGAGGTTTATATATATATATTAAAAAAATAGCTAGCCTTTCACGACACACCAATTTAGCTCCTCACTGTGTCTGATGGTGGGCCCAGTCTTGCCTGAGATTTACAAAGCAGCCACAAAAATATGATTTGCATTATTTGATGGTGGTTTGTTGTAACTTTGTGGGGCTGCAGTATATTTTCTTGACTGCATATTTTCTCTTGGGCATTATTTTATTACTTTTTGGCAGTATTCCTTTTGTCAAGCTCTGCTGTCACCAACAACATGAACTTAAGATGGCGGTTTAGCATGCTGTGCACTCTGCATAATAGCCCAGACCTACAGGAGCTCCTGAGAGAGAATATCATGGGCCTATTTTAATGAGGAAAAAAAGATTTGCTATTAGCTATGCATTAGGAGCAAATTTGTGAACTGATAACCCTTGAGAGCAAAGAAAAACACAGAATAGTAAGAATTAATGTTAAAATAATTGTAATTTTATACCTGAATGGAGATAAACAGGTTCCACATTAATACTCTTATCTCATTCATGGACAGTGATGGATGACTTTGTAATTTTCCCCCTCCAAACTAGCCAGCTACAATGAGATAATTTCTTTGAAAAAGCATTATGCACCGGAGAAGCTGTAGGTGGTGGGGGCCTCTGATTGAATCATGTATTTTAGAGGGGAAAGGCTACATTAATTCTCTAATTTAGTCAAATTAAGAGGTAGCTGAGGCAAGCTGTCTTTTTATGGTGTTCATGCATTTGTCAGCCTAATGGACAGTTAAACATTTCCCTCTATTGCTATATAAAGCTTTGGTGTAAACAAATGTTTTGGAGTTATGAAAGGGACCTTGCACAGGCCGAATCAACTGTTGATTCTGGATAAAGATTTGGAACATCAGAGAAACATATATTTTTTCAGGGTGATTCTTTAATCCTTGTTTTTGGCAGAACGAACTCACCCCTAAGCAGTGTCTGTCCATACAATGATGAACCCAGATAACACATCTCTTCCCCTGCTTTATGGTATAAATCAGGCTTCCTCAACCTCGGCTCTCCAGATGTTTTTGGCCTAAAACTCCCATGATCCCTAGCTAGCAGGACCACTGGTCAGGGATGATGGGAACTGTAGTCTCAAAACATCTGGAGGGCCAAGGTTGAGGAAGCCAGGTATAAATTAACGTGTGGTGCATTAACCAAGGAGAGCAGAATCACTGTTTTCTCTGTGTGTTTTGGATCCCTTGGTAGTCCCATAAAAAATAAGAGTAATCTTCAAAAAGCAAAAAAATATTTCCGATATACCATTGCTAGTAATTCAAGTGGTCCATCTGCTGTTTTCTTTCTGGCAAGCATTGAAAGCAAGACGATATCCAGAATAAGGTCAGGTGGTAAAATGTTCCACACAAAAACTTGGTGATGGACTCAACCAACACTTTTGCATGTGATGATTTCAGATTCTCAAGGGCTCACCTTGGATCAACCACACAAAAGTCTTCAAGCATGACTATCAGCCATGTGTTCTGGTCTCCTAAGTGCTTAACAGCAAGAAAGTGAAGGAGGCAATCAATCAATCAATCAATCAATCAATGCTGAGAATAGACGCCAAAGGGAAAATTGAAGGGCAGGAAGATGATTCAGTATTCCAGTTGTTTTTCTAATCCCTCACATAAACGGAGGTATCAAACAAGAAAGGAGAAAGAAGGGTTGTTCTAAGCATGTGGAAGGGTGCTTTATAAGAAGCAATATGAAGGTCTTATTGAAGGAGTCATTTAGAAGACACTTTTGGTTTTACAGTCTGAAGCCAGTATAGATACTCTGCTTGTTTATATTGGAAAGGATGGACGGATCATGATGTGTGTGTGTTTGTGTGTGTGTGTGTGTGTGTGTGTGTGTGTGTGTGTATTCAGAGTGTCACTTGTCTCCTTGCAAGTAATGCTTCTCACACTTTTGCCTTCAGTATGAAGAGTAGCACAGTGAATGTCAAGTCATGTGTCCCATATGATTGCAATGATGGCAATTATTTGATAAAGTCTTACAAAGCTGTGCTCAGTGACACCTATGCCATTGTACTGAATGGCTTCAAGCAGAAAACCCAAACTATGCAATTGCTTGCCCATTTTTTTCCTAATAGCAAATCACCATTATGCAATGGTGTCTGGTGTCCACTGAGATCAGTAGGGTGAAAGGCAGAGAAGTCAATAGTAGGTGGCGCCAAAGCCAATGAATACTGGATAAATATGTTAATTTCATTGTCTATTAGGCCTTAGAATTCTACAGAAGTGTTACAAAATCTAACAGGATTATTATTATTGTTATCTATTAAATTTGTATATTGCCATATACCCGTAAATCTCAGGGCAGTTCACGACATTAAATCACAATATGAAAAACACAATATACATAATGAAAATAAAAGCAAAAATGAACCAATAATCCCCCCTTCCATATTTAAAAGGCATCAAATGTCAATCAGCCAAAGGCCTGGTTAAAAGTGAACATCTTTGCCTGGTGCCTAAAGGTGTATAATGTAGGTGCCAGTCCAAAGAGCATGCCACAAATGGGGAGCCACTGCAGAAAAGGCCAGTTCTTATGTTTCCAACCTAAGGACCTATCATGGAGGAAGCACAGGAGGGCCTCAGAGAATGATCTAAGGGTCTGGGAAAGCAGTGGTGGAGCATCAAGCTCCGGCAAGGGAGACGGAGAGCAGGCGGGGCATGGCTGGTGTGCGTCCCAGGGGTGTGACACGCTGCCCGCAGGGGCGTGGCACGTGTCCTGAGGGCATGGTGCGCCACCCGCAGGGGCACTGCGCCCAGCGCAGGGGGGCAGCCACGATGGCACCCCACCGGTATCGCGCCGCTGTGGGCGGTGCGCTCCCCCCGCACCCCTGTTCCTCTGCCAGTGTGGGTGGGTTCATATGGAGAGAGGTGATCCTGATATGTGTTAATTTTCTATTTATGGCTTTTGGTGAAATGAAATTATTTTGTACAAAGTGTGTACAAAAACCTCAACAAAAGGAGTACTGGAAAAAAAGTTTTAATTTATTTTACAGGTTGTACAAGTAACAAAGAATTAACAACAACTCCTGTACACAAAATAATAATTAAAAAAAAGCATCAGACAAGATGATTCTGACAGAATACATCTCAACAGTGCACACAAATGGGAGCTGGGTATGCTCGATAGCAGTAGTACTGTCCAGGAAGGCTGGTTTTGGCAAACTTACTTCCTTTAGTATATACAGTTAAAACAATTGTGCTTTTGCCTATCCAGGGTAACAGTGCTCTTAAAAAGAAAGAAAGGGAAAAGGAAAAAAGAAAGAAAGTGAAATTGCACCAAGACCCAGAGATATGTGTCCACCATCTCAATCTAATAGGAGAAACAGATAACGAGTGCCTGTTTCATAGAGCTCAATGTCTGATCCAGATACAGTGGTACCTCAGGTTACAGACGCTTCAGGTTACATACGCTTCAGGTTACAGACTCTGCTAACCCAGAAATATTACCTTGGGTTAAGAACTTTGCTTCAGGATGAGAACAGAAATCGGGCAGCGCAGCGGCAGGGGGAGGCCCCATTAGCTAAAGTGGTGCTTCAGGTTAAGAACGTTTTCAGGTTAAGAACGGACCTCCTGAACGAATTAAGTACGTAACCAGAGGTACCACTGTAGTGGAACCTTTTGGCCCAGGAAACACACATTCAAATACTTGTTTGTAATTGTCCCCTCCCATTGGATTGGAGCACATATTTTTAAATTATAATGACACTTTTCAGTCTTTTTTTAAGTCAATTGCCCCATTCTTCACCCCGCAACACATGTCATTTACAAAAAAAGAAAAAGGACCGGAGCTTTAGCAGTTGAGATACTGGGATATACAGTGGTACCTCGACTTACGAGTAACTTACGTTGTTTTCGAGTTACAAGTGACTCCCGGTAAAAAAAAATGGCCACCGCATCCGAATTTTTTTGACTTCCAAAAAGACGTTGCGGCCGTTTAGATAGGATTTTTTCGACTTACGAATTTTTGATGCGGATTTTTCGACTTACGAATTTTTGATGCGGATTTTTCGACTTACGAATTTTTCCCCCAATGCATTCCTATGGGGATTCGACTTACGAATTTTTTCGACTTACAAAAATCTCATCGGAACGCATTATCGTCGTAAGTCGAGGTACCACTGTATACGGAAAGGCTAATTGTGAAATAAATTAGGGGTGTGCATCAGAACCAGAACCCCAAGTTGTAAAAGGATGCCTTGGAGAGATTTTGAGCTTTTCAGAAGCAAAGCAGGCTCTGTTCAAGGTGTCATGAATAAAAATAGGCACCCCTGAAGCATCACGGCACCTCAGTAATCCAAATGTCAAAAAATGCTGCAGACAAGCATATGATAAAAGCAAAAGTATTATCTCTAAGTGATGGGGAAATGGACAGCTGACACCAGGGTGGGAAGGGGGCAAAGGAAGAGCTCTGCTATGAATGTCAAATCAAGATTATAATCAGAGGGAATGGTTTTACCCCAAAAGTGAAAACCATTTCGTTCATCTGCCCCCTAAAATAAATGGAATTTGGCCAGTTTCTTACCCAAAGGCAGCTTTCATATCTACAATTTTCAGACCTATTGCCCTCAAAACACTAGCCTGGGAGATTAGGGATTCCTTTTTTACCTATCCTAAATCATTAAGAGACATTCTTCTGAAATTTGGCAGGAGTAATACATTGAGAATGGGCAATATTGTCTGTAAATGTCTTCCAATTCGGCCCTCCAAATGAAATAATATAGATATCTCCTTTACAAAAGGAATTGTGCCCGGCACAAAAGCTCAAAAACCAATGTGCTAGTAATTTCGAAGGGTCTATCCACTCTGGAGGGACTTGCAAATTTCATCCACTGTCAAAATGAGTTATAGCTGTTTTTAAATTTCCCAATAGTGAATTCAGATGGTGGGGTGGAGGTGGTGGACTGGAA
The DNA here is from genome assembly GCA_034641385.1 of Darevskia mixta. NCBI lineage: Eukaryota > Metazoa > Chordata > Lepidosauria > Squamata > Lacertidae > Darevskia > Darevskia mixta. The sequence goes on along the minus strand of JAWWNH010000034.1, from coordinate 1,391,543 downwards.
CACCAGGTATTTGGATGGTTCTTGAGCTGATGGTCCCTGGACTGTTTTCTGAAGGGCAAAACTGGGGTCTGAACAGAAACTTGGTCAGTGCACACACCACTATTGCTTGTCTGAATAGATGTTATCTCATTGGATCACAGCCTACCTAAGCCTTGTAGGCTGTATAACTTCCACACTTGCTGAAGGCAGTGGGTACCAGTATTGAAAGTTGCCACAAAGCAGATTAAGTGGAATCCTCGCTTTTATGGTCTTTCAAGGTATCAAATGTGCACATGCAAACAGAATACTAGCTGGCAATTGCATTCATTTTCACTTAGCTCCATTACATTGTATTTATTTTTCGTGGGACGTTATTCTGGCATTGTTGAAGAGAGAGACTCCAAACTCAATTGAAATGTTGAGTAGTTTTCACATTTTAGAAAGGGAATAAGAGGGAGAATCCCCTCAAAGGATAAACATGAATATATTATACATTTATCTTCATTAATCTGAGGAGCTCCAGAGCTCCAAACAAAAAGGAAAACATGAATTATAAAACACCGCTTTATGAATTACAAGTCTTCACAAGTAAAATTATCTGAATGAAAACAAATTCCCTTCCTTACTATGCATTTCTAAAGAGACTGTTCCTATAGTTTTGCATTAAGGGATCAGATTTTAACCACTGGGTATGTGTTGGAGATAGTGCTGGTCAATTATGATTCTCTATCACAGTAGCTATTTGTGGTAGGAAACAAGCAACAAATATATGTTACGGAAAAATTATGAAAACAAAGCAGCCATTTATTACTTACCTGTATTTGAACACTTGTAACTTTTTGCAATGTGATGAGCAAATGTAAATCCCACTAACTGTAACCTTGCCAAAGTTTCTGTAGGCACCTTTTCAACTCTTGAAGTTCTAGGACAGCCTTTCCCATCCTGCTGCTCTCCAAATTTTTTGGACTACAATTCCCATCAGCCCCAGGCAACAAGGTCATGCTGGCTGGGGCTGATGGGGGTTGTCGTCCAAAACATTGGGAGGGTGTTGGGTTGTGGATGGCTACTCTAGGGCTTGATCTCAACGGGGAATGTAGATCTTGAATGGTAATAGTTTTTTCTACTCAAGAGAAGGGATATATAGTAAAAGCTCAAGGCAAAGACACAGGACAGGATATGAGAAGTTTTCATCAGCATCCCATTGGTGAAATGCAGGGCTGCTGTCATTCAGGGGAAATTCTAGAATCTGTGTTCATGTAACTAAGAACAGAGTTCCGACAAAGAGAATGAAGCTCATGGTCTCTGCATAATATGCAAACAATGAAGGGGCTGGAGGACGCAAAATGGCAGCCCGCATAGAAAAAGACAGTTGTGACATCCGAATTTAAAATTACTGTCATTTTAGATTTTCAATGAAACAAGACCTAAATGAAATGCTGAGCCAAACACTGCAATATTGTATTTTAAGCAGACCATTCCGTCATTTAAATCTTTCCTAGCATCTTTTAAACCATCCTTATTCTTTTTTTCACACTCCCAAGTCTATGCACTTCTACTGGGAAGTAAGGCCAACTGTGCTCAGCGGTGTTTACTCTCAGCTTAACTTGCATAGGATTGCAGCCTGATGGTGCAATCCCATACATGTCCCCTTGAATTCTTCCAAGGTGCATAGGACTCCAGCCTCATTCCATTACATGAAAACCTTGCTTCTTCTTTTTTATGTAATATGATAGGCTTTCATCCACTTTCAATTCTATCTTTTCCTGTGGTGTTTATATTGGAAAACTGATATTTCCCTGAGATGCAAAACATAAAAGTGGTTTTGTTAACCAGTTTATTAGCCCTTTATAGACATGTGGAAATAGTCTAGATAAGGGGAGGAAAACATGACACAAAAGAATTAAGTAATAGGATTGAAGTTATGCATGAGGATAAAAAAGGCACTAGTCTCAACTTCTTTAAGGTGATTGTATGAAATCTAAGAAGAAGAAGAAGAGTTTGGATTTGATATCCCGCTTTATCACTACCCGAAGGAGTCTCAAAGCGGCTCACATTCTCCTTTCCCTTCCTCCCCCACAACAAACACTCTGTGAGGTGAGTGGGGCTGAGAGACTTCAAAGAAGTGTGACTAGCCCAAGGTCACCCAGCAGCCGCATGTGGAGGAGCGGAGACGCGAACCCGGTTCACCAGATTACAAGTCTACTACTCTTAACCACTACACCACACTGACTCTCTAACACCTTTTATGGAAAATCAGTCTAGCTAGACTGCTCTAACATTACTATATTTCAAAGGGAAACATGCCAACATTACTATTATGGTCATTAAGCAGCCCAAGGAATTTTTATTTTGGACTATTTTTGTCTTGAGGTCCCTCTCAGACTATTATGCATTGACCACTAAAGCCTGAATGGGTCCTGTCTGTTCAGCTAAACACACTAAATAAGTGAAGGTCATATGAGTGTGTGTGAAAAGGGCCCTGAATATCTGAAAAGGGCTAAAATGGAGATATATTCTGCATTTGTTTATCTTCTGTCTTCTTCTTCTCCTGCTTCTATATGGCAGAAATCTGCAGGTGAAACCACATGAAAGAACCACTGGTTGTTCAACCAACGTGCATTTCTGAAGTCACTCCATCAATTGTGCTTTGATACTCTAGATTTATACCCATTCCGTTTACAACCCTTTTTGTTCATACAAAACCATTAATAATTCTCATTGTCTGCTGTCTCAGAACAAAAAACACAGCCCCATATAGAAAGTGGAGCTTCAAAGAAGTGAAAAGGCAAGGGAACTCGTCGGTGGTATTTTCACATATCGCTCATCAGAATGCTAAAGAACAGGAATAATGCACATATTGTCCAGCACTATGAAGAATCTGCATTTTAAAAGTGGTTTTGTAAACTAAAAACAAATTCCACTATGCCAACTAAACTATACAGACTTTGACATTTCAATGTTATTTATAACTTACATTAATTCTGATTAAATATCTTGATTCAAGAATATTATGGTCATAGTCTGATTTTTTTTTTAAAAGGGAAAGCATCTGTTTCAGATTTTCAAGGCATATATAAAAAGCAAAGTCAAGTTAAGGAATTTGTCCTTCAAACAAAATCTAGACACCAAGTTAGCAGTAAACAAATAAACAAAAAATTGACTGAAAACAGTTTCTAAAGCAGCACAGCAACAAGTACTAAATTTTACACGTTTTCATCATTTGAAGGCAAACAAATCTACATCGATTACAAAATCAGCATAATCTTTGGTACCAAATGTAAGGGCACCTGCTTGTTAACAATATCATCTTCATAACAAAAACCTTGCCTTAAAGACAGCTCAAAACATCAGATTGTTTAAAAGTGCTAACTTGCCATTTAGCTTCTGTTAAGTTTGTACTTTAGACCAGACTAAATGTTACAATAAACACACTTTCGGGGGGGGGGGAGTATGTTTAAACTAACTACTTCTGTTTTGAAGAAGAAGCAACTTTGGGATCTGAAACACACACCTAGATCAGGACAGTATCCTGTGGAAAAATCCTTGCCCTTGCTACTATTTGTACAAAGCGGGTTCTCCATCATGGAGAACACGTGTTGCGGTGGGGGCTAACAAACTACCCCTTTGTTGCTGGGCGGGTTTGTTTGGATGGCCACTACTATGATTGGACCCTGGGGCTGTTGTTGTGGAGAAATGTATGTTGCCAATTGTGATGGACAGCCCAGCGTTTATAAATGGTTTGCACGCAGCAGGATCTCCCTCATTGGCTGTGTGCTTCGGATCACCCGCCCTCCCTCCCCATTTTTAGGCCTCTGTGTTGACCTTGCTATGCCTGTCATGGGGTCGTCTGCTCTTGGGGCAGGGGCCTGGTAGGAATTTTTCCATTTGGCTGATTGGCTTGTGCCATCTGGTTTTCGCCTACTGCGTAGCAATTAGTCACAACTTGTAAGGTTGGCGGTTAGGCATTGGTTATTATCATGTTGGTTGGGGGGTGGGACTGTTGACTGCGTTTGTCCCTCCCCAATTGAGGAAGGGGCTGTTGACTTCGTTTGCCCCTCTCAATTGATGATGGTGTGTGGAGAATTCTGTTAAAGGAATCCAGGGGCTCAACATGCTTTTGTCCGTATCCCCCGGTCGGGGGCCAGGGCCACGCAAGAGCCCCTGGGAGCCTGTGGGAAGAGGGGGGTGGGTCAGACCTATCCGGCCCCCTTTCTCTACCTGGAAGGTTTTCCCCTTTACTGACAATTGTCAGTTCTGTCCTTAGGGGACAGATAGTCTGGACCAATGCCTATGCAACCGCTCACATTTCTTGTAACTTAAAAAAGTTGTGGCCAAATCCATGCCAAAAACCAAAACCAAAATTATGTCTGAAGTGTGAATTATTTGGAGGGGTGGTTTGGGACCTCGACACGCAAAATGTACACTCTATACAAGTTTGTACACACTGTGTATTTCATATGGAGTTTTCCTAAATACACTCGGGAACCATCAGCAGCTGGAGAAAAGGGGTTAGTAGAAAAATTAGTTTGGAGCCCCGATGAGGAATGTGTCACCAGTCCGGATTGTGACTACACAGCTGCTTTTTGTTCAGAAGTTTGAGCACACTTTTGTTGTGTGTTTATTGTAACATGCAGTTCACCCTAAAAGAAGCACCTAAAATCAGTTGGGAGATCCTAAGCTTTCTTCAACAAGTTATACCATCCAGAACAACCTAGTGAGATGACCCTCTCCGCTCCCATTTCCCATACACATCCCAACATCACCTTCACCAGCAGAACATGTTCCTAGCAGTGGCTGGTGCTGAGATATAGGGCTGCGGGGGCAAAACCTGGTGACTGGCTCTATGTGTTACAGCAGCAGCAAGTTGTCACGTTGAGGCAACTTCAGCTGCAATGCATAAGCTGAGCAATAAGATGCAATGAAGATTTTGTTTAAAAAATAAGATCTTCTAAGACCACTTCTTGAAGATTACTTAAAATGTTCATAGTATTAGCTTGTCAAAATCCCTTAAGGGGCTCCAATACCCAAACACCATAGAAAATGAATGACAATTTTAAAAACAGGGAGGAAAAAGAGAAAGTTATAATACAAAGCCAGGGATGCCCCCAGCTGAAGGTATTTTGCTTGATGTATGTGATGTTATCCACTGCTCTGCCAATTCCGCCTTGATTGTTGCTGCCAAATGCAAAGTATTTCCTTAAGGGCAGATCCCACCTCTTGGGTATTTCGTTACACGCTGCCAGACTTTCTGTTGGCAAATGAGCAGTAAATGGACTATTTGCTTCTTTAACAGGTGATGAATGCATCGTTGGATCTTGTAAACACTACTGATTTTATACATTCAAGCTTTGCTCTTAGAGAAAGTGGCACTTACTCGAACCATTGCACTCAAGATTTAGCACTTCAACAGGTAAAAATGTTCGCTGGTACGGGAGTCCTGGTGCACTTCCTTGTTCTCCAATGGCTTGGTACAGTGCACAGGGATAAATCCACTGTTTTGATCCCACTGCTCTTCCATAAAATCTGCATGGCGAAGCCCATATCCGGCACTTCTCCTAGTCCTCGACTTGTGCTTTATTGCTGCGCACACCGCCCCGTCGTCAATTTAAGTGCTCCTCTGTTATGTAACATACTTAAAGTTTTAAACTCTAATGGCATCCTATGTGGGCTGGCATTAGAAAAAAATCGATACTTTAAGTCATCATAATAATGATATTTGACTGGCTTTCCATTTATATCCTTCGGGAAGGGCCAGAATCCATAGAGATGAATTTCGTCGCAGAACCTCGTAGCAAGTGTGTACATGAGGAGTCCTGTGCTAGGTCGCTTGATGAAAACCTTGTTGGTCAGCCAATAACTGTAAGGTAAGTGAAAAACAAGAGATGTACATTTGATTATTTGGATATCTTGTTTCCACTTCAGCATCCACAACTCTCTCTCTCTCTCTCTCAAAATAATAAAAATAAATAAATAAATAAATAAATTATAACAACATTGAATGCATTTTGATAATTACCAATGTTATAATCACCATGGAGATGTGAAAGTCCCATCCTATTTCTGTGGCCTATCCCATCCCATCCTATTTCTGCATTAATCTGCTTTAAAAAAAATTAAATTAAAACCTATTAATTATGTATTGGTAAACATGGTTCCTTTCAGGAAACACACTTGCAAATGTGTTTTCTATTAGAGTAAACTTTGTTGTTGTTTTTAAAGGAGCATTTTGATACAGTTTTTGAGCTGAGAACTGCATTGGAACATTTGAGAAGAGAGAAAGCTGGTAGATAACAAAAGTTCAATCCAAATAGTAGCTGAGGAGGTGCAGAAAAGGTCAATTAATATTGAAATCTAGAAAGACTGAATTACTCACACATCACTAGTGGAGAAGGCCAGGAGGAGTATACGCTCTGCAGGTACACAGTTCAAGCATAAAGTCCACTTACCTCCCATGCATATTACTATTTTAGCTTCTTCAATGATTGGCATTCTATTTCTTTTCCTGGGGGTGAGGCATAACACCTCCATATTTTTCTCACAGATGCACAACCCAACAAACCATCAGAATCAATTATGACTATACATCTTGCTAAGTACGGATATGAGATCAACGGATCAACTGGGCTAACTTACAAGATCAGCAACAGTTCGTACCCAATGGTTGCATGAGCTGAAGACACCTTGTCCTTTTGTCCCTTGCAGTCCTGTGTGGCCCTGAAAACGTTCTTCCCAGGGCTGCAGGACCTTCCTGAACAAGCTCTGTGGCAGAGGGCTGCAGTGTGAAGGGGGAATTGCCCAAAATCAGGTGCAGAAAGGTTGCACCAGTAAAGCTGGCACTTGTGATACAACATATGCCTTGTGCATTATTGCTATCATCACCAATTTTTGGGTGAATGGTATTTTCAAAGCAGTGAGTAAACACAGAGATTGAATTTGAGCCTTCTGTTGCTCAGCAGAGGAAAAGTGGGGGGCAGAAAGAATCTGAAGTGAGCCTCCTTCCACCTCAAGTGACCAGCTGACAGTGGCAACTGTCAATCAGGTACTGTGTATGTATGCGATGAACTAGTTGCGACTTTTGAGATATGTGACTGGCTCTAGCATCTCTTTATAGCAACCATGCCTCCAGCCCCAAATTGAATCGGAACCACCTTGTGGGAATCCCTTGCAGATGATCACAGCGCAACAACAGTCAGGTTGTCTATTCACAGCAGTGACCAGAGGAGGAATGACCGCTAGAAGTACAAAAAGAAGAAACACCAGGGTGCATCTGCAGCAGCACAACTGGATGTCTTCATCTGCCTCAACTGCAACAAAACATATCTCTTCCACAGGGCCAGATTTAGGTTTGATGAAGCCCTAAGCTACTGAAGGTAATGGGCTTGTTTATATGTCCAGCTGCCCTTTGTCAACAACAAATTGTGGCTGTTTTTTGTGTTGAATATATGCTATATGGTAATTTATGGACCTAATAGGTCCCTACACAACACAAAACACTGTAACCTCCAACAGTTTGACTTCACCCCAAAGGTGCACCCCTCCATTGTCTCCTGCGACAGACCAAAGCCAACTGGGTGAAGAAGGGTGTTAACCCTTCCCCCACTGTTTTCATATACAAATAATCTTCCCTCCTACTCATTTTGGAGAAATGTATGTGGATGCAATATGGGTTCTCCAATAAGGCAAATAGCAGCTTGGGGGAAGGGGGGGCATAAAGTTGGCAAGGAGATTGGATTTACCCACCCATCCTGTTGTGCCGCAATGAAGTCCATCATTACCCTCCACCATGCTACTTTAAAAAAAACACACAACAACTCTTAAAGAGAAGGGTGATCAGTTCACAAATCTGTAATTCTTTGCTTAGTTTAGAATGATCAGTCCAGAACTCAGAACCAGCCTTTTGCTCATGCCGTTCCCACTCTATGAAGGCTTAAGCACATGGAAATGTATTTGTGCGAAATAGAAACGATCAAACAGGATTATCTCTTTTGTTAATGCTGTGCCTGAGCCCTTCTCTGGTTTTCAGCAAAATCTCCTTCTGAATATAGCTGAATATAGCAACATTTTAAAAAAAAAATTAAAATCTGTTTTGCCAGGCTTAGCTTTGGCTGTCATTAATCACATGTTGGGCAGGTTATTTTTTTCTTCCAAAGCCTACATTAGTTGTGACTTGAAACCTCTAAAAAGCAAATGTTGAAGCAACAGTAGCAGACCTGGGGAGGGGATGGAGTATGTGAAGCATGTGCTAATTTTAGAGTTATTTTCTTGTCTGTTAAGATGGGGAGGAGGGAGGGAGAATCCTGACTCGCAGGAAATCCTTCAGTAGATAATTAAGGGCCACTTTACTGGTATGCTATGAATAAACCTAAAAGAAATGTAGTCCGAAAACAGACACTGAGCCAAAACACTTGTCTTACCGAAGTTTGATTTTTATTCAAGCTTCTTACCATTTCACAAGTTCAGCCAGGAGCTCTTTTGTTGTTGTTAGAAGCAGGATATGAGACACATAAAGCTATACATATTTTGGTTCCAGACTAGGCTCTGGACGCTTCCAGGCAGGAATTTATTCTGCAATCTCAGCAGCTCATGTATACAGGTTTTGTGGCATCATCGTCATCAAAATGCCAGGCACAACTCTTTTTTTAATCCGGATTTTCCCTTACTGTGAAAAATCCAATTTGTTTAAAAAAAAAGAAAAATCTATTATGTCACCATAGTCACTGCTGGTGTGGGAACTCATTACTGGGGGGGGGGACCCACTTCATTTTGGGGGCAGGATATTTGTGTGACAATGTTTTTAGAGGTGTTCTCTAGAACTGTCCCCTACTCTCATTTGTTCACCACCAAATCACAACCTATCCATTTGGTTTAGTTAGCCCCCAATACCAAATGATTTGAGTGTGACTCCGAAATGTGTATTTGACGCCTATTTCCACTGATTGCTGCAATGTAATAGCACCTCCGAATTTCAACAACCCAGTTCGAAGGAGGATTTCCACACAGTAAATTTGGGTAACTGATGGTTGCCTCAAGGTCTGTAATCACAGTACATACACTGGCCTTAAAAAAGTTATTATACGGGGGTTTTCTGGAAGACTAATTTTGTTGCACACACCCACCCCACCGTTTTTGTGGAGAAAATGTGTGATTGTCTGTCAACTGTTACGGGGTCCTTCAAGGTACTCTTGGGGACTTTTATACTGCCTCTCTGCTCCCCCAAAATTAAATAGCAGATAAATATAGCCGGATATCAAGCTTGCACAAGACCTCCATAGAAATGGGTCTTGAAGTGCCAAAACTTCAAGCCTCCACTTTGTCCATTCTGAAAAATGATACCTAGGAGGTGGTAATGGTTGCCTTCTTCTGGTGATTTTTTTTAAGTACACATGCACAGGTACAGAAATAACATGTACAGTGGTACCTTGGTTCCCAAACGGCTTAGTTAACGAACAAATCGGCTCCTAAATACCGCAAACCCAGAAGCAAGTGTTCTGGTTTGTGAATGTTTTTGGGAGGCTGAATAGCTGTCAGCATTGTTTCCGGGGCCAATCAGCCAATCAGAAGCTGCGCCTTGGTTTTGGAAGGTTTTGGAAGTCGAACGGACTTCCAGAACGGATTGAGTTCGAGAACCAAGGTACCACTGTATACATGTCCAGAATGGGAAAAGGTGGAGCAGCAGCAAAGTAACAGAGTAAAGATAAATGTTCAGTTGAGCTCCCCCAACTGGTGTGGATGGCAAACTGCAAAATAGGTATCTGAAGAAGTGTGCATGCACACAAAAGCTCATACCAAGAACAAACTTAGTTGGTCTCTAAGGTGCTACTGGAAGAAATTTTTTTATTTTGTTTTGCAAAATAGCTGTGAGCGCCAAGGAATGAGAAGAATGGATTGTGTGGAAACAAACACACCAGTTGTACACACGGGGGGCGGGGAAAATAGATCTGAAAACCCATTTGCTATATAAAGCTCGTGTCAGGAAGCGCTCCTCCAACACTGGGAGGAAACTCTGTTGGCAATTGTTCCTTGGTCCTACTAAAAGAGATGAATAAAAGCACAGCAGCAGAAATAATGAATAAGGCGCAGCTGCATATATTTGAGACATTGTCATTTTGCCAGTGTGTGCAGAAATGCTGCAAGTGTTAGAGAAATAGATTGCAGGCTTCTATAACTGTCCTGCTTGGACTCGAAGTTCTGCTGATCATCATCAGAGCTCCTTCTTTGGCTGTTGTGGACGGAACAATGGTCCCTCTTTCAACAAGCATTGTGTGGTGCAGGAGAACCTCATGCCAGCACTGGCTGCCCACTGTACTGAACCTGCATTCAACCCTGAGCAAGGAAATAAAGAGGCCAGCCACATGCGACTCTGGATCCCAAGCCGGGCATTCAATTCTCAAGCAGAAGTTGCTTTGGGAAAGATCACCTTTAGCCAGCAGAAACTGGAATCTTGTTTAGGGATGGCTGTAGCTTTTTTGTAACATGAACAGTCTCAGCTTTCCAGGAATGCAGTAGAATGTGTTTCTATGGCTCAAATAACCCTGGCATTTATATTACAGAGAAAGAAGAAATAACCCAACCTCATTTTGCATCGTAGTCAAGCAATTTACAAAAGTGGAGTTGGTCCCATGGAGCTGAAGCAACTTTAAAATGAAAGGTGAAGATGGCACATTCACAGGCACTGTCCCACATACAAAAGTTTGGATTTATCAACTGGAAGTTGGTATCAGCCTCCTTCTACATGAATCTCACAGTGCATCTGGGATTTGCCAGATACACTGCTCTGCCTTGGGCTAGCTTCCTTGGTTAGGCTGGTGCCAATGCCCGGTTTTCTCTGATTGGACCCATGCCTAGAGTGAACATCTGCTGAGTTTTTATTCTGGACTAGATTTCTAATGCCTACTGAAAATTCAGATTTACTATGCTGGCATATGCTTAGCACAACCAGTTCCAGGTTTTATTGGGTGCTTGCGAAAGAAAATCCTTGTCAGTAGGTCCTCCTAGTCAACATTTTGCCCACAGAGCTTCCAAAAACAAGACAATGCCCTTGAGAATGTACAAAATGTTTTCTCACTTGCTTAAAAAAGCAGAAAGTTATAGGACTGCCAAGTGCCAACCAACATCAACCCAATAACCTAGCAATAAATCCTGGCTCATGGGAAGACACAAAGACCTAACTGGAGAAAGTATAGAGTGGAAGAAAGTTAGGCAGAGAAAGTTTCTCTCTTTGGCTACCATCAGCGTCAGGATTTTCCAAGAGGCAGCTGCTTCTAGGAACACCAGTCACCTTGTTCTTGCCAGGGAGTGGTGGCTGCGGCTCGGGGTGGCCTGCCCCTGGGCCGAAGCAGCCTTCTGGGCCCTGCACAGCTGGCAGATGATGTCATTTCCTCCTTGGCTGCAGGGGCTGTCAGAGCCCACCAGTGGCTTTAGTCAATTGTGGGTGGGCCAAGGGGGCGTGGCCTGGGAAGCGGACCAGAGGGGAGACTCCCCCCCCTCTGTTTTCACTCTTTTCTACAACTCCCGATTGTGGATGGTTTTTAATAACTATGAAGAAATATTGCTTTGATTATTTTTTTAAATAAAACAATTGTGAATTGTTATTTGCGACATCATTGAAATGCCCTTATGAGATCAGAAATGTGTTGCCATTGAAATGTGTGTTGTTCATGTTTATTTATTGGTGTAACTGGTCATTTATCTTGTATATCGTGAGCTGCCATGAACACAATTTCCTGACAAAAAGTGGGTGAGCATACTGGCAGAGCTACCTGGACGCTCGGAAACCTTCTATATAGAGTGGCTTCTCTCCGACGCTAAGCCTATTGTGTCAGCGAAGGTTGCTAAATTCTGTGCCAAAGCTATAAGAATTAGGTCCAATCTAATTAGCAGTGCCCAAATATCCTCAGAACATCCTCAGGACTAGCTAAAGAGGATCCAGCGATATTAATTGCTGTAGCCTACCTTTTAAAGTAGTAATACCCCTATTAATTAGTTCTTTTTAACCAACTGTTAAAACCTATTTTGATTGTCTATTTTAGATATTCTGGTCTCTTTTTATTGTTTTATGTATTGCATATTTATGTGTGCTGGTCAAGAACCGTAATAAATCAATCATCATCAAAGTGGGTGAGAGTTTTAGGGCTTGCAGAAGGGGACCTTCCTTTCTTCTCCTACTCTTTGTTGTCCTTCATGCCTCCTCGATGGTGCTCTGGAAGGTGCACCAACACTCCAGAGCAGATTTGTGTCTGCAAGGGAGAGGAGAGAGTGGAAATGTGTTCCACAAATGGAATGGTATTCAACTAAAAGTTACTTAGAACAAACCCACTGAAATTGATGGGTCTAATGTAATCACATTCACTCATTAAAATATATGAGTGGGTGGCACACATGATGAACAAATTTTGCATTTTCTTGAAACGAATGCAGATACATGCTGGCTCATCGCATCTGCTGCCTGCTTGGTTCACTCTACCCTTTTCTCCACTTGGCTATGTACCTGTATACACAACTGCGTGAAGAAATTCAGTAGTTTTAGTTGACCCTTAGAAAATAAGAGGGGAAAAGAACAAACAAAAGACACATTTCCCACATCCTGCACAAGTCTTGATGTGGTGATATTAAGCCAAAAGGCAGAACCAAAAATAACGGCTTGGGTACTTTATAAATCAGGGACGTGGATGGCGCTGTGGTCTAAACCACAGAGCCTAGGACTTGCCGATCAAACGGTCGGCGGTTCGAATCTCCATGACAGGATGAGCTCCCATTGTTCAGTCCCTGCTCCTGCCAACCTAGCAGTTTGAAAGCACGCCAAAGTGCAAGTAGATAAATAGGTACCGCTCCGGCGGGAAGGTAAAGGGTGTTTCCGTGCGCTGCTCTGGTTCGCCAGAAGCGGCTTAGTCATGGTGGCCACATGACCAGGAAGCTGTAGGCTCCCTCGGCCAGTAAAGCAAGATGAGCGTAGCAACCCCAGAGTCGTTTGCGACTGGACCTAATGGTCAGGGGTCCCTTTACCTTTATCTTATAAATGAGAAAGGAGCTCAGGCTCAATCTCAATTTCTATAAATCTAGGCCACCTTGAAATTCACAGTGAAATTTTGCAGCTTCTAACCATCTCAGAGAGAATCCAAGTGCATCCAAGTAACAAAAACGACTTGAGGCTTTTAACCTGCAGTTTAGAACTTAAATCCCTTTCCAGAGGCTGAATTTGTAATTAATCAGTCAATAACACATCTCATCCCAGTAAATCCCTGGCTTCCCGTTTCTGCTTAAATGATTTTAAAACTGACCTGTGGGTTTATTTGGCTTCTATGATTTCTTCCTAGATTATACAACTGAACCGGTTAGTGAACAGCATTGCTGCCTAAGAGATCAGTCAAATCTGATTATTGGAAAATTGCTTAACCAGAAAAGTAATTGTTTGATTAATAGTCTGCTTGCACTGTTTCTGTCCCATGGGTGAGTAAATTCAGGTAATTCTTGGTCATTAAGAAATCCTGACATGGCAGTGTTTCTTTGAAGACACAGATTCTACTTATGGAAATCATTTTCCCCACAATAACCAAGACAATGGCCCAACAGGAATTGGGGGTTGGGAGGGGGAGAGAAGCAGTTTGAGGCCTTAATGAACATAAATTTTAACAGGCATGGAGCAAGCACTTTAGAATTATCTGATAAAATGTTCCATTTAAAATCTCCTGTGCATGTGATCCAGCAATTGTTTTATCTGCACATTACCTACTGACATGCACACACACAAGGGGTTGTCCACCATGCAGTTCCCAAGCCTTGCTGACCATCTGTTAACAAGATGCATGAGTGTATATCTTGATGAGAACAATCTGGATTGTGTTGGGGAGGGAAGTAAAGGGAGCACATTATGCATGCCTTTAAATGGCTCCACAGCTGTTCATTACACATGTGTTATTTTCTCATAATGAAAGCAGTATTTTTGGAGCAGATCCTTTGAGAAAAATGATGGAAATGGTGTCATCTGTTAAAACTATGATTAGTAACAAAACTAAGTTTTCCAAGTCTTAAACATGGACACCATATTGAATCCATCTGTGTAAATGCAGTGGTGTGAAGAAGGAAGTGGGGCCACCTCACTTGCAAGAACTTGCAGGTCCACCTCAATTAGATCTACTCTAGGCCTGCCATTTTTTGCCAGTTGTTATTGCCCATATGGGTGATAAGATGAAGGATCAGGTTGGTGTAGCTGAAGCCATTGTGAGCTGTCTTCTACCTGTGGAACTTAGGAAAAACATAGCCACTTGTACACAAATAGCTTTCCTTGTTGGTTGGCAACCACCATAAACATAGATCCTTGGATTACTGTATAAGCTGGGGAATGTCAGGACATTATTGGAAGGCACTTCCGGAAATAACCTTCTAAAGATTAGTAAGGTCTGGGTCTGGTCCCTGCCTTAAACATAAGACTATCAAGGATCAAAAGGAATTATATAAACATAATAAATAAAAAAGAAAACTATCAAGAAAAGATAAAACATTCCAGCCTATTCATACAAAATACCGGTAAGTAACAGCATTTGCTCAACAATGATTTCACACTGATCTCACACAATTTCTATTTTTCTGGGTCTGGCAGTTTGAAGACCCTGATAACACATCAATTCATCAATCACCACAGAATGTACTTGTCATTTTGTCACAATTTGTTAATCTATTCGATGGACCTCAAGTAGTGCATTAAGTAATATAATTGACACCTGTCACTGTACAAGCCTCATTTTGTCTTTGATCTCATTTTCCCCAGGGGGAAAGACGTGTTTTTGGAAGAGTTTACTTTATGTTATCCGAAGCTTGCTTACTTAAGATTAAGAGTGATATCCAACAAAGTTTTACTCAGAGCAGACCCATTGAAATTAATGGACCTAACTTAGTCATGTTCATTTATTTCAGTGGGTCTATTCTAGGTAAGCTACTAGCATGGGTTTGAAACTGCGGGAGGCAGTGGAAGACAGGAGTGCCTGGCATGCTCTGGTCCATGGGGTCACAAAGAGTCGGACACGACTAAACAACAACAATTCTAGGTAAAGTTTAGTTCAGTGTTTTTCAAACTTGGGTCATCAGCTGTTGGACTAAAACTCCCATTATCCATATCTAGCAGTACCAGTGGTCATGGTTGATGGGAGTTGTAGTCCAACAACAACTGGAGACCCAAGTTGAAGAAGCACTGGCTTTAGTTGAACATAACCCCTTGTCCCCTTAACTTCAAGTAAGTGTGCTCAGGATTGCACTGAAGGAATTTGTAGTGTTGCAGGCATGTCAAAGCAGGCATTCCTTCCACTTCAGGACTATTTTACTGACTAACAATGGAGGACTGCCGACCACAGCTTACTGCTGCTAACTGAGCCTAGTGGAGATTTGTATCACCTTATCCCTCCGCCAGCAATAAACACTGGGAAAGTTAGGGTTCCTGCTGCTGATCCAAAGACATGGCCGAATTAACACCGACAGTAGAGGAATGGAAAATGAAACTATTAGACTATGCAGAAATGAACAAAATGATGGGGAGAATCCGAGAACAGCGGCACCAGAAGTTCGTCAAAGACTGGACTAAATTTACAGACTATTTAAAAGGAAGTACTCAATTAAATACGTTAGTAGGACTACAAGAGGTTTTGTAGATCAAGGAAAAAATGCTGTTGTTAATATGAACTTATAGTAATTAAGGTAGTGAGAGACATAATAAAACAACGGAAGAAATAAGAAATATAAAATTAAGGTATAGCTATTAGAAGGTCATAAGGAATGTCTGAAGGAAGCCAAGGCTATAAAAAGCCAAAAAGGTATAAGAAGTGTAAAATTATGTGATTGTTATTACTGTATAAAATTATTTTTAAAATCAATAAAAATGATATTAAAAAGAAGAAGAAGACATGGCCGAATTATATCAACTCTGAAGAAGATGCCTGTTGCAGCACTATTTGAGTCACTACTCTGAGCCTGCCTCCTTTTAATAACACTGCCCAAAAGTAACCTTTTGAGGCCATAAGGCTTCCTTGTGTGTCTCCAATTTTAAAGCCTGTTTGAGCAATCAGAAGTATATGAAAATAACTGACACAAACCAACAGTCCACAATGAAAATACGTACTTCTCTTCCAGGAGGAATTCCCATTCCCATTGTCAACTTCACTTACATTCTGACATGAGCCTAAGGTGCTTCTTTGAAAGGTGAGATAGTTTGCCAAACTGCCACACACCACTGCAGGGCCAAGGGTGGGGGCTAGAAAGATTCTCTCCCCTGTGTTTAAGCACTGGGAAGCAAATCACTCAGCACCATGTAGGTGCATAGATGCTCACCTGGTAGGTTTCCTTGCTGATGTGAAGGAATGTAAAAGACTTCTGCCAGGGATGCTAAGTACCGTATTTTTCGCTCCATAAGACGCACTTTTTTCCTCCTAAAAAGTAAGGGGAAATGTCTGTGCATCTTATGCAGCGAATGTGTGGTCCCTGGAGCTGAACTGCCCAGGGGCAAAAGCAGATCATGCTTTTTTTTAAAAAGAGAGAGAGAAGGGGGTGTTGAAAGGAAGCCCGCTGAGCAGCTGCTCAGCAAACTATCGGGGAGAGAGATTCCAGCCCCACGCCCTTGCAGAGGGAGGCTGTTTCCCCAGTGACATGTGACTGGCTGATTAGATTATCTGTCTGGAAACTGTAGAAATGGCTCCCTTTCCTGAAGCAGCAGAACTGTGAGTTAAACCCCATAAAACAGGATTTTTTCCCTTTGCAAAGTAAGCTCAACAACTTTGAGCTGATCCTCAAAAAATGAGGCTTTCCCCCTCTAACAACTAGGTGCGTCCTATGGTCAGGTGCGCCTTATAGAGCGAAAAATACGGTACCTGTATCTACTCCGTCCTCTGAGCACTTATGGTAAGTGCAGAAATACTCATCTGGCTTTAATTGTCCCAAAGTGGTGGCTTGAGAACTCAATTAAGGAAACTTCTCAATGTTGCACATGCCTTCACTGAATGCAACTTGTGTATTTTTGCATATAAATAACACATGAACAATACAAAGGAAGGAACATACTCCACTGTGCCATACAGAATATCCAGAACCAGAAGAAGGGAATGAATAGGCAAATGAAATTAATGGACTATGCAGAACTGGATAAGATGACAGGAAGAATTCGAAACCGACGGGACCAGGAATTTCTAAAAGATTGGACTAAATTTGAGATATATATGAAAGATAACTGTAAACAACAAATCACGCTAATAGGCATGCAGGAAGTTTTGTGAGGTTAACTTTAAGAAATATTACTGGAATAATTTAAGATGAAAAATTAGAGATTGATTATTCAAAGTAATAGTGGAATATGAAATACAATAAGAAGTTATAAAAGTGAAAATCTCTAGAAGGGTTGAGGGAAGTCAAAGAGGGAAAACTCTATATGAATGAATGTTAAATGTTATTTGAATGTATGCAAAAAACTGCTAATAAAAATTATTATAAAAAAGAAGAAGGGAATGAATAAGCTGTGATCCACCATTAATGTGCCCGACACTATATGCAAGAATAAGGTAAAAACCTAACTTATAATGACTCTGGAGGAGCCCCACCAAACAGAGTGGGATCAATTCCCAGGATAGGACTGTAAGGAAGACAAGGTTAAATATGCAGCATGGACTATTTATCTTCTGAAGTCTTATTCTTAGGAACCGATAGCACAGATTTATCCGGAACATAGAAGATTGCAAATATCAGGCTCTAATGCCACAGGGTGGCTGAATGCGCCAAATGTTGATGTTATTCCTGGGAAGCAGAAATGTCTCAGCGTGTCAAACAAATGCCATATGATATTTAAAAGAAGATAAAAAAGACACCAACAGTCCTCTACTAGTTTTCAAAACTGTCTAGTTCCAGCATCTCAAAAGGATGCCAAATTCATGTAAATTGAACTGATCCTGTGCATTCAATATATACAAATTTGGGCATGCAATCCTATAATCAGTATATGATCAAGTAATCATTATATACAACTTATAACTGATGTATAATAGATGCCCCAGTTTATATGCAAACAGTTTGTTTTCTGAAAAAAATAGGTACTCCACCTCAGACTTGACTATGGTTGACTCTAGAATTTTGTATCAGTCAAGCCGATCATTCATTATCTAAGGGGAAAACTGAACATGGTTGATGCGCTAGACATAGAGGTGTTGCTGAAAACCCCTGCATCAAGTTCAGCCTCCTCTCCCTGTAATGCATGCTGTGACATCGCCACTTGTTCTACATCACTGGCTGCTTTTGGTGGGGGTATGGAAAAGCACATAAAATCACACCACAGAGTGCCTATTTTGAAGAGGAAGGCAGATAACTCAGTTGGAGCACTCATGTTTCAAGCATAATGCCTAGTTCCTCCCTAAAATGACAAATGAACCCATAATATTCCTCTGGACAGAAAAGATTAATGGGAAAGAATGCATTATCAATACAGCCTGCAGCATTTAACGGGGAAGCAAGGAAAATGCAAACAAATACCAAGGAGAAAGTTTAGACACTTTTCTCCCCCTTAAAGAAAAAATATCCTGAGTCCAAGCTCTGTTGGTGAGATTGCATATGCAAAACCCTGAATGACTGATGTGAATTTGAATTATGTTAGATGGGTGCTGGTGAAGTAAAATAGATATTGCTCACGCTGCCATTATTGACTAGATTTGTTCTGACTAATCTAGAGCAATGCTTTGCAATATGATTCACCTTAAGGACTATTCAGATACTGCAAAATCTGGCATGGCACATGAGACAAGATAAAATTTAGAGCTGTGCTAAGATTTTGACCGATTTTTCCCTTCTAGCAATTTGCATGGGGAAGTCCTAAGCATACATCACCCTAAAAAGAGGGGGAAATAAATTTGCTAGAAATTCTCCGAATTGCGTTTACCTTTTTTAATGTTTTAAGGTGGGTGGGATGTGTGAAGTGTGTGTGTGTGTGTGTGTGTGTGTGTGTGTGTGCTATATCTGGCTCTGCAGACACACCAGAAGCCCATACTTTCTGGAAAACATTCCTTGCAAGAGGATCTGTGGACAAGTGGAAAAGCTTCCCTTGGTAGCAATGCAAAGATATTTGTTTAAGGCTAAAATTTAAGAGTAAGTACAGTCCTTTGTGTAGCCAAAATAGCACCATCTACACATAAGAGGCAGCTATGAGCAGGTTTGAGGAAGCAGCCAATTTTAGAGAAACGCTGGTTAAATATTGAATGCCCAGAATGTACATTTATGCAACATAATCCAGAGAGACAATGCATCCTGCCACACCATTTCTGATTTCAAGAAGCAGACATTCCTGAAACATAACTTTTCACCCTATTACACTGAAGTGCCATGCTTGCATTGTTACTTCCTATTTAACAACTGACATGTAAGAGTCAGATTAGATGTTATTGGCAGTTGTAGTTGAGAAACATGTGGATTGGTCAGCTGTGTATCGGAAGGGTCAATAAATTTAAGGAACTGTGGGGGAGGATGCTTGTAACAGCAAATATTCACAGTCGTAAGAAATCAGCTCAGCACAACAGTGTTTAAGGAGTGTCAAAACGTAGAAGGTCTACCATGGGCTTTCTAGCAATCCCCAACCCATGTCACCCTGGTCCTCTTCAGAGGATTATGTTTGATGAGAAGTGTTCAACAATCAATCAATCGATCGATCGATCAATCAATCTGGGGTCCAAAGAACAGTGATACTAGTCCTGTGTGATCAATGGCACTATGGGCTTGCATTTCTCTTAACAGCAGCACTTATGTCACATGGCGAACCACTTTTGAACCAAAGGTGACTTTCAAAAGTTATTTGTGACGTGCCATGCAGATCTCTTCTTCGATAGAAAAAATAAATAAATCAATGCCTAAAGCAGCTTTTGGATACCAGCCTAAGTATATTATTTCAAATATTGCGGAAGGTTTTATAAACCAGTGCATTCCTTAAATCCCTTAAATCCCTTCCAATCGGGATTCAGGCCTCATCATGGGACTGAAACTGCCTTGGTCGCGCTGGTCGATGATCTCCGGCGGGCTAGGGACAAAGGTGAGAGCTGTTTCCTAGTTCTGCTGGACCTCTCAGCGGCCTTTGACACCATTGACCATAACATCCTTCTGGACCGTCTAGAGGGGTTGGGAGCTGGGGGCACTGTTATACAGTGGTTCCGCTCCTTCCTCCTGGGCCGTGTTCAGAAAGTGGTGGTGGGGGATGAGTGTTCAGACCCCTGGGCTCTCGTTTGTGGGGTGCCTCAGGGTTCCGTCCTCTCCCCCATGCTTTTTAATATCTATATGAAGCCGCTGGGAAAGATCATCAGAGCGTTTGGGCTGGGTGTTCATCAGTATGCGGATGATACCCAGCTCTACCTCTCTTTCAAATCAGAACCAGTGAAGGCAATGAAGGTCCTGTGTGAGTGCCTGGAGGCGGTTGGAGGATGGATGGCGGCTAACAGATTGAGGTTGAATCCTGACAAGACAGAAGTACTGTTTTTGGGGGACAGGGGGCGGATGGGTGTGGGGGACTCCCTGGTCCTGAATGGCATAACTGTGCCCCTGAAGGACCAGGTACGCAGCCTG
The DNA here is from genome assembly GCA_034641385.1 of Darevskia mixta. NCBI lineage: Eukaryota > Metazoa > Chordata > Lepidosauria > Squamata > Lacertidae > Darevskia > Darevskia mixta. The sequence goes on along the minus strand of JAWWNH010000034.1, from coordinate 1,370,999 downwards.
GGAGTCATTTTAGACTCACAGCTGTCCATGGAAGTGCAGATTAATTCTGTGTCCAGGGCAGCTGTCTACCAACTCCATCTGGTGCGCAGGCTGAGACCCTACCTGTCCGCAGACTGTCTCGCCAGAGTGGTGCATGCTCTGGTTATCTCCCGCTTGGACTACTGCAATGCGCTCTACGTGGGGCTACCTTTGAAGGTGACCCGGAAACTGCAATTGATCCAGAATGCGGCAGCTAGACTGGTGACTGGGAGTGGCTGCCATGACCACATAACACCGGTCCTGAGAGATCTACATTGGCTCCCAGTACGTTTCCGAGCACAATTCAAAGTGTTGGTGCTGACCTTTAAAGCCCTAAACGGCCTCGGTCCTGTATACCTGAAGGAGCGTCTCCACCCCCACCGTTCAGCCCAGACACTGAGATCCAGCGCCGAGGGCCTTCTGGTGGTTCCCTCACTGCGAGAAGCAAAGCTACAGGGAACCAGGCAGAGGGCCTTCTCGGTAGTGGCGCCCGCCCTGTGGAACGTCCTCCCTTCAGAGGTCAAAGCGATCAACAACTACATGACCTTTAGAAAACACCTGAAGGCAGCCCTGTTTAGGGAAGTTTTTAATCTGTAATATTTCAATGTATTTTAGTGTTTTTTGGAGGCCGCCCAGAGTGGCTGGGGGGACCCGGTCAGATGGGCGGGGTACAAATAATAAATTATTATTATTATTATTATTATTAAAAGCTGATTCATCCTTTCCTCAAATCCTACTTTTGTTGTGAATCCGTTGGTACAACCCCTCCCTCCCCAGTTCCCATACCCTACTATAACTAAGCCTAAGTGCATGCAGTTGAAATAAACACATCTGCTTTCCGCTGTTTATCCATGCCTCCCTTTCTTGTTTATTCCTGCTTCTTTTGTTTTCTCTTTGTTAAATTATAGCGGGGTGGGAAACCTTTTTCAGCACATGAGCCACATTCCCCCCCTGGGCAACTTTCTGGGCACTTGTCAGTGGTGCCAGAGGCAACAGTGTGCAGAGCCATGAATATACCTTTTACCTTTGTGCAGTAGACTGGTTTCTGCACACAATCACAGAACCCTCCCCGCCCTCTATCTAAGCAAGCAAGGATAATTGTCAGAGTTCAAGGAAATATTCCAGCCAGCCAATGATGCTCAAGGAGGATATGAAGCAAAGTGAAAGGTGTGGCCAGGAGAAAGATAGTGTGTTCAGGGAGGGAGTGTGGCCAGATGTTTCCAACCCCTGGTTTCTAGATTGTTAGGCCCTGACTGCAGGTTCCATTCTTGTAAAGCAACAATGCACAGTCATGGTACAACATAAAGCAGTGTTTCCTAAACTTGGGTCTCCAGCTGTTTTTGGACTACAACTCCCATCATCCCTAGCTAGAAAGACCAGTGGTCAGGGATGATGGGAAGTGTAGTTCAGAAACAGCTGGAAACCCAAGTTTGGGAAACACGTATAAAAAGGAAGGAGAATAATCAACATACCCATCCATGCTGTTTTCAAAATGATCCCAAAGTGATTTTTGTTGAAAGTAGCAATTTGTGAGTAGCAGAAGCAGTTTAGCTAGATATGCAAATAACTATCCACACAATGAAACTGTCTATACATCTGCAATTTGATTGCGTTTAGACATGCGGAAGAGCTCCGTGTGCCTGGAATTTGCTCCCCCCCCCTTTTTTTACCAGCTTCTCAGTATTGTATCTGGAGCTACTTGCCTGGTGGACCCAGTTCCAAAAAGCCCACCACCACACACTCCATATGTGCAGCTCACTATCGTGGTCTTTGGTTCGGGTCCAGATAACGTGTCACCCAAGTGATGGTTTCAGTAGCCAGCGTGTGCCAAACTGCACCATATAAATGTGTCAGTATAATGTCAACATATGAGCATTAGCTAAAGAGCATTCTCAAGTAGGTAACATAAAATAAGATAAACAGCAGTTTTATCCAAGGTAAAAACACACTGTAATAAAGGCAGATAAGAGTCAAACATTCAATCTTCCTTTAATGACAAGTTCCACTCAGTGAATCAATACTACCTCCTCCTCCTCCTCCTCCTTCCCACTTTGACCTCAGTCAATGCTAAGTGTTTCTGCTAAATATTGCAGGAACAACAAGATTCCTGTTTGTAAAGCAGATATTGAATGAAAAGGCCATTAGTATGGCCTTTAATTTTATGTCCCCTGTTCTCCTACAGAACAAGAAGCTTCAGCTACTGCAATTAGAACATGTAGCACAATCCTTAGCTACATGTCTGCTTAGCAGGAAGTCAGTCTGTCGACTGTTTTCATGAGGCTCACTGCCTTGGAATCAATGGGTTTAGTTTTGAATATGCATGTTGATCAGAACTGTGGCCTAAGCAGAGCTGGGCCAAGGTATTTTGCTGCAAGCCAATATGGCATCCCTCTCTGTTGCACATGACTAAGGCAACTGGAATGGCAGCTGAATCTTAACTGAACACTGGCGGTTAGGTATAGGCCAATCAATTTCAGTTTCTCAGTTTCCCACTCTTAAATTCAGATTTCTGCATCAGTTTGCAATCTGTTTTGGGGGGAACCCCCCTCAAGTCCTAATGAAAACGTGGCAGCATTTAATGCAGAATTCTCCTAATATACTCATTTTTGTATGCAGTTTTGGATAATATGCACATATATGCAAAACAATTTCCCCTTATATAATGCATTTTATATGTTATTTTCTTTTTTTTAAAACCCACAAATTTTATATATGTCATTTTCACTAATATATGCCTTCTTATGCACACTTTAGTATATGCATTTTTGTACACATTACATAGCTGAAGAATACCGCATTGCAATATTCAGAGAAGAGCACATTTCAAAAAAAGGCTGTGCTTCAGAAAATGTAAATTAGGCAGATTTGTCTATAAATGCACACTGATTTGAATTTCACCCTTACTCCTCCTTGTGGTTGTGTAATGTAAGCAAGTCACATAAAGTCATTTTAACCGCTCCGCGTCGGTACGCTGCATAGCCACACCTATCCAGGCCATCTTAAGGGAGAGGCGCCGCATCACTATGTCTTATTTTCGGGGTATGGCTTATATTTCACAAATGCGTAGAAATCCTGCTACGGCTTATTTTATGGCTACGTCTTATTTTAGGAGAAACAGGGTATATGGACAATTCTACCAATGTTTGAGTGTGTGTGTGTAAGTTCTCCACTAAAATGTGAATGCTCCTTTTTATCAACTCCACTTAATTCGCTGATAGGACAAGATTTCAATTTTCATGGTTCCTTCTGAAATTATTTTTAGATACAAGTATCTTAAGGTTGCCTTCTAGTATGCATGAATATGTCATTTCACAATGGTTAGATGGGCCTCTATTTCTTTGCCAAGCACTAAGAGTCACCAGTTATGCTTTTTAGACAGCAATCTAATAGCAATTAAGAGATGAATTGTGAAACAGTTCAGCAATGATCTACACCAATCATTTTCACACTTTCTAGTGTAATGGACAGGAGACAAAAATAGATTTTTATTCCTATCCCAGAAATTTATTCTCCAGCGTATTGTTTCACTTAGTTTAAAACTACTTTTGTAAACTCTTGCTGGCTTAGGAGCTTGCCTGGTAATCTTTGCTTCATGACTGGAGTGTTGTCAATGATCTTGCAGAGATATTAAGCGGGGAAAGTGAGAATAGGAGTTGAAATAACTTTGATTCGAGCGGACTCATTCACTCTGGTTGACTCACGCTGCAACCTGCCACCTAGAAACCTACTGTACTTTTCACTGCTGAACTCTCAGCCCAACAGTTTAAAATATGATTAGACTTTTATTCATCTGAATTTTGTCTGCTCTAGTCTTATTTCCAAAAAGAGTCAAGAAAGCCTTCAAGCAGAAGGAGCTTGGTTAAGCTGGTAATGTTGATATTGCTGGTTACGTGTTCTGTTTGTGGAAGCTCTTTGTTTCCGAAAGGCTGAAATGTAAGCAGAAGCTGACCAGGTGGAGCGTGGCTGCAGTGCTACCCTCCTGGCAGGTGGATTGTTGTGGATCATCAGGAGGGTTCAAATTGCTTAGTAATATAATCAGAAAATATTAGGTTATAGGTCTTTTTCAGGGCATTTTCAGTGTTGGCTCCGACCTAGTAGAATGTTCTGTCCCATGAAACTAGGGCCCTGTGGGACCTGATCTCCTTCCGCAGGGCCACTAAGAAAGAGTTATTCTGCCTGGCCTTCAATCTAGCCTGATCCCCTATTCCTTTTCCCCTTCCCTTTTTTCTGAAGAAACCCTTCTGGGTCCCCACATTAAAATTCTTCCCTGGTCTCCCTACTGGCCTAGCAAGACCAACTTGGCCAGTTAGCCCTGGTGATCCCACTGATGTTTGTTTTTATGCTGTTTTTAGCTGTTTTTTACGTTGTTTTTAATCATTGTTTTGTATTTGTTGTTAGCCGCCCTGAGCCCGGTTTTTGGACCGGGAAGGGCGGGGTATAAATAAAAATTTATTTTTATTTTTATTTTTATTTTTATTAGGTCATATCCTGTAACTTAAATAATCTAGTGTTAAAGAATGCTTACAGGAGACCCTTTTAGGTTAGACATAACTAGCAAAGCACATATTCGAGCCACTTCAGACAATATACCCGTACGTCAGGATGCTTTAGATACCTGCCCCCTCACATCACATCCCGTTGGCTTCTTCTCTTCCCTTCCTTTGGGGCAATCTCAGAGAGATAATCTGGGAAAGACTTTTTAAAGAAAGGCTTATTCTTTAAGAATGCTTAAAAAGCTGTTGAAATGTGTTTCCGCTATTACACCTACCACTAATGCATTTTAAAAAAAATGTATGTTCTATGCTCTCATTTCATATCTTGTTACCCTGTAAATATTGTCCAATGTTTTAAAGCAAACTAGGCTTTTATAAAGTCCTTTCTCTCAAGTGATTTGATTCGTATTAGTACAGCTGTACTTTCTTTATTGGTAATTCCGCACGAAATACTTGAGAGTGTGAGAATTTGTGTAAGGACTCTGGGATGTCTCCTCGAGAGTAATCAGCCAGACCACGTTGTCTGCTAAACTAATTGTCTTTATTTACAAATGTACACATCAGAGGTCCTAAGATTCATGACCGCTTGAGTCGGTCGCAGATTCAGGGAGTGGCATTTCCCGACTCCGCCCCTAGCATAAAAGTTTTGGAAAGCCAAAGCGCCTCCTCTTCTCCTTCCGCTTTGTACCCCTGCACACCTGCGGGCTGGCACTGGGCTGATCTGTCAGACTCTCAGCCCCTCCCCTTGGTGTTGCCAGGTCTTTGTTAGCATCTTCAACCCTTTGCAACACAATGTCTGCCTGCAGTTCCCCTTCCCCGCCACTGTTGCTTTCCTGACTCTCCTGGGAACTGCTCTCTGACATGACTTCTTTCCCTCTCCATCCGCCTCCCCCCATCGGCTGAGCTCTGGGCGAGGGCAGGTCCCTGACAATTTGCTTGTAAAAAGAACATTGCAACAGTATGTTCAGGGATCCAGTTCTACATAGACTTGTCTGCTTAGCAGCCCATGGAAATCTAGATCCGTCATGTTGCATGAGCACATTCTAAGGCATATAGTGAGCTCGTGAAATGCACAGACAAGAGCTTCTGCCCCAGCTTGCAAAGACCAAAAATGTTCTCAAGAACTCAGCCAATGCTTATTCCACGGAACCTCAGAGTTCTCCCAAATATGGTATGAAAACTGCATGACAAAGTGTGTAAGTTCATATGTCATGTCAAGTAACTGTCATATGGCAAGACAAAGCATTTATGTACACTCTGTACACTTCAGGATATGTGAGACCAAAAGCATCAATAGCTATGGAGACACTGCTACAAGCCGTTTCATAGCTGACGACAGGGAGGTACCAGAGGCATTTGTGTTACTTGGCTGTTGGATTATAACCTTTATGTTACAATGTACTATTTTTTATTTAAATCTTACATTGTAAACACCAGAAAGGAACTACATATCTGGACACATAAAATGGCAACGAACAAACAAACCGAGAGACAATAAATACATTCACGGTCATTACGAGAAAGTTATGAACTGGTGGGTTCCACATGTGCGTGAGAAAGAGGCACATATGTCTACGTAAATGTTTGTTTCAGCATGGTAACAGGCCAAAATTAAATACATTTTAATAGGTAAAATTTTAAATTCATATGACCACTTTTCTGATCTATATGGGGGGGGGGAAGAGACAGACAAATGTTTCCCCCCACTGTCGTAGGTATTTCCCTCTCCTTAGTTGTGTCAGCAGCACTACTGAAGCATCTGACTGAATGAGCAACATCCGACAGACCTTAAGGGCACGATAAATCACTCTGACTTGCATCCCCAAGACAAAAATAAAGTGCTCTTGTTTTTCAAGAAAGAAAGAGGTTGAAATGTGAAATAAATGGGATATGCACAAGAGCACAACTGCATTTTTGCACATCTCTCATTATTTTAGCTGCTTTGCAGTGGACTGTTCCCTAAATAAATCCCTGGTGGTACAAGGATGATTTCATTTATTTGGTGATTTTAAAAACAACACTGGGTTGTATCCAACACTGTCCTGTCATCCTCATAAGGACTTTTCCACATTTTACCTTTCTCCTGCAGTCCTCTATGCCACCTCTCATGCCATTCTAGAGGGCACCCCAGCTCTCTGGACCAGGGTTTTTTTATTTGGGGGGGTTGCACTGGGAACTGTAAGGGAATCAGCAAAAAATGTATCCCTCCCCCTTTCAATTTTGGGAATCCTCAGCTGGATTAATGAGCTGCCCACAAATGGATGGACAGCAATGGATATAATTCCCTAAAAATAAATGGATGACTTCAACAATGTAATTACACTGAAAAATCAAAATGTATCTCAGTCTCATCACTCAAAATACTGGTCCATGTAAGCACATCTGAGAAGAAGGTGGTGGAGAGACAGACTCACAGAGGAGACATCTGTCCACCCTTTGCCCCTGAACCCCTTTGACAGAATGGGCAGGAGAGATACAGTACCATTTGGAAGTTGAGAGGCAGAGAAAGATGAAACCTTTAGGGAAACCTAATGGCTTTCATTTGGCAGAGAGCTATTCTCTTCATTGCTTTCACTTGCTTTGGGGAGTTATCAGTGCCTTTGCAACATCCATCATTGCAAAGGTATGTGCCCTCTTTAAAAAGATAACCTTCTGTCAAGATGGGGGCATAGAATTTGGCAGCCTTAAAAAAGTAGTATTTTCCCCCAATAAAAAAAAAAACCCTGGTTGTTACTAATTCCCCCAACACCTTTGCTTTCCGTATTTACCTGAAACCTGCCTATTCTTATTAAAAATAAATATTTCAAGCATTGTAAAGACCTATGAAATTAAATGACACAAGCTGAACAAAATTAACAAGGAGCAGCTCTAAAATTATTTCTCCAAACACACAAAAAAAAAACATTTTTCTTTGGAGAATATGGCAATTAGGATTAAGGACTCATGAATAGCATTGTAAATAATAAGAGTGTGGGAACACTCCCCCCCCAAAAAGTAGAACTCTTTATATTGGCTGTTCATCTGTAACTACGGTGCCTTAGCAACAGAGTTTGTTTTCCTCCCCTTTCTCTACAGAATGCATTAATTACAATGCTGCAACAGAATTATTTTTCATCATATATTTCAGAAAGAAGCACATTATCAAGCATTTTAATAAGGCATTCTGAGCAACAACACCATCCTCATTATTACATTTATATCCCACCTTTCCAGCAGGGAACTCCAGGTAGCATACATGGTTCTACCTCTCTGAGATAGGTCAGCCTGAGATATCATGACTGGCCCAAGGTCACTCAGTGACCTTCAGGGCTGGGTGAGGATTTTAACCCTGATTTGACACTCTTAACAAATACACCATACTGAGGGCATGTGACCCTCAGCCCAATTTCAATAAATATTTTGCAGATTTTCCCTACACTTTTTTGTTTCCTACATTTTTTGGTTTTAAATTGAGATGACTGGAAGTCAAGTATGGGCAAGTATGGTAGCCAAGTTACCCCAAAAGGGGGAGCCAATGGTGGAGAATATTATTACACATATACATATTTATTTCCATCTTAAGGGAGATGGATCGGTGTGTGGCTACAGTGGCACTGCTTTGAATGTGATTACCCATAATATTTCATTACCCACAAGATTCAACACGTGCACTGCACATTCTTCTTATTAGAACTAATAAAGCATTTTAATAATAGACATACTTTCGATTTCAGGCATTATTGCTTCACACACAAACATTGCAGATGATCAAATCCAAGCACATACAATGTGAGTACAGAAGTGCCCTCAGTCTGAGGGCTCAAGTAGCAGTGTTGATTTAAAACAACAACATGGGTACAGTTATTTGCAAAATTCACTTGCACTTGTGTGAAGTCTCATGTTCATGTGTAAAGCAATGTGCAAACACTATTACATCATGCAGAGAGCGAGACTGCCTTTCTCAACCCTTAACCCCATCACTCTCCCGACCCACATGGGTTGGGGTAGGCCTGAATAGGGGAGCCGGTTCTCTGTATGTAGGTTCCTCACATGGTTTGAAAGCCCAAAAATGTAGATCTGCCCCCCCACAACATGTGGAATGCAGTGGGCATATTGGTGAGGACTTTTATGACAAGGGAGGGGGCAGCAAGCAAAGCCCTGCTCTCTCCTTCACACAATGGTATCTGTGCGAAGTGCTAGTACTCAAATAGGCTTTTGAATGCCTTGAGAACGATGGATTCATTTGAAGCTGTTCTGCCTACCTTTGCAAGTGCTTAAACAAGTAAATTCCACTGAAAATGCTGTGAAACTCACCTGGTTTCAGTGGCTTCAGACATTAATGACCAAGCCACACTTTGTGTATTTTCAAATATTAACATTTAAAGGGAGGCAAGGGAGGCGGCTACCCCCATGTGCATCTCCCTCGGAGAGATATGTGGGTCCCCACTTCAGAAGTTTATAACATGCCGTTAATAGACAATATCATTAATGTCCAAGGCCACTCTGAGTTCTTGTTGCTCCCTCAGAGCAGTTATGTTTGCAGAACACAGCTTTTCAAAAATGCCTTTGGAGCGTCAAGCATGGCTCAGTGCCTCAAGCCATACCAGAATGTTCTCTGTGCCTGGAATTTTGTCACTCCTCATTATCTGCACACCCGCCCAAGCCTTCAATAGTCACTGCTTTTCTGAAGTTCTCCTGCTTTGATAAATGTATTGTGACGGTCCCTCTGAGAATACTAGGATTGTTGTTAAGTTAGGGAAGAGACTTTGATGACAGTAGGCACTGGAATAAATTTTGAGAGTAGGCTAAAAACTGGTTCATGCCAATATTATATTGGAGAATATAACACACAAACACAACTGTATGTGTGCGCGCACACACAAATTTAGCTACCCATCAATTTACTATAACTTCATGCATATAGCAACTCAGTACCATTGTTGTTAGGCTAAATGTATTGCGACTTCTGGGTGGCATGAGTGCCAAACCCACTTATCTTTGCTTTGCAGTTCTCCGTACAAAAAAATAATAATGAGAGCACAGTTCTTACCAGTATGCCGTATGCATTTCTTTATAAACAATGGACTCGCTCTCTATACCAAAATATACTCTGCTCTTGCCAAGAACTGATGCTTGTGTAACAAAACAAAACAAGAAGGTAAAACTTTACTTTCATAAAGAACTCCCATTAGTTCGTGAGAACATCACAGTGGGTTTTAAGGAGGCCCTTTGAAGTATTTCAGAACAAAGTTGCCATCTAAGAATTCTTTTTTGGGGGGGGAGAGTTTCATATTTCTTTAAAGCATATCAGCTCCTTTAAGAACATCTGCAGGCAAGAGATAGTTCAATCAGCCTCCTGCCACATGATTTGCCAATGCGTACCAATGCCAAACAGCATATATGCTCTCTAGATTCTTGCAGTACAGCTGGCAGGAGTGTTTAAACGAAATTTAAATCACTTAAGTAAAGCTTAAATAAAGTGGTGCCATTCTATCATCAATGCATTAGGAAAGGAGATGGGTTGATCAACTATTCAGAAACTTGTTTCTGCAAAGGTCGATGTAATAAATTAACTTTTCATCATATTTCCAGGCAATTGTATATCGATAAATAAATCGTCATCGCATACTTGAATACAGAAACATCCTTTTTGCAACATACACTGGCAGATTTCTTATGAAATATATGATAATTGCTCCATCAACAGCCTGGTTTTTCAAAATAAAGTGGGGGGACTGCTCTGGGAAAGAGGGGTGGGTGGGTGTCAAAACCCCCCTGCGCCATCTTAAGTAGGTGGCTACCACTTCCTCTTGTGGGAGGAAATTCCATAGGGACTACCCCCACTTGCCCCCCATGGCCTGTCTGGAGGAGCCGGGGGCACCCCTGGTATGAGACAAAAACTCTCTGGGCATCCTCCGGTGTTGCGCTCCCCCGGGATGGCCATCAATCTTCATCCCGGTGCGCCCAGCGACACAGATTGACTGATCCTGTGCACGCTATTAATCAGCAGAGATAGCAGTAATGACTGGGAGCGTGGATGTGAGCATCCTAAGGATTTATGCTACAATATTTACAGGACAAATCATAATGGCGTGCGCTCTCTTCTTCAGCAACAGACACAGAGGGAAAGAAACAGTGCAACAGCACAACATGACGGAAGAGATAAGACCTTAACTTCCGTCCTCAGAACTTTCCCAGCTCAGGGAAGTAAACACAGACATGTGACACACCAGCCACAATGTTAGCAATGGAGGAGTGATTTGCTAACATGGACACCCTCTGTTGCTAAGAATACAACAATTGGGTACAATTGTTGGGTACAATTACCCAAAGGATTAAGTTAATGCTGGAACTGCGGTGGACAAATTTGCCTTTTGAGGAAAGGAAAAGCTGCAGAGTGGCACCATGCCATATGTACGGCGAGAGTTTAAGATTCTTGCATATACTGTATATGTACCCTGCTGACTGAACCCATTATTGCAAAGTATAACAGAACAGAACCACACACCTTTGCTCGACTGCAACACCTCAATCAATCCATACTGCTACGATTGCAGATCTGAGGTCAGAGCCTGTAAACGGCACAGACTTGTGATCTTGAAGTAGATAAACACACATCAGGGACCTCCAGGCTTGTTTGAACTACCAGTCTAAATCACAATTGCCAGATGTTAAAAGACTAATGCTCTGTCTCGATTTCAGGGTGTCAGTGCTGCAATTCAGCTGAGTTAAGAGTTGTGGAACTAACAAGCATGAAGCCAATCTTCTTGGAAGCATAAATGCTAAATGAAAGGCAAGTATTACACAAATATCTCTCAAGCCTATTTCAACCGAGTATTCGCTCTGAAAATACTAGGCACTCACAAGTACGATGTGGGTATCCAATGTTCCTAAGAAACACAAAGTTTGTCTCATTCAATTCTCCATCAAGGAATGTTTTACACACACGGGCATGCACAAACACATTGTAGGGCAGTTCACATTGTGCACTGGAACGATGACACAAAAGAGGAAACGGTAGCCCCTGCATGTGTGGTGTTTCACAAATACAAAGTAGGTCCCCCCCCCAACTACCAGTGTTGCTCTAAAAATGGTATAACCTACACATATATTAAGGGGATGCGGGTGGCGCTGTGGGTTAAACCACAGAGCCCAGGGCTTGCCGATCAAAAGGTCGGCAGTTCGAATCCCCGTGATGGGGTGAGCTCCCATTGCTCAGTCCCAGCTCCTGCCCACCTAGCAGTTCAAAAGCACGTCAAAGTGCAAGTAGATAAATAGGTACCACTCCGGCGGGAAGGTAAACGGCGTTTCCGTGCGCTGCTCTGGTTCGCCAGAAGCGGCTTAGTTATGCTGGCCACATGACCCGGAAGTTGTACGCTGGCTCCCTCAGCCAATAAAGTGAGATGAGCGCCGCAACCCCAGTAACTGGACCTAATGGTCAGGGATCCCTTTACCTTTACACATATATTAAGTGCAAAATAACTTTCCTGGGGTTGTGTTATTTGAGGGGGATATGCATATATGGGAATCGCATGACTGAATACTTCCCCTCATGAAAAGTTCCCTGAATTTACTTGTTCATTGATACTTGGCCAATAAATTATTCCTTCCTTAAATTAAATTAATTTCCTACCTGCCTCCTGAAATGAACAGGCACAAAAGCACTAAATCAAATCTTTTTTTCCTGAGGTTGGTCCCAATTATATTTTCCACCAGCTTCATCAGTTCATAAAGCAAACATAGAATACAGGCACACCCTGTGCTTTTTTTTTCTGGGGGGACGCGGGGTACACATGCCCAGGGGCGTACCCAGGATCAAAACTAGGGGGGGGGGCAAGCCATGGTCGTTCAGGTTTGCTTTGAATGGACGCTGATCATTTTTGCTTCTAGGGCTGCCTTCTAGGGGGGGCAGCTGCCCCCTCTGCCTCCCCCGGGTACGCCCATGCACATGCCCCTAAACATTTTGTGAATTGAAATTTTGCCTCATTGAAGGGCAGTATTTCAATATGAGTAGGAAAATGAGAGTACCCCTAAACATTTTTAAAGAAAAAAAGCACTGGGCACACCAATGACAGAAACTGCAACCCACCAATTTAGTCTTGCATCTGCAAGTCAGGCTTTTCGTTGCAGGAAAGGGTAGTCATAATCTCTGCCAGCAATGGGAGGCCTGTAAACATTTAAGGTTCTGAATTACAGACAACATGAGACCTGAGAAATGCACACTGCTTCAATATAATTGCAAGGCAATGATGGAACTCTGGGGCTTAAATTCTACCCAGGATTCTCTTCTTCAGGCACACTGCTATGAATCAACTGTGGTTTGTATTCCTGATAAAATCACATATTTAATATTAATTTATCATGCCGCTAAACTCTGACCTCTTTCCCCTTCAATCAATGTAATGCAAAACATCCTTTTCAAAGCCCTATCATATCAAATATCCATTTACAGATGCTTAGGTTTTAAACAGGTTAGATTAATCAGATATAAAAGCTATTGATTTTACCGTTGTGTATCCCACTGGTGCCTGGGCACAATTGCCAGCCAGAAGAACCACAGTGCATTAATATAAAAGATAGCCCTTTAAGCAAACAAAGGAAGTATCAATTATCATGAAAGCAGAGAACTTAAGCTTGCAAATCAGTTACAGGCAAAGCTGCCAGTATGCGTATAGTCCAGTATCAACGGCAATTTATTTCCGACAATTTATTTATACATTTATTTATTTTAAAGGCTTATATACTACACAATAAACAATGTATCTATGCAGTGATGAAAAATTCTTTGGGTGATTCCAACTTTTACACAGTCACAAAAATTCTGTACCAGCTGAGGATAAAGGTGGGCAATTGTGCAAGCAGCACTTGATCTCCTATCCAGCTTGGGTAGGATTTGGGAAACAGTTGTGTAAACCACTGAGCCTCTTGGGCTGGTCGATTGGAAGATCGGTGGTTCAAATCCATGTGACAGAGTGAGCTCCCATTGCTCTGTCCCAGCTCCTGCCAAACTAGCAGTTCAAAAGCACGCCAGTGCAAGTAGATAAATAGATACTGCTGCGGCGCATGGGCGTACCCAAGGGGGGGCAGAGGGGGGCAGCTGCCCCCCCTAGAAGGCAGCCCTAGAAGCAAACATGATCAGCGTCCATTCAAAGCAAACCTGAACAACCATGGCTTGCCCCCCCCTAGTTCAAAGCACACCTGAACGACCATGGCTTGCCCCCCCCAGTTTTGATCCTGGGTACGCCCCTGCTGCGGCGGGAAGGTAAACAGTGTTTCTGTGCGCTCTGGTTTCCGTCACGGTGTTCCATTGTGCCATAAGCAGTTTGGTCATGCTGGCCACATGACCCAGAAAGCTCTTTGTGGACAAACGCCGGCTCCCTTGGCCTGAAGCGAGATGAGTGCCGCTACCCCACAGTCGCCTTTGACTGGACTTAACTGTCCAGGGGTCCTTTACCTTACAGGTGTGTACATTTACGGCCCCTAGCTGAATCTGGATGGCACTGTATATGGTATTGTTATCCATTTTTCCATTATGCGTTTCAGCGTACTAAGCCCTGTACCATTTTTATTCTCAATTTGGCTCATCGTCCTCCTCCCTGCAAATAGAATTAATTTCTGTTTTCTGATAAAATCTGACAACTAGATTGCAGGCAGGCAGAGTACACATGTATGTTTCCTCCTCTAGTCTCATACCTTAAAACCTTTTCTCTCTCTCCCCCGCCCACCCCACATCCTGAGCTAAGGCCTTGGTTACCTGGTTACTATCTCAGTCAGGAAGTCAAGCATGCTTGCAAGGCCAGGAGGAACTGGTGTTTTTCCGCATCAGGCGCCAAGGTATCACTCAGAACCCTACAGTTCACTAAGGAGCACCAAAATGGCTTTCGGCTTGCATACTTTGTTTCTCTCTTAAATGGCTAAATACGGGGGGGTGGGGGCTGTCACCAGGGTGGGTATGTCACATGCTCCTCTTAGCAACTGCCTGGAAGAAAAGAGCTTTCTTACTGAACTTCTCTCAAGTATTTAGAAAGCAAACTTTGAGGTCTTTTTTTTTTTTTTTAAAGAAAACTTATAGTAAGGTGCCAAATTCACTACAGGATGTCAAGCACTACCGTTCTACTTAATCAGACTCACAGCCTGATCTTCAACAAAATCAATGGCGAAACACTCCACAACAGGAGACAGAGAGGAAATATTGAAGGATATTTATTTAGTAACCAACACTACACTTTCGGAGCCCGATATGAAATTTTCAGAGGTGAAAGGAAAACGTAAGAAGCTGGATTATGAGTTTTCTGCAGCTGTCATCAAAAAGTATGTCCTGCCTCTGTGTGTCCCCCCCCCCAATTCTTGTCCCTCATAGCCACTGCAAATGATGCTGTATTCCAACTATTGCCAAGTTGGTTTCCTCTAGATGTTGTGGGTTCCCGCTCCTATCAGCCCTAGTCTGCAAGGCCTGAGGTGGTAGCAGTTATGATCCAGCAACATCTGTACCGGTATAAGCTTTGTTGGTGTGAAACTCTACCTTACATGCTACACCATCTTCAACTTACACATGAGCACAACACCTCTGCACAAGCAGAACAAAAATTATTGCACTTCTTGCTGAAAATTCAAGGAAGAGGAATGAAAGTATCTTAACCTGAAACTCAAAGCAGAAGGCAGTACTTGGTTATCCATTTCTATTTTGGTTAAGTGAGCACAAAATGCTTAAGGTAGCTATTAATACATTTACCAGTATACACTAATTTGTCTTTCCCTTTAAGATAAGGTAAATAGGGTGATTTAGATAAAAGTGATTGCATATGGAAGTCAGGGAGGGGAACAGGAGGAAGTCAAAGCTCAATTTGAGCAAAGATATATGTGATGAAGAAATTTTATTTGGTTGTTATAAAGGAAAAAAAAGAAAATTTAATAAATATTATATTTTTAAAATTTGTCTTTCCCTTTAGAAAGTCTTAATTTTGTTTTAATTAATGTATCTTTGTTCTAATGCAGATAGAAAGTACAATGGAAAGAAGTTACCGGTATTTTCTTCTACATAAGAACATTACAATAAATTTTGCATCTGCAATATCAGAGTTTATAGTGGAAGGAACTGCTGAAGTAGTCAAACCATTCTATTTGCTGAGAGCCTTTTAAACAGTTGGTCAGGTGCAGATGTGTTGCCATAGAAACAACTAGCTAGAGAGACCTCCAGAAGGAGCAGGTAGACCTCTTCCCCACAGCACTGACCTGGCTAGATGCCACATCTGTACAGCAGGAGAACAACAGGAGTTGGGAATACACAATGTCTAACTTGCTATAGCTTTCGGGGGGAGGGGCCTTCCTAGAGACCCAATGAGCAAGATATGTTGAAGTGATAATGCTGTAAGCTCTTCCATTTTATGCTCTGGTTGTATGTCAGTGTAAATAAAAATGGCATATCGAAAAGACACCACACTCCAGTGGCCTTCATTCCATGGAAACCGAAATCCCTGAAATGTCTCACTGCTTGGAGATGGGGGTGGTTTGTCATTGATAGTTTTTGCTTTTTAAACCTGTTTTTTCAATCAATATATTCAATTAAAGTATTTCAGTGAGAGAACCAACCATGTGCCTAATCTTGTGCCTGGACTGGGTGAAATGCTGTTCTATGGAGCTCAGTGTGAAAGAGATAGCAGCCATGTTTTAAGTTCTATAAGGAGGAGGGACAGGATGTTGTTTCCACTTGTGCATTTGTGTGCAGTCTTCCTACTGCTGATTTCTGCAAGAACACTGCCAGAAAGGACACCTTATTCACACAGGCTAGGCTCTCATGTCTGACATTCCACTGAATGTGCTGGAGTCAAATGTTCAGAGCCAAAGAGTGTGGCCCCGCTCCTCCCTTAATATGTATTCCACATGTGTGGAGGACTAACAAGCAAACAGCTCTTAAGTCATCTTTCATCTGCTCAGACTGACCTTGCATTCCAGGAAATAGCGAAGTCATCTCAAGGTCTCACACCTATTCTACCTTCATCTCCTGTGCATTTCCCCCCAAGTGATAAACAGCTTAAAAGCTCAATAGGTATCATCAATTCTGTAGCAGCCTCTATTGGGTGTCCTTTCCTGATCTCATTTGCCTGCAGCAATTAACACACTCTCTCCAGAGCACAACTTCAAAAACCAGCTGGCCAAAATTTACATGATGCTCAGTCATCAACCTCATACCTGACTTGTTTTGTGGGATACATGGCCACCGGAGACTGTCTTTCTGAAAAAGAGAGGGTTTTGCCTCTGGGGATGGTGTGGAAACATCTCGAGAAGAAGGTTCTTCATCAATATCTGTCTGCATCTTAACTTTAAATTTAATCTTAGGACCAGCTTCTCAAGGAACTATCAGATAGGTAGGCATGTATGTACATATGTATGTATCCCACCTTTCCACCAAGGCAGATAGATGAGAGAAAAGGAATTGTACCTCTTCCTTTCTGAATTGTCTATTTTGCTTGATACTTCCAAATATGTACATTACTGAAGGGGGGAAAGGAGAAGAAGGATGGTTTAACTGCTCTAAGACTGGCATTAAACTACAGCACCAGAATAATCCTGTGTTCCCAGATGTCTGCAAAGTGACAGATCTGGCTAAGAGTAGGTAGCAGGTGACTGGAAAGCCCAGCAAACAAAAAGAAGAGGGTGGATTAGAGACCAGTCTTTAAATATATCCCCCTAGCCATATTCCCAAAGACACCCTCTGCCTTGGAAGAAAGAAACAATGGAATGGAATGGAATGGAATGGAATGGAATGGGAACCAGTGTGGTACAGTGGTTAGAGTGTCAGGGTAGGACCTGGGAGGCCAGGGTTCAAATCACTGGTCAACCATGAAGCTCACTGGGCCACTTTGGATCAGTCACTGCCTCTCAGTCTAGCCAACCTCACAGCGTTGCTGTGGATTAAATGAGGGATTAAATGAGGAGGGGGAGAACCATCTACACCACCTTGAGCTCCTTCTGGAAAAGATGGGACAGAAATGAACCAACCAAATAAACAAATTAAGCAAAACAGAGAGTTGATGGCAATGATGTACCTCTTATACACAGTCGAAGAACGGGATTCTTTTTCAGTTAGAACTTACAAAGACCTATGTAAAAACGGGGCAGCTAAACTTCCTCAGATGGGTGATTTGTGGCCCAGCTGTTAACTGAAGTTTTGCCAAAGAAAAAAGAAATTTCCCTGGAAAAGTAATCATAAATAGCCATCGTCTTCCTGAGCACATACTCAATTAAATTATTCCCAGCATTTGGTAGGAAGTACGGAGGCATAACGCTATTGTCTTTCACAAACTAGAGTTGGAAATGTAGTGGGGGGAGGGGAGAACAGGATACTCTTTGTGCAGTTCCTTGTATAAAGGAATGAGTAGGAAAGTGCCAAAGGGTCCTCCTAGATTGCTGAAGGCGAAATTATAAAAATAAACAAACATCATGGGTTCCTCCATTTAAAATAAGGCATGCAAGGAAGTCCCTCACCCCTGGCGAAGTATAGGTGCCAGACAAAAGGACACAAAATATTCTCATGTAACAAAAGGATACATGTTTGCCCTTACAGAATTAGCTCGTGTATTGCCAAATAGGAGGATTATACAGTGCACGTTAGTGGTACTGAAACTCTGAAGCCTCAGAGACCTGTGGCTGTGTGAACAGAGGTGTAGCATGGGGAAGCCAAGGCCCTGGGCACACATTTTTGAGGGGGGCACAATTGAGTGCTCCCACGACAGGCACAGAGCCCTGGCAGCTGAAGCGCAGTGGCAGACAGGTTGGTCTAGAGGGTGGGTGGGTGGAGGCAGCAGCGGGTGAGGAGCCTGTTGGAGGCGGGCTCCATTCGCCCTCTGCATGGGCTCCACGCACCACCACCCTGGTGTGCACCCGTACCACAGCTGCCCAGTCCACCAAGGGGAGCAACACTTGCCCTGCCCCGGGTGCCGGCAATCCACACTACACCACTGTGCCTGAGATCCCTGGCTCAAGGCAAGCTGTCTCATTATGGAAAGCTGTGGAGTATTAAGGGATAAAGGTAACAGTAAAGGTAAAGGGACCCCTGACCATTAGGTCCAGTAGTGACCAACTCTGGGGTTGCGGCGCTCATCTCGCTTTACTGGTTGAGGGAGCCGGCGTACAGCTTCCGGGTCACGTGGCCAGCATGACAAAGCCGCTTCTGGCGAACCAGAGCAGCGCACGGAAATGCCGTTTACCTTCCCGCTGCAGCGGTACCTATTTATCTACTTGCACTTTGATGTGCTTTCGAACTGCTAGGTTGGCAGGAGCAGGGACCGAGCAACAGGAGCTCACAGCATCACGGGGATTCGAACCGCTGACCTTCTGAGTGGCAAACCCTAGGCTCTGTGGTTTAACCCACAGCGCCACCCGCATCCCATTAAGGGATACTACTATACATATGTTATGTTCTTTCCACTGAATTCGGCTAGGAGATCTACGTTCAAGTCTGGCTGCAATGCATTTCATGTCCCTAAAAACATCCATCAAATTCCTCTTATGTTTCAATGTTACATTTCTATCCTGGAAACTGGAATGACTTTGCTATTAACCTGACACTGAAGTCTAGATGCAGAAAGTAATAATTTTAATGTCACCTTTCAGCAATTGCTTTCAACGGTTAATGAACACTGCAGTGCACTGATTATCCCAATTATGTTTTCAACAATGTACCCACAATTATGTAACAAAATTTAGCAAAAACTATTTAGAAACAATGCACAAATATGTTGCACAGTTATCCAGAGCAGAGCTCTGATGCCAAAAAAAGGAGAAATGGAATGAACACACAGCATTCATTGCAATACAATGGTTACAACAAACTGTGTTTATTTGTCTGCAAAATAGTTTACTGGGCATAAACTATTGATCTTTCTATTCAAGAGAGGTACATAACTTAAAGTTAAACAAAGAGATTGTTTAAGATAAACATTTACTATTAAAATATATCATGGTGCAGCAACATAAAACAGGTTCTTTTCCGTGGTGGCCCCTTGGTTGCAAAATTCCCTCCCCATTGCAGAAAGGCTGGAGTAAGCCCAATTTGCCTTTTGGTGACAGCTTTTGTGGAGGGCACCTGATGTTTAAGCTGTAAACTGGTGTTGCATTATGTATTTTTTTAATTTTAAATGTTATATATCTATACTCTACCAATTTCACATGTTTTATCTGATTTGTTATTTGTTTGAACAGATTTTTCTGATTGTTTTAATGATACTGTATGCTGCAGCATGTGCTGGTATCAAGAATTGATGAAATCAAAATAAATAAAATAAATTATTTTTTTTCCAATTTATTTGTATACCACTTTTCAGCCAAAATAGGTCTCCAAACTTCAAGCTATAGTAAGTCAACTCAAGGTCACACCAAAGAGCTCTTGATATAGAAGCGGATGCAAAATAATCTGAATATAAAAGGTTGCTGACAATGGAATTTTCATGCTTTGACTGCATACCACTAATATCCTGATCTGTATTTTCTGCAAAAAGTAGAACAATGGGGCCATATGCTCAGCTGGAAACTTTGACATTACTGTGATATAAATAATAAACAATTCAATTGTGTGTGTTCAGGCAGTTTTTAGAGATAGAACTCATAATAAAATGTTATAGAAAGACAGGGTGAAAAAAGAATTCTATTCTTTTCCAGAGTATCTACTGAGCAGTTGTGTTTTTCAGAAGGTAAAACAGAGCCTGCTAGAGAGGCACAAAGGGACATGTTACTATCGGAGATAAATATTCCTTTACTCCAAAACAGTTTAATGGACTCACTTAGGCTATTAAATATAATACTGTCCTGTTTATGTGTTCCCTACTCAGATTATATTGATTTGAGTTCAGGTTGCTACTTGAGGAGATGTTCCTAATGATGTGCCTCTGGTAGAGCTTAAAAAGAAAGATTCCTGCATTTTTTTTAAAAAAAAAATATGACACTGGATTCATTTCTATGTATTAAAAAGTGCCATAACAGCCTCTGTGACTTTGCTGACTAACAGCCGCATCATTAAAATCTAATTAAAAAACAACAACACTCTTTGTAAATGGATGTTCTATGCAAATGTTCCTATTTTAAATAAAACACAAGGCAGTGCCTGGCTGCTAATATGGATCAGAATGAAATAAACTCTTTGCAAATGTTAAAAGGGAAGCTTTCCTTTACCTTCCAGATAAAATATATTAATTTATGAGGGTATGTCTTACATGTTAGTACAACACTGGTACTAAAGTGGCAATTGCTGTATCATCAGGACGTCATTAGAGATGATAGGATTACCCACCTGCTATCTAGGTGGTATTGGAGGCAAGTTCCTTCAACATTTGAGGACTTTCCTGATCTTTGGGCCATAGGTGATAATTCTGCGAGCCTGCCTCTTAGCCTACACTTGGGTGATGTGATCTACAGCACCAGGAGTGGATGTATATATGTACGCATGCATTCAAAAGCATTTATATACTGCTTGTTTTTTCTTTTAATCTAAGTACTGTACAGTCTACTATATATTGTTACATGCCACCCACAATCTCCACTGCAGTGTGAGATTCCAGAGAGTTCCAGGAGTTTGGCCAAGGGTTCATGTTTCCTTTGGAAATGGCACACAAATGTGGTATCTTTACAATATATGGTTTATTTACACATACAGTGGACCCTCGACTTACGAATGTAATCCGTTCCGACGGATTATTATTGCGTACAGCTGATGAGAACCCCAAATTAACAATTTCAACTTTGGGGTTTTCATCAGCTGTACGCCATAATCATCACAATGATAACAAGCAAAGGCTTGACATATCTCGCTTTGCATGTCATGAGTCTATCTCATATAATAAACTCCAGTAGCTAATGGAAACAATTGCTTACATAAATGAACTTTTCCATGATATTCTAATTTTTCGAGTTTCACCTGTATATCCAGCCTGGACCTAGGATGGAAGGGCTCCCAGCTTTACACTCCAAGAAGGTCTCGCTTTCCCCATAGGCACAGTCCTGTCTGTTGCCTTACAGATTGCCCTGCTCTCCTGCTCACAGGTTAACTTCTAACCTTTCCTCTAGAGCACACCAGGGGAAACTGCAATGCATTTTTTTAATGCTATAACTTTATTTATTGATAAATACAGAAAGAAAAAAACAAAGAAAGAAAGAAGCACAAAAAGGAGGGGGGAATGCAATTAGTTGATTTCCCATCCATCCTTCCATGGTTTCCTTCGATTATGGCTACATATTCTAGTTTAAGCAAATCAATCTTACATGTCTGCTCCCCTTCCCTGGGGGGTGGTGTTGCGGCAGGGCATCTGGGACCACCTAGTGACCCGGCTGGAACGTGGAGAGATGCCACCCGCATCATTGGGACGTGGCCACTTGGCGTTTAAACTGCAGCTATCTTATATCTTTATTTCCCTCCATACAATTATAAACTGCTGAGCTTACTCCAAACTGACTGGTGTCTTCACATTTTTCCAAGGACAAACTGCAGTCCTGGAACTCTGCCAAAGGCCTTTGTTCTTTTACCCAACTCTGAGCTCAACGAGGGGCTTCACCCATTTTCCGGCTGGCACAGACTCTCCGCTTTGCGAATCGCCCCTCTTTTTGCTCCCTTTGTTTGCTTTACTACTCAGAGTATTGTGTAGTACTACTACACAAACACAGAGATCCAGCAGGCACTGCTACTACTACTGCAACTACTATCCAGCTCGGGATTTTTTAAGCTTGAACAGGCAAGTGACATTGCCAGCCATTCACTTGGACACCCTCTTCCACAAAGCCTGGGTTGGAAGAGGTAGTGGCAGCTGTTTCAGGTGCCTGTGTCCATGACCAGGGCAGGCATAAGGTGTGGACTTGAGGGGATTTGTTTCCCCAAAGGCTAAACTTCATCCCTTCAGCGATCGATGAGGTAAGGCTAGAGTGCTTTCGATCTGCAGGATGAACAGGCCGAAGGTGTCGCAGCATCACCACCAACTTCTCCCCAATGCTGTCTATAAATATGCAATACTGTCTATAAATATGTTAGTACCTTTGCTATGGGCAGCTCCCGTGGTTTATGGACTGAGCACCTCCAATCAGTGTTCGAAACTGCCATTGTTCTAGGCACATTTTGCGACAGGGAATTTCATTAGCGCAAGAAGTTTCTGAGCTCTGGGCGCAGTACTGCTCCTAAGATTTCGGATTATAACTGCAGAGTGGAAAGGAAAGGAAGGCCATTTTCTGCCTCCCCACTTCCAGCTACTCTCTGAAGACTGGAGAAGAGACCCTCTTAAGAATATTAGGGGAGTGGGCAGGGGAAGGACCAGACCATGTGAAAAATGAACAGAATATTTTGGCTGCAGTTCATTCATTTTCACCTTTGTATTATTGTTATTAAAAAAGCGTGCCTAGAGATTCTGTTGTTGTGCCCATAACCTAGGTTTAAGGTGCCATTTAGCTCCTAGCTTTCATATCTAGCAGGTGTGAGGGTATTGGCGGCGAGCGAGTGGCTTGTGTGGCAGTTAGGCATTGGATTAGTGATGTGGGGGGGAGGGGAGGTGCGGCCATCACCTGCCCCTCCATGATCAAGGGTATTCCGTTAAAGGAATCTGGGGGTCTGGATTTTGTCCGAAGACCGTGGAGGGGTGAGGGCCATGCAATGTCCCACCAGGACCCCCGGGGTAGAGCTCGAGTTGATTGCCATCGACCAAGCTCCTTCTTCGGGTGGTTACCCTTACCAGACTGCAAGGCAGGCAGGAGTCAGTTATAGCTTGGATGCCAATGCCTAAGCCAATACCGCTCACAATCAATAAGGTTGTGGCCAAATTTTGCCCATTAACGTTTAAACTTAAATCATGTGTCATTGTGTCTTTATTTCATGATGGGGGGTGGGTGGATTGTGGCCTTTACGTGCAACCTAGGTTTAAGGTGCCATTTAGCTCCTACCTTTCATATCTCAGTTTCTAACACTGCCTCCAATGGTGAAGTGATGGCTTTGGAAAAGCAACAGTAATTCCTACTTCTGGCCATGCTCTCTGGGAATGAAGTGAGCTGGGATACAGCAATATTAGCCACTCCTGCTTTAATAGAGGAGGCTGGAGGTTGATGCTGGGGCTTTCTGAATGCAAAGTGTGCACTCTACCATAGAGGTATGGCTCTTCTAGCCTAATCGGCACATCCTTCCTCCCACAGTACGCAGAGCCATCTACTAACTGGGAGTGGTGATGGGTGGTCTAAGAGTATATACATTAGACTAACTTCCATAGGTTCGTATTTCCCACAAATCAGATTCATCTGTGTTTCAACAGTAACACCCACATTATCTCCTCTTGGTGTTTCTGTGCAGCCAGTGATAACTGGTATTATCTAATGGGAACATCATAAGAAGCTTTTCCACAGCTTCCTCCCTTCTTCAATTAAGAGGCAAGGCCTCAGCGAGTGCATTGCTATTTCCTCACTCTTCCACACACACCCCGCCTTGTAGAGCTAGCAGCAATCTTCAGTTCCCCATTGTACTATTTCTTATGCCTCTGCTAAATTTGCATTCCTTAATTTGCCATAATTTGCTTATTAGATAGTAACTTAATGGGTCGTGTTTTCAAGATTTTGCTGTGCTCAATAGCAGCTGAAGCCGACAACAATATCACTCCCTTTTGTTGGAAGAGCAAGATTGCTTTGACGTGCACAGATCATATTCAGTGCATACGAGGCTTGATTCGTAATAGAATACAACACAACACTGTGCCTGTTCAGGCATTGCATCCCAGAGGAAATTCTCAACCCAGCATGAAACACAAACACACACACACACACACACACACACACACACACCCCTACTTTCTTCCAATGGGGAGAAGAAAGGCTTAACAAATGAATACGGATGTGCAACAATATCTGAAACAGTTTCCCCTAGGCCATACAATTTTTAAGTTCCATTATTTTGTGGTCAGGGCAATATGTATGCAGTACTTTCCAGTTTGTTCTTACTGTTCTGCCCACAGAAAGGAAGTGTGGCACCCAAGAATCCAAGACTCATATAATATCATTTGATTTACGGTAAATATTCTTTAAAGTCAGCATAGTTTGATATGTTTTGCATTTCTAAGCTCTTACAGATGAGTGCAGATCAGTTATGAAGGTTGCTGTTGCTGTTGTTGTTGTTGTTGTTGTTAAAGGTTTCCATAACAAGAGAAGAGGGGACACACACACACACACACACAAATGAAATGTACAATTTCATTTAAAATATTACATTTTTATAAATGTTAACAACCACATCATACTCATATATTTTCTTCTTGGCAACATTATTTCTGAACTGTTGTACACTCTGCTAAATCTGACACTAAAAATACTAAATATGTCCAATTAGGAAAAGGAAACTGCCTCAATCAAAGCCATGTTGACCCAGCATCATTTATACCCAACTCTAGTATCAACTCCACAAATTGTCCCCAATCAGAGCCAGCAGGTTCACCAGTTTTTCTAGTCACTGCATTGTTTTCCTATAGCACCATCTCAGAGAAGGCCCACAAAGTCAGCACTTTTCAGTAGCAGCTGGTGTGGTGGGGCAAAGATGTGGGACTGCACTCCTCACACAGGCATTGCTACAACTCACATGGACAGAACTGGGGCAGGGAGATGGCAAGGACAGGGTTTAACAGATGCCCAAGCAGGCCTGCCAGATGACCTCCGCTGGTGTGCCCCATCACTGCTTTTAAGCAAGAAGTTGAAGAGACACTTTCCCTCTGTTTAGCTAGGAAAATACAGGTCTTTGTGGGTTCATCTGGTGGCATAAACACCTAATTAGTGAACTCAGTACCTCAGAGAGGGCTGGGGAAAAGAGGGGCAGGGACACAAGTCCAAAAATGGGAGAGTAACACCAACCTATGCAGGTCCTTCATGAAGGTTTGGCTTCCCTACTCTCTCTAACGCCCCTGTACTTCTTGATTCTGGTAATATTTAATGGGATGGAGCAACCTTGTTCCATCACATTAAACAGTAATGAAATAAGTGGCTGGTAGAGGTTCTGGCAGCCGAATATTTAGCATGCCCAAAACTATTTCCAACTGGATCTTTTGCTGCCATGATGCCTGGCTGATAAAGCTTTGCTCAGCCAGGAGACAACTCTCTTCTGGCCATGGAAAGCATTCGTCAGCCAGGGAAGCTGGCACATCTTTCCTGCCATGGATTTTCATCCAAACAGAATGTCAGTAAAGCTCGCCTTGCCTTTGGAACATGCTTTTTATGAGCTCCTAAAAGATTTCCCTAAACCTGGCTCAGGAAGACTTTGCAAGCATCTCTGATTAAGACCATCGTCAAATGGCTCCCTATGGTCCCTTCACAACTGAAATTGAAGCAAGTACAGGGCCTATTCCATTGGAACACCACGACTCTCCCAAGAATTATAGAC